>JAWWEW010000166.1:14430615-14540375 GCA_035583185.1 Anabacerthia variegaticeps | reverse complement strand
GTGCTTGTAGCAAGCGTGGGTAGAGCCCTTGTAAATCTTCGCTCGCGAAGCCTAGCCATGATGATTGACTCTCAGAACATGCAACAGCTAAAAGGCTGTGGCAACTCTATTCTTTTTTTGCCAGGACTGACACCTCACACAGCAAAAAATCATTAGCCATTGATGAACAATAAAAATCATGAAACTCCTCTCCCCCTCCTCCCCCAAATTCCAGCTCTGTTAGTTGGTTTTTGTTAGTCATCATTACTGACCTTATCCATGTACTTTAATTTCACATCTGTCTACAGGCACATGTCTCGCATGCAAGCATTACATACACTTTCATGCTGGCTGATGCTTCACTTCCTGCATGAAATGGAAGTAGAGATGCTTTTACAAGCACCAGACAATAACCACAACATAACTTGATTCTGAGTATCTGAAAGACAGGAGTTATTGTGCCATCTCACAAATGTAAAAAATAGTATCTTCTAATGAAGATAAACATGTATTTCCTGAACTATGAAGATTATTTTTAAATTCTTCAGCTTACGGTGTCCAAGTGCATTCAGATTTCTCCCCACAGAATCAGTCTCCTTATTGGTAATTGCATCTTTCTCCAGATGACTAGGAAATTACAGCTTACTGGGCGCAGAAGCAAATTACTGTGCAGATAGTGCTCTGGTTGAAGAGACAGAAATAGTGATGTATTTGCTTTAGAGTTGGCTGGCACTTGCCATGGACCATGTAAATCCTCCACCATGACATGCTGATTAGTGTGCACTGTAATTTATCAGCCAGATGTTCCAGGCTGGAATTCTGTGCCTTGTAATCTGTGCTCTAAAAATGCTGTATTTAACTGCTGTTGTTACCTGCTAGACTATAGTTTGAGGGTTTAAAGTGCAAAAAGCTCCTAAATCATTGAGAGCAAGCAAAGAAGATACAATTAATTTAAAAATAGGTCTATTTAAACATACATTCCCAAAGAGCAAAATGTAGACAGGTAGGTTGCTAAAACTGCTAGATGCTAATGATTATAAAGCCATGTGTGCTGTACCTTATTTGTTTAGAGTCCAGCAGATGCTCTTTACAAAGTGTCCCTGACAGCCCAGCAGCATTACCTGTACAATTTACAAAGGCATTAGATTAGAAAAAGCTACAATTTATGGCAAGCAAGTGCAACAGAATGATGGCAGTTCCCCATCGCCACAGTAAACCCACCCAATAGCAGCAGTGCTTGCCAAAATAAGGATTCTGAATATAGCTTTGAATAGAAACCTAAGAAATTTAATCTAGTCTGTATCCTGTCTGTTCTTTTTCTCCTTCAGTTTAATTGGTTGTAAGACGGAAACAAACAGCAATGTTGTAGCCTGCAACAATAACTAACACAAGAGTGGCACTTCTGATGAAAGTAATTTTATACTAGAATGAGAGTAGCCATGTACAAGAGAATAGTCTTGTGTAGAAAATATTTAGTAATTTTGATCTTTTGGTTTGCTTTTCATCAGTGCTCCAGCTTGCATATTTGTCTTTACAGCCCTAGTCCTCTAACTCTTTGGCATCAATAATCTTCAGATTTTGTATTCTCACTGACTTCAAGTCAGATATTGTGAAATACAATGCAAAGAGAAATTACACTAGTGAAAAAGGTTAGGAAAAGGATATGGTCAGAGTTCTATAAAGAACAGAACAGTTCAAGAAAAAACAAAATAATAACAAAGAAAAGAATGTTATGTTCTGTTACAGTCTGATCACTAGGAATCACCACACACACGAGAGGCAGAAGTGAGAAAGGCCAATAAATCAAAATTTTTGTTTTACTACAATTAATTCCTAAGACTCCTCTCTTGCTCTGATGTAACAGATAGGCTATTTAATTGAAAGTTTGTGAGATTAAATGTGTATTTCAAAGATGTCCATCACTATTGTATCTGGATGGCTTTTGAGAAATACACCATTGAAGCAAAATCACTGCTCTGGCCACTGCCTTCCTGATGTGTTCAAAACTATCATAGCCATCAGCAGAGAACACCCAGGGCCTAAAGCAGCAGAAAGACTCTTTACAAGGGAAAAAGAAACACCTGAACAGCATATACATAATGCCACACATCCAACACCTTGCAATCGGGTGAATATTGTCTTCAGGGCAGATGAAAGTTAATTGAAGACAAAACATTTAAAGCAACAATACAACCGGAACTAGTCATAACTAGATGGCTGGCAGTTTGAGAGATCTGCAGTAATTAAAATATGGAAGAGTTTTACTTCTTAATCTTTTAACAGTGGGAAAATTGAAGAGTCACATTCCTGGGTGGGCCGGAAAGCTGGCGAAATTTAACATATATAGTAATTTAATTGAAAAATTACAATGAGTTTGGAGGAAAAAAAAGTCCTAGAAAGGCCTTTTCTTCACTAGAAAACAGAGAAAAATACCATTTCAATGTATTGTTGACCAGAGGAACCACTACTTCGCTGCCATCCTTCCCCTGGCTACATTCTGTTTTCTAAGAATTACAAAGATTAAAAAAAGAAGAAAGAGGAACTGAACAACTAGAAACAAGTTTGTGGTTGGTTACTATTTAAAATATCAGCATATCTAGATCTATTCATTCAGAAGGGCCTCAAGCCCAAAGGACTGGTTCTTGTTTTTGTACTTCATGTTTATGAAACATCAAGATTTCCCGGTTGTATCACATTTTTTTTCTAGGCAGGATTACACTAAAAAGTCCTCTGACTCTTGACTCTGCAACTGCATCATTATAAAGCATTTCATTTGTTGTCCACAACACCGTGTTCTCAGATTTTTACACTAACTGGAGTTTGGAATAAAGTAAACAAGATGTGAAAAATGTTTCTGTGCATTTATGTGATTGGGTCAGGACAGTAAACAACTGAGCTCATACACCTTTTGCAATGTGAGCTTGAGCTGGCTGCTTTGGACCCCAGGAGGGAGGATGCCCTCCCTAGTGCTGATATAGAGCGGTTGCTTGCTCCCACACTGTATACATTCGGAGTATCTTAGTGCTTTCCCAGAGTTTGGTCTTCACCTATATGGTGTACCTCAACAGTTTCCCATTTCTCTCTGTGCCTTGTACTAAGCAATATCCTGTCTTTTTGCACAGGATAAGCACTGTGCCTGCTCTGACATAATGGCAGTCTGAAGGCAAGAGGAAGCACTGGCATTGACAGGGAATCCCTAATCAGCTCAAACCTTCTGCCTCTTGTTTCCAAGTCACCAGCCCTTCTATTTCTGTACAAGCTTCATGATCTCTGATGGCATAATGTAGTTGTGGTGCCTTGCCTGGGTCTCCAGATGCTTCATATCTGTGGTCTGTCTGTTACTCTGACTAACAACCCATTTCCTCATGTAGCTTTGGGTGACCTCATGAAAATGCTCATATTTGGGGATATAGGCAGTTGCTTTATATGCCCACATTAAAATTTACCCTCTTGTGATTATATATATCCTGAACTTTAAAAAAACATTATATTTTGCTTGAATAGTATATTTCATAAGTTTGCCATCATAAATAGTGATGTTTGATAGGCTCCTCTAATTTGCAAAATGAAATATGAAGTACTGCATTTAGAATTAAATGCATAGTAGTAGCTAAAAGCAATGCAAAACTCAAACTCTGACCTGAGTATTATTGGCACTCAGCAACTGTATGGAAGTTTAAAAGAGCAATACTATTCATATAACATCACTGCAGAGACATTAAACACACTGAAAGTAGAAGAGGTCTATACTGTTTTATCCAACAGTCAGTCACAAGAAGTAGAGAAAAACACAAACCTGCTTGTTTAGAACTTAAAGCATCCTTCAAGTACTACCACAGAAGTCTCTACTAGCCACTGTGTGCTACAGAAGGTTATTCTACAGCATCAAAGAGTAGACTTATGTTTCCTATGCCATTACAGTAGGCATCCAAGCCCCTCACCCCTGCCCAGGAGCACTTTGCATAGAATTTTCTCTCTTTTACAGAAAACTGATTTTTTGTCCTGCCTTAGGAGTGACACACAGAAAAGGGCAAATGTGTTTCTGCTTGGGATTTCCTGATAAAAGCTGTGTGCATTCACATGACACTGTACTTGCACAGTGAAGTCACCTGCTTTTAGGACATGCCAGAATTACTGTGCATGCATAGCTGTTTTACTCAACATTTTCCAGAATGCCTGTGACAGTGAGCATGCCCAGGGTTTCTGGAAGTGCAGACCTGGATCAGAGCTGTTGGGCGCTGACAGCAGTGTTCACCTCAGGAATTTCATACATATTTGCATTTTGCTTATTTGGTAAAAGCAAAATAGGACAGAGCTGTTGTTATATTTTTAATTGTGTGTTAGTTTCAGTCAAAACTAGAATTACCATTTTTATCTATATATTTCATCCACACACAACGAAGCTCAGGATTTTACACACAGTTAGACCCATTTCATATAGATGATACTATTCTCAGTACTGGAATACTTATTACATGTGGGCCTGCTTGCTTACATTAGTTTCAAATCAGCTGAAAAAAAAAAGAAAATTAAAAGAAAATAGAGAAAAGTGTAAGTAAAAGAAAATTAAGAGAGACTTCCAAGAATTTCCACAGCATACACCAAGACAGTGGCAATACTGGAGTTCTAAGACTCAGCAGTTTTTTGATTTGGATCTCCCAGCTCAAGCAGAATATGCTTTTGTCTCTCAGCTCAAAAAATTGTAGACTCAATTCAAAATAATTCATACTATCCTCTACCTATTATCAGGCTTCCCACTGCACGAGTTGTTCAAAGATTTGGAATAACCTAGCTGTCTTAGCAGTGAATCATAAAAGCAACAAGAAAAATCATAAATAGCAACAATTATGGTTGATATCATTTGGCACTGATGCCAGGAGGAGGCTGCCTGCCAAGGGGAGCATTCTTTGCAAGTTAGTCCTACAATGTGCTGGCAGCCAGCAGTGCCTGGAATGAATCCGATGTTCTGCTTAGTCGGGCTGCTCTCGGGGCACCAGTGGGACAGGGCAACAGGGGGGTGTTTCAGGGAGACCCCTGGGGTGCATGGAAATGAGGGCATTCCCTCTTCATCTGGACAAGAGAGTCTTTGTGATAAGTGGAAGCATTTTGCTAAAGCTTGTGGTGTAAGGCACAGGAATTAAAAAGCACACTAGGGAGGTCAGGCTCTGCTTCTCACTTGTTTGCATCTGTCAGCAAGCCTTAAACTGGACTATTCTCTTTATTTAAAATACTGTGTTTCACAGTGAGGAAAGTGTCAAGAGTTTTAGCATCCATCTCCATGATAGAGTCGATAGCTAGCACAGAGGATTGTTTCAGGATGTAAAACATATTGTAGTTTTTTGACCTGTAAGCATCAGATTTTGCATACTGTAATAAGTGGGGCAGTTACCAGAGAAGGGATTTAAAACTAAAGCAAGTCCATGCTATGTGCGGTTCTATCTGGAATCCAAAAGGTTACGGGTAATTCCTTGACTTCCATCTCTCAATTTTTGAGTAAAGCATTTCCTGATACCTTTTCTATATCTGGTAGGGCATAGAAGTGTGTTTACCTAGTAACTTAGTATCAGGTGAGGACAGTAGATGCTACCACCATGCCACCTTACCAGAGTGCAGCACTTATATGAGTGTCTTAAAATACTTTCTGAAGTTCAGAAAAGAATATCTTCCATCTCCTACTGTTCACAGTAGCTGTGAACATTTTTATTTCACACTAAGCAAACACAGAGTTCCTTATGTTGACAAGTTCAGACAATTTCAGATTCTCTCAGATCCCATTTCCAGGATGACTGACTACATTTGACTCTTTGTGACTTTAAAAGAATATTCTAACAGCAATTTCCATGGGTAGTTGAAAGTTGTAATTTGTTCAGTAAAAGATGGCAACTTCTGCTGTTGAGAACTCATATTATATTCTATGACGTTCTTGATTTTAACTAAACCCAAGAAAAACAAAGAAGAAACAAATCTATCCCTATTTATCTTTCTTAAAATTCACCTGAGTTAATGATCACCATTTCAATTCCACAAGTTATAAGATAAAGATAGGAACACTTTTGTCAGAAGATACTAAGTATCACTGAAATTCTGTAGAACTTCACAGATTTAATAACCATACTTACACTGTTTATTTACACTTTTTTGGCTGTTAAAATTATCAACGGTCTTGGTTTCAAACTGACACTAAATAAGAACTGAAAATAGAAAAAAAATAAACAGAGAAGTAATTTCTGGAAGTTTAGGCAATTTATAGCCTGAAGTAGCTTGGTTCAGGGAGCTCTCACATCTCTCCAGTGTGACAGTATAGAAATGGTGACCCCTCTGAGCGTCCAGGTTTGGAAAAAAGGCTGCAGTGTCAATGTGCACTCAACATCTGGGAGTCCATGACACAAAACTTTCTTCTATCTCTGTCTCAAAGCCTATTTATATGAAACACTGACTGTTCTGAACTCAGGCACATTAATCCATTTCATTGCTATTGTCCTGTATTCCAATGTCTAGTTATGTTAGCTTGAAAATCATGAAATGATTTGCTGACTCCTTTCTTGAAAGGAGATTTTATGATGTTTTATTGGTGGAGAATTTTTTAAGCAAGACATTGGATAACCTGACTACATGCTTCATGTCTTTTTCTAGAAAAGATGATTTTAAAATATGCAAACAATGTACCTTAGTTAATTAAGCACATCTATACCTCAATAAAATAAGACTATTGTATGCTGGCTGATGTTGCAAAAATCTTTGCTTAAAAATGTCTTTGCAGTTTTCAGTATTGTTCTAAATACAGGAAGAGCCTTGAAATGAGTTTTTAAGTCCTGAAAGCAGAACATTGAAAGTGTCTGGATAGAGATGTAACCTTTTTAAGCCTAAAAAGAAGAGGATTTAAAAGGACTGAATAGCTCAAAGGATTAGCGATAAAAGACAGACACTTTCCCATATAAACTTGTCTGAGTTCATCCAAATTCAACAGCAACTTAGGTCATCAAATTAAAAGAAGCTTTGGTGGTTCACTGGCAGCAAGTCTGTGGCTCTCATCCCAGTTTCTAGAGAAAAGATACTCATCAAAAGCATGCCTCTGTTTGGCATTCTGGTATACTGGATGTTTCAGAGAAGACGAAGCAATGAAAATACACAGAGCAGTTCTCTTACAAAAAGAGATACTAGTGGCCCAGATAGAAGACCATGTGGGGAGCACAACCTCCCTTTTTTCAACTGTGGATATGTAATACAATCCATAATCCAGTAAAAGTAGATTTTTATAGTATTACTAATACAGAATTGTCTAAAAACATGTGAGGTATTTGGTAAGTGGGAAGGAGAGTTCATGTGATTCACCACTGAATTCCTCATTCCTAAACCTAAACTCTGTTTATAGCATAGTGCGACTTACCATTTTACACTGTTATTGTGGGCTTTCTTTCCTACAGTTCTTCTCCATAGAACCTGACCCAGATAAAGCTGGACTCCTTTCTCTCAGGAACACATTAGGAATGTATCATGCTTTTATAAGGCACTGCCATCCTAGATGCACAAGGGACACTGGTGGGGCTCAAGTACTTCAGCAGACAGTGGTGTAAAAGGCAGTGAAGTCCTTAGGGTGAGTCATGAGCAGAGCTGCCAGGCCGGGGGGGAGATGCAGGTCACTGCCCATCCGCTTGGGCTGAGGCAGTGGGAATTCCACAAGTGATCAAGTCTCCTTCTTCCTCAGCTAAGCAGCCATCAGACAAAACTATTGCATCCAGTTACCAGCTCAACTTTCTGAACAAAAGTTATTCAGTTTCATGGGCATGCATGTTTCCCCAAGTGTAAAAAAAGAAAGCTAGACACTAAGGAAAAAAGGACATATTTTCTGAGAAGGTACAAATTAATGATCTTTTCTCAAGCAAAAAAAGGGTGGAGTTAGTAAAACACCTTTTTCCTTAAATGACTTCCTATATATAAGCATATGAAATTCTACATAGGTTCATATGGCTGTAAACTTACTGAGGTCAGCAAGCCCACAGAGACAAGCTGCATTTTCATTCAACGTATTTATGTACATTTCTTTTCATCAAAGCACCTATGGACTTGGTATTTGGTTCTCTCTTCACAACCCAGTTCTCTGTCAAAGTGGTCAAATTATTTCTGTGCCTAGGAATTAAATAATGTCCTTATGTAGGTGTTATGAATGCACAAAGGCCTACACATTATCAGACTGCCTTTTCTGCTTTTAAAATGAGGAGGGACAGGTCCAGAGCACTCCAGCTATAAATGCTTTCTGTATAGCATTGCATGGCACACTTGCACTCACCAAACTCAGGCTGTTGGTAAAAATAACTCTCTCTTGAAGAGCAGACGTTAAGTTATCTACTAGGGCTTCCACCTGTTAACATTTTTCAGAGAGGGGCCCTGTCTGGAAATAACTCTGTATTTCATGATGAACTCTATGTGCTTTACTGGACAGAACCAAGATGTGACTCATTGCTCTGAGCTGTGTAAATACTAAACCTGTTTCAGCCATGGAGGCTGAGACTTGTCTGATAATAGACAGACATCAGAGGAGGAGCTGAAAAGAGACAACAATCTGGACTCTAAATAAATGAAATAAACGTTTGTGAGTAAAATGTGTGAGTAATCTCAAGAAGCATGTCACTATAAGGAAAATATCACAGAATAGGAGCAGCAGGCTCTGCTTTCTAGAAGATAAGAAAATGTTTGTACCAGTTCCTGTGTTTAAGCCATGCTTCTCCCCCCTGCCAGTCACAAGATCGTAACAGTGATCACTGGGACAGTCACACTTACTCATCACTGTGTGATTAACTCATGTATTCTTGCATTACAAGTCCTGCTCTCAGGTTATTCTCAAGTTACTTGCAATAGTTTTGCGAAAGATTTCAAGGTGTGGCAGGGAGGGAATGAAAATATACCAGGACATCATTTATTAAAGGATACTCCTATTGCCTAGCTATTATGATACTAAATCATCATATCAAATTAAGCAGATGGCTTATTACTGAAACAAGTCAGCTGTTCCCTGTACTATACTCACAGTTCTTGCCCGTCTTTTCAAACTTTTATGGACTTCAAATTTTTAAATTGAAGAGAAATAACATTTTTTAAATTTACATGAGGTACATATATATTTATATAACATTCTCTGTCTTTTTCAACATTATGTAATGAGATTCTACAATTCCTTGAGTCAAACTGATCTGAGTTTAAACATTATTTGGCTACGGGGGCAATAAAATCATGGCATTTATATATCAGCAAACATACTAACAGCAGCAATTTTGTTTAATGCAGAGATCGCCATTATGACTGAGAGATAAGACAGACAAAGTAATGACAATATTTTGGATAACTCTACACTAATTGCGCACTAGTATTGTTCTTCAAGAATCCCGCATGAATCAGAAAAAAGACGCAGTACAAGATAAGCATCACATGATGAGGTCTTGCTCCTGCCCTGATAACACTGAAGGTGAGTTAAATGCATGTATACAGAAAAAGAGTTATAGCAGTATATAAACATATGTTTATGAGGTCTGCTATGAAAAGTAATTGAAAATGTTTCGGTTTTGACATAAAATATTCCCTATCAAAGAGGATACAGTTGGGCTGGAGAGTGGGAAAAAGGATTTATTTGTCTTAGGAGTGTGGCAGCTCAAGAAAATTTCCTAAATACGTACAACAGCAAGAGTCAAAAAAATCACTAGAGAGAGCATAGTTTAGCTGTACACAAGACAGTGAGGAAGACAGAAAACTAGGTGGGGGACAATTTTGGCTGTTAACAATTCAGCGGCTTCACCGTGACAAAGTGGAGACTGCACCAGTACATGGACTTGACCCTACTCCTTGTATACATACTGTTTGTTCGCTATGATTCCTAGCAGAATGACCTCCTCAACGCTTCCTCAGCTTGATATCCAACAGGAGTGCTGGGTATCTGTCACTGCACAGAGCCAGTGCAAGCTCTTAGCACCCTGTAAGACCTATGGCCTACTGAGGGGTTGTGTGGTGGCAAGTCTGGTGAATTGATCAGTTTCTGAGTTATCTTCAAGGGTCCTGATTGCTGTACCAACCAAGGCATACTTTTTTAGAAATTTTAACAGATGCCCCATTTCCCCTCCTTCCATTTTCTCTCCCAAACAAAGAAACAGCCTGCAACCACTGTGACACACAGAATCTGAAACCGATACACAAAAATTCACTTTTCCATAGAAGAGACACTAGAGCTCCAGCCTACAACGTTCTGGCAAAAGGTACTGGTATCAAGACAGCACAGCTTCCCAAATAGAACTACAGGCTATTCTGTCTCTTCTGTTTTGTGGTAATCCCTGACCCTGACCTAGTCTTTAACATTGTAGGGAAAAAATTAGCAAGTAAAACTTCAGAAATAATTCAGTACTGATAGAGATACTCCTTCTTAGGGCCAGAGTATGTCAGCACAACAATAAACCCTTGTGAAGCTTCTCTAATAGATCAGCCTGAGAGAGATACAAGTATAATATTTTTGTCATCTTATAAAGGAAACCAGGAACAAACCAAAATTTTAGTATCTCTAGCAGCTATTCCCCCAAGGCTTTTCTCAGGGACAGGACAATCCGTTTTGGCATGTGCCACTTACACAGCCAGTGACAGCCAATTGAAACAGAGCAAGGAAAAGGGACTCTTCTGCATGTAGCTATCACATTCTGCAGAACTTTCTTCTTGTATGACTTACATAGACAAAATAACAGAAATCCAGGTCCTTCCTAATAAACAATGCAAAAAATCTGACTCAAGGAACTCTGAATCTGCATTTAGTTTCCACAGAAAAACAGCAGCTTTATACTCCTAGTCTGCATGTCTTATTTTAGATTACAGAAAGTATTTTCACAGATCCCCTAGTGGGATGAAAAGTTAGGATTTGATGCCAATTTTTTTTTTTCCATTAAAGCAAAAAAATCTGATGGTCACAACCTCATGGCCTTAGTTGCTGTTACACTTGATTTGATTTTGTTTTATAGCAATTTTCATCAGTCTTACTATTTTTGAATCCTTCTATTCTATGCATGATTCACAGATTTCAGAAATATAGAGCATTTATGGCAACACTAGTATATCATGTTGTTGCAACAGTTGGTGTTGTTAAAGAGGAGGAAGCTTGCAATAAACATGTACTAAGAAATCTGCAAGAAATATTTGGTGAGTTGTCTACACATGTTGCTAGAATCAATAGTTGTTAAAAAGAATGCAGTAATCTATGAATTCTGTGTAATAACTCAGTGTCCCAGAAAATTTAAAATACAATAGCCTTCTAATTGTTGATGTTCTATTTCAGAGAGCTTCTAGCCAGAGACTAGGTTAAGTTTGTGTTTGAATCCACTGCAGCAAAAGACACCTGGTTCTTTCTATACTAAGAGTTTCATTACTTCTGAAAGTGCCAGTTAAAACTCAAGCACACCTGCTTGGATTTTATTCTGTGTGTGGATTTGTTTTTTTTGGTTGCTTGGTTGGTTAGTTTGGTTTGATTTGGTTGGTTTGTGGGTTTTTGTTTATTTGGTTGGTTTGTTTGGTGTTTTAAGGACTATTCCAAACCAGATTTATGAACACTGGTGAAAATTTGGAATCTGCTTTTATTCTTATAGTACCTGTACATCACATGCTACTCTGGGAAAGTGCTCTTTAGTCTGGCTCCTGATTGAATACCAAGGCTTCAAATGCACAGCCTTTACAAAGGTTCTCATTTTTCATCTTTCCTAATGTACTTGAGGTCTTTACTGCAAGGGATTAATGAACAGGAAGAAAACCTTTCTTGGCTTTCACTCTCCAATCAAAATACGTACGAGTAGCTGTCAGAAATAGCATTTTATTTATAAACAGATAAGATTTGAGATAGTTATCAATGTGCAAACACAGGTCATTCCAAAGCCATTTCATAATGCTTTCTGAGAATCAAACTGCAGTTTAAAGCAGTACTTTAAAAAGCACGAACTGTCTTAAACCATCAAATAACCTGACACTGCAAATAAATATTTCTGAAAACCATCATAAAAGATGGTTGATGGATCCTATAGAAGTTTAGCCATTTAGCCATCACACAGCTTTAAATAGAAGGTGGAGAAGGTGATACAGTTTCCCTGACAGTTCTTGGTAAGGAAAGCACCATAGGATCTTCAAGGCCCCAAACAAAACCAGGAACTCCTGCAGGAGTTGAGTTCATACTTATGAACTCCACCATCCTGCACTGAAAAGCTCATCTCCCAAACTATAATATGGTATTTTCTAGGAGTCACCAAGTCTGAGATTTAAGTCTCAGAAGCCATCAGAATACCACTAACTTTCTTTTCAGGAGATTTATAGACATTATCCACAGTACAAAACTATTTGACATTAAATAGGAGAAAAATTGGAATCTCTTTCTAGACCTGTAGTGGCCACTAATAAAGATTAGCCCAATGCAAACTAAATACAGTAGAAAACTTGCACATTTCATGGGGACAACACAAAATAAATCAGATCCTGAAAAGTAATGCAGTATTGTAATTAAGTGTAGTGTTATAATTAAGTGTTGTGACTCAAACTACTGCCTGGGATTTCAGAATGAGAGTGCCCCATTTCTGAGCTTTTCTCCTCCAGATAGAGATAGCAATTAGTCATAGTCATATAAGAGTTTTTATTACACTAAATAGCTAGAGAGCTCAAGAACTAGTGTTCAATTAGTAGCAATAGAAAGGCTAAGGAGAAAACTTCTGAAATTGTAGTCAGTAACACTGAACGCTGAGTTAGCTGTGATGAGAAAATAACCTGAAGTAATGAAAGCAGAATTTTCATCAGATAATAAGCAGAAAAAATTATGCCTCTCAAAAGAAAAGCCTAAAACCAACACTCCAGTCATGAAACAAAACCCAGCACTGAGTGTCTGAGGACACTGCAGCCACAGGGGAACTTTAAAACTTAGCTGACACTGAATTTGTGGGTGTGAAGAGTTGTCTGCATTAGTATTCAGTTTTCAAGCCTCTTCTGAACCACCATGTCAGGCCCAGGAGAAAGCTGTAGCCTAAGAAGTACAGATGTGGGTGATGAATTTCTTTCTGACTGTGACCAATTAACAACTAGATTAGTCAATGGGCTAAATGGGAGTGATGATACACATGGCGTGAAGAGAGCCTGCTGCTGAGTTCCCAGTGAGAGCTATGAACTGTTCCTCTATTTCTGAACAGATTAAAGGTGATCAGTTTTAAATTAGCTTTCATACATGTGATCAATATTTACTCATTTTTAAAAATCTTTATATAAATACTGCAAACCGAGAACTCTTGTCTCATTCAAAATGAGTTGCACACCTTGGGGTGTTGCTCTTAGAAAACCTGAGTTTATGTCCCAGCCCATGTTGCAACACTGCAGACCATTTGAAATCGATGGCACTATCTGGTCTGCAAACCACAGTGGCAGCTTCTGGTGTTCCTGCACAAGGTAAACCCACAAGAAAAAGGGACAAAAAGTAGTGTGAGCAGAGATCGCAGTCTCTCTTACAAAACTGTAAGTTATACTGTTTCCTCTACCTCAGTGTCTGAAGGCCTCATTCCAAATAAAGACAAGGCCTTTCTGTCATTGCAGATGACAACAGGTAAATAAGACAATAGTTTACACCACCCTATGGACTTTTTCATGACAACTATATGCAATTTCTATTGCAAAAAAAAGTATTTGTCTTTCTGCTAGCCTTCTGTGTGCTGCTTGGCATGTCCAATTCTTCAGCAAATAGAAAATTAATATTGTCCCACATGAAGTGAGCAGACTATTTGTAGAATTACTAGGAGAGAGGACATAAATGGTCTGCTAGGAAAAGTTCACAGCTCTCCTCTGTACATTATGACAACTCTATAAACTGTTAGCAAATGGGCTGCACTGCCCTCAACTGCAATTTAAGCACTTCCTGCCAGGGATTTAAACATAATCAAGGGAATATGCTCACCTCTCAGGAGAATACTGATAGCAGTTTTGTAATATTAATAGACTATTGTTACCAAAAAGCATGTTGGAATGTCACAGACTATATAAATTCTGTCTGAGAGGCCCATATGAGCTGCTTGTCATTTCTCAGTGTCTGAAAGCTCTGCAGACTCTGGAAGACATTGTGGAAGATGTTAAAACTCATTAACAGTGCTCATGACTGAATGGATATTCTCCAACTTCCATCATGGTTATAAAGCCTCCTATACATTACCTAATCCTTCGTGGCTCTTTGCAAAGGCACCTCATGTGCACCAAGCCCTTTGCAGTCTGCTAACCAGCAGAGACTGTGCACTGTGTTTACCATATCATGATTCGTTGTGGTCTGACACTGTTGACCATATCTGTTGCTG
The DNA here is from genome assembly GCA_035583185.1 of Anabacerthia variegaticeps. Classification (NCBI taxonomy): domain Eukaryota; kingdom Metazoa; phylum Chordata; class Aves; order Passeriformes; family Furnariidae; genus Anabacerthia; species Anabacerthia variegaticeps. Next base: position 14,526,066 of record JAWWEW010000166.1, on the reverse strand, counting down.
AACTACTACCTGGAGCTTCTACAGCAAAAGAAATTTATTTGCTTCAAGAAGTTGGATTTAGTTTTAAACGGACTAAGTAAGGTTCAGAGTGTTTATGTACACAGTCCTAGGGCAGCTCTTGCTGTGCTTCACAGCTCCCAAAGTACTTCACAGTTCCCTTCAAAATATTCAGGAGCACCTCTGGACTGTTAACAGTGTTTAAATCTAGACTGAATGTGTTTGAGAATAACGGGCACATACCTAAAAATAGAATTCTGATGGATTAATCCTGGCAATGATAAAACATGAAAAAAAGAAAAGATAATTTTTTCCAGGTCAGGTAAGTTCTTTGAAGTTCAGGGATAAATTCCTTGCACTGTTAAAATACGTGTGCATTCTATTACATAATTCATTGCCATGAGAATTTCAGCAAAGTTGTTTCCTTGTGTATAACCTCCACTCTTTTTTGGGTCTTGTTTGTATATACAGCTAGTGTCTTACATTAAGTATTCTCCCACATGTTCAAATATTCCTATAAACATTTGAGAGATATGCAGAAGTCTTACAATAGTAAAATTTACATAGAGTAAATAAATCACCCCTGTGTAAGAAAGCTGTAACTATGCCAAACATTTCAAGAATGGGAGCATGGAGAAAAACAGATTGGCAAGACCTAAGTAGTATTACATCATCTCTATCTGAAATCTAACTACTAAAGTTAAAAATTCAAGAGAATGAATTCTCAGTTCCATATATTACTGGGCTTAGAGAAGTTAAAAGAATTAGCTTAGAATACCCTGAACTGGCAGAACAGAATTAACACTTGGGTGCTGATTCAGAGCTGCATCCAAGACCACTGGTTAAAACACATAGTAGCATTGAACAGGGAAACTAATTCTGAGACCACCTCTTAACATCTCTAAGTCTGGTAACAGCATTCAATTGTGTAATTACTGTGTTGATGTCAAATCACATAAAATAAAAGCACATAGACACAGTGCTCTCAAATAGCTCAAAAAGAGGCGGCCACAGACTAAGCCTAAAAATATGACTTAGCAAACTCCAGGCACTACTAAAGAATGAAAAAATGTTTATTTATTTTCAAATAGTCTCAGTTCCTTCTTTCCTAAAATAAGGACTTATTTCATACCAACCTCAGAAGGCAGAACTACACATTAGCTAATATCTAATCCATCCTTTGAAAAATACAGTGCTGAATGAACTTGCAAAGAGCATCCATAGATATAAGTAATGCCATTACTTGCAGAGAAAACAGAAAACATCCACAACCATCCAGCAGATAAATTGAGATTACTATTTTGCTAAACAATGCTTCCAGTTACTCAACAACAGTAATTTTTGGCAGCAAAAAGGTAGGCATATTTACTTTTGATAATGTCACATCATTATGTGTTATGTCTGTATTTCTTACAGACTACAGTGGAAGTTTTGTGAGCTCAGCAGTTTTTTAAGTCCAAATACATATGAATGTCATTTTGTCAGTATGTAAATCATGCAGATAACAAAGTCCCACCCTAGTGGGATTTTCTCGTGTAGGGGAATAAAGGCATCTAAATTCTAAATTCTGACCCAGCACTATTTCATGTCCAAAATGAGTTTGCTTTGCCTTCAGGTTACAAGAAAAGTAAAAGGAGAAATTCACTGCCACATTACTGGAGTGAAAAAATCCCTCACAGTCTCCTACCTTGGGTGACAATTACATATAGGGTTTCTTACATCTTCCTCTGAAAGTGTCAGGACTGGCCACAGTCTAATTGGACTTGAATGGGGCAGTGGTCTGATCTACATGACAACTGCTACCTTCCTGCAAAAAGTCTGTGTAAGCATTTGTGCTCCTAGGAAAATATAAATTAGAAGTACTTTCTATTTTTTATATAAAAGTATCTTTCTCTGCTTCTGGAATACTAAGATGCCTGAACTCAGTGTGGCTGTAGGGTGTTAGTTGGGAATACAAAAAAAAGAGAAGAAATATCCTGGAGATTTTCATGAAGCTCTGGAGCATTCCATGCATATGGAAACATTTGCAGCAGCACTAGCAGTAGTGCCAAATTACCTCTTCTCACCGTAAAAGCTATCTTCTGACTATGGCAACTGCAAGAAAATAAATTTCTAAGGTGTCAGCTGCCACCTGTTTAATTTTGCAGGCCAGGGGGGCAGTGACACCTTGTTTCCCATGTATTGCGCTGCTCAAAATTCAGTCTACAGAGAGTGGAAGGGGAAACTGCAGTAGAAAGAAGCAAAATTCCTTTGATTTTGGGTGAGGTGGGAGACTCACACACTGGATGTGGAGGCACAGTTCTCCATTCTGCAGTTATAAACAGCTGCATGATTAATTCCCTGGAATGCTCCTGCAGTGTCTATTCATTCAAATGTATGGAAAGTAAGATGTAACTTAAGAATATTTAACATGTTTTGTTGCAGGCTCAAAGCTGATTGGAGGCCATTATCACCATTTTAAATATAACTCAGTTGATGTTTGCATGTACTTTTAAATTATTTTGTTATCAGAAAAAACCCAAAATTATTTTATCAAAATGGCTACTTCTTTCCTTGGGACACCTTTTTGGTCAGTGTGGGATAGAGTTGAATCTCTCCAAATGAATGCGATTGTCATCGTTGTCTTCTTTTCTATTTTTTTTCTTCTCGTTTTACTTTGTCTTCTCCCTTCCTTTTTAAAATTTTTTTTCCCCCTAATATATACTAGTGGCATTAGATGTTATCACAGAACAACCAAGCCTGGGACACTATGGACAGGTGCTGGGCAAGATTCTTTACATAGCACTTCTGTGAAAGGCATCTCAACCTTTGGCCTCTGGTGACTGCTGTTCTTCTGGTCCTGCATTTACTAGTGACTTCTCTCTCTGCTCCCTGCATGTCCAGACTCCCTCTTGTTCTACTTCTGGGCCTCACAAGTTTTTGCTTTTATGCAACTTCTGCAATTCCAATCCTGTACTGGAGAGACCCTGAGCAGAAGCTGAACTAGGCAAATTCAACAAACTGGACTGTTTATGGGTTAGGTGGACTTTGCTGTTTTTGTTTGATTGTGGGTTGGGTTTGGTTGTTGGGTTTCCTTGTTTGTTTGTTTGTGTGGTTTCTTTTCTAATTTTACTTCTCTTTTCTTAGTGCTATCTTAGAGACACAAGCTGAGGTCAGGTCTGGGTTGCAACTCTACTCCTTCCTATTTTCTAGGCGATGAAGAGAGCAGAATGGCAGCAGTGAGGACGGAGTGACTTACACTTCCTTCTTACCTCAACAGTGGTTCAGTGTGATCTGCTGAATTTCAATGCATAGGTTATGGTCCCCTTCTCATACAGTATCGCTGTGCTCATCTGCTTACATGCACTAAAGGCTTTATGAAAAAAGGACACAGGTCCCTCACTAATCAGCATATCTGCTTTGGATTTTTGTATCTGTGATATTATTATTGCTTAAAAATATATTAATGGGGTTTTCTGGTATTCACTTTTTTTTTGTTTGTTTTGAAGAAGACTAACGATACTTGTTTGTTAGTGTGGAATGGGAAATAAATTTTCTTAAAAGCTAACCACAAATCCACAAATCCAAAGACCATGTTATCTGTTGTGCTATTCTGTGATCAGTGTCATTGGACATAACACTGGCAGGTCTATTTCCTAGACATGTGGCAATTAACATTTATATCTCATCTCGGCACTGCACATCTGACATACAATCAAAGGGGTCTCCAGAGTGTTGACGCCCTTTCTATAGTCACTTGAAAGGTACTTGCTTTTAGGGTTTGAGCCTTGCAAATCTATGAACAATGATTCTCTTTCTACTTCAGATATTAAACCAACACTGATGCTGTATTTTGCAACTAGACAGCTAAAAAAAGAAGCAGACTCCAGTGTACAGTAGTGAAGGTTACTGTGTTATTCCCAGGATTCTCTCAGCTGCAAGATTTGGAAAGCAACTGTGCCGCAGTGATACACTCTGTAACCATCAAGAACCACAACTAGTCCTCAGAAACACATTGCCTGTACAGAGCCCTCCTGACAACAGCTAGCGCAGCTAACATCCGTCCCTGCTGATACTCACATTTGGAAATGCACTTAGTGATATTATTTTTAACTCTTCCTGAAAGTTATAGAAGTACTGGTTTCCTACAGCAGCAGAAGGAAGCTGACATCCCAGGGGGTTTGTGCTGTGGACATGTGAACTGTATGAACTCAGATGTGTGTTGGGGGGGGAATTCCTTAAAATGTTTTGCTTCAGTTTAAACACATGAGTTTTTTATCTCCTTTAATAGCAATTTGAAATTAAAATATAGAAGGCATGTTTTATTTGCTAAAAGGAAGTCTATGCTCGCTGTCATTTCATGTACTAAATAAAATCTCCTCCTCCCTTCATGAAGTCTCTCAGATACTCAAAGTAGTCAGTAGAACGCATAGGTAATGTTCCCAAAACATATTTTCTGTCTCAGTCCTTTGTTCAGAATCTGTTTTCTTTACCTCATTTTTAGATCTAATTTTCCCAGGGTTTCTATTACATTATGTTCTCTCTGCTCTCGCTCCTAGACGCCAAGAGAAATGCAAACCTAATTAAAAACACATGGCATTTTTAGTCTATGTTAGTTAAAGACATTTAGATTGAAAATGGACTTGCACGAAGCCACAGGAAGTTGTTTCCAGGCTTGGTTTTTTGGAAGAGAACTGGCACAAGCACACTCCCAACTTTTGTGTAGGAGATGTAAGGAAAATATTTCATTGAGAGTGCCATGAGAATTGTCACCAGTACAGGCTGGGATCTGGCCTACTGGAAAGTAACTTTACAGAGAAGGACATAGGGGTCCTGGAGGACAATAAGCTGTCCATGAGCCAGCAGTGTGCCCTGGTGGCCAAGGGTATCCTGGGGTGCATTAGGAAGAGCATTGCCAGCAGGTCAAAGGACGTGATCCTGCCCCTCTACTCAGCCCTGGTGGGGCCACATCTGGAGTGCTGCATCCAGATCTGGGCTCCGCAGTACAAGACAGACAGGGAGCTCCTGGAGTAGGTCCCAGGGAGGGTGACAAGGATGATTAACGGATTGAAGCATCTCTCTTATGAGGACAGGCTGAGGGAGCAGGGCCTTGTTCAGCCTCAAGAAGAGACAACTGAGAGGGGACCCCATCCATGTATACAAGTATCTGAAGGGAGGGTGTCAAGAGGATGGAGCCAGGCTCTTCTCAGTGGTGCCCAGCAACAGGACAAGAGGCGATGGGCAGAACCTGATGCACAGGAAATTCCACCTGAACATGAGGAAAAATTTCTTCACTGTGCAGGTGACTGCGCACTGGAACAGATTGCCCAGAGGTTGTGGAGTCTCCCTCGCTGAAAATATTCAAGAACCATTTGAATGCAATCCTGTGGGAATTGCTCTTTGAAGACCCTGTTTGAGCAGAGAGGTTGAACCAGATGACCTCACCTATGATCCCTTCCAACCTTAACCATTTTGTGAAAAACACGTAAATCAGGTGCATGGCAGCACACATATTAATATATGTATTTATGTACATATATTTAATATATGCACAATTATTTTCTTACAGCTCATATTTCATGTGATAAAAGCATGCATGGCAGTAGATTTGTTCAGTAAGCAGCCCCTGACACATGCATAGATGCAAGCCCACTCCATGACCTGACCCACAGCAGCTCACTGTGTCCACAGTTGTCCATTGTGTCAGGACATGATGATGCAGCGTGCATTATTTTCCCTCACATTATTGCTAATTTTCAAATGGGAACAGTACTGTGTTTATACAAGATATACTCCTGTTGCAACAAAGATGAGTCAATATTCTAGGAAAAGAAAAACTCAGTCACACAGAAAAGAGGACATAACAGGAACAGCAGATAACAAGTTATTTTCATAGCACACATTATGACCCTGAAGTTTATTATTACCCTGACACCAATTTTTGTCCTTCTTTCATGAATTGAGGTGTTAGAGCAGAACCCTTTTACAGGAACAACATGAAGATTCAGAGAGTTACGCTCTGGAAGTGGTCAATGATAGATGTATATGAAAGAGTACAAAAGAGGGACAAGAATAAAATAACAATTCCCAAAGTACGTATGAAAAAATCTAAAGCTGAGGATCTTCTTGAACTAGAAATACAGTCTCTGTGTTTAATATACCCTGATGAGTCTACTTGTAAATTTGTTCAAATAGCTTTTGAACTTTGTTCCATATAAGCTTTTGGAATCAATAACATCTTTCTATGATGATATAGTGAAAATATATCTCTACTAAAGTTACAAGCACTTAACATACAGAACCCCTTATTTTGTCATTTACAGCAATAGATGGCTATTTTTTTTTCTTTAATCTCCAACTAAAGTCTGAGCACTTTAAGCATGTATTGCAAGGAGGAGCCTTTTACATCTTTGAAAACTGAGTTTTGTACTCCATGATCATGTACAGGAACAGAAGGTGAAAAGCGAAACTAAATAAGGTTTTAGGGTTTATGCCTTTTGAGGAGTAAAATACATCTTTCAAGCAGCAGCCAAAACAATGTTTTCTTACAGAATAAAGCACAAAGTTTCTGCAGTTAGGTAGAAACAACTTCAGCAAAGTTGCAATAGTTCCTATTTTGAAGAGCTCTGAGAGCTAATGGTGTAATTTAGTAGCACTTCTACTAAATCTTTCACTGATGACACAGTACTGGATCACTGTGACTCAACATTGTACTCCTAATTTGAGCGACTTGTGACTCAAAGCTTACAAGTCCTTCCCAGTACAACTTGCACGTGGTATCTTTATTTCGGCAGTAGTAGTACACGAAAGGCATGAAGGCACACAAAAATTTGTTTAGAATCTGAAAGGTGTTGATGCTTTTGCCTAATAAGATATATATTACTCTTATATATATATCACCATACCACCTTAAAGAAACTCAAATTCAGTTGTTGTTAAACAGCAGAGTCAGTTGAAGAAGTTTGAAAGACAGTGCAATCAAATACCTTTGCTAACAGAACACACGATACTTCCTTTACGCAATTTCAAAAGAAAAATAGAATCTGTTACCCCTACCTTCACCTTAACAGACTGCCCCAGGACAAGCACCCTGTCTCTTTCACAGCTGTTTCTGCCTGACCTATTCTAGAAAACCCACAGCTCTTTCACAATGAGAAGCGAAATTAGGCTACAAATTATTTTCCTTCATAAAAATTCCACATCCATAAGAAGGCTTTTTTTAATGGCATTTCAATTTTATAAGACATCAGCTTCATTTTCCTTGTTTGTTTCCAAAAGCCGGGTTTCTCCTCATGCTAATGAAAGGTCCTAAACCTTGTCTATAACATAGCCAACAAAGGTACCATTTACAAAGGTTTCTGTAAACAGTGGCCCATGAGGAATGTGAACCACTTTGCATCCCTCTACTCTGTCAAAGCTGCCCTTGTTGCTTTGGCTCTGTACTCCTTTGGCCTGTAGGCCACTGCTTCTCTGTGTGCCTGGCTGATACACAGCTACTGCTGCTCATGGAAATCAGAAGCCTCAAAAATCTGCAACAGCTAAATACAAATGAATCTACCAAGCAGTAGAATCTCTTGACCCTCTACTTTCTTGAGTCTATGATAAACATATATATTAAAAGCTCTTCTTAAGCCTTTGAATAAGAATTGGCAGAATGCGGGGTCTAAATATCAGTGAACTTATTTCTGTTGAGATAAACTGTTCTGGCAGAGTTTCAATGAGACCAGGCACTGAGACCCACCAATCTGCTTATTCATGTTCTTAGGAGTCTTCCTGACAAAACTGTGAACCCAACAGATTTGTATTGGTAGAGTCTGCATACACAATTGAATCTGGAGTAAGCGCACTATTACCTACTGAAAAATAGAACTGAAAAAAAATTGCTGCACTTCTGTTCTTCAGGCCCTAGACAGTTAACATATAACAGTGCTTCTTTCTGCTATTACAGTACTTGTATTTCATTCCCTCACTCTGACTAAAGCATTACAGCAGTTACCTTCCTGAACAAATTCCAAAAGGCTCATGTACTCCCAACTATTTTGTCCCTTGCTGTGCTGAGGATGGCTTCCCAGGCTACTACGGCTGCTTCTCTTCTCCCGTATTTGGAAGTTGGCCTTCAGCATGGAGATCTCTTGTGGGTTTTTGTTTAAATTCCAGAGTCACTGTTGCACATTACCATTTCCTTCAGCTGATGTAAATCAAATACAGTATGAGTGAAAAATGTGAGCATAAGCTTGGCTAACTGCTTTGCAAGGGGAACTGTGATGAACGCAGAAGGTTTGTCTCAGGACAAAATATTTCACAAGCACAGCACGCTTTGCACAGGGGGAAGTTGCTGAGGCCATTGGCCCTCCTTTGGCAGCAGTTTGCACACGCTTTATCACTGTGTACCACACTGAATTGGCAGTGGTGCCACAGGATGCAACAGTAAAGAATGGCACACTCTCATGGAATATACTGTTGCCTGGCATCAGGGACTTTTTTCTATACACAGAGCCCAAAACCTAAAGGGGAATTTCATTTCACCCCTGGTATTTTAGGGCATCTGCAGCAGACTTGGTAGCCCTCAATTTTCACTTCTCATCTTCTAGCAGCTCCAAGACAGCACAACTCAAACATCTTCTAGTTTCAAAAAAATGCTAATCTTTTTGTTAATCAACTGTTGCTTTTTTAAGTGAACTGAATACATGGTATCATACAGAACATAATGCCTTAAATAGGAATGATTTTGAAATATTTTAACAGAACTAATAGTTTATAGCGAAGTTCCTTTACGACAGGATTTATGAACCTCTCATTCCTATTTCTGAATACTTGCATGACAATATCACCTGTGTAATGGGCAAAATGCCAGTCCCCTAACACTTGACCCCAAGAGGAAAGCAAGGCAAAGCTCAGAGATCTTCTCTGTGGGTAAAAGATTCCCAGTTTAATTCATAATAGCTACGAATCTGGCTACAGAGCAGACTAAGAGAAAGATGAGCATGTTTTCAGTACACTTTTGAAAAATTCTAAAACAAATCTTATGGACATAACATCTAATGAGGGCAGTTTTTTCAAGCCCAGAAGCATAGCATTCATTGACGTAATTCTGGATTCTTCTCTTTGCTACATGATAAAACTCTCACTACTATCCTAATGATCTTTAAACTTATGACTGGCACAGTGTTGAATACTGTCCTTTCTGTGACAGCACTGCATTTTATGAGGAACAGAAAACAAAAAGATTCACAGAGCAATCTTACAATGAGTCCTACTGAATTTTCTGCAAGTACAAGGTCCAATTATATGAAAATAACTGCAAGTTCAGGATCTGGGGGCAGGAAGAAGGAAGTATTTCTGCAGTAGGTTAAGTATCTTTATTGTAATTACTTGAAGCTCCTCTGGGACACTTGAAAGAGTTTTAGTCAAGATGTATTAATGAATACGACACAGATAAAAAATTCAAAAGTATGTAAAAGAAGTACGGTTATTCTGTGGATTTATATCTCCACTGTATATGGAGGGCTTTTACACATATATGCAAAATTTCAGTGCTATCTAGCAATTTGTCTTCTAAGTATTGTCTAATTTGGCCATTTAGTACTTGCTGATGGCAGTAAACTCCTAATATATACCTACAAATTCTTAGAGTGCATACTAAATCAGATAATTATATAAGCCATAAATCTATGAAAATTAGAAAGATGTTCAGAATAATCACTTAAAAACCAAATATATACAGGCATATATTCAAAGAGTTTATTATTACTAGATATAGTACTATTTTATTTTAGCCATTGGCTTTTCCTGAAGTCCTGGCCAGTCTGGCTTTGTGGTGACTTTGAACATATATAAAATTGCAGAAACCCCTGAGCCTGTTCATTCTGCAGTAGGGAAATAAATAACCTATGAGACTCCAAACCAGCAAAATGCTTGACATTTTTTACTAATCTTACATTTACCAATATACACACACTTTAATAGTTCAGTAAATCGAATGCAATATGAGGAACTATTAGGAAAGGAATTGATACATACAAGCAGCTAATATTACAAGACGGGAAAAAAGCCTACAGAAGCACCCACAAACATGTAGTTAAAAAAAAAAAAAAGAGAAAAAGAAAAAAGGCAAGTATTTCATAGGTTACCTTATAGGCTGATTTGGATACAGGGGTCCTTAAAATGGAGTTGAACATAATTTCATGCAAAAATACTTAATCAAGAACTGACTATCAAGATGTGTTCTTGCAAGGCAGACAAAAAAGGTGAACCTTTACTTATCTCAGCTGAGATGTCTGTCCATTTCAGTGCAAAGTAAAGCAAGGGAAGTTTAAAGTGATCAACAAGAGTAATTTAAATCACCCTTTCCCTTTTTAAAGAAATACACAAAGACCATAAAATAAGTTAGTTGCCACATCTCAGCTGGTAGATGCAGCAGCTCTGTTAAACTCTTTGATGACAAGAGTCTTACTGCTCTCACAAAGCATGCTCTTGGAAAGTAATCACGGTGCAGCAAAAGCCATTTAAAGCTGAATGACAGCATCTACACGAGGTTTAATAATCTTAACTTAAACACATTTAGCATCTTCAGTATATTTGCCTCAATTTCCTTGTGTACATGTGTAGAAATGGTCCTAATCACAATTGATAAAATGAATGTTTAGGCTATTAAGATGGTCACCTACTAAGAATGAAGCATCCGTAGGTAATTAACAAGCTCTGAGCAAGCATACCTATACTCAGAAGATAGGTATACATCTCCCATTGCCTAAAAATGTTATTTAAAAGAACATTAGAACATTGCCATAAAAACTATGATAGAATTTATAGGAATAGTTTTTTCAATTTTTTTTTTTTGGTAGTGGAACTCATGTATCCAATCATAGAGACAAGTACCTGAAAACTACCTATTATGTTATGAAAAACCAAAGTCTACTGTAGGTTCATACTAATGTTAGCACAAGACTAGAAAGACTTTTTGTTTGCATTTACTGTGAACAGATTGTATAATTTAACTGCACATACACTATCATACATGTTTTACAAATACGTAATACATTCTTGTCTGCAATTTTTCAGTTGAAAAAATAATTTTTTTGAACCTCATCCCTAATTAGCAACTTCTAGAATAAATAGACATGCATGTATATTTAATATGCTTACCTTTCTTTTCTACATGTTTCACATTCTTAAAAACATTCCTTGAATTTTGTTGTTAAAATTGTTGTGATATTCCATAACAAATCACTTCAGAATCCAGTGTAGTTAATAAAATATTTTGGGTTCAGAGTAGTTGAGAGAGTAAGTGAGAAGATAAAAAAATAAACTACATTTGCACTCTTGGTTTCCCAATAGAACTTCTGGCAAGAAACCCCTTGAAGGAAAAAGTGAATTGGTAGCAGCATTCTCTGCAGACCTAAACCTCAGTATGTTTTAACAAAAGAACACAACTATAGAAAGGCAGTTTCAGAATGAAGTCATGGCGTGTGATGAAACAAAGCTCATATTCAGGAGGTGGATGACAATTGTGATTTAAATTTTGCAGCTCCCCTCTAGCTCAGATACTGTCAGACAATGAGTCAGTGTATAAAAATTCTGAAGTGTTGGTCTTGTTGCAGTTCCTAGAACACAGCCAGCAAGACACAGAACTAAACAGAACCTAACCTAGTTTCATGGCAGAAGTCATCTATATAATGGCAAGGCACACTGACAAGCTGTCCCGGTGAAGTTACATTGTCATAACACCTTGGTGATCTAAGCACTTTCTTTCCCCTGGGTTGTCATTTCTTAGGTGTGAAATTTATTCCTTCTTTACCAGTCACCTACACACTAGAGCTATCAGTATAGTAATACCACTCTATAATAAGCCCAGGACAAACATAAAGGTTATGTTTATGGTAGACATTACCACAGACAGGAAAAAAAAATTTTTTTTTTTTTTAACTTCAAGCATCCATTGCTTATTCCTTAGATTATCCAAAGTTAATTCTTGGTAAAAGGGAAGTGCAGAACATCCACTGATCAACAGTAAACTCCATACCTCCAGAAGCTGATAAAAGACACTCTAAACCTTAAATTTCAACATATGCTTAAATCTTCATAGGATCAAAACAGTAATACAATCCAGTTCATGCAATACTAATACAACATTTCTGTAAATTTTCTCAGGCAGCTAATTTGTTTTACTCAGAAAAGTTAGAAGCTGGTGCAGTAAAGGAACAACATTAGGTCATTCCAGGAAAAAATGATTAATCACAGCCAAGCATATTTGCCGAGAAAACGTAACTCTTCTCTGCTGTGGTACCTAACACTGAGAATAATGTGTAAAATGGAGGCTAGTGCTTAGAGCTAACCAGACACATGCACTTGAGTGAAGTATTAATACTAGCAAAACACCTTATAATTACAGAAAATGAAAGTTCATGAAGCTCTTTGCAAAGTGTTCTGCTCCACTGCTCCTGCCACTTGCAGCTGCAGTGCCATGTACCCTGAGCATGGGATACAGAACTCTCCAAAAGATACTGTGGCAGAGGCCACATTGCAGCTAGGCTTTCTGTAAACACACAGCATTCTCCCTTTTTCTACCAAAGCCTATTGCTTCTGCATTCATACATCTCACTTACTCTAGTGGAAGTAAAGAGAGGAGTTCTTTGCTTCGTTAAAAGACCTGTAAGAAAAGGAGAATTTATTTATCTGATCATCTGGGACAGAGAGACATTATGGCCCTAAAGACAACAGAGATTTTTGTAAGCAGAAGAGTCTGCTGTCAACAAGTTCTCTGCAGAAATGGGTTTAACTAGACTCACCTGAATTATTATGAAATACTAAGATCCATGGAAATAGTGTCTTAAAGCTAATCCTTTCATTATAACCATATTGGACTTATTTGAGATGCTGGTCACCACTGTCACACCAATAATAGATACTACTTCTTAATAACACTAAGATTTTGAGTGTGTGGAAAGGATAGGAGGTTTAGCGTCTTTTGTTTTCCCTCAGTGGGAACTATTGCACATGTAATACCACACTGGAAGAGGGAAAAAAGTCATACATTTCCACCTTCTATAAATGGAAAATATCAAATCTATCATTACTTTCTAACCATCCGCTAGGACCTGATGAATTAATGACTGTATAACCTGGGGAAATAATCCCAGCATAATTATTGTATAATTACAGACTGAATTGTGCAAAGGGCAAAAGACACTGAACTTTTAAAGTACTTGCCTCAAAGCTGTTATTCGTATGACATCAATGTGATAGTTGTGAATACTGCAAAGGAAAGAGAGGACACTGTAAAGGCAATACTTAAGAGAAAAAATAAAGCAGTGTTACAAGTGTTACATGCATTACTGTTAATTACATGGAATTTCTCTGGATGTGGCTTCAAAAATTAGGCGGCCGCAGCGTGCAGGAAATTTCAGTGATGGGCCTGCAGTACAGCCACATAGTGCAGACAACAAAATTTGATTTTTGTGTGGGCAAAAATGCCACCAATATAACCCAAATAGCAAAACAAACTCTGAATACCAACACATCCCAAATATAAGTACATATTTAGTCCCTGGAGGTAAGAAAATTTCAGAAGGCCACTAAAAATGTCCATCTGTTCCGCATTTTATTTTGCCTATAGCAACTGTACCTATTTGAGCACCAAGTCAACCTTTTATAGCAATCAGATAGCACTTTCTTGAGGACATATGCACACCCATGCATATGTCAGACAGAAGTCTACACACAATCCTAAACCTAAAGCAATTATTTCTAATCAAAGAACTTAGCTTATGTGCAAGTCCCACAAATTACTAAATACGTGGTTTGTTAGGTTTGCATATTTCCACAACACAGAATTTAACAGATTATTAGTTCATGGCACAGACTAATTGCTTTTTGTAATTCCCAGTTCCAGCACAGTGCTGTCAAGAAGGATTTTTATCTGTGCACATTATTACTGACCCATTGTATGCAAAAGAGGCACTGCTGGGAATGCATATACTAGAAATGGAAGCACCTGCTATATAGCCAATGGCAAAAAACATAAACTACTCTTACAGTGCACAGTTCAAGTAACTTAATACACCCATTACTGCTGAGAGGCTGATATTCTAAATATGTTTTGCATGCCAATACCATAATTTGATTATGTTATCAAGCCGACAGGTATACTTCTTTCTGAACAAAATGGGGTTGTACAACATGGAAATTAGCAATATGACTTCTACCATTGCAGATTCAATAAATACACCACACACGTAAACACAATTCCCAGCTCACCAAAAGAGAACAATAACAAACAAACATATTCAGAGGCTTGTTGCTAAATTTTCTAACCTTGTACAAATTTTTCTCAGCTCTTCAGGCCGAGAACTGGTAACTGTCCCTGTAGCTCTAACCATGTTAGTGCTGATAGAGAAGTTACAAAGACAGCTCCTTGAGCCCACATACGCCTCAGTGATTTAATTGCTCTTTCTGTACGTCCCTGCGTCTGCTTGTAGGGCAGCTGTGCTCAAACACTGCACAGAAAGAACACAGTTTTCCCTGGAACATTTCGGAGTGAAACCCACCCGACAGGAACATTGATTTATAGCTTAAAATAGCAGAACAAGGACAAAAACACCTAAAACCCAGCAGTAACTTTCCAAATCTAATTCTTTGCCCCTGTTATCAGGGAAAGGCGGACGTGCAGAGCGCGGCCCCGGCAGTCCGGGCTGACACTCTCTGTTCCACTGCCAGGAGGCAGAGGCGGGCGGGCAGGGCAGGGCAGCGCTCCGCCCGGGCTGCGCCGGCACTGCCGGCCCGGGGGCTCCGGCACAGCGGGCTCTGCGCTCCCTGCGGGGCGCTCGGCGCTCCTGCCGCCGGCACCGCCGCCACCCCCTGGCTCTGCCCGAGCCCCGCGCCGCTGGTGACACCAGTTACGGGGGTCAAGCCTAAGCCAGGCTTCGCTCTCCCGACCCGGGACACCCCGGCCCGGCCCCGCCTCAGCGCTGTCCCACCGCGTCCCTCAGCCAGGCGGGGCACAGGGGACACCGCTCCGCACCTGAGGCGGGAAGCGCCGCCCGCCGTCTCTCCACACTTTCCTGCCCTCAGGGCGGACGGAAGCGGTCGGGACCGCGCCCGGGGCGTGCCGGGCCGGGCCGGGCCGTGCCGGCTGCGGGCGCTGAGGGCACAGCGGGCACCCCGCACGGAGGGGCGCGCCCCCCGCAGCGCCTGGGGACGGGGATCCGGCCGGGGGCGTCACCTCCCCTGGGCCGCGCCCGGCCCTGCCCAGCGCCACACAGCCCTGCCACAGGGCTCGCTCCGCCTCAGCCCGGCGGGGCGGGGCGCAGCAATCCCGGAATCCCGCCATCCCACCGCCCTCGCCCCCCGCTATCCCGGCACCGCGGCTTTAATCGTCTCCTTATATGGACACCAGAATGTCTGACGTCACCCCGACGCTGGGAAACCAGCGCCCGCGCCGCCGAGCCCGGCCGGGAAGGCGGGCGGAGCGGGAAGGAGGCTCTGGAATGCTGACGGACGTGGCTCCGCGCCACTGGGAGCGGCGGCCTCGGCGCGGCCATTGGGCCAGGCGGGCGGGGTCGGGCCCGGCGGGCGGGGCCGGCCGTGCCGCTTGAAAAGCCGCCGGCTGGGCGCGGAGCGGTGCCAGTGCGGGGCGGGCAGTGCCGTACCGTGCCGGGGT
Source organism: Anabacerthia variegaticeps (assembly GCA_035583185.1). Classification (NCBI taxonomy): domain Eukaryota; kingdom Metazoa; phylum Chordata; class Aves; order Passeriformes; family Furnariidae; genus Anabacerthia; species Anabacerthia variegaticeps. The sequence goes on along the minus strand of JAWWEW010000166.1, from coordinate 14,510,432 downwards.
GGGGGCGGCAGCCGGGCACGGGTTCGAGTCCTGCCTTCGCGAGCCTCAGCCGGGAGCTGCCTCGCTGCGCTGCCACGCTCCGCTCCGGGGCGAGGGGAGCTCGGAGTGGTCGTGTGGTTTCCTGTTCTCCCTCATTTTCCACTTTGCGCCGGGGCTGCGGCTCTCGCTGCGGGGCGCCAGCTCGCAGGGACAGAGTTTGCTCGGAGTTTGTACGAACTTCGGGCCCCGGCCCCCCGCCCCGCCGCCGCCATGCCCGTCTTCCACACGCGCACCATCGAGAGCATCCTGGAGCCGGTGGCCCAGCAGATCTCCCACCTGGTCATCATGCACGAGGAGGGGGAGGTGGACGGCAAGGCCATCCCGGACCTCACCGCCCCCGTGTCGGCCGTGCAGGCCGCTGTCAGCAACCTGGTGCGGGTGAGTAGCGGCGGCCGGCGCCTCCTCCCGCAGTAACTTTGGCCGCCGCGGCCAACTTGGAGCCCCCGGAGCGCGGCCGGCCCGGGCTGAGCGGGCAGGGGAGCCGGCCCGGGCCGCGGCGGTGGCCGGGAGGGGGTTAAGCTGGGAGCTGCCCGGACCTGTGGCTCCCGCTGGAAGCGGGCTGGGCTGCTCCCCCGGCCGGCGAAGCAGGCGGGCGAGCCGCGGTGCCGAGCAGGGGTGTCCCGGCCGGGAGCTGCCGGCCGTGTCCGAGCGGAACGGAGCGGCGCCCGGCCCAGCGCTGCGGGGCGCCCGGGCTGCTGCTGTTCGTGCCCGCCCCGGAGCGCCGCGCAGATGGCTCTGATACGCTGTGTGGGTCTTCGCTGCCTTGGAAACTCCTATTTTAAGTGTGTGCACTATAAAAGGCAAAATACTTACTTGGCGTGAGCTTATCCTAGAAAAAACCCCAACCCCTACAGCTAAGCGCCGAGCCTCCCAGGCGTTTGGTTTTGGTTGTGCATTTGGTGACGGCTGGCCGTGCGTTATCGGCGCGGGAGCCGGGGCGGGACAGACCTGGGGTTTCCAGGCAAAGTCTGGAGTTGTAAATTGTGCTTGTTACGTAGCCTCGAGTGTGAGTTACTCTCTGCTTGTGGGAAGCTGAAATTCGGCTTGAATCCCTCGATTTCTTGAAAGCAGCTATGCATGGCGTGTCTCTTTAAAATCCGAGTATCTGCAGTATGGGCATTTCAGCTTGAGATGTGCAAGTGACTAAAATATTTGAAATGTTTTACTTGTATTAATGCTCTTATAACCATCAAAATAGCGAACTGTTGCAAGGCAGAAATGTTTTGTGTGATACAGATAGCACTGCAATGTTGCATACTCTTAATGCAGTAAGAATTACCTGGTAATACTTAGCTTATGTGTCTGTTAAGTTCAGTTACAGATACTGAATTAATTTTTGAACATCAGATGTTTGAATCGTGTAAAATTCTAAAGTTATTGTGGCAAGCAATACCCCTTGCCAGTAAAGTTTTCTTTAAAGTTAATAGCTATGTACAATTCAAGTACTTTGCCACTACTAACTGATGTATTAATAAGTTGATGTAATGAGGCTTTTGGGTATAAGAAGCTGTGAAGATGACTAATGTATGTGATATGTTTATCACATTTTGGCCTCTAGTACTTGCTACTGCTAGAATAACTTGCCAATTTAGTATTCTGCAATTTACTACAGTGTTACTATATCTCTTGGTCCCTGTGACTGTAAATTTTACAGATTGTGCTGTCTGGAATAGTTGTGCTTCCTGCTGACTTTAGCAGAAACTCTTCATAAGAAGAAGAAGAACAATTGGTCTGCTGCAATGAACTGATGTAATAGGTGTATTGGCTGTGAGGGTGTGAAGCCTGAGTGAGTGTATGAAATACTTTTCCTTGAAAGGAAGACTTTGGGATAATGCTTTGCTTCTCTGAGCTTAGTTTGTATCGTTGAGTTGTGTGGCTATTTTTCTCCACCCCTCCTTCCTCTCCAAAGAAACTTGATCTGATAAGGTCTTATTTATTAGAGCAGCACAGAAACAGAACTAGTTTCATTTTACAGCTTGCTAATGTGTGCTCTTTTTTTAATTTTGAATTATTTTGGAAGCCTCTGGTTTTCTTGTCTGCTAGTTAGATAAATGGGAGGACTTAACACATGAATTATTTTTCATGCGTTAATTTACAAAGAGCAAATACAAGTGGTGTAATCTGAGGTAGTACTTATCAGGAGGATACCCTGAACTGGTAGAATACAGCTTTGGCTACGTTAGGAAAAATACAGAATTAAAGTTCTGTTTCTGATCTGGAGCTGTGTTTTCAGTGCATCACTGTGAAGTGTAAAAGGGATTTGTGAAACAGCAGTTTGACTGAAGCAGAAGTATTTATGCATACAGGTTATCAAATTAAGAGCCTTCTGGTGGCTTCACAGGTGACAGCAAAGATGGAGTTGTCAATGCAACCAAGAGAGTAATGTAGCTGCCAGCCTGTTGTGTTGCTTGCTGTCTGTTCAGGGTTCTTTGTGTAGCATGTGTATCATAAAGTATATAAGGGTGCAGTATTGATGAGCACTGAATTTTTTAGTGATGAAGTGTCGCACACAGCAGTGCTGTTCTCCAGTTCTCCAGCCTATAGTAAGGACTTCACGTTTAGGAAAAATGCAATTTTTAATTGATTTAACTGTTGCATCTGGAAGTAACTGCTGGTGGCAATTTTTTAAGTGCTTAGACCCATTCTTGTGCAAGGCCTGGGACATGTGCTGTGTGAGGAAATAAGTTAGGAAATGACTGTATGGCTATGAGGAAGGACACATATGCAGTAACTTGAAAAACGTTGGTTGATATCCTTGAGATGGAGTTAGCACTATGCAGTATACTTAAGAGGGAACAGGATATGATGGATATGAGTCTTAGTTTAAGACTACTAGGTGAGTTAAAAGGGAATCCTTCTCCTAAATACCTTGACTTGAGACATCTTTATGACAACTCTTCCTTCAGTTTGCATTTAACGTGTGTTTCTGTATTTTTTGTCAGAAATAGTTATGATATATTTTAAGGTTTGCCTGAAGCCATCTTAAATTACATGGATTTTTTTAAAATGTAACATTTGCATGCCCAAGAAAATCTACTGTGGAGTTGTTTCCTTGTCAGAACCTAGTTGTAAAGTAATCCGGTGTAAGAGATAGTCCAAGTCATTGTTGAAGTTAATGAAATAATTAAATCTTTACAAGCTGGTCTTTCCCATAGTAAACACTGAAGAAAGACTTAGTATTCAGCTTGCAATATGTGTGTTATATTGTACTGTATCTTGAATATTCTGTTAGCAGGTAGCTTTTGCAGAACAATTCTCAAATGATTTTGAAATATTTTGATGAAGTTTCTTAATTATTAGGTAAAGTACTTGTTGGCTGTGCAAAAATTCAGCATGTGGAGGGAGGTAAGCATCAGAAGCTTTTTTTGCACAGAAGTAAGCTTTGACTGGAGCCAAGTATTTGAGGGTAAGGCAAGGTTATTAATGTACTAAATCAGTTTGCTTTTAACTGAAAGTCTTTGTTTTTATTGGCTTATACTTGTAGTGGATCTGTGCCTCTTATGGGAAAGTTGGTGCTTGGTATTTTTGGCTGAAGACGTGACACTTTAGGTCTACAGAAGTGGTACTGGTGGTGGGTGATAGTCAAGACCACCCAATGGGTAGGCAATAATTTTGAGCTTGCTAAATATACTATTGGCTCAGTGGAGAGTGAAGTGAAACACTAACTGGTCAAACTTTACAGGGACAAAATGAACCTCGTGGTGGTTTTCTAGTTATTTGAGGGTTTTTTTGTTTCCTAGTTGGTTGTCTTGGTTTTTTTAAACATTCATTAGATTTTTTTTTAGCCTATTTTTAAAAAGAGGGACTTCTATCTAAGATGACTAATGATGATGCAGAAATCTTAAACCAATTGCACACATTATATAAATAGCTTCATTTCATGGAGGAGAAAAAAAATCTTTACTTTCCAGTAATGAATTGACAAGCATTTATTTTCAGACTCATGCTATCACCGAACAGAGAAAGCAAATTCTTCTGTTTTAAACTCCATTCACTTACTGCCTTGTATGGATTCTGGCATTCTGTCAGTACAGGCATAGCCCTCTCTGGTCACTTCTCGCTGCTGTTTCGGACAGAATTGCTTCAGAGCAGCGTTGCTGTTGCTCTGCCAAATACCAACAATACCGTGGGTGAAGCTGCTGAGCTTGACAGAATGGGAAGCAATTCTCTGCATGAAAATTAAGGTAATAGAAGGGACTTTGGAAGTACACACAGTTTAAACACTGGAGCAGGCTAAGCAGCTCAAGGAGATGGTTTTTCAGGGGCTGGGTTGTTCAACCAGGTCAATGGGCTGAAAGATCTGACCTGCTTTACCTTAGACCAGTTACCTAACCAGTTATCCTGTTTTCATGTCCTTCAGTTTTATAGAGTTTGAGGCATCTGAGCAAAGTGATACTGCTGTGGAATGCTCATAATGAAAAATTTAAAACATGGTAACAAATGAAGTAGCTGAGATCTTTGAGAACAGATATCTACTCTGTAAAAATAGTGCTTGTGTAGTTGATGATGCAGCTTCTGCCTTTCTGTCCTCTGTGCTACAGGTGTTGTATTCCTGTATGTGAATCTGTTTCACAAGTGTCTACATGCATCCGGTTTCTATTATGTTATTTTTTTAATGGGGAAGAATTGCTTTACTCTCTATTAAATTGTTAACAGTCACGTTCCTCAAGAATGTGTTCTTGTTGAATGCTGTGATACACCTTTATTTACCTACTAGTATTTGGAGGCTTGTAAAACAGTACTGACATATTTCTGCATCTCTGTTACTAACTGTGACTAGCAGCTCAGGGTAATAATCAGGAAGGGTCTCTTAGAGTACAAATATCCTGTCTCATAGTCATGGTTTATCAGATGCTTCCTTTAAGTAGAGCTGGGCCAAGCACTATTTTAAAATGTAAATAAATGCAGTCTAGAGTAAGATTAAGCTTAACTGGAGATTGTACTTCATGAGAACAGGACCCTATAGCAGTGGGTCAAACAGTTAAATGTGTCAGAGGTTTTTGTCACTTCCTCAAGTTGAAATGTCAGTCTCTTTACCACCAGCTGAAGCCCACCCCTCTAAGCACAGTTAAAACCACCCAGATAACTCTTAAAAGAGGGGAAACTTGATACCAGTACTTAAGCAGTGACATAAAGTTTAAACCAAACAAAAAAGTTAACTGCGTTTAGTGTAGCTGTAGCAGCTGGCTTATATCATCCTAGCAGATCCAGTAGTAATCATCTGAAGCCATTGGCATATTCTGACTGCATAAGCATGGGCCTCTGACAGGTGAGAAGTTGGCTGGGGTTCCAGGGCCATGTGGAAAGCACTGTGCATCTTCCTTGAACGGGCTGTAAGTTGTCCACTAATGCCTGCAAACAACCAGCTTGGAAATCACCTGTTGACATAAATTTGTGCAAAATTCAGCCTGCCTTGAAGTCATTGTCATGGCCACAGCAAAAGTCAAATACATGGCTAAACATCTGGAATGAGGAGAAATGGTCTGAATGTTGCGGAGAGTGGCTGGTAAAACAGCTTTCTCATCCTTAAGTTTTCTTCTGGCGTAGCTGACTTGCCTGTAACCCAGGTACACAAGGCAGAAGTGGACTGTTGTGAGCAGCTTAATGTTTCTTTCTTTTGAGGGAGAAGTTAGCTTGCAATATTTATGTTTATGTATTTATGTATCTTGGCAAAGGATGGAGAGGAAAAGGGAAAAAGATAAACACTTTTTTTGCAGTATTTTCTGCACAGCCAGAAGGTGACTCTCAAGGGAATTGTAGTTTCTGCATTTTTTTCTAGATGTGTGTAACTTGCCATGGGATATGTACAGACCTGTACTTTCCCATCTTCAGTTTATTATATTACATTTTGAAGCTGAAAGAAAAGGTTGTTAGAACAACTCCTCTGAACTCTACAGAACTCCAACTTAGTGACTAGTGAATGAGAGTACCTGAATAGGCCTGATAATCTCATGAGAGTAAGTCTTTTCATTACAGGTTTCTAGGCCTTTTCTACTACACGTAGATAACTGTAGTTAGTGTTTTACAAATAATAGATTTCCTCCTTTTTTTGAAATGGAACATCCTACTTCAGTGTACCAACAATTTCCACGGGGATTATTTGCCATATTGTGGGAACTGTGGCCATATGCTCTGAGCAAGTGGATAAAACCCATTAGGGTGTGTGTATGGGAGGAACTGGGAAATGAGTGATTAATCAGATGGAAAGCAACTTTGTAATAAGAAAAACACCTCAAACTTCTTTCTTGCTTTTATCTGTTAGGAATTATCTTTACGTAAGTGATAAATTAGATTCTGATTTGAATGGAATAATCTTTGTTCTGTTATTGTTTGGATACTTAATTTATACCAGTTTCCATTAGCTTTTAAAAGACATCTTTTGTTCTCTCTTCCTCTAAATGTGCATAGAGATGCTAAATGCCTCCATTAGTAATTACGTGCAGCTTGCTTTTTGGGCATAAAAATGGAGAATATTATTTTGGAATTGATAGCCTTAAAGTGGCAGTTGGACTATCTAGTGGATACCACTCCTGGCACTGGAAAGCTTAATATATGCTTTCTGCAGCATAACTGAATTACCAGTGTAGGAGGAGATGTTAAATCCATGTTAAGGGCCAGTGTTTAGAGCAATTTATTCTTCCTGGCATCTTGTAACTTTAGAGTGTGAAGTAGTTGTGCTTTGAAAGAAGAAGATACTTTTCTCCACACAGTAGTATTAGACTGTAGACATAGAATTTCTTATGGAGGTTAATAAAAAATGAACCAAACCAAATATGGTTCAGAAATGTGTGGCTTCAGAATATAAGTGGAGTAATGTACAGGTGTTTTCCCTTTCCCAATGTAGTTGAAATTTGGATTGGTGAAACAAATCTTTGAGAGGACTGGGTGGGGGTGGATTCAAGCAGTGGTTTTAAAGATCTATTGGCAAATGTAGTCTTAATGGTAGTTACTGGAAATTATGCCAATTTTTCAAAGGAGAGGATAGGTCAGTCCTAGTCAATCCTTGTCTTGAATACTGCTTAATTTTGGTAGTAGCTTTACAGGTAGTGAAGATTGGCTTTTTATCCCTGCTTCTTTGTTGTACAGCTGTTGTGTTGCTCCTAAGCTCTTGTTTCTGACAGTATTGTCTTGCTGTCTGCATTTTTTAACCTCCAATATGAAGACAAAGTATCTACTGTTAAAAGTGACAGCAGAGGATTGATATTACACTGAAAAGCAAGTCAGACTGGCAAACTGGACCTTAAGAAACACTGCAATGTAGTATTTTTTCTTTAGTGACACAAATTATGTTGTCATTTGCTCAGTCAAATGCTGTCACAAGCAGTTCTTGATACAGAACTTGCCTTTGCAGTCATGGTTCTTAATTTCTATGAAGTGGTAACTGTCTTGACATTTATCTTTAAACACAACAATAGGAGTGTTGTTATTGAATTTGCACAGTAACGTGCTTTTTGTAACTATATAACTGTCAAAAGCTTATCTACTAAAGTAATTGTAATGTTTAGTTGTATGATTTCTTCCTTAATTTTTGTGACAACAGGTAAGAGAGAACTAACTTTAAACATCATCCTGTAATTGGACTCTAAAGCAACAATTTATGTTGCATGGTAATACATCACAGATGAGTGAATATTGCAGCTACCTGGATTTCAGAAGATACTTTGTGGATACAAGATGACTTGCTGCATGGGGAGATGAAATGAAACCTGGATGTTTTCAGGTACAGATATTTCCTCAATAAGTATCTCTTAAAAACACAGGCCTAGCATCCTAGCTTCTCAGAACTGAATGGGGTGGCAATGGGGGGCATGACCCTAAGTACATAATATTTAGCAGTGGCTCAGGTTTGTCCCTGTAGTAATTTCAGGTTCTTATGAATTTGTACAAGTTCAGAAAACTGGCTAGAGAGAGAGCACACCTTTCCTTACTTTGCCAAACAAAGTGTACTGAAGTATGACTTCACTTGTCCCTGTCCTGAAACTAGAACAAAAGTTTTGTGTCGAAATATAATGATAAACTCACTTCAGAAGAAGTCTCTTATTCAGAAGTAAATATTGTTCTGATGCTTCAGAATAGCTATTTACAGCGAGAATAATGAGCAATGGATAGCAATAGTGGCTAATGAAAGGGGAAAGAAGGAAAAAACTAAAATCTCTTCATTATCAAAGATTTTCCACAGTCACTGAAACTCTTAGCTTTTTGACTCTTAGTTGATGATGATTTCTAACTCCTTCTCTCACTGAGAAAACATGTGTTGGGACAGTTTCCCAGTATCCATAGGGTAGGAAACTGATGATTCATGTCAGGTTTCTCCAGTGAGAAGTGGAGAAAAGAAACATGCTGTTTGTGTTGGCCTAGGATAGTTAGGAAGGGACTTGTTGTAATAATGCTGCAATGCATTTTCCATTAATGGTTACACCCACAGAATAGCAAGTGTAACTTGGTCTTCTTTCACCAAGTATAATTTTTCCTGCTAAACGCTCAGTGCATCCCGGGGACCTGGGGTTGCTGAAGACAGTCTCAGAAAAGACTGAGGTACATAAAGCTTTGAGTACCTCATCTTTTTCTGTGTTGTGGTCAAACCCCCCTCCACCTGTTCTGCAGTGGGCCTACATTTTGCCTAGTCTTTATTTGGCTGTTGTATTTACACAGGCATTTTAAAATTGTCTTTTGTGCCCTTCACTATGTTCAGCTCTAGATAGACTTTGTGATGGACCCCATCCCTGCATGCCCAGCTGATGTCTTTGTTCTTCCTGGCAGGAGTGTTCATGCAGGCCTTCTGCCACCTTTGCTTGTCTTCCTGCTTATCATGGTGAACTATCCTTGTGCTTGGAGTAGGTGATCCTTGAAAATCAACCAACTCTCCAGAAAGTCTCTTCTTTCTAAGTCTGTATCCCATGTGATTTCTTGATTGAGGTCTCTGGAAAGGCTGAATACTGTGCTGAAGCTCAGGCTCTGATTTGTGAGGTTTCTTCCTTTCAGGATCCTTAATTTTTCCATCTAAAGGTCACTGCATCTGGCATTTGCATTCCCAACCAATTCTTCCCTGTTTCGAACAGCAGAGTGCCTACCTTTGGCTCTTCAATCTGTATCTACTAATGAAAAATGATAATTAGAGCTTTACAGTGTGTGAAATGAAAAGTACAGGCAAGAAATTTTCATATTGAACTGTTGTTTTTTTGTGGTGGCCTAAGAAAGTTTGACTCTAGCAAGTATCATCCTTAATCTTTGTCCTCAAATTACCATGTAACTCTTGCAAGTTTTTAGGTGCAAAGTTACACTGACTGGTGTTTGGACTACAATAAAATTCACTTTCACAAGCCTTGCTGTCTTTGCAGCTTTTGCAGCACAATAGTTGTGCTGAATAACAGAGATGAACAAATAGGGTTTCTCTTAAACTACAGAGATGTAGCGAAAAGGTCACTTTTTATTTAGCTTGCCCTGATACAATGACAAAAAATGAATTGTGAAGGGCTAGTAAATGCCAGACCACTGACTTAACTGCAGCAAGTGAAGTGTTGTTTGAATCCTTGCCACACCTATAAAAAGTTCTTTTTCTCGAAAAAACAAGAGGTGGGGAGTGGGAACCTCAGTAAATTTGAGGGGGATTTCAGTTTGACTTGAGTTTTTCTCTGAAGAAAAACAAAAAGCATGGCATTTCTTTGATTTCTCTTCAGTTAATGCTGGAGAAAATCTGCATTGCTTAGCTCTCTGACTAGATTCCACTGGCACTTGAGCTGTCATACCAGCTGAGCTTAGCCCACCCCCCCATGCACCATGAAGGAATGTATTTTTTTGGTTGATCTGATTGTTTTAGTTTTTTTGTCATTCCCTCCTCCTTCTTCCCAGCTTGACATAGTGATGATTGTAGTTCAAAGCCATGGAATATAAAGTGTTTTATCTGTCAAGTGCAAGTAAATTTGTTGCCTAGCAACTCTTGCAGTCTGGGGAGGGAGGGAGCTTGGGGGGGTATAGTTGGAGGGGTATCTGGCCAGTTCTCTGGTTACTCAGAGTAGTGCAATTCTAGAGATACTTGTGACCCTGAAAAGGTTATGAACCATTACAAAGCCTTGTTGTGGCAGTTTTTTGCATAGTTGTCTCACGCATTTATTGTTGCAAAGTGCAAACCTTCCTGTGCATGGCTTCTTAATTATCAGAATCACCAAAATATTTAAAACTAACTTGGTTACTGTGTGGCAGTGGAGGTAGTAAGGCTTTTGTAAACTTGATGACTCTGGTGTCTGCTCTTGCAACTGAATAAAATGTCTTTCCTCAGACAAGTTTTTACTATTTGCTTGTTAGCTGGCCCAAAAACTTGTATTTCTGTTTAATACGGAATAATGATTGTTCAGAAGAGTGGTTCTCTTCTGTTCTAATTAGACTTGGCCTGACTTCCTCAAGTAGGACAAAATGTTGTTGGGAACAGGTGTAGCTTCCCGTTTCAAGAGTTGCTTTTAATTGGATTTGCAGCAATATTGATGTTTTCTTCTGGACCACATTTTTGTAGCAGGTACTCCAACTTCGTCTCTAAGTGGTGTTTGTTTCACCATGATTTTATGGCTTTTTCATTAATGTCTATTAAACTTGTAAGAGTTTTAACAGTTAGAAATGGGTGGTCCTTTAATAAATATGGAGTTGATTTTGTCAACATTGTTGTAATGTGACACAGCAGTAGTTTACTGTTATATGTGATGTTTCTTTATTATTGTGTCAAATTTGAAGATTAGTTTTTAAGACAAGTTTATAGAGGCTTTGCTTCTCTACAGCTTCTAAACCAACTGCGACTAGGACTATTCCTTTTGTATGCAAGAGATGAACCCAAGCTTTGACCAGCTTTGCCAATTACAAGAACATCACTAAAGAAGCAGTTTTAGCCTAGGTATTTCTATGGCACTGGTCTGTAACCTTCTAGTTGTTTGTATTAACTTTCTTGCATGGTTTCAACTGAGAGTTGAGTGTAGCTCTAATATGAAGCTACTACTGATAAAATCTGTCCATCCCATCAAGCTGTCCACAGTATTGGGGCCAAACAAATTCATTTTGTATAAAGACAGTTGCCACAGAGTCCAGTATTATGTGAACTAAGCTTTCCAGTAGACACTGCAAGGGTAGGTGTGATGCTTTCATAATGCTTTAATTGGGTGAACGTAGGGAAGTATAGTGTAATATATGTTAATCCAAAACACTGTTTTAGAAGTAGATTGGCTTCAGCACTGATTTGGGTGGAAATAGGTTTTAATGGCTCAATGTTGACTGTAAAAGTGGCTAAGGGTAAATTCTTACTTTAGATATCTGGGAAATAATTATTCTGAGTGAGAAATTCGGTCTGTAGAATGAATTAAATGATAAAAATTCTCAAAAGCATCAGTGACAACTAGGAATTGGATTATATCACTCTTATGGGTTATGTCATCCCTTAGTAGAAGGTTTTGACTACGCTGGTAACATTTGCTGCTATGCCATAGTTTATTAGCTTTTACTACAACAAAACCCCCACACACTTACTGTGTTTTTTTTCTTTTTAGTGTGAGTCAAGAAATAACTAACAAATGCTATTGAAAGTAGTTGTTTTTAAAGCTTTATTGAATGTGATAGAGGTTTGTGTTTGATTTATTAACTAATTTTAACAGCTGAATAAGTGTTCATCTAACTTGGAATTAATGCTTGATAAGGCACTATTTGATTTTTAATATTATTTATCAGTTATTTCTGCTGAGTGGCTGCTTTTTAATAGTTTGCAAATTCTTTGTGGTGACTGCACGTAAGTGGGTCATTTTGTACATGCTGAATTCCTTGCAGGGCTGGTATAAGTGGTTGTGAGCACTGAAAGCAAAATCAAGCTGGAAAATAATCACATGATATCAAGTTTCTGATACACTTATGTTTTTGATGGTACTCTAAATGAGCACTGTCCTTTGGAAAACAGCCTACCATTTATAGTTACAGTCTCTTTAATGTAACTAGATATTGTTGCAGCTAATTAAACGATCACATTTAACATGTGAGCAGTGATTTACACCATGAAGTTATTGTACACTCAAATTAGCTGTTAATCAAGTGAAGTGAGACACTTCTGAAAGACAGATTGTCCAGTATACTGCTGAAGGTGGATGATTACCGTAAGACACCGTGTAGTATGTATCATGCTGGTGAAGATACATTTGCTGTGGCAGGGCTTATGCCACAAGATGAATGCAGAGAGTTTCTGTTGCTTCAGCCATGTCTTAGTGAGCACATGAAGGTATTTTTAATACAATATTAAAAACTGAATGAAAGATACTACTTTATCAAAAAAGGAATTTTAGATGAATCTGTTTCTTGTGCTTGTAAAATTTTGTCTTACTGCAGGAGGCTGTTGCTGCCATGAGCTTAGAAAAAAGTCTGTTTTCTGGAATGACTGATGCTCTAGGAGGGAGCTGATAAGGGAAGTGACCCTGCCCTTTCTGAGCGAGAGGAAAAAAGTCAGTGTTCAACAGTCTGGTGTTCAGAAGTCAGTACAAGTTTGCATGTAAAAAACAGAAGATACTAAAATTCCGTGCCTGGTAGCCATCCTGTGTTTTAGTTGTGGTGTATTAAAATACCTCATTTAGATAACAATGTCAGTCAAATTAGTGGTGTTTACAAAAAGTAAAACGGGTTGTAAAAGGCAGCAATGGATTTTGTAGTTAACTAAGTAGCAAAAGGAAATTAAGACGTTGATATTGGACACCTGCCTTGTACCTGATTTAGGCACTTACTTCTTGGGTAACTTTCAGTTACAGAAGAGTAGAGAAAGAAACTGCTCTACCGTTCTACATTTGAAAGTTAGTAAAGAAGTAACAGAGAACACATTATTTTGTCTTTGCTTTTTTCAGCTTGAATATTCTCTGTGCCAACACATGGTTAAGTGGAATACTAATGTAATATTATTGTTACAGGCACCACAACACAGTTTATTATTCTGATGACAAAAAATACATCCTGGGGAGAAAGTCTCTTACTGCCTATGTGTAGCTATAGCTTGGATTGATGAAGGGGTGGTGCAGTACAATGTTTATCACTATTAGAAACGCAGATTCTTGTAGGCAGCTCTGCTCTATAAAGAACCAAATTTTTCTTTTGCTTAATATGATCTGTGGACTTCCTATGGTGAGACTTTTTACTATTCCCCTGTTACCAACAGGGCTAAAAAACCGTAAGATTAAGTAAACTTTCTAAATGCTTCTACTTGACTTAACACTTGGAAGGCTGGGAGGACAGGATACATCTCAGTTACTGGGGTGGGAGGGTGATCCTTATCAACCCAAATCCTCTCCAATACGCAGATGTCATCAGATTGTCAAAAATGGTATAAATCTACCAGCAGAATAATGGTGTTTGGTTTCTTGTTTTTTCACACAGGCATCTGAATAATGAGAAAATTTAGCTCTGAGATAGTGTCATTTTTCAGTACTGTACTAATGTATGTATAAATGTGGAGCAAGATTTATTTAAGAGGTGCTCTGAAACTAGTGGTTCACAGATCTGGGCGCATGGAAATGAACTGGAAGATCTTTTTGGAGTCTGCATGCTGCTTGATGTTTTTTTTTTTATTTTCTTGTAAGGTAAAGGTAGCTTGTTGCAGCTGTCAATCTCATTTGTAGTCTACAGTTGCTGTATTTTATTTTTCCTGGTCAGTTTTGTATATGCCCAAAGGTAAGAGATGATCGAAGTTATTTGACTGAAGTGGAATTATAATGTCCTAAATTAGTTTTAGTTGAAGCGCTGATTTGGAAGAATAAACTCTTCTCTTGATAAGAGAACTAACTTCCAAATTAGAATAATTCTGTAAAAAGTCTCACATAATCAGTATGTGTTTGTTTCCCTTCTGTTAAGTTAATCCTGTAATTAGCCAAAACATCCAGGCCTCAGCTCTGTACTGGTAACAGAATAAGTTGATAATAGCAGCATGAATAAGTCTTTTGGTACCCAAATGATGTCACTGTTTTCCATATGGTTCTTGTTTCATAGTTCTGTATTTTACTTGGACAGCAGGATTTTCTTAGCCTCAAGCCAATTAAATTTTTCTTAATCACCAATGTAAACAGGTAGGTCACTGTGCCGCTATTGGGGACCAGATGGCTGGAGTGTTCTAATTTACTTGCCAGATGACTTTGAAATTGTACCTTGCTATGCCTGGAATGCAGTCTCCAGGGCAATCATGAGGAAACCAGGAGTCTGTGTACAGCTTCTGTGCTAACTGAAAGGCCAAGTGGAGAGGCTCTGATTCAGCCTCTGATTCTCTTCAGTTTCATGCCTGGTTTCAAGAAAAAGTCGTGACTGATGTCACTGCTGGTGTATGTGCATTGTTCATTTGGTGTAAACTAAAAGCAGGAAGCAAATTTAGCTGCATGTTTCTTTGGACTGATTTTTTTAGTCTCTAATTGCATTGGCCTATTTCCCTACAGAGAAGTAGAAAAACCTAAAGCTTCTTAAACCAGTGTTAAACTCACTAATTGCAAGTGATATATCAATCACGCTTAAAATTCAAAGCAAGATTAGTAGAATGATGAAGAAATTTGGAATTTGCTTTAAATGCTTCTGAGAGCCTTTGAAGGAACAACAAATATTTGTGTGTTTTTGTTTTTTTAAAGTTATATCTTGTTAAGACTCACTTTTTTCAGTCTTAATAATAAGAAGGATTCGATTGTGAGGAGTGACCTGTAAACCTGTTCTCCTTGATTTTTTAAAAAATACTTAAGTATTGCTTGTCTCTTCTGTTCAGTTTGCAGTAATTTTGTTTTTACTGGAAGCTGTTTACATGTATTTTTTGAGTGACCCATAAAATTTAGATGAGACCAAGAAGTTTTGTGATGTACCCCAAAGCTGTTTGACTTGCATCTGACAAAGTTTGATGCTGGGCTGCTATGCCAGGATGTGTGCAGGTTGGTTTTGTCATGAGGATGTATGCAGGTTGGTTTTGTCATGTTTGCCACATGAGTTATGGTAGCTAAGGGTGAGGGCATGATAAAACACGTTCACTCCAACACCTGTATTTCTGAAAGAGCTGAGTGAAATAGATTGAAATACCAACAATTGGATCTACTTGGTAGTGTAAATAAAAACAGAATGTGGATTGCAATGACAATACTGTGTCCGACAATAAGAAAGGTAAACAGCCAAGTCCTGTTTTGCTTTTTTAATTTTTTTGCTACCAGAGCTCCTTTCCAAAAGTCTTCCATCTGATAGGGCTTTGACTGGTTTCACAAAAGGAAAACTGAGCAATTGTGAATGAGTCCTGACTTCTGAAGCCACTGAACCAAACTGTCTCTGGAATCAGTGTGGGATAAAGGGCCTGCTTTCTAGGTCTTCAATGGAGAAGCCTTGCATGGAAGGTTGAACTCTGAAAGGTATAGGATTCACAACTGGATACCATTAATTTCAGTCATTGCTTTCCTTAGGTTGTAGTGTGTGAGTAAGTATGTAACCTGAATGTAAAATGCCTTCATGAAGATTTAATTCTCTCTGCCCATGCTGTGTTTTTTAATCTGAACTGAAATGTATGCCATCTCTGCCAGCAAGGAGTAAGCATAAATTTGGTCTAACTTTGGCTTGTTTCTAGCTCTACTTGATGCATTGTTCATAGTTACGAGATCTAGGCAGTTGTACTTTCTTAAAATGCAGGATGTAGAGGAAGCAGTGGCAACTCCATTGTGAGATGGATATTAGAAATGACTATGCAGTGTAGAGACTGTTGTCACTGTAGAGTTAAAGCAAATATTTAAATTTAATTTTTCAGGACAGACACCTAAAGGCATTGGGAAAGAAGTTGCAGTAAACTTGTAAAATTTAGGGCTTCTATTGTTGTCATGATCCTTCCTGGAAGTTTGCAAAACAAGGAAGAATGCAGAAGCCAGCACCTGGATTTTTTTATGAGATGTCTCATGGTAAAGTTCCTTTTACAGCAAACAGACTAGGTCCCTTTGTGTGACACTTGAGTTTGTCAAGCAAAACTCATACTGGGGCTTATTTCTTGGGGGAAATGTGGGGCTTGGCTAGTGTAACAGCCAGGGCTGCTATGTGTTCACTGGATGATGATGAAGGAATATTTTTAGGCTCCTTGCTTAAGTGACAGATGTTTTAAATTAGCTTCTGCAACACTGCAAGAACTAATTCTTCTAAGGTCATCTTCCCTTTTAACAGGGGAAATCATATAAGCTGCGAGGAAAATTTCATTTCCAGCATTTGGCAAACTGTCAAACTGGTATTGTCCATATAGGCATTCAGAAGAATCTTTGTTTAAAAAAAGAATAAAATAAAATTACCCTCAGACAATAAATTTTAGACTATCATCTTAAATATTTGTGTTGTATTTGGTATGATACATGCAGTTTGTACTTTGAAACTTTTAGAAGTAAAAAGAGCTAGATATTACTGGGTGCCTGTGATGTTTTTGTTTAACCAAGCTCTTATAGAATTACAGAAGCTGAAACTATTTCCCCTTCTCACTGAACAGCTGTTTGTTATATGCAGCAGGCTAAAAAAAAGTGGGGTGCTCTTGTCTTTTCTGCAGTAGAAGTAGACATGACAAAGGTACAAAACTGGTTAGAAGGAGAAAAAACTCAGCCTGATGAAAAAATTTTCCTTTTTTTTCCATGGAGAAAATACTCCCTGCCAGGAAGCTTAAAGCATACTGCTCTACTGATCAGTGGCAAATAGGAGCGTATGAGACCTATGAGTAAAGTTAAAAGGCAACAGGAAATCTCAGTCTCTTCCTGCTGTTCATAGCTACATTCCTATAAGGTTTTTCAGTGGCCATATATGCCCTCTGATTTGTGTGTCCCATTTCCTTTAAATTTCTGGACTCATCTGCCTCATGTTCCCAGTTTTTTGAGCAGGGAGCAAGCAGGAAAACAGCTCACTCTTTGTTCGACTGATTTGTCTGTACTCTCCCAAAGTGTATGGAAATTAATGTGGATGGGTAGAAGTTGTAACTATGGCATTGCCTTGGTAAGGTTTGCTCAAGAGCATCCCTTACTCTGTAAGGCACAGTGTTGAAGTTATGGTCCCTTTACTATACTAGCCAGGGCAGTTTCCTTGGAACCATGAGTAATTGCCACTTCAGCATTACGTGAAAGCAGAAGCTTTTATAGCATGGGGACTGTTGCTTCCCAATTAGTTAAGGAAAGATTATTTTAGGAGGTAAGAATATCTGAAACCCAAGTAGGAATCCTGTTGTCTTGTTCTACATGTGAACTGTTGGATCAAAATAAAATACGTGTTTCTTAGATTGTTATGTCTTAGCTTGAAAAGCCTTCCATCTGAAATAAGCAATGTGTAGATACTACATCTTCAAGGGAAAAAATAACTTCATTTGCTGCTACTACATTGTGGAGAAAGTGGAGTTGAGTGAATCTCTACCTTGTGTTACAATACAGTGTGTCTAAAAATTGCGTAGATAATGTAAAATTCAATCTAAAGGAACAGGATGTTATGAAAACTTAAGTTTTAAGAAACAAAGCAACAAAAAACCCCAACTGCAAAGCTAGAAAGGTGAACCCACTAAACTCTTCTGAGGATATATGTTTCTAGTCATGACCGTGGCTTTATGTTTTGATGCTTTGCTATGTGGAGTACATTTCTTCTTTACATGCCATCTCTCTGCCTTGGCTACAAATGCAAAGAACAACTTCTGGAAAGGTTAAGTAAGAGCTACGTAAATAGGACATGCGTTCCTTGGAGGCACAATGTTTTATATTTAAACAGATTCAGGGAGTGCATGCTGAATTGATGCTTAAAATAAGGCTGAAAGTCCTTTTTACTAGAGAGGTAGTGGACACTTTTAATTGAGGCATTGTGGGAACTGCTTGAAGTCTTGTCCTGTCTCTGTGCTATACAGTGCTTAGAATATGTATGGGTTTAGAAGACAAATGTTGGAGTTTAGAGCAGTTTTTTGAGGTTAAAACTCACTGCCAAACAACCCCCAAACAAAATGGGAGTTGACTTATATGTGACTTTGGTTTGAAGACTAAAGATCCTAGCTAGCTGTAGCAAAGAATGTCCATATATCTATGTATAAATACAAAAAGTGGGTGTATGTATCTGTCTATACTTAGTTGATAATGTGTGAATAGTGAACCTAGATCTATCCCTTGATAGAAGAGACTTATGCTTTCCAGACTAAATGATGAAATGCTTTTTGTATGGTCTCATAAAACTAGGTGTAACTTAGAGTACATCAAGCATCAAGTGCAACTTGTACAGAAGTTGTTTCTTGGTTGCTTCTGACTGATCAATATAAAATAACAATAAAGATTGCTATAGAGAACTGGAAGTGCCCCCCACATTGTAAGCTTTCTTTTCTTTCATGTTCTCTAAAAATTTTGTGTCTCCAAAAGTATTTTTTCAATATACTGAACTATATTGCATATTGGTACAGCTGCAAGAAAAATATTGAAGGCATGGTGCTTGGAAATAAAATACTGCTCTTCATTTTCACCTTGTCTGTCCTATGTCTGAACAGTGTGCAATCCAAAGTTAATGCAGATTGCTCCATTTTTGGTGTCATCTTGATCATGTATGTGTGCATACAAACTTGTGAGAAATATAAGTGTATTTCATGAGTGCAATGGAAATAACTAGAGCAAAGCAGGCACTTTGGTGGGTCATGTAACCCTGTACCAAGAGGTGGGGCATGAGATGCATTTGGAACCATGCGTCTGAGGCATTGCTGTGAAGGGTTGAAGTCAAAGCAATTCTGCAGTGCTCTGCAGGAGGAGGGAACATGACTGTTGGTGAGCCTACAATGAATACAAGAGATAGAAGCCTACCATAAAATTCAAGGCCTTTAACTTCCTTTTTGCTGTTCCTTCTTTACTTCTAAGTAACTGTGTGACTAATTGTGAGTGTAGTACTTGTAGATATTAAAAAAAAAAAAAAAAGGCTAGGCTGAATATGTGAAACAAACAGAAGACTAGGGTCAATGTACTTCTGTCAAGTTCCCCTGAAAAGAACCAGGCCAAGGAGACACAGTTTTTGGCAAGCAGGAAAAATTTGCAAGCAAATGGTGCTTCTGGACAGTTGCACTGAATTAGAATTGTCAAGTGCTGTGTATACTGACACACTACATCTTCTGTCAAAACCTAGCAAATCTTAAAACACCAGCTGATCAGGGATTTTCAGGGCTATCTTGTCTAGCTTGAGCAGGTCTGGCAGCTCTTAACACAAAATAGTGTCTGGGTTAAAGACCTTCTGCTTTGTGATCCCTTTCTGAATAGCTTATTCAGCTGGAAAATACAGTGAACAAAGGAGCTGGAAATATTTTGTCAAGTTGGTGATCTCACAGTTCAGAGAGTCAGCTACCAATTATAAGACTTCTATTGTATAACACAAGAGCTGGTGTATAGGGAGCTCCAGATTTTACTCTATCTCTTTCTTTATTAACCTCTGTGTAATTATTTTTGCCTAAAGGATGGTGTGAATGTGGATGTGGCCTGTATTCTCAGAAATTAACTACGTTTTTCTAATAGAGAAAGTTTAGTTGCAAAATGAGGGTGATTTATTTCAACTTTGAACTTGATTTCTGATTTGTGGGGAGTTGGAGGGAGGAAAGCCTTCATAGTTCAGTGATTAAGTTTTTACAACTACGTGCAAAAAAAAAAAAGTAGAATTGTTTCTATGGAGAGTGGAAAGAGGGAAAAGTGTGTTTGTCTGTCTCCATTCATTTTGGTAGAGATGTTGATAGGAAACAATTTATGACTTTTAAACCATTAGGCTAACCAGAGTATATACTGAGCTCAAAAGCAGACACAGAAACAAGAACCTGGTGAAAGGAATTATCACTAGTGCAAGGCATTTTTTTTTGTTACTGTTTTGCTATTGGCTTTCATCTGGCTTTTACATTGAAATTTTGATTCTTAAGTATGACTTCTTTCTCCTGCAGGTTGGAAAGGAGACTGTGCAGACAACAGAAGACCAGATCTTGAAAAGGGATATGCCACCAGCCTTTATCAAGTAATCTCATTTTACTGTAAATCTTGTATTGTAGCTGCAGGAAACCTATTCCAATGGTAGATCATTGTTACCCATTTCTACTGTAAGAATTAGAAAATATTCTTATGTTTGAAATATTCTTAGGGGTCTTGAGGCTGACCTTTGTCAGGAATGACCTTTTGGGCAGCAGTGACTTATCCTGTTACGTTCTTTATGCATGGGTACATACGTAGGGTTTTTCCTTTTAAAATAATAATAAAATAAATCAGGTTAACAATGGTACTTACCTGTATGCTGCTGTAGGTTTATCTAACAGTGTCAGAGATAATGTGGTGTTACCAATCTTCTTTGTTTATTTGGTTCATGGAAAAGTGTGAATTTGTCAGTATAGGCAGTTGGTGCATGTGATAGAACTGCTTGGAATTCTAAGATATTTGAAAAGCAGTGACTTGATGCAGACAGTCTAGTAGACAGTAACTATACTTATAGTTGACACTCTTAATTCTAGGACTTGGTGTCAAGGACAACTGATTTGCTCCTTCTGGTGCCTTAAGTCTTAAAAATGACACCTCACACCTTGTGGAATTCTCAAGCTGCTTATTGTCACCTGGCAGACTTCTACTGAAGTGGCTTTGCCCTACAATCTACTGAATATAATAATCTCTGTTACTATTGTCCGTTGTATGAATGACTGAATATTTTAATGTATTTCCAAACACCACACAGGCAGATAGTCAAAACAAGAAAGCATGGAGGCAATGAAAAAAAAACAAAACTAAAATGGAGAAAAGAGATGATATCTACAGAGAAAATTTATGGTAGGCAGTGAAAAAGGATTTAGTTTGTTGTGGTATAGGCTGACAAAATGAAAAAATAATATAATGCTTAGGACCAGGTGGTATTAGGATATGAGTTCAAGAATGAAATAGCTGAATTATTAGCAAAGTTGTCTGTCACTTGAGAGACCACCAGTGTGTCAATCAGAGTGATGCTACTGCCTGAGAAACTTTCTAGGGAAATCTGGGGAACAGGAGGCCCATAGGTCTGACATACTTTTGGAGCAAAAGACTATACATTCTGTATTAGACAAGAGAATTAATAGATCACATATATATGGTGTGCTTTGGGTGAATTGAAAGTGCTTCTGTGAAGGGAAATTCTGCCTTATAAATCTGTTGGTGTTCTTAGATATCTCACAAACATGGGAAAGGGTAATCCAGGTACTAAGTATACACCGACTTCTAAACTTTTTGGCAGAGTCTAGAGGCTTTTAAGAAAATGAAATAGACATAAGTAATATGACAAATTCTTGTATGGAAAAGAGAAAATGGAGGTTGGGAGGAAAAATCACACTTTTAACCCTGACAATGGCAGGAGATAACCAGTACAGCTGCAGAGCTGTCTGTTGGGATTGTGCTTTTCACCATGTTAATAAAAGCTCTGGAGATTAGGCTAAGTTGTGAGGCAAAAGTACTTGTCAATGACCCCAAGTCTTATATGGGGTACTGAGATTAATGGATGACTAAGAAATTACAGCATGACCTTATTAATTTAAGTGATTTGAAATTAAATGAGGGTTAAATTATTTTGAAAGATCTAAAATGATGTGCACATGGGAGAGCAGCAGTTCTAGGGTCGGATAGGATGATTGGCTGAACTCACCCTTTCCAATAGTCAGCAAGGTCTTGGAGCTGTGATATACTGGAGAGAGCATCCAGTATGTGATCATAGTGGTCAAAAAATAAATAAAATAATAGGTTGATCATCAAAGAACAAGAGACTAAAATGTCACTCGGTGTTTTTCTCACATACCTGGAATACTGCCTGTACTGGTACTCCCACATTTTTAGAAAGACTAGCTGGAAAAAGCTCATAGAAGGGCTTGAAGAAAAAAGGCTTGGAATTACTTCTGTGTAGGGCAAAGCTAAGTAGGCTGGAAATCTTCATCCTTGGAAAAGTGACAGAGGGATTTGGGGCCCTGATAAAGGTCTAAGGACATATGAGTTGCATGGAGAAGATGGAAACTTGTACTTCTCCTGTGCAAGAACGTGATGAGGAAATTGCTTTAAGTTATATAACCCAACAGCAGGGAGAGATTCCTTGTGCAGTTGATTGTGTACTGTGAAAATTGTTTATACGGGTTTGGAGGTTAATAGCTAAGTACTCAGAGGAATCCATTGTGGGTTATCAAATAGACAAACTGCAGGAAGTCCCAAGAACTGAAAGTAGCTGGAGAATGGGAGAGTGCCCAGAGGAAGTATGATAAATGCGTATCCTGTTCTTAACCTTCCTTAGGCATTTACTTGGAGCCACTTTTGGAGACAGGCTACTGAGCTAAATGGGCCTTTGATACAATCCACTCTAGTGTTTATCATGCTGTGTTCCTGATGTGTGTGATCTTGTTTCAGTGAAAAGGGCTTTGTTTTTTTGAGGGAAATGTTTACATATTGAAATAAGATGAAATATTTTTTCTTGCTTCTGGATGAATTGTATATAAGCATGTCATTTTGATTGTGCTCATTCTTTAGATGTGTAGAGTTTTTAGTTAATTTCCAGCTTCTTTTTCACCTAGACAAGTAAGGGATTAAGGAAAAGAGATTTTCTTAATGGCTATACTATATTCAGCATTTGATCAACACTTAGCAGATGGTGAAGACTTCAATAATTGTATTACTATAGAAATGTGATACAAGCACTCGTGGATAGTACTACTATATGCTGTGTACAAGAACTTTTGCTGCAGCAATTCATGGTTTTTTGAACTGTGGTATAGTGAAAAATGGGAAAAAAGCTGTCTGTCATAGTAATGAAATCTACTTCATATAGTGCTTACTGTCCTAGATGCCATAACATGAGTTAGGAGTGTTTGATGGCCTTAAATGATGACCTATTTGATTTATGGGTGTTTTTTGTTAATCTGGAGTTTATATTAAAATGAGCTAGTACATGTTAAGAGTTTCTTGTTAACAGTGTGGAGTGTATTGTCACGAATATCTTGATTGTGGGGACAAGTGATAGTAACAGGTGAGCTGCCAAGGGACTTTTACCTTTTTCTGCATTAAAGGACAGAATGTGGATGCAGGAAGTGAAACAGAGGAGGGTCTTTTTTTGTTTTACTGAGAAGGAGGGGTTTTTGTTTCTAAAGTGTTATTTTAGGAATTTGCATTGCTCTTCAAGGGAGTGCTCCAGCAGAATTTGTACTGGCACATGGCTGATGGGTTAGAATCAGTATACATGTGCTAGCACTGCATTCCCTGTCCATATTTCTTCCATTCAAAAGGATCACCAGTCTTGAGGAAATCAGTCTTGGAGGATGAAGGAGATCTGTTTATTCTTTTGAAAGACTTGAGATGGGTGTTGAGGGCTCGTAATGAATATATACGATGGCAATCTAAAGCTTTTCAGTAGGTGTATGACTGTGCAGCAAAATAACTTGCTGACTGCTGAGAAGCTATTATCAATCCCTTTGCTTGCTACTGACATAAACCACATTGGAACTGTTGACCTAGAGTTAAAAAATGCTGTGTTCTTTATCTTAATTATCTTAATCACCAGGGAGTATGAGTAATGATTATAATTTGCATCAGATGTTTTGCGATGTGTTCATATTAATTGTTAAACTTCTCTTGTAAAGAAGGAAAGTACTGCAATTTCTAGTGAAAGAATAGGGTAACACCTATTTGTTTACACTGAGATTAAAAATATGTGTTTAACTTGCACGCACAAACTTAGTTAACTAATCAAGCAGCAACACTATTTTATACTGACATTATTTTGGTAGCCAAATTGGAGCTGCATTGCTAGTAACTGTATTAACCAAATTAATGTAAAATATTTGTTTTTTACTCTTTATTTCTAGAACTGTAAGTAATTTAAACTGTAGTGAGTAAATTGAAAAATGACCTCTGGAAAAAGTATAGACCAATCCTAAAACCTGAGGACTAAAATGGTAATTTAATGTAAGCTACACTTTTTTCCCCTCACATTTCATAAGGAATACTCTTAACAGAGGTGAAGCTGATTTCCAAAAGTGGTGTGGTTAGAAATATCATGACCAATGTCCTTCACACAAACAAATGTGGCTGGTGTTAACATAGCTTTATTGTCATCATGCCTCAAAAATAAATACACTTTTTTTTTTAAAGCTTTGGAGGTTTTTTTTTAAAGTTGCAGTCTAATACAGAGATCAGAAATTTCACCATAGCAATGAGTGACTATTCAAAACTTCTGAATGAATTTCATTCTTGTGACAGAACAAGAGGTTCATTGCAGTGAATATTTTTAGTGGGTTTTGATTTTTGTTTTTGTTTTGTTGGGTTTTTTAAATGAAAGTAATTGAATATTTTTTCGCCCTCAAATTCTAATCTTTTGCTTCCTAGCATGTATACTTCGCAGAGGATGAAGTGTGTCTAATTTTTGAACAGCGCTCTGCTTTTTTTGTACATAGTTTACACTCCTGGAGTATTTCAGGTGCATTGAAAAGCTTAAACAAAATAGGCATTATATTAGTAAAATGCAAGTTTATGTTTAAGAGGCTCAACCCAAAAATCTGTAAAAGAAAACTTCGTATCTTTAGAAATTCTATTTTCTTTAATTATGGTGACTGCTGATATAATACACATTTGTGTTAATTATTTTCTTTAGAAATGAAAAAGCCAGCCTGCAGATAATTATTAGTATTAAACAGATGACCATGAAATTAAACTGTAGAAAATTAAGTTTTTCTGAGCTGGCTGAATAGGTGATTTGTTTAATCCCTTTCTTGGCAGAGTTGGAAAGAATAAATGTGAGAAGCAAGCGTGGAAATCTAATTTAGTGAAGTCAGTTGACTTTGATAATACAACCAAGTGCATTGCATGGTAATGAGTAGACCGTTCCCACTTTCTGCCTTGAAGTCCTCCTGCATTTTCTTACTCAGTTATGAGTTAGTGCTATCTGATATGCTGAGCAGATGTCCCAAAAAGGGCAGGTTATGATAATGCAGCTGGCCCGGTTTGATCTACTCCAGGGAGCTGTTAGCTGAAAACTTTAGTTTCTGGAAAAAAGTGTGTTTTGCTGTAATGAGTGTCTTATTTCTACTGGTTAGATTTACATGTAACCATTAAGTTCTAATATTTGTGTTAGCAAAGAACATAGGGTAAAAAAAAGATATAACTGTAGCTTTCCAAAAGTACTTACCTGCAAGTATGATAGAAGAGTGTATCTAAATGGTCAGTAGGAAATGGGCTATGTCACATGCAGGAACAAGTGGTGGTAAGAGGTAGAATTGCTGTATTGAAAGGGTTTAATGTTTGTTGGAACCTCGTGTAACTTGAATGAGCACGTGGCACTCACATGCACGGAGCCACTGTACTACGCTGCACCTGAAGGCAATGGGAGAGAATGGAGCAAAGTCACTGTCAGCGTAGTCAGTAACTACAGTCATGAGTAGTATAGCTAAAGTGAAAGTGAAGTCTGAATTTTGTATTTCCCTAAGGTGTCATGAAGTAATTACAACAAGAGAACAAAACCTTTTCAATCTTCCAGTTTTTGATATTGTTAAGTTGTTGTGTTAAATGGCTTGATAGAACCAAATTTCAGAGCTCATTTTCTTATTGTAGTAACTTCTGTGCTACTGGAGTTACATACTGGGATATCTTGCAAAATATCCTTTTTGTTTTTAAGTCTGGAATTGCAAGCTGCATTTGAAGATCATACCTTACCACTAAATTTTGTGGTTATTTAAAATTTTATTTCTGTCATGAGTGTTAACATTCTGAAGAGCTGGACTACACCTTTAATGAGCAGGGAGCAGTGCCTTGGTTTTCTTAACATTATGTTATTTTTTCTTAATGTGTAGCTATCATTTAATACTTACTAATAGCAATTGCTGCTTAAATGACAATGCATATACAAGGCCGAGAAATGTTAGCAATTACTTCGATTGTCAAGTCCTAAAAGAATAATTGTGTTGTTCCCTGCCCTTGTCCTGAAGAATGTAAGGTATATTGCTGGGTTGGGAACTCTCCTTGATGCTACTGTAGTGACTGCTGTATAAAAGGTGCTTCAGACATTTCCTACATGGGAAGATTGCATGACTTCTAAAAAACTGCATGGTGTGGTTGCTGGTTACTTTAACAAGAAAGTAAATATAATGAATAGTCTTGCTTTTTAAACTGTAGAGGTGTTGAATGATGAGTTTGTTTGCAGTGCTTCAAATAGTAAAGTTAAAAATAAATCCAACGTTTTGTCGATTTCTGTCATATAGACAGAAACTAATCAGCAAGTTTTGTCTGATGACTTCTACAGGGTGGAGAATGCCTGCACCAAACTTGTCCGGGCAGCCCAGATGCTGCAAGCAGATCCTTATTCAGTGCCAGCTCGTGACTATCTAATTGATGGATCAAGAGGCATCCTTTCTGGAACATCAGACTTGCTGCTGACATTTGATGAAGCAGAGGTAGGAATCCCAACATGACTGACATAGGTATCTGCACAATAGTATTCTTAATTAAAATATCCCCCTATCTAAATTAGCTAAACTTAACTATTGAGTAGATTAATGTGGTATTGATAATTTTGGCTTGATGGGAAGCATACTTTGTATTCCTTTCTTCAGAAGGAACTTAGGCTTTTTGTGCTGTTTCGTTAAAAGCATCTTTGATTGACATTTTTAGGTGTTGCCTGTGATTTTTGCTTATAAAGGCCAGATCCCATCGACTGTCTTCTATCTTCCTGACACTTTTCTGTATTTCTTTCACCATACCCATTGCTGATCCTTATATCTTCTGTATCTTCACTGAAAAGCCCTAGGCCACTTTTTAACATGTTTGTCTGACTTGGTAGCTGTGGTAATTTAATTGGCCTTGGAGTGCAGAAGGTAACACAAATTTGGACTGTCTGGCTGGGCAGGCAGAAGGTGTATTCTGTTAAATCTTAACAGTTGCTATGTTTTGGCTGCTGCACAAGCCAAAAAGTGGCTCAGAAGTGGTGTTTGTCCATCCTCGCATGGACAAAAAAGTCATTGTACAAGGAAACTTAAAATGGAGTCTTGTGTTTGAAAATGTTTTTTTGTTACAAATCTTAGTTTTTGTGCTCTTTCTGGGGATATGGAGTCTTGCTCATTTATAAATAAGAAATTCCATGCTACAATGAAGAAGTGAAGCTCATGCTGCCAGAAATGCTGATGTTAATTAGAATTGCTGATGTTAATCCTAATTTTGCAACAATCTGTTAACCTGTGGAATTGTGTTACCCTAAATGCAGTTTCTCTATAACCTATTTTCTCAATGCTATCTTTCTACCTTGCAAAGTGAAAACACTGGAAGTAGGACTTTGCATTTCTGAGTAGTGGAAAGCTGATTAGATACTGGCTTGTCATTACAGCAACCAAGTAATGACATTTTGGGGAACTTATTCAGTATCTCAGACCTCTGTGATTTCCCATTGATCATGTTAGCAAATGCTATACCTGTTCTGTTCTAATAACAGGTTTGCATTTCTAATTCAAGTGTAACTTAGCTTCACCTATCAAATAATGGAATGTTGGTCTTCTAGGTCCGTAAAATCATCCGTGTCTGCAAAGGAATATTGGAATATCTGACTGTGGCAGAAGTGGTAGAGACAATGGAGGATTTGGTGACATACACGAAGAATCTGGGGCCAGGTTTGTTTTGCTACAGCCTTTCATTAATATACTAAGTATAGTCATTTCCGCTACTTTGTTTTCTACCCGGTACCTTTCTCACCCAAGTTATGAGCGTTTGTACAATGATAAAGCAGTTGCTTTGGAAGTGTCTGTTGGAAAGAGTTTTAGACTAGAGGGTGAATGAGTGATGACTACTTACTGATTCACATTCCCTTTTGAGAATGCAGAAGAGTAAAGATGTTGGTAAATATGTGGTACATGGATG
Organism: Anabacerthia variegaticeps; assembly: GCA_035583185.1. Lineage (NCBI taxonomy): Eukaryota > Metazoa > Chordata > Aves > Passeriformes > Furnariidae > Anabacerthia > Anabacerthia variegaticeps. The sequence goes on along the minus strand of JAWWEW010000166.1, from coordinate 14,482,551 downwards.
ATACGTACTATATTTTTTCTACACTGTAAGGGAAGTAAGCATGCATTAGTAAGGGTAAAACAAAAAAAAGAAAAAGTGTAACTAAGCACTCATAGATACAAAATCCATTAAACTGATAAAATATCTGTATTAGCTGAGAATAGGTCTAATAGGAATTTCTTGGAGTAGTTTAAGCTACGTGTCATATTAGCATCTTAATGAGGTTGCAGAAATAGCTGTCTTGCAGATGGGCATCTGAACTTAACCATAAGGTGAGTGCTGTATAAATAATAGGAATATGAGCAGGTACACTTAAAATCAAAGAAGTGCTTTTAGGTTTTATGTCAGAAGTAGAGAGGGAAACATGATTACCTATTTAGGGTTTTGTCGTTTAAAAGGAAAAGTGGTTCTGCACAGCTTGTCTCTCTATGCTGTCAGTGTGAGGATTCTACTACTTTTCAGCGATGTCATGAAAGCAATGTTATGTTAAGATGCCTAAGAAGCTAACCAGCACAAGGTAATTCAGCCAAAGAATATAAAGCTTCCTTCCAATTTTATCCCCTGTAGGAGAGAGACTAGGACCACAACAGCACCAATTTAAATAATCTTAAATGTTTATGAGGCGTGTCTGAAGTTTCCAAGTGTGCTGTGTAGTAAACCACTTAGCTATTGGAGATGCATCTGCTCTAGAATAAACTGAATATTTCAGTGCCCAAGAAGTATGAAAATAATTTCTAGCAGATCTGAAGTATAAATAAATACAGCTCTTGATCTCTGGTAGAACCTCAAGGCAAACAAACAAAACCCTGACGTTTCCTTTTTCTCTCATTCACTTAAGGCATGGATCAAGTCTTAACAGAAAAGGAGAAAAAAACACTCTATGAATTACCTTCCAGAGTTCATGAAGTAACTTCATGTCCTAAAACAGAAATTACAAGTGTTTTACTATTTTATTGCTGGGATTTTAAATGAAGAATTTAGAGAAATCCATTCTACTCTACATAGTGGCTAGGTTTTGAATTAGTGATTTCTCTGAAGCATCTGGAATGTGCTTTAAGTAACAGCTGCTAATATAAAAATTAGGTTTTAAACTGCAGGGTTGTTTTCATAACTCATATTGCCTTGTTCATGTTTTGAAAACTCAACTGATGCAATGTTCAATTACTTGAATCTTTAGGAATGACAAAGATGGCCAAAATGATTGATGAGAGACAACAGGAATTAACTCATCAGGAGCATAGGGTTATGCTGGTAAACTCCATGAATACTGTGAAGGAGCTATTGCCAGTACTTATCTCAGGTATTTTTTGCTTTGTTTTTTAATACCATTCTGAATTAGTGTTTTGAACTGGAGTTCCAGTGTCTTACGTTTATTAAAAATAACCTTGAAATTGCTTCTGCAGTCATTGCAAATAACTGTGCTTCTTGTATTAAAACTGCAATCTCTTTGAGATAAAATGGCCCTTGCAAAAGAAAAATATACTGTATAAATACTGTAGGTCACCTTGACCATTGTTTGGATCTTGTATGTTCCTTTTCTAATCTATGGTATTTTCACAGCTATGAAGATTTTTGTAACCACAAAAAATTCTAAAAGCCAAGGAATAGAAGAGGCCTTGAAAAATCGAAATTTCACAGTAGAGAAAATGAGTGCTGAGATAAATGAAATAATTCGTGTATTGCAACTCACTTCCTGGGATGAGGATGCCTGGGCAAGCAAGGTGTGTTTCATACCTACATTTGCATATAGAAGTCTAATTTTTAACTACTGTTTTTACCTTTGTAAACTCGTGCTTTTGAGATTGTAGAAATACCTATGTGTGCATCAGTTTTGTAACACGGGGTAATCACATCATAAAACCTCTTCAAGGTGGAAGAATATCTTCAGACATGAATATATTCATGTGTCTTTCAAAAGTTAGCTTGCTTTCAATAAGCGAATTAGTGTGGCATTTGTAGGTGGCTCAGTAGTTGACAGCAACTCAGTGGTCCAACAGAAGACAGATTTGTTCACAGTTTAGTTTTGGCATCATTAGGAAATCTGAAATATAGTGTATCCCTCTCAGAGAAGGATTTTTTCCTTTATATAGCAACCCTACATAATTATATTTGACAGAGGAGAGTTAGGTATAAAAGTCATTGTTCTATACATTAAACTGGTTTTGTAGCTAGGTATTCATAAGTGAGATTAATTGAGATTGTTGTTCTAGATGCTACTAGAAAATATAGGCAGCTGTCATAATCCTTGTGCAGAAGACCTGGCGTTGAGAAATTTTAGTCAGTTTTGGGCGATTCCTCCTTGAACACCTCCCCCATTTCCCTCTGCCCTTTTTTTACTCTGGATACGAGAGTAAATTTTTAGTGTTTGTCTTGTCTCAAAGAAATACATTAGACTGAACAGTCTTTCTGGATAAATATGGTGTCTGTGAAGCTCACATATGGACAGGATTGGTTCCGTACAACTCAGTGTTTAACTGTGTAAGCGACTGCAGCCACTTACCTGGAGTTAAATGCTGCTCTTAAGTGATGCTCACTGAAGATACTGAAATGTCTCTAAGACTGTGAATGTCTGAGACAAAATCATGTAAGTATTGTGAGCTTACAAATAAATGTAGCTGTGTAACAGAAATTCCTGCCAATTTTAGTACTTGGAAGTACTAAAATGAGGGGACTTTTTAAGGGTTAGTGCTATGAGCAACAAATAAGTCTAAATATCATTAAACAATGTATTGAGACCTGAAGCCGGACTAGTTAGCAAATGAAGTCTTGCAGGAAATCTAACATTGATATAACCTAGATATAAAATCACTTTTGCCTTTTGTTGTTTGGCACTTGACCCTTTAGTTTGCTTCTTGAGTTATTTTGTCACTGTCACTTCCTTATTATGACTACTGTATGCATCTTTGTTTTTGTTTTCCTTTTTCTTACCCTTTTCTCACCTTTAGAAGGTAAGCTTTCTCCCACACTCTCCACGTCTACCTACTACTAAACCCCAAAAAAGCATGTATGTGTGATTTTGTGTGCTGTGTGCGGACTGTGTGCTGTGCAACTTCTTGTGTGCCAGCTGTGACACTGTACTTATGTATATACACACAAAGTTCTAAAAGGATCTTAATAGCTATGTCTAGCTGTCTGTAGAATTGGCTGTCACTAAGAGAATGGTAATTGCAAGCTGAACTGCATCAAGACTGACTGTCTTTAGGCCAAGATTTTATAGCACATTCTTGCTGAGTGCTTTTGTGTTAATTTATGTTACTAGTCTTTGTGGTGACAAATAAAGGGTCCAGTCATGCAGGAACAAGCTTTCTGCATGGCCAGAAAGCTTTATTAAACCAGGAATTTAGTCTATTCCGTAGTGTTTTACCAGTAGCCTTCCTTCAGTTCAGATGGTTCATATTCATTAGATCTAGGTCTAAAAACCCTGGTTTTGTATGTGCACTTTTCAATTCAGTTTTATTTTTGGATTTAAGCTTTCCTGTATTTTATGAAATACAAATACAGTTTTATTTTACATAAAAAATTTGGAAATTTTCGTGGTAAAGAAAAATGCCTGTTGCGAAAAGTTGACAATTTAGCCTCAGCAAATTCTTACTCTTCTGCTAGTGAGGAAGATTAATAAAGGATTTAATTAAGAAAACAGTTGATATATTAGCAGTGTTTCCTTGTGGAAAATATTGGTCATTATCCTTAATGTGTAAATATGTTGTATGGACTAGTATAATAAAAGTATCATTCTGTTCTGAATTGAGAACTTCTTAATTGTGTTTTGTTAAGGTACACTGAGGATTTGGAACTGTAGCACTGGGCACTAACCAGTTATGACAAAGCACTTGAACTGAAAAATGCAGTGGGATGAAGAAGCAGGAACTAGTGTGCTAATGGGCACGTGTTACAGACCTTATATTTCTAAATGTTGACTTACTCATTATTTTCTGGAAGGGCAATGAAGGAGCTGTTTAATTGTAGTTGAGGTTACTGTTGAATGCATTTTGTGGCTGGTGGTCAAGGGAGAGATTTTCCCCCTGTTTTTCTGGAGCAAAGTAAGGTATTTGCAGATGCACAGCCTTGAATTTTTAGCAGTGTATTATGACTATTGTTGATGTTGGAGTTGATGTTTATTATTCTATTTTGTTTATACATTGAAGTATCACAATCTGTCTAGGGACAGTGAAGAATGAGCAAGGTATGGAGCCAGAGTTACAGAGTTTTTGTAAACTATTTTCTCGGTCTTTCTAGAGTCCGGAATGCATATTAAGAGAGATATTGCAATAATCTCTGCTTGCACAAAAAATGGATTTTTTAAAATAATATGTTGCTTCAGAATTGAAATACTGTTCTCTGACAAAATCTTCGAAAGAAAATAAATCTGTATTTATTTCTTTCATTCATAGTGTTGCACATTTTTTCATTGAATTTTTCATTTTACGGGAGAATTTCGTTTTCTCTTGTATATTCTTAGTGTTCATTTTTAAATAAATTTGAAGTAATACTCATACAGACATCTTCCATATCCACAGAAATGGAAGGAGTTAAAAGTTGTAAGAAACTGAGAACTATCTAGTATCCTGCAGGATTGAACCCTGAATGGTGACTAAGCTATTTGTTCTGCCAGGAGGCTGAGCCTTGCCTATTTCCTTCAACATTGCCTTCTTTGGTCATGAAATGCAGATATCCCTAGACTAGACCACTTCATTGAGTCAGAGGTTGTGCTTTACATTGTTAGATTTATTCTGCTCTTTTCCAAAGCAGAACCAATACCACCTCTTCTGTGAATAAGCTCAACATTTGTGGTAGTGGCAGAAGTGAAGCATAAAAGTATCTTGAATAAGGGCTTATTTGCTTTAGGAGCTGTTTTGAAAAAAAGCGAACTTGCTGTTTTCCCTTCAGACAATGTTGGCCTAGTTGTTTAACTTGATTAACTTAAGTTTTTTATCTCTTCTGAAAAGGTAGTAGTGCTGCTTTTGTCAATGAAATTCCTTTAGCCAACAGGAGAACTGCAGGGAGAGGAGGAAGAGAATCAATTTGTGCTGATAAAACCATTTCATATGAAACTTTTTTGCCAGCTAGCTATAAGATTTTTTTTTCTTCTCCTTGTTTGCAACTCATATTCTGCTGGCAAATCCCAAAGAGTTAAATTTTAAACAAATGTTCCCTTTAGGAAGGAACAGGGTATTTAAACAGCTACAGAAATCAGGACAATCAAGACGCTTTTAAGCAGTAGGACCTTTAGCAAGTTGCTGTGTTAGTTTAAATTGAGTATTTCTGCTTTTGTCTTCCTGCTTAATAGCCTGAACTGGTGGACAAGTCCAGACCTTTCAGGATGGCTACACCTTTTCACTTGCCAGGTATCTGACACCAGACACAGCTCTTGCAGAAACAGAAGTGCAGTACCAACAAAGTTTGTTGACATGCATTCTACTTTTCTATTTGCATTACTCATTGCAACAAAAACTCCTCATGAGGCTAAAGCTGAGCAGGATTCCTTGAGCTTCGAAGATAGGAGATCAGTGCTTTAAGATCAGTTGTCTTGGAACACTTGAACTGCTACACTGGGATATCTCAGTATTTTTTTTATAGGAAAAGAGGGCACAGTGTTTTGCAAGCATGGATGCAGAGGCACACAGGATAGCATGACTTACACTGCAGAGCAGTCCAGTTAGATAGCCTGCCTATGACGGGGCAGATGGATCCTCTTACTGCTTGGGTAGTTCTAGTAATTATAAAATCATGAGTATAAAAGCTAAAATACCCATGATTTTTTTCTTCAGATATAAGACTTCAGATTCAGAGGCTTCTGTGTAATTTTGCTGAAACTGCAACTCTGCAGGCAGCTGAGACAACACAAAGGCCTGTGTGAGTAAAAAGGGAGGGACAAAGTTTTCCCAACACTTTCCTTTTTCTCAGCCCACACCTATCATCTCATCAACACAATAAGCAACATCTGTTGCCTTTTTAGAAATTCTGTGAGTTTATTGTTTCAGATTGTTTCTGGGTAGACGGGCCTGCAGTAGGCCATTCATTTCAAACTGAAGTGGCTTCAGCCCATTTATAAAATATCAGCTGTAATGCCCACTTTCGTAGGTGGTAAGGTTTCTATATACATTTGAAAACTCAAGTGAATATTTACTTGTCTCTTATACAGTAAATGCACAATTCTCAAACTATAGAGATGACTTTAAAGAATATGCCCACCTCTCACCCCTAGCTGCATATCCTACCTTTTTCAAGTTTTTTCAAACAGGTCCCAACTAAGATCCGAGATCCAGTTTCTAGATTTGAGGAACAATCATCCAGCTCAAAATAATTCTGGTTTTAGTGCTCTCTGTCAGGCTGTGGTTCAAGAGCACTTTTAAGTTCTCTTGAATATTTTTAAATATTCAGCAGTGTCACATGATGTTTTAGAAAGTTCATTGCTGAATTATATTATAGCACTTTTTGAACAGCTGACAGACCAATGTGCCTGAATAAAAATACCAAAATGTTTACAGTATTGTGTCTTTGAGACTAAGCATACAAAATGAACATCTCCACAAAAATGGGGCATTTCTTTAGTGTTGTCAGGATCTCACATGCTATACCAGATCCTGATCACTGATACTTGGAGGCAGGCTCTTGTAAGAGTTGGTTATGGGCAGTCCAATTCAGGTAATAATGTGAGAGCCAGGCTGCTTTTTGTCATCTGTACACTAACCACAGGATGTTAGATGCACTTCAAATTACTTCCATGACATGTGTAGTAAAAAGCTATTTTGGCTTTTTTCCAACTTTTTACTTAAGGTACCTGTTACTGTTTTTACTGTCCTTTGTCTAAGATGGAAAACTTGTGGCCTCTAGTGGAGAGATGGCACATGAACAATTAACAGAGTATGTGGAGCAATCAGAGCGGGGTGGTTGGACCTCCTGGAGTCAGAGGTGCTGGATAGTAGTGGCAGAATACTGAAAAAAGCAGCGGCTTTGTGTCTGTCAGAGGAGTGCAGAGTTTAGAACATTCACATGTAAATACATGTGTTTATCTCTGAAGATGTTAAATTCCGTATCTGAGAATTTCAGGAATTAGGCAGTAGTCTTATTTTTTTGGCAACTATTTGACTTTATCAGCAGAACAGGTGACAGATGCTGATGTGCAGACTGTTACACTGACGTAAGGAGTAAAATTTACTGGCCCATTTCCATTTCTGAAAGGTTTACTCTAATTACAAAACAACTTTTCTATGTGCTGTGATGTACAGTAAGGAAAAAAATTGAACTAACTCCAAAATGTGCGCTTATTAGAGCTCCAACTATGGAAATTAAAACACTAGTAAATAAAGGGATAGAAAAATCACTAAATTTGCATGCATATTCTGCATTTTGAGTGAAATGAAAATGTCTGTTCTAATTGGGAAGGAGTGATTATGACATGCTAGTTTGAAAATGGGTTTTGAGCTGCTTATATGAATGGGTTTCTGTAAGTAGACTTTGCTTTATAGAACCTTTGTCTGCTTTGGTTGTGTTGATTATTTCTGCTTTGTTGTTTTTTTTTTTTATATTCATTTGGTGGTTTCTTTTTTGTAAAGGACACTGAAGCCATGAAAAGAGCTTTAGCCTTAATAGATTCAAAGATGAATCAGGCAAAAGGTTGGCTGAGAGATCCAAATGCACCTCCAGGTAATGTTTAAAAAAAATAACAGCGTATTTTGATTTTTAAAGGTCTTAATATTTCTGTTTCTAAGGCAAATTTGTCTTTAAGCATTATTAACCTTTACATAGTGGATCATTCTGAAGGAGCCTGTATTTATGCCTTTCTTTGGAGAGTGGGGATGGAACAAGTTGTGTCTAATGACCTAGTAAGCTTTGCTGCTTCTCAGTTGTCTAAAAGCTATGTTCTGTTTACCATACATGTCCTTAGTTTGCATCCCAATAGTAAAACCGAAAACTTAGGAGTTGCATTGAACAATTTTTAATTGCAGTCATTGCTGATGTTTAAAATCCCTCCTTTTGTATTTTCAAATTTGTATAACTTTAGATTTGCCTAACAGAATCTCATGTGTTTTTCTTTCAGTCTTGACATAAAATTTTTAACATGAAAATCTGCCATAAATACTCTAATTGCAATCATCTTATATAAGAGGTTTGCCTTTCTATGTATCTTTAAAGCAAATAAAACTGGGTAGAGGCCTTTTCATTTGGACATTGAAAGACCTTATTGGAATGACTTCCTCTGAAATCAAAGCCAAAATAATACAGTTGTAAGAGTTGCATGTGAATTGTTGGGTTTTAGCATATACCTCATGGTGTTTGAATGTGTTTTTGTGACTGAACCTAATGCAGTTAATGTGTCTTGGCATGGTGACATTAGCTGCTTACGCATACATGTCAAGGAATGTCTTGTTTGTTGCACTGACTCTGCATCTTAGGAGATGCTGGTGAGCAAGCAATAAGGCAGATCCTTGATGAAGCTGGGAAAGCAGGAGAACTGTGTGCAGGCAAGGAACGCAGAGAGATTCTGGGAACGTGCAAAACTCTGGGACAGATGACTGACCAACTGGCTGACCTCCGAGCTAGGTAAATCTATTACTTTGAATGGACAGTTTTCCAGTACTATTAAGATGTTTTTTCTGAACTTTGTGTCACTTCCTAATCTCTGTTATGCGTTTTTAACTTCGTTCTGAATAGTGTGTTTTAGTAAGGGAAATGTTTATTACATAACATGATCAGAATGTCTCAGGTAGATAATTCAGAGTTTGCTTAACGTCAAACCCATAACCTTCCTCCAAATTAGGCAGAAATTAAATTTTAAACTCTCCTGTTAAGTCTCTCCTCCAAGAAGGATATACCCCAATTACTGTAAGATACATGAATATTCTAGTTTTTAGGTGTTTATTGGGACATTAGCCCATGTTATTATCAGTCACTGATAAATTCTGCTGAACTTCATGTGTGTTTCTTACATAGTTTTACTTAACCAGAAATAAAACTCCTTATTAGAAATCATTTTTTCTTTCACAATGGTGTTTTTGAATTTAATGGGTTTTTGTTTTAGGCAATAGATGAATCTCTTGAAATTTACTGTATTTTTTTTTATACTGAGTACTGTGGCCTTTTGTTCTTCATCCAGAAAATAGGAAGTCTCATATTCCTTTGTGAAGGCATGATGACAATGAGCTAAGAGATAACTCTTCAGTGTAGTTTGATCACTATAACCCAATTTCCTTTGGGTATAAGGAATTTTTCAGATTCTTATCAATGCAGTAAATTGTTAAGATAGAGTGCTCTAACATTGGTTTCTATATTTTGTTGTAACACTCCTCCCCACCCTGCAAAAATGCCACACCCAGAAACCCTAGAAAACTATTCATTGTGATCCATTAAGGATGCAGGTAATAATTTAATGTTAAAGAATGTTTCAAATTGTTTGAAAAAGCAGCAGAAGTCAGGACTGTTTTATTTAAAATAGAATTTAAAAAACAGATTTCAGGTAAGATAAGTGCCTCCTCTGACTTAAGGCCCCAGTGAAGCAAAGGAAGTGAGCAAATGGAAATTATTTGGAGAGTTGTGTTTTGAGTTACTTCAAGGACAAGAATTTCCTGCCATCACGTTAAATCCATACACTGCTCAGCTCTGAAGCGCTGCAGTGTTACGTACACAGGCTTGAAATAGTTTCCAGAAAGAGTTGTTAGTTTGCTATATAAAGGCTAAAATGGCCAAAATACAGAAATACAGGTTAGATTGTCGTTAAAGTGATGTATACTAGCTGTAACAGTGGTAGTGGATGAGAAACTGGTTTTAGTTTGTGTTCTCTCCTGTTTGCTCTGAGAGATTTGAAGAGCTGCTTTGTACCAGTTTTTGCACAGTGTTAGAAAATAGGTGAAACTCTTACTCTTCTTGCACAGCAGTGGCTGGTGTCTGCTTTGTATTATGTAAATTTTTTTAGAGGTAAAGGAAGAGACAAACTTATATTTGCTAACAAATGAGTTAGTATATATCCTGGTTTAATATGTAAATAACTTCAACTCAGCTTATGAAAACAAAGGTGTAAAGAAACATCTTGGAACTCCAGCCTGACAGTGTAAATACACCTCAGCACCTCAGTAGCATATTTGTCATCCTTCCATTTAATATATATAGTCTTTTTAAAGTTAGTAGTTTGATTGACAAAGCTTTTCAATAGCCAGCTGATTTTGGAAAAGAGGATGAGATATCTTGTGCAGAGCAAACTTACTTGGCCATATGGATCTGAACTAATCTTTCTATCCAGCTTCTAACTCCTAAGCATTTGAACTAACAGTGATGGTGCTGCAAACTGGTTTTTACAGCCCTGTAGATATGTCTTGCTAGCATCCTTCTCAGCATTTTAAGATGTCTTTACCAGTAGCCTGTAACCTTAAATCTGCTTTGTCAGAGGGCAGCTAAGACATTTTATTTTCACTTACTGACTTGCAGTCCCCACTTAGGTCTGTGGAGACTTAACTGTGGCAGATTCTGACTCTTTGCAACAGTCTATAAATGAGAGATAAGAAGCCTTGTCCTGTGTGCTTTCATGCAACTGTATCCATATATAGTCTTGCTTTGTGACACTTAAAAATGCTTATTCTTCTGAGGATGCTAAATGTCACATTCTAGAATAGGGAAAATACGCTCTTAAATTTTCTCTCTTCTTGTTACGTTGTTCCTCAGTTATTTTTTGTTTTCTTAGGGTGAAGAGAATCTGATTTAATACTGTATCTCTTGCAGTAATTCCTGTGAATGCTTATAGACAGTTTTTGTTGCCTCTTCACTAGAAAAGAGCTTTTTTGAGTCTTGATCTGAATCTGTGGTGCTTTTTTTGTCTTGGGCAGAGGACAGGGTGGCACACCCGTGGCTATGCAGAAAGCACAGCAGGTGTCCCAAGGACTGGACTTGCTCACTGCGAAAGTGGAGAATGCAGCCCGCAAGTTGGAGGCCATGACAAACTCTAAGCAGGCCATTGCTAAGAAGATTGATGCAGCTCAGGTACCACTAGTGATTTAATAAACACTTCAGAACATGATGACATTACTGCTATTAGAGCTGTTATTCTGAACTACTGCAGTTCTTTCCAAAACAAAACTTAATTGTAATAATGTGTATAGAGGGTACTTTTTTAACAAAGAAAAATCTTAAATTCAATAATTTATGGCATACTGTGAGTTCATGACCTTTTTTGGCATTACTAAAAATTTCAAGGTTATTAAAGGAAAATGATGGAAACACCCTAAATTTGCATATAAACTCATATTATTAAAGAAAAGAGTAGATGAGTAGTTTCAGTTTGCATAGACTTACTTGTGGATAAAACCGAAGTCCTTTCTTTGGGTTCCATTTTGGGAGTGGAATTCACAATGTTGAACTTGATGACAAAAGCAGAATAATGAAACTGCATTTTCTGGTAATTGATCCTTTATTTTTGTAACTCTTTGTATCCCTCAATGGTCAGCCTATTACCCAACGGTGACTATGATGGTCATTCAATAAACATGCTGTATATACTTACCAAAATATGTGTATGTGCATGTAATTATCAATATATAGAGATACATTAATATTATGTATGTATCAAATGAAATGGTAATGGGACTTTTGAGGAAGGGCTCTGTATAGCATGCCCCAGTGCGTTTAACAGCATCTGTTTTCTTTTCTGAAAGCCAGATAATCAGTCTCTAAAGGCACTAGTTAAATCTTACTTCCGAAAATATTGTTGGCAAATGTTGAGGGGACGGAGAATGTAACATCGTTGAGTAGATTTTATCTAGTTTGACATCTTGTTTAAAACAGAAAAGCTATCACACAATAGAGTAACTTCATGGTATCTAATTAAAAGGAATTGCTTTTGGTAAGTATTTTAAATAAAGTTTTGAAAGCTATATTGATATTTGTTTTCTTTAGAAAATCATCTATAGACATAATATTACTGTTTATCTTCACTTGTCCACAACTACTTTCTATTAAGAACTGGCTTGCAGATCCTAATGGGGGCAGTGAAGGAGAAGAACATATCCGGGGAATTATGGCTGAAGCCAGGAAAGTTGCAGAACTATGTGAGGAGCCTAAAGAAAGAGATGATATCCTGCGTTCCCTGGGGGAGATCTCTGCTCTAACAGCCAAGTTGTCAGATCTACGACGACAGTATGTATTAGTTTTATTACTATTAATTTATTTGAATTACTAGAATTTTCAGTTTACAGTACTGAACAAGATCAGGATACCAATGATTAACTGCATTAATGATGATTAAAATAAAAGAAAAAGCCTAGCTTGCACTAGCTTCCTCAAAAAAAAAGGTAACCAAAGATGTATTACCTAGTAATATTTTCTTTCTACTGCCTATGGGATATTTGACAAGCAAACTGAAGCCAAAAGTGAGCTCATTTGTACTGTCAAAACAACAAAGTAATGTGAAATTTAACTTTGCTTATACAGGCAGATGTTATCACTGTGTTTTGCTAAGCAGTTTACTAAATGTCAGGGTGGAATATCTACCACTTCCATCAGTGTCAGTGTTCTAAGCTATAACTGCAAACTATGTAAAAGATAAGACTTTATTTCTATATCAGTTTTACGAAGAGGATGCTTGAAACTGGAGGAGGAGAAATGGTTATTGTATGAACTGTAGCCTTCATTTAAGGTCAGTTGCAATAGTGAGATAAATATTTTTCTTGCTTCATTAGTTAGATGCTTTGAGTTTTTCCTTGAGCTTTAGCTGATGTAGGTTTTAATGTGCTGTCTCTTGTCAAGTTTATATATAGCCTTTGGTCTGTGACTGCTAACTTTTCTGCTTGTAATCTGTATGGCATTATTGCACTTGCTCATAAGACAGCCGTGGATATGGGAAATCAAGTCATACATCAGTTTTGGCAGTGACAGTACTATGCCTTCCTCCATCTCAGTGCTGTGTTGAACGTTTGTAATATCCAGGTACCACAACAGGAAATTGCTCCTCAGAGTCTCAACTCCAGTGTCAAATTTAACCTTAGTTAAAAAGATGAAGTAACTTTCATTGTGTCTTCCTGCTGAATTTGAGACTATAAATGATCTTTGTATGACTATACTTTTCCTTTTTTTTATTTTAAATCCTTAGTGGGAAAGGTGACTCTCCTGAAGCCCGTGCATTGGCTAAGCAAATAGCTACATCACTTCAGAATTTACAGTCCAAAACAAACAGGGCTGTTGCAAATACTAGGCCAGTTAAAGCAGCTGTCCATTTGGAGGGCAAGATTGAACAAGCTCAGAGGTGGATAGACAATCCTACAGTTGCTGATCGGGGAGTAGGTAAGTGTTTTTCCCATGTGCTCTTCCCCCTGCAGTTTTATAATTAAACTTGTTAGTAATTTCTGTGGCGGAAACAACTGCTCCTGAGATGCTGAGGATGTATTAAATCTTCACTGATGTGGAGACCTGGAGATTTATAGCCAAGTCCTGGCTGCAGTATTACAGTTCAAGCTGCCCATGATTGTCTTTGTGTTCTGGAAAGAACAACTTTCCTATTCTTTCCTAAAGAATAGGAGACTTTTTGCTGTACAGACTTCAGACTTCTTCTGACTCTTATTATGCAAATTTACTATCTTGAATTTGAATTTATACTTACTTCAGCAAATTGAGTAATTAATTCCTTCAGAGAAGAGAAAAACATTCATAAACCTGACCTAAAAATATTACTTCTTGTCTGGTTTCTGGGTTATCTGAGGAGAATTGCTACTAATTAAAAAGGAAGTGGATCTGATAAGCTAAGTGTGCTGTCAGCAATCATATGGTTCAGGAGCTGCTGTACTGAGAGTGTATTGTAAACCATTTCAGAAATTTCTTGTTTTATCTTCTCCTGATGCTGTTGCAAGTAGGTAGATGAAGCTGGAAAACTGGATTCGGTAGCTTATTCCATAGCAGTTAAGTCTGAGCAGTCTAGCTGATCCCGACTGGAAGCATGAGTTAGAAGTAGTATAGCTGCAAACCCTTAATACCTCTTTCTCACACTTCTCCCTGTCTGTCCAGGTAGCTTCTCTTGTGTGAATAACCAATGACAGATCCTTGAATTAAAGACTGAATGATGTTGATAACATGGACACTTGTTTAGTCCGAATTTATGGGAAACATTTTAAATAGAACAGTGGGGTTCCATGTTCTGGCACTTTCTGATGAGGAAATGGCATACAGAATGAGATGAACAAGAAGGTTTGTAGATAGGCTTCATGAGATATTTTGACAGTGGCTGAAAATCTTAGTTATTTTGATCTTTCTCTTCAGCTTGGTAACCTGTCAGGTGGGTGGCTCAAAAAAGCACAAAGCCTAAATCTAGTTATTATTTTTAGTTGAAAAGAAACAAAAGTAACCTAAATCCCCTTTGAAGTCTGTAATCACCTAGTAAATCCTGGGGCTTGTATACATATCAGGAGCTTGCTGAAGGAACTAAAATTTTTGAACAGTAGGCATACACTAGAGCATTTATTGAAATGCTGGAGTAATATATACGGCAAAAATGTGTGTAGAGATGCAAGATGTGGCATGTCCCATAACTTTAATGTTTGTAGGTTAATTAAAAAAAAAATTCTAGTTGTATTATGTCACTGTATGGGTCTTTAGTTTAAATGTCATTCACTTGCACTGGCGCTTACCAGGGTATGTTAAGAATATCAGGTATGTTCTCCTTTCAGCCTGGACAGCACTTCTGGTAGAACTTAGCCTAATATTTTCAGTGCTGTAGTGTGAAAATACTTCACTGTTCACTGCAACAGTAGGGACCATGTCACAAATAACAGTGGGTTTGCTATTATCCCAGGGCAGTGCTTCAAAACACACTGAAATAAAATAAAGGCAGAAAGTGTATTTTAATTTATAAACTTGTGACCCACTTGACTAGTGTTGGCTGCTTGCAGTCATTTTCTGAGTTATCCCAGCGAAGTGATGACTGAAGTAGTAGTACTTGGTAGATACAAACTAGGCAAGATGTACTGAAATAGTAAACTGGTGTGTGAAGTGTACTTGCTTGGCTGCACTTGACTTAGGCAAAAGAGTAATTAGAAAACATCTTGGGACATTCCAACAGCACCAAACTTAGCTACACTAATAAGCTTTCTAAAATGATGGCACCAGTGCTGAGTGATTCGTGGATAGTCTGGTACTGTGACAGCTTCCTAAATAATTTTGAGCTCCATCACAAACTTGGATTACTTGTGTGTTAGCATTAGTTTAAAATTATTCTTCAGTAGGTCTTTGGACTTGACATACGACAAATTCTTCTAAAAGAATACTGCTGTTTTATTATTGAAAGAACAGAATTACATTCCTGTGAAAGAGCAGGAAGCATCTCTAAGTGAATGCAGGAAATGACCTATGCTAAAAATGATTTATTTTTTTCAGAACAACTTCCAGTTTGGAGCTTTGTAGCTTTGTAAGGTGTTCACTACCCCCACTGTCCCCTCCAATCCAGTATACTTGATGCTTCTTACTCATGGTTTTTGGAATTCTGGGAGAGGGCATTGTGCTTTTTTATTTATGTTTTCTACGTGGCTTTTTCTTCCTTCCTTGCTGCTCATCTTCTAATGATTTGGAGATGAATTGCAGTGTTTGAAACTTGTAAGTGCTTTCTATTGGAGTCAGTGTAGGAATTATCTGACAGCTGTCATGGTTGACTTCTGTCAGACCACCCTAGTTAAAAAGGATGCATCTCTAGCCAGAGTTGCTGAAAAAAGAAACTGGAGGGAGTTGAATTCCTCACTGTGTTTGAACTGCAATTACTCAATGATAAACTGCAGAAGATCTTTTCCATTTTCCATCACGTAGTAAGGTGTTCTGAAAAACCCAAGAATTTTGATGCATATACATGTGCAATACGTCATTGTGCATCTGATTTGTACATGGAGCATTTTATTCCAGTGTGTGCTAATGCCAGGTGTCTTCTTCCCCTGTAGGCCAGGCAGCAATCCGTGGTCTGGTTGCAGAAGGTCGCCGTTTAGCCAATGTCATGATGGGACCTTACCGGCAAGACCTGCTTGCCAAATGTGACCGTGTGGACCAACTGGCCGCTCAGCTCGCTGACCTCGCTGCAAGAGGGGAGGGGGAATCTCCTCAGGCCAGGGCAATTGCTGCTCAGCTTCAGGACTCACTGAAGGTAAGAATCTGCTCTTGTGCAGGTGAGAACATCATACGTTGAAGTATTTGCGCTCCTCTAATAAAGTGCTGGTGTGTGGAGCATCAGTAAAAGCAAAAGTGCATCAAAAGACCTGTTGGTTTAGCTGAGATTTTTAAGGCAAATTTTCCACAAAGGTCTTGGGGGTTAATTCCAAATGAACAATTCAGAAGAAAAATTGAAGTCTCTTAAAAGACAATGGTATGCTAGCATTACAAATTTGAGGGGCAAGGTCTTAAATTGTGCTGTTCATAGCTTCTAATGCTGTTTCGAGGAATGGTATGTAAGCTTTGAGCATTTCAAATTATGTAAAAAGTAGTTAATTGATCATGCTTTAAGGTTGTTTTATCTCACTGTGTGCTATTGGAATGGGCTTTTTTTGCAAGAGAAGGTTTTATGGGATTTGAATCTCCACAAACTTTCTATTCCTCTGTCATATGCTAATAATTTTCCTGTATTTTAAGGATCTTAAAACACGAATGCAAGAGGCAATGACCCAGGAAGTTTCTGATGTTTTTAGTGACACCACAACTCCTATTAAACTGTTGGCAGTAGCAGCCACTGCTCCCTCTGATGCTCCCAACAGAGATGAGGCAAGTGTACCCTGCTGGTCTTTTCTTCCCATGTGAAGCTTCAGTTATTGTTTAATTTTACCTGAACTGGTATTTTGCAAAATAAAACAGTGTTCTGAAAATGAATCAGTATTTTTTTCTCAGGTTTGTGATACGTGTTTATTAATTTTGAGAGCGTAAGATTACTTTGCAGATCTCTGGACTCTTGGAGACTATGAATTGTATATCGCTGGCAACTGTTGTCCCTGGCTTCAGTAAATGACAAAGATTTCTCCTTGTGATGTTGGAATCACATTGCCTTCAGCAGGCTGAAAATTCTTATGCAAAAACTGCTGACACACTAGTTAGTGGGTTTTATATCAACATTACATAAGCTCATTACAATAGTCAAATTTATGCCAGGATTAATCAACAGATTCAACCTGTTCTCTTGCTGGATATTGTTGTCTGTACTTCAGAGCTACTGGCTGTATGTGAAATATCTAAAACTGTGTGGCAGCTCTGTTTGGCTAGTTTGTTTTAAACAGGATTAAAATGATTCCCAAAGCCTTGGAGAAGTCAGCTTTTTGACAGGATGATTTTTTGTCAAAATACTGTTCCTTGTAAGGACTGTGAAAAGAGGGAATCTTTTTTCCAAGGTGATACTTTAGGGGAAAACCTCCATGTTTATCTTTAAAATGTAGTTAATCTCTATGAGCAAAAATAATTCTAAAACAGCATGTGTCGCAGCAGTAGTCATCAGGAATTATTGAACTAAATACCTCAAAGCTATAAAGTATATGTATATCCTTTATTGCCCAACTGAGTTAGTAAAGAAGCAAGTCCAGTAATGCAAAGATAAAAAAAACCCAAACATCTTCAAAGCTTTTGTGTCCTCTCAGGATGAATTAAGTGTAGATGTTAAGAAGGTGTCTCTGATGCTTTGAAGAAATTGTGTATTCTGTTAAGGTGGTCAGGGCTTTTTTTAATGTGTTTTTCTCTTCTGTCAACTAGGTGTTTGATGAAAGAGCAGCAAACTTTGAAAACCATGCTGCTAAACTGGGAGCTACAGCAGAAAAAGCAGCTGCAGTTGGAACTGCAAATAAAACTACTGTGGAGGGCATTCAGGCAACAGTGAAATCAGCAAGGGAACTTACCCCACAGGTTAGCTTCCTTGTTAAAAGGGCTGGGGGTGACTTTTGTGGCATTTTCTTTGTTTCTGTTCTCAAGAAAGGTGTGTTAATACCAATAAGGAACATAGTGCTGACTCATTTACAAGGGGAATGGTGAATATTTATATGTATATACATGATACCAAGTAGAACAAAATGATTAGATGGTATGTCTTACTCTTCAGCTTTTGGGCAGAAGTGTTTGTGACATATACTTGAAGCAAAATGATTTTGAGGCTTAGTAAAATATATAAGTGGAAAAAATGCTCTTGCATGCACTTCGATCTGAAATTTTGGTAGTGTAATAAATATTGTACTTTGGTGCTTTCAAGAGTTGTTTATAAGATATATTACTATGTAACTGAAGTTCCAGAAAAAAGTATTTGTGGCTTGTGTATCTTCAAGAAGATGTTGTACTAGAATTAATGAATAAGTATTTCAAATGAGGAGCTACACATCCAGTCTTAAAAATACAAATGCATTTTCAAGACTATGTGTGATGTTGATACATACTGATAACTAAACATGTTTTCCATTGACAGGTAGTATCAGCTGCTCGTATCCTCCTGAGAAATCCTGGAAATCAAGCTGCTTATGAACATTTTGAGACCATGAAAAACCAATGGATTGATAATGTAGAAAAAATGACAGGTAAAGTAGGATTTTTGTTGATGATCCTACCTGTGGCTAACTAATTTGTATGGATTTTTCTCTCTTCTGTTTGGATTGATGAAACATGCATAAGAGTAGTGACTGATTAAAAATAAATTAACTGGGACTGTGCTCTCAGACTCTAGGAATATGTATATGTTAGAGCATACACAAAACAGCTGGCTTCTTTTGTGTTAATACTGAGCTGAGGGGAGCAAATCCTGCTTTAGTTCTTTTGTGGGGAAAACCAGAAAACCATCACTTTTTATTGCAATTGCTATTTTAGCAGTATATCAGTGTGACAATTTGAGTTTTTTCTGTATAATCCTGGCATGTTGAAATAGGACAGATACCCTCAGATAACTGAGGATATGAACACGTTCAAAACGTTGTAACAGCTTGATGGATGCAGTGAATAAAGTAAATCTACTGATCTGTTGAATCTTGCTGAGACGCTGAAATGTTTCAGTCCTTCCCAACTGCAGATCCTTTGCATTGATGTGCTAAACACCTGACGATGTACTACCTCCTCCTCCACCCCAGTGATTAAATTGAGGGTATTTTAAATCTCACTGCCTTGTCACTATGCATCACCCCTATGTCAAAGCATAGCCAGAGGGATATTTCCTTTTGAATGAATGGGAGAGGTACAAAAAGTACTGAATATGCTTAAGGAAATTTGGTGGGAGGAAGAAATCTCTGCTACGTATACTGTGTAAGCCATTTCTTGACTGGAACAACCTTACATGGTAGACAAGTAAGAGCTGGGCACGTCATTACCAAGCTTCACCACGGTTGCTGTGACAGAGGTACCACATAACCAGAAGATAAACTGCTGTAGTACATTTGGTCTGATTTCCATGCTCTCTTCTGCTCTTCCCCAAACCCCAGTTTTAAAATACTTACTTTTCTGGTTGTGAACTATCTGTGGAATATCAAATAATCCTTTCCACAGATGAAACTAGAATATTCATGTGTTTAACTTTTATTCTAGTTTCCACAGATGAAACTAGAATATTCATGTGTTTAACTTTTATTCTAGGGTTGGTGGATGAAGCCATTGATACGAAGTCTCTGCTGGATGCATCAGAAGAGGCTATTAAGAAAGATCTTGATAAATGCAAAGTTGCGATGGCCAACATGCAACCCCAGATGCTGGTAGCTGGGGCCACCAGCATTGCCAGACGGGCAAACCGCATCCTACTGGTGGCAAAACGGGAGGTGGAAAATTCAGAAGACCCTAAATTTCGGGAGGCTGTTAAAGCAGCCTCTGATGAGCTAAGCAAAACTATATCACCAATGGTAATGGATGCTAAAGCTGTGGCAGGAAACATTTCTGATCCTGGTAAGGATTTAGTCAGCTAATTTAAATTGTGCTTCTTGCTGACTGAAGATGATGTGAACTAGTGCTTATTTTTTCTTATACAGCTGTGTATCCTCTTTTATACAAATATTGTGTACGCCTAAATCTCACAGAATGATGAAATCAAGCTCACACCACTAACGGCTGAATCTTGCTCTTTTAAAGTCAGTCAAAGGCCTTTGGTATATTCAAAGGAAAAGGTTTCAGCATCCTCGTATATGTGATTTCATAATCTTAATTAGAAGATTTGGTACTAGTTTTAAGTAGTACTACTTTATATAAGAAAATATCACATAATTTCTTTGGTTCTAAAAGTTTTTCAGGGCATAACTTTGGCTATTTATAGTGACTGTTACTCAGCCAACCTATATTTTATGGATGTTGCACATGACATTAACATTTCGGAAGTGCCAGTCCACTGTGAATAACTTGGTAGTTTTTAAACACACATATATGTGTACTTGGCAGAGTACATTACAGAAGTAGCTTTTGGGGGTCGTGTTCTGAATATCATGGAATGCTACTAAACTGATAATGAGTTTTTTGTTCAGGTTTGCAGAAGAGCTTCTTGGATTCAGGATATAGAATTCTGGGAGCTGTGGCCAAAGTCAGAGAAGCCTTCCAGCCTCAGGAACCAGATTTTCCCCCTCCTCCTCCTGACCTTGAGCACCTCCATGTAAGTGCAGAATAGCTTGTAAAAAAAAAAATAGGCAGTTGTCACTGACGTGTGGATTACACACTGAAATTACTTAAGTACGTGTTATTTCTAAGTAATAAAAATATATTGTCTGGCCAGCTGTGCATACAAGTAGCCTCAAACCTAAAAAACACCAATCCAGCGTTCAAAAGAAAAGATTAAAATGTGTTATTATCTTTAACAGAACGTACTTGAAAAACTGGAATGCCATCCTTTCCTCAATCTGTATACTGTTTCATTGCACTGAATAAGATTTTTACCTTTCTTAGCTGACTGATGAGCTTGCTCCTCCAAAACCACCACTTCCAGAAGGTGAGGTTCCCCCACCCAGACCACCACCACCTGAAGAAAAGGATGAGGAGTTCCCAGAGCAGAAAGCAGGGGAAGCAATTAATCAGCCCATGATGATGGCTGCTAGACAGTTGCATGATGAAGCCCGGAAATGGTCTAGCAAGGTAAGAAATTGTTGTGTCTTGTGCTAAAAGGATTCTTTTATTTGTATTTTTTAGTATTGGTGTTTCATCCCAAGTCAGCTGTCTTATGACAGTCTTCCACAGACCAAATAGTAAAAAACACTGCAGTAGGAGGAATTAGAAACCCTTTCAAGTTCAAAGTGAACTAGGGTCAACTGTTCTAATACTTAGAATTGCTAGAATGCTTTATTACCATACCTGTGGGAACACAAATATGCCTTGTATGGTAAGCTGTTTGTGATCCTTGCTGCCAGAATTGCCTAGAGAGCCACTAATACTTATGCCGGTGTAGGCTGACAAGCTGATTGCTATATTTAAGTGACATGGAAAAGTCTGTATGGATGTTGCAGATGCCAGCTGCAGGAATCACATACTGGTTTGTCTTAATTCTGGAAGAAGCTGCAAGTTACTTTGCAGTTAATCTGGAAAGTGTGACCATATATAAGTAGCCTGGTCTTATTGTTTTTTGTAGTGGGTCACATTTGCTATGAAGGTTGAAATACCTAATTTCCTTGCCATTTCAGTGCTATGACAGAACAGTGTGAATTCATCAGTCTCACAAATGCTAATATCACTTTTTTCACTTCTTTCTCTTTCTGGCCCCTGCCTCCCCATCTCCCAAAGAGCTACATTTTTCATTTGGCAGAAGCTGAGTAAGAAGTTCTGTGATTTAGGCTTCTGCATCTGTAAGTTAAAGATTCAGAACTTGGCCTTTAAAACATCCCCTTAAATGGTGAGTGAGGAGATAAACTTGAATAGTTTACAGAATCAACTTCACTGCTTTGGCCTTAAGGAACATCTGTTTTGGAAGATAAAATACAAACCAAGTTCTGCAATTCTGCTTGGATGTCTCTTCCCCAAAATGACAAGGTTGATTTTCCCTGTACTTCTGGATATAGCAAACACATTTTTATATTACTAAAGGGACAGTCCTGGAATGTACTAGTCACCTCAGAAGGTAGTTCTGAGGCTAAAAGCCTGAATTGCAGCTTCCTAAAAGTGTTTTGATGTTGGAATCCCAGAATGGGTAACTTGATAATAAAATGTTTTTAGCATACATATGCTAAATTACCTATATATACTATATGCATTCTAAATTAATAGTGGAACTGTTAAAATGTTGATCAAAGCCAAGCAGCAGACTCGTTCCTGATTATGAAAGTGCTCTAAACTCAGTGACTTTAGGTTATAAAACATTATTTTCATTGCTGTTTCTTTGAGGCCAACAAACCAGTAAGTTAGACTAGCAATTGTCCTTCTAATTATTTTTTAGCAGTACAATTTTAGCAATAAGAGTTCAGTCATTCTGATAATATGTTTTGGGGGAAGAAGTTTTAAAAACACTTCTGTAAGTCTCTGAAGTCACTTCAGTGGGTGGAAGAGGGACTGATGGTCAGTGCTACTGAGGAACATGGGTTACACCTGGAAAGACAGAAGTATAAGGTCTTGCTCATACTAAATCACAACAGACTGTGTGTCAACTGTCTTTTGCTCTTTTGCTGAATTACTTCAGTCTGCTAAGGTAAGGTACTTCATCTGTAGTAAAGTTGGGGGGGTTGAACAATTAAGTACTTAGTCTTCAAAAAAACACAACATTTCTCATTCTTGTAAGAATTAAAATCTGTTTGGTTTTTCTGCTCCTTCACAAAAATTCCTCCTCACTGAGTGGCTTCTGGGCTTTCATATACTCAATTTCTCTCATGGAGCACAAACTGAACAATGTCTATTGCTTTAGTTTTCCCTGCTTTTCCCCCTTATTTAGATAAATCATAGAATGAGGGATAATGGGAAACTTTTTATTAGATTAAGACTTAAATAAAAGCTGCCTTTGAAGTAGAGTCGATTTGGTCTTACGTAAAAGTTGCAACCTCCAAAACTGCTGTGTGTTTTTGCTGGTGTAGATGTGTTTTTTGGTTTTTTTTTTCTATAAAAGGCCATATCTTAAACAAAATGCAGTTGAAAATGCACGTTTTGGTAAGGGTACCTTGACGTTTACCATGCTTGACTTTAGTCAAAGAAATACAGTTTGTAAACTTGTAAACTATTTTTGCATTTAAATGCTGTTGTATTATTAATGCCTGTATTGTTATACCACTTACTCTTCTTTTACCTATCCTAACACAATATATTTTCTTGAACCTCTTTCTTTTTTTTGAAGGTGATGGATACAACATATTGTGGCAAAACAGTATCATATGTTTCATAATCCTCTTATTCTACTAATTCTGTTTCAGTCCTTAATAACTGTAATATTCATGGTATTCATACCATCCAGTATCATCTCATCTTTTCATAATCCAGTTGTGCTCTTTTATATGTTTGCTGTGATACTTCAGTACTCACTTCTACGGT
The DNA here is from genome assembly GCA_035583185.1 of Anabacerthia variegaticeps. NCBI lineage: Eukaryota > Metazoa > Chordata > Aves > Passeriformes > Furnariidae > Anabacerthia > Anabacerthia variegaticeps. Next base: position 14,459,196 of record JAWWEW010000166.1, on the reverse strand, counting down.
GTTTCCCATACCATCTTTTTTTACTCTACAACAAGCAGTGTCAGTGGATTTCCTGTGCTCCTGCTGCTGTCTCCTCTTATCACATACATGAACAGGCTTCCATATAAAGCTTTCTATGTGCACAAAACTCAGTCATCAGCTGCTGTGCCTGCTTCTGTGCAGTCAGAACAGCTTTCATTGAAAGAGGAAATCCATTCATTTCACCATTGTCTTGCCAGAAAAATGTTGTTCTGTCAGTCAGCCTCTGCCTGTAGAAGCTGTATGCTCAGATGAAAAATGTTCCTGCATATTTGAATTTTAACTTCTTAATATTTTTGGTATCTTTGATTCACAGGTGAAATGTTTGTTTCTTTCTGCTAATCTTATATTCCTTCCCTTTCACCCCATGAGCTGATCCTAGAGCTGCCTTGTCAGATCCTGAGAGGCCAAGAGGATTTTTTTGGTCACTAAAACTGCTCAGTTTGTGCTCTTCTACCAAATTCTGCTTCTTGTACTAACTGTCCCGTTTCTCCACCCTTGCTGCCACCTGCAAAGCCTGATGTGACTGTGATTAATGAAGCGGCTGAGGCTGGTGTAGATATAGATGAGGAGGATGATGCAGATGTTGAATTCCCTCTCCCCTATGACATTGAAGATGATTACGAGCCTGAGCTGCTGTTAATGCCAACCAATCAGCCCGTTAACCAGCCCATTCTGGCTGCTGCTCAGTCTCTACATCGAGAAGCAACCAAGTGGTCTAGTAAGGTACTCCTGAGTCCGCGGGGACTGATCCGCGTGCATCCAGCCATTTGGAACGCTGACACATTTGCATCACTCTTGATCCCTGCTGGGTCCTGCCATTCTGAATGAACAAGTGTGTCTGCACTTAAGGACTGAGAGTGGCTTCACGAGTTTGCTAGATATGTTTGTCCATGCCGGATTGAAGCTTGATTTGGGTCACTTATTAATATTCAAAGCCTTCTTCTCCCTTTGCATCTGCCTGGTTTTCTTTGTTATGGCAGTTTTCAAATTGTAATAGGGGTTGTCTTCCCTCCCCCCTTCCCGTTCTTTTTTTCCTTTTATTTGGGCTACCTGGGAAGCCATGGTTAATGGTTTCTTAATGACTTCCGGATACAGCAGAGTACACAGCATTCAAGAAGTCATTTAAGGTGTCTATTGTGCTTTGCCTCCATTGATGCCATCAGTTAAAATACCTTCCAACAAGGAATGGCTTTGTATGGCAGTGTTCATGGAAGAAGACTGACTGACTGCTGGCTTGCACTGGGCTGTATTGCAAATGCTGGTCTTGAGAGAATTCTCTTATGAAGAAGCTGCACTGAATGCTGTTAGCTGCTGAACTGAGATCATATCTATGTGAAACCAGTGGAAATCTAACATGAGGTTCAGACACTCACAAGTAGCCTGTCTCTTCTAAGCACAAATTTTTCCAAGACTGGGCACTTTTCACAGCATGCTGCAAAAAATAAGGTTGGTGTCCCATAACTAACAAAAGTCAGGGGTGTGTATATATGTATATGTGCGTGTATACTTACACAGATATATTAAACTATTTTAGTAAAAAGGACTTTAAAAATCTTCTTGTCCTTTTCAGATTCTGATGCTTGGATAACTTGTTAGAGGGCTTCGTAAATGACACTGGTCCTAAATTCTTGATCCTTCTACGGGAAAACATGGAAAAGCTTTGTGTTATGTCATTTGCATCCTAACTGGTTATACTAGCAGACTGTTTAGCTAATAGGTCATGGTAATGAGTAGGTCAGCTTTTTGTGTCACCTGTATCTGCAAAATGTCTGGGTTGTCTTCTTAGATTTGCTCATAGTGAGTCATGGAAGTGTGTGCACAGGGTTGGAATATGTTTGTCAAGTTGGGTCCTTGCTGTGTACTCTTTTCTCTGAGCTTCATTGGTCATTAATTGTGGAATAACACCAAGGAAGGAGTGTGCTAATACTTAAACTCACTCTGGTAATATTTCATCCATGCAATAGGAATGCTTCGATGCACCAAATAGTTCACTTTTGACTAACAACTTCCTACAAAGGGGAATAGCACAAATGTACTAAATATACTAACAGACCACTAACAATCAACTGCCTATGTCTGCTTTCCCTTGCACTAGGTTTCTCTCTGGAACAGTGTGTAAGAAATAGTTTTGCCTGGGTCACACTTAATTCACATTTCAAATATTTCTCATATGTATTTCTTGTGACTGTAATTTTTGATGTACAAAAAATCTGGATTTTAATGTAAGAAATATCACTAGATTATTTTTTGAACTACTATGTTCTTCTCTCCTGGAAGCTTTATTTTAAAGGAGGAGATTTTATTGAAAAGGAAGATTGATTTTCAAGGAATAACTTTAAAAAAAATAATTGCACTTCATTTCCACATTACCTGTGACAAAGGTTTTGTATGTTACATTCTCTTCCCTTTATCCTTCAGCATTATAGCAGCATAGCTGATGCTTTAACGACTTCCATTTCAGATGCCACTGAATGTTATGCTCAACTGTTATTACAACTATTTAACTTAATCAGTGCTATTTGGTATAACAGGATATTTAGCACATTTTTTAACTTAAAAAAAAAAGACTTTTTTGAAATCTGGAATTTCACATGCTAATAACACACTTTATCCTAAAATCTAGTCAGCAGAGCAGTAACTCCCATTCCATGGACCAACTAACACTTCACAACTTCTTTTTCAGTTTTGAAGCGAACTTTTCCCCTCAGCGTTAGGAACAAAAATGTCAGAAATGTGTAATTAGTAAAGATCTTCCCTGTTCCTTGAAGAAACCTCTTCCACATTCCCAAATGGTTCTTCCATGCTGAACTCCCGCCGCGGTGTGGCGGGCTGTGCAGCCGTGCCGTGCGGGGCGCTGACACTGTGGTTGTGTGCAGGGCAACGACATCATCGCGGCCGCCAAGCGCATGGCACTGCTCATGGCTGAGATGTCCCGCCTGGTCAGAGGAGGCAGCGGCAACAAGCGGGCCCTCATCCAGTGTGCCAAAGACATTGCCAAGGCTTCGGACGAGGTCACGCGGTTAGCCAAAGAGGTGGCAAAGCAGTGCACTGACAAGCGCATCAGAACGAACCTCCTGCAGGTAAGGAGCTCATGTTAACGCCTCAAGCAGTTCTTTCACTCTCCCTCTCACAGTGTGGGGGAGCACAGCGTTGTGCCAGTAAATCCTGGATCTCTTTGGCTTGTCAAGTTTTGACGAGTTCTGTGTCTGTTTTTAGGTTCCATGGGAATGTATGTTCTGTAAAGTTAGGATTTGATTGCATGCGAGTGGAAGATGCTCATGTCCAAAGAGGTTTTAAAAAATACTGCTACAAATACTGGTCTGTCCTAAGTCTGCCTTGTTTTGTATCTCATCTACTCATTCCTTTGTATCAAAGAATAGTAGCAGAAGTATAACATTTTTTCAGTCTCAGCCAAATATATATGCATCGTGCCATTCCTAATCAAGCAGACCCCTGAGGAAAATCTGGAAGAAAGGAAAAATGTTGGCTCCATCCCAAAAATTCCCAAAGCAAGTAAAATAAGATTCAAGTATCCTACCAATGTTCATCAGAAAGTCTTGAAGGTTACAGGATCCCCTCTTATTCCTTTTCTTATAGTAAAAGAAAATAAAAATGTTTATCTGATAAAACTCTAGTAGATAATGTATTGGTTCAGTTCAGAATGTGGTTTTTGTCCCTATTCCTTAGGTCTGTGAGCGAATCCCAACCATCAGTACACAGCTGAAAATTCTCTCCACTGTCAAAGCTACCATGCTGGGCAGAACTAATATCAGTGATGAGGAGTCAGAACAGGTAAGAGGTGTAAAAACCGATGAGTAGTGTGGAATTGTTGATTAGTTTTAGGGGGGAAAAAGATACAACATGTTCTATCATGTTCTGGGAACTAAATGTTTGGAAGCTTACCTTAGCTATTCACTAATTTTAGAACAGCACCTTGGTTTCTGGTTCCAGAGCTACGGTTTAATAGAGGAAAAAGCCAAAAATCTACTCGGGTTCCAGTTTAGCTATGAACAATTTGCTAATCTCCCTGATCTGCCAGTGAAAAGCCGAGGGAAGGACTTGCTGCTGCCAATGCAGCAGGCTGGCCCTGGGAGGGGAAGGGGCGCCCTCGGGTGGATTACAGGGAAAACGCTTATGTTCCAACAGTCCCTGCAGCTCAGTTACCTTCCAAATGCATCTTTTTCAGGTGAAATCCCGTAGTTTTGGCTTCTGATAAAGGTTATTCTACTTAGTGACTCTAAGCTTTTATTCAGATTTTGCACAAATATACAGTGAAGATCGGGAAGGTTGGTTTTTTTGAGTCAGGATAACAGTTGCTGGTTTCCATAGGCTAGTTGCTTCACTTACTTTTTCATAGTTTAATTCAGCAATTAGGTGAATTCAGATGCTTGTACTGAGAGTCTGTATACACAAAGGGTTTTCATGCTACTCTCTTTACCATGGCATTTACTGATACATTGAAAATTCTTCCTTTACTTGACAGGCGACTGAAATGTTGGTTCATAATGCCCAGAATCTCATGCAGTCTGTGAAGGAAACTGTGAGAGAAGCTGAAGCAGCATCCATTAAGATAAGAACAGATGCTGGATTCACTCTTCGCTGGGTCAGAAAAACCCCATGGTATCAGTAAACACTTGCCACATAAGTATTGTTTTCTGTAACATAAAATGCCTTTTTTTTTGGAAACAGAAGAGATATATTAACAGCAAAAGGTGCTGTATACATTAGCTTAAAATTAGTTTATGCTAATGCCCCATTCTAAGGGTATGAATTATAAGATAATGCATTTCAAATGTCTTCAGAATGCATTTGATATCAAACACCTCAAATTGCTGCCAACAGTAGACAGTTCTTATCATTTAGTTTTTTGTTGCTTTTCAAGATTCTCTTAGTGAATTCTGTACTCACAGAAGCACATTTCATTTATGCACTGTATATTCCAGTAGTTTCCATGTGATGATATAAAACATGGACCTCACTTTGTCTTGAGAGTTTAGGACACTGTTGGGTTACTTGGCAGTTTTCTAGGGACAATCATTGATATAGAAACATTCAACGCTTCATCAGGAGTTTAGCTGGCTGTTCTAAAACCATGCAGAAATGATGGAAGGTGTGGGGTTATTAATTAAAAGTAGGGAGGTGGGGCAGCATAACAGTTGTAAACTGAGAATTACAGTTCCGTGCCTGAAATGGTATTTTTTCTTTTGATTTTTGCCTGGCAACAGTACTTTAACAAAAACTGGAGCTGTCTCTGTCACCCTCCTGTCACTCTGTAGGTAGGCATTCCAGAACTCTCGTACTGTACTGAAATGTTTTGCAGAGGATGTTAGTGGCACAGTTGACAGCTTGAGCCTTATGGCTGGAGATATTAAACCATGCAACCTTTTGCTTGCTCAATTCAACAATGTATTGAGCTGAAAAATTCTGGTTCTCTTAAGCTAACTGCATGTCCAAGACCAGAAAATGCCCCATGCTGGCTCTTTCTTTTTGAAAACCAAGGGAGCACATGCAGTTATTCTTATTCCCCTCTTCTCTTTACCTAATGGTATTCCAGCTGCTCAAGGTTGAAATTAAAAGATACTCAACTAAAAAAGACTTTAGCCTCACTGCCCTTGTTTCCAACAATGCATAAGCTTTTTGAATCCTGACCTCTGCAGGGGCATGAAACCCTATTTAGATAGTCTGATGGCTCCCAGCAAATGTTGGTTCCTAATGCTACACATACCTTGTTATTTTTACTGCTTTTGGAGTTTGGAGGCTCAAAATCTTTTTTCAAGTTCTAGTAATAGTGAATTGAACAAAGTGGTACTTTGTATTTTAAAAAGAACCCAAACAACCACCCAAACAAAATGACAAGAACAAAACCCCTGAATTTCCCCCACTCACTAAAACAGATGTGTGATGCCTTTATCCTTCCATAATTGAACAGGCCTTCAAGGAAAACTTATTTCAGAATGAGTTACTACACTTGCAACGAATGCTTGCAGACTTCTGCCCAAATCAGCACTGACCTCATAATACTCTTAATTTGTTGGGAATTGTTGCATGATCAAACCACCTTGACTGGAAGTGTCCTTGTGGAAAAACTGCTGTCTTAACAGCTCAAAAGAAGAGACAGCACAGTCAGCTGTCTTTTACCTGTCTGCAACAGTTACTCTACACTTGGATTTTGCCCCTCCACCCCCTTTCATTGCACTGTTATCTAAAAAAGGGAAGTTAAACTGTTGAAAATACATCTGCCTCAAACTGACCTCAGCAAGGGAAGGCACATGTTCGTCTTTAAATTTGCTCCTTGTGTCTGGGTATTATGAAATATGTGGTACTTAAGATCTTTCCTTAGTATTCTCTTCCTGCAGTTACCGGCAAGAGAAAGAGGAGGGAAGGGGTGCCAGAGCCTTAACCTGTATGCATTTGGTTGGTTTATACCAGATCTTTAACATAATTTTAATGTAGTAATTTCTATTTAATAGTAAATAACACTGAGTAAGTAGGGATTATTTTAAAGGGATTTTCTAAATAGTCTTCCTATATTGCTTCTCAATGCTTCTCACGTTGCCTGTCCCCCTGCCCCAATCCAGGCTTCTCTGTGAGATTTTTTAATTTTTATTTTAGCATCACTGTTTAGTTGCTTGACTGATATTAATGCAATATTACTAATGCCTTTAATACATAATTGTTTATGCCAAAGATCACTTTTTGTTTATTGATGAATGTTTGCAGGAGAGTTATGAATCATGGTTGCCTTTAATATTCTTCCTGAATGTTTGCTGTAAGTTCTTGAACCGTTTTGTAGAAGCCAAGATACTTGTCCACCTTACGCAGTTACTGCGTTTTTGAACACTATTGGTCTTCAGACCCAAAGTGCAGCAAAAATTTGAACAAGACCAGGAATGTCACTTGGAATGTTTTACCACTATAAAACTTTGTTTATAAACCAAAATGTATTGTATAGTCTAATGTTTTCAACCTTTCTTTGGTTCTGTTAAAACAATAAAAATGCATTTGTACAAATGTCAGCTTGTGGGTATTAATGATAATGGAGCAGTGGGTAATGCTGTAACCAGAATCGCAGCAGAAATACTAAAGCAGAAGAACAGTTGTTTCTACCTGTTCTGAACAGGAAAAAAAGTGCAAAGTTTCTCAAACAGGAGAAGATTAAACCAAGTTTCTTCTGTCTTTTGTGCCTGTCTAACTACTAATTAAGGAACTTATTGGAAGTTGTGTTCAGTGGGAAAAACTAGTTTTTCCAAGGCCTGACAGTTATCTGTGCTCTTAGACTCAAACAAGGTTCTGAAAACTACTGGGGTTTGCCTGATCCTGCCAGTAAGAAAAAAACCTGCTACTCTGACTGGCATCTTGTCAATTTGAATTTTACTTCTCAAATCGAATGTGAGGGTGATTAGTGTGGAACCATTGTCTTATTTCCTTCACCATAGGAACCTCTTATAAACACTTTTCTTTGCTAAAAATTTCTACCAGCACACATGTTCTGACTGTGGAACCAATGTTTGTTGGTGCTGTAGGACCACACACAGCCCCATAGTGCCAGGAGGCACCTGGGATTTAGCAGTAATAGGTGGCATTCAGTTTTGTACTGTTCATACAGTTCTCTCCATATCTGAGAGAAAATGACAACCTGCTTTGTCAGCACTCCCAGAGCTGGACATCTAGAGAAAGGGAGATCAAAACTGGGCAGTGTAATTCCTGACTAATGGCACTCTCTGATTCCCTGAGCTGTACTCTGTGCAAGTTTTTTTTCAGGAGAACAGGAACACAGTTCCCCTTCTGCAGAGTCTGCAGCTGGACAGAGGGCAGGAACCTGCACACCTACAGCAACAGGAACTGGCCTCACACAACAGGCACCGTTTCTTTGACAAAACACATCTCTGTGCTCAGGCTGGTTTCCTACCAGGGGAGTGCAATTCCTGTAGATAGCAAGTTCTGGAGGTGAGCTGGCAAGTATGGATCAAAGCTTTCCCATGGACAGCAGCTTTTGTGCATGCCTCCCTGGTGCTTCAGTTACAGTGAGCTGGCCGGGCTTGTTGTCTAACATGCTAGAGGGCAGTGCTGGTGTCAAGGCTCTCTAGTTCTGATACTACATTGTGCTCTCTATCAGCAAGGGTGTCAGTTCTGAAAGGAGATGGGGCAGTGTGTCCAGGCTGTTAATGCCCAGAGCAGCTCCAGCTACTCAGACTTCAGCTCAGAACTTCAGCTGGGACGTGACCAGTTATCTCTGAAGACAAGATTTCTTGTACAATTACAGTAACTGAAGGATGCTATTTGCTGAAACATGGAGTGGATCTGTAGGATGATTAATGGATTGACAGATGTTTCTCCAGTTGGAAAAAGGCAGACTAGAAGGCTGGTAGGTTTTAATAACCAGTGTTATCTACACAAATGCAAGGCTTTCTTATTATAGGTGCTGGTACTTCATGGTGTTGTTTTCTCCACCGTAATTTCAGAAATTCAGAAGGGTTGTTTATGGCCAAGTTAACTCTAATGATATTACTAAAGTTATTAGTAGACAATATATGCTTATTTTCTCACTGACTTGGTGCCAGATGGGCTTCCCCTCCTTTTTCAGGCTGGATTATTTTGTCCTAGTGTTTGAAATTTTGACTACTGAATGACTTTTGTAAGCCAAACAGGTTAGGGAAACAAAAGTTCTCCGGTATCCCACCCTTCTCAAATTCACTCTGTACTGGCCAAATACATGGTTTGGAACCTGATGGGTACTGTGGAACATGTATTGGTTTAGAGACATAACAAATTTTTGTATAATGAGAAGTTCAGCTTTGCATCCTCACTGTTGAGTCTTTGAAATGTCATAAACAAATAGTTGCCCTTCATTTAAAAATAAAAAATACAAAAGGGACCTTACCTGACATGTCCTACTAGTCTTTTATAAACTCTAAGTAGCTGGTCAGGGATCAGGTTCAGTAAAGATGTAGCAAATAATAATATTTTAATTGTATATCAGATGCTTCCTGCCTAAGAGTGTTGTGAATCGTTTATACCATCATGAATATTTCACAAGATGAGACACATATGCAGTAGAGTTCCCTTTATTTCATAACATTAAAGCACACAACCATTAAATACACTTGACACTTCTATTGTGCTATCTAAAAAGCTACGCTCCAAGGTACACACCGCACAGATCTGGTGGCATCCACTTCAAACAAGTGGAACATCTAAATCAAAGCAAAGGCTTCACATAAAAAATAGATCTTACTCTCTGCAACTGTATTCTTAAAAAAAAATGATGGGGACGATGAGATTGAATGGAAAGAAAGTGGATTACCAAAGCAACAATCACCTCCCAGATTTAATGCAGGATGTTATTTTTATCAGCTCATCTGCAGGCAGCAGAAATGAAAGCTGATTAAGGCAAATGCTTCTTAAGAAAGGCGATTTCTTGTAAACAACACAGAAATTATTCTTCATCAGAAGCTTCCTCAGGAGTGACACTTACTATGTCCCAGGCCCCTGGGGGACCCCTGCCCCTCTCACTGCTGCTCTCTGTGTCTGAAGGGATTACATGCTGCTTTGTGGGATGCCAGGTTGCAGCTGGCTCTGAGAGTAACTGAGCTTTCTTTGCAGGTGGCTGCAGCAGCAACACATGCCCCCAGACTTTTCCAGTGGCCTGTGGCCATCATAATGTGCTTGGCCTCTGGGCTTTGGTATCTGCCTGGCAGTGTAGTGTTTGCAACATTTTGTGGGCTGCCTCTATCAAACTATTCACCAGCACGACAAATCAGTAAAAAAAGAGTGAAAGTGTATTAGAAAAAAAGTACCTTATTTTAAAGCCATATTAAGAAAAACTAAGCTATGCTTTCATTTTAAGAGCTGCTGTGCACAAATGCTTTGATCCCAAACTAATCAGTGTCTATTAATTAATTGGCACCTAATTAATAGCAACATAAGTCACTAAGCAGTCAAGTTTTTTTAAGGGGAATTTCCTCTTAGAACTAGAGCATCTTCTCATGTCCTGACTTGGAATTTTCCTGCTTTTGTAATATATTTGACACCTTTAAAAGGCTTGTATTTTTCTCCATACATGTCTAGGCGATTCACTTTCAGTCCTGAAAAAAAGCCAAAGACAAGTACAAAGTTAAAAGCAGAATGCTAGGAATCCTGTCAGTCTGTTTAAAAGTCCAATTCCCTTGAAACACGTTAGGATTGGTTAGGAAGCTAACTTTCCTTTCTTTCACAAGTTCATCTGCTTTGAAATAGCAGATGAGACCATTCTCGTCACCTAATCATAGCTGTTTTTTTCTCTTCTGCATGAGTCAACATCCTCCTTCCAAGAGAAAGACCATTGAACAGAGGAGCCTATCTTGACAGCTCCCGTACACTGCACTAATTTCCAATCACAAAGATGAAGCAAAGGACAAGTTTCAGATTCTCTTCACTCCAGGTTGTAAGTGCAAGAATCAGTAATCCCTCTGCTATTAACTGTGGAAGGCCAGTAGCTATTAATAACCTACAGCTTCAGGCTGTTCTCTGCTTTCTCACAGGTTCATTATTTCTGGTGTCCAGCCACTGGATCAACTATACTTTCCTAGATTAAAACTAGTTTAAATGGAAACTGTAGGATTCTGTTCTTACACAAGCTAGCTGTTGTTTATTCAGAGGAAGCAAAAGGACCACAGACTTGTCCCTGTCCAGAAAGGTTCCACATGTCCTACCACCAGCTCTCATCTACTACCTCTCCAAATGTGAGTCTCCACAAGAGTCTTAATCCTGCAAAGCTTCCTTGCAGAAGCATTTTACACGTGGGCAACTCACATGACTTAAGTGTTTGCAGACTGAGGTATTTTTTCTTTAAATTTACTTTTCATTACCATATATGCTTCATTCTGACTTTACTTGCAGATTGTTTTAAAGATGAAAAACTAACCAGCTCCAGAAGGCAAAAATAGAAGGACATTCTTCAAAATTTATGGAGTTTTATGACCATTAGAAAGGACTCTAGTGGTACAAGGCTAAAGCAAGCCAAGGGCAGCACACTAGACATCATCCGTCGATCTTTGGTAAAAGCGTACATTGGCATATTTAATGCACCAGTCAACAATGAAAAACCTTTCCTTCTGTACACTTCTCAAGCCTTTTCTTGAGCAAAACAATTAGGAATTCACAATTCCCAGTGAGGGAATCTTCCAGCAAGGGAATTCTGTCATGTCTGGGTAAATCAGACTTTATAATTTTGGACTAAGCTGTCTTCAGATCAGTATCTCCAAATAACAGTTTCCCACTTCACTTCCTACTACTACTCATTCTGTAACACCCACTCACCTGAAATTGCAAGCTGTTGTATCTTAAACTGGATGTTTAAACTTGGATTCTCCTCTGGCTTGGGGGCTCCAGACTGCAGGTTCACTATGCCTTTCAGGTTTGGTAGCTTTTGAGGGGTAATTTTGCCCACGTCCCATGTTAACACCTTGTCAGGAAGGAAAGAATAGTAGCAGTAGCTCTCTAGGAAACAACCTCTGAGGTCAAATTCATATCCAGTTTTCAGAAAGCCTGGAGAATTATCCCACTGGCTGTAAGACGTCATGGTTAGCACTCCTGCTGCTATGGGGTCTTTTTTTCCCAGGTTTACTTTTGCCCTGTCAGTGCTCCTTAGTGGGTCTGTGCACTGGGTACATCTTGCTCCCTTAGTGCATCCCTCATGATGATTGATCCTGATGTCAGTTTGGGTCAGCTGGATCCATGACACAAGGAGAGCAACCAGCAAAAAGTGGCAGGAACTTAAACACAAGAATGAGGAGAGTGGGAGCAAGGCACTGGGCCAAAAGAGATGTCTAAGCCAGAGTAATTTTACAAGGGTCACTTTTGTTTGCCATTGATTCTTACACTTTGGAGAAATGTGGAACCAAATGGGCCCTTTATTCACCTACAAGAGGTGGTTTGTTTGCTCTTACCATAAACTGAAAACTGATAAATACAGGAAAACCTCAGTTCTCCCCACTTCTACAAACTTTTGCAGTTACAATCCACCTAGTTATCCCAGCTCTTGATAAAAACACAGTAAAATTTCTGCAGAGAGTAAAGCAGATGTCAAGTGGGTTTTTTAGGTGTTTTTCTTTTAAAAAGATCAAGGTCTATTGTTTTTGAAACAACATGTTACTGGGAGAGCTTTCACTTAAAATTCTAATCAGTTTCTGAGAGAGATATTCCAAGGGCAGCAGAAAGCTCGGAGCAGGGTCTTAGAGCCAGCAGAATGGCTTGGCTCAGACTGCATTTCGGCAAAATGGCCCCTGGGTATTAAAAGGCTTCAGGAGCTTTAGGAAATTTAGGTCTCAAACCCTCATTCAGAGACAGGAAAGCAGGAGCCCAAAATAAGTTTTTTTTCAGACACTTTCTATTCCTTATTTTGTGTCTTCAGGCAAACCTTTTAGAAGAGATTTTTTTTCTCATCTCCTGTTCCCTGTTTTTCTGGCTACCTATTTTCAAGGCTACTGCACTTTCTCCAGGTAAGTATGTTTCAAGAACACAGACTGCAAAATAAATCATGGCTGAAACTACCAGCAAAATACTGTTGCATCCACTACAGAAAAGTATTAAGGGGGTGAAAGAGCAGGGGGAAATAGAGGAAGTGAAGGAGAAGGATAATGACAAAGTCAGAAATCACAACTAGTGTGTAGCTAAGTTTTAAAAAGTAAAATTTAAAAATAAATTTTTAATTCATAAGCATATGCTGAACAGAAAGTTTTTGGCTAAGTGTGGAACACTGCTCCAGTGTTCTGCAATACGGATGACTTGTTCCAATGCCATCTTTGATATTTAAATAAATAAAACCTTGAGTCTTACCTTAGTAACTGGGTCAAAAGTATAGCTGCCTTGAGTAGCAGTGAGGTTCATATTAAGTACGGCCTTTGGCATGTGAACTGTCATGACAACTCCTTCTACTGTTTTCCCCATATTCTGTTTTGGTCCAATGGTGACATCAAATCTTCCTGAAGAACTATTTTCCTTAAAACTGATCATGTGTTTCACATATACAGGAATTGCCACCAAGCTGGAAAGAGAAGACACTAGCTGAATGTGTCCTGGGTACTTCTCTGCTTAAGAAAATAAAGTGCTTTTTCACAAAAAGTTCTTGTGTTTCTGGCAAGAATTCAAGTTAAAACTGGTTTGTTTCAAAAGTGAAAAGTGAAGTGATACTCTGCTCTTCAGCATCATTGCTGAAGTGGTTTTATTAGTAATCACAGGAAAAAACTTTTATTTATGTTCTTCCAAATAACTTGTTCTGTTTTCTCTTCCTTCTGTTTATTTTTTTAAAGCAATGTCACTGAGCCAAATCTCAGAAGAGCCACCAGTCAAATCAGGCTTTAGTTTGCAGATATCTGCAGTTTAGACTTTATTCTTTCCATGAAGTTCAGAGTCCTCTGTGTAAACAGAGACTTGCCTACATAGGAACTAGCACCAACAATGATTCCTAGGAATAAATAACCCAACATTACTGTCATGTGTGATTTATTCCACTGAAAAAGGACTGCCGAGTATCTGCAATTCACTGAAAACGGTTTCCTTCATTTAGTGGGGGACAGAGCAACACGAGACAAAACCTGAGCACATGCATTTTAGAGCAATGCAAATTCCCCCCATAACAAGGGGGCAGCTACTCAGATGGAAAGCAGTTAGGTGGTGTATCTGGAGATCCAATGTGTCTAAATGAAAACCTACTTCTGTGAACTGACACGGTAGGAGATCAGTCTGAAATTCCCATCGGGAGGAATGAACGAAAGGACTCTCTCAGACTCCCAGCGTTTGAACCGAATACACGGATGGAAGCTGACATCATCCAGCAGCCGTGGGTTCTGGAAGCAGTGGCAAAATGGTGAGTGAAATCTCATCATGTATGAGCAGTTTGATCTAGCTACCAAACACTACACAATTCCTATTTCTTAGACTCTAAGTACCTTTCCTAGCCATTATTGGAGACACGTTACTGAGCTAGATGGATTTCTGATCTGACCTGGTACAGCAGCTCCTTTGAGTGTATTTTTATGTACAGACAAAAGCCATTCCAACTATTGAGCAATGCAGCTTCTACAACATAATGCAAAACTTGTTACTTTTCATATGTATAACACAAAAAATAGCAATTGTGCTCTTAAAATTGTTTAACTCTTATTATTATGAAAAATAAACCCTGAGCAATTAAGATTCCCAAATATAGGCTGAATTTACCATGAAAGACAGAGAAAGATCTGGCATTCCTGAGAGCTTAATACACGAATCAATAACACCTTGGATTTCTGCAAAGACTGTGGAACCTGAAGGAAAAAAACCAGACACATGACTTAACATTATTATGAAGGGCCTAACAGATGTGGTGAAGTGCAGCTGGAAGGCACAGATGACATTTGCACAACACTCAAGAACATACCAAGCCCAGCTAGGAAAGGTCACTGCAGTTACCTGTGTTCTGGGCAGCTTGCTAAACTACATGAGCCAGAGCAAACAGCTTGTCCCAAATCAGCTAATTATACTTGTGCCAGCTGTTACACAGGACTCGTACTGGATGTACTTGAACTGGTTGCCAGCAATAAGCAAATGCGAATTTCAGAATATGTAAGCTCTGACTCTTCTTTCATCCCTGTCCCTGGTCTCCAGAAAACTAGCAAGTTCTGTTGGGTGCAGGGAAGTTGAAGCACATCAAAACAATCAACATCAAAATGCAGTATGTTTGTACTATAAAGCTCCAGCTAACCTTGGCTTTCACAAGCAAGGCTTGTTTAACAGTGGGATTGCATATTCAACTTGATGTTAAATAAATCTATAGCAAAGAAACCCCAAAACCCAAAGCAAGAATACCAAGCATCTTACCCAGGAAATGCTCATTTCCTTAAATACCCTATAAGAACAGAAAGGCATAAGCAGGACTCTGGACTAATTAATTAGCGCCACAAGCAAAGGTAATTTTAGAAGACAGATAGAAACTACTGCTCATCTAATCAAGGGGAAGGAGAAACGGTGGCTTTATACTCTGTTTGAAAAGAAGGGATTCTGTTTCAGGTCAAAGCAGTTAACCATATCCCTATGAAACAAGATACCACTCCTACTCAGGGGAACCACCTTATCTACTCTGTAGTCCCAGTGAAGGTTAGGAAGAAAGACTCTTGCACTGCTAGTCCCCAGGGGATCAGAGCAGAAAACAGTAGCTATGACTACTGCAGCAGATCCTCAGTAGGAAATTTAAACACTCGATGGACACTGATTTTGCTTGGAATACACACAGAAATACACCATGGTCTTGCTTGTACATCCTCAGACTAAGCACTCATACTACCCTTGGTGATGCCTTAGGATTTTTATATATTTGTAGATTTTAATATTTTATCTATTTGTAGATTTTTATATATAGGCAACATTGGGAATCCTAATGAGCTAAGAGAGTAACACCACCATCAGCATGATCTGACTTCTTTTAGCTTCAAGATGGTGAGAGTAAAAGCTGCACAATAGCTATTTGTGTCTATCCAGTTCAGTGGTGGCCAAAGCATTTGTTGAAGTGGTGTATGGAACCAAACTGACACTGACTACTGCTACAACAGCAGCACTGAATGAAGCAATCAGAGATTTACTCTCTGCCCCATCCCACCACAAGCCAGTGTCCTGTAGTCTCAGCATTGCTAACCGATGGCTCCAATACTGAACAGAACACCAGGTTCCTGCCCACAGCATTTTGCAGTTTCCTTTTTGCATCTGTTTTTTCTGCTCCTTGGCACACAAATTATCAGGTTCTTTCTCAAAGTTAAATCTCAGAATAAAGACCTTTGTATTTGAAGATGGTATGTTTCATTTACAGAAAAGAAAGGAGTATTATGCTTCATAATATTTGGCTCTAGTTTATATATAAAGAAAACAACACTGTCCAGCTATTTTGTACCAAGTTTATCTTGCTAGCAGAAGAAAGCTAATGAAAGCTTTTGTCTTGCTCATTTGAGGGCCTACAGGGACTACAGTACATTGTTGGCAGGAACAGTGGGAGATAATTTTCTCATCACTTTTAGAACTTCAATTGCTTTTTTCCATTTATATCTGTTACGACATAATCAATATACAAACAGAAAATATCCAAGTACAGAATATTCCTTGTGAATATCCTTGAAACAGCCCAGAGCATATTGCTGTTTTAAGATAACTGAGGAAATACATGTGGGCGCATAATTTTAAATTGTGTATTTTTATCTAGGATATAGATCCATGTATAGAAATGCAAAAAAAATAGAAAGACTGGACTGCATTTTCTCTAAACATCAGAAGCTACATGTAAACACATTTAACAAAGAAAAATTAGTTTGCAAGGCATCTTACCTGATTTGTCTATAATCGCATCAATTTCTTCAATGACGTCAAAATAGGCTTCATTATTTGTGTATTTTACCCCCACTCTGCGCCAAGGAATGTTGGACAACTGTCCAGTGGGAAGTGTGTCTCCCACATTACTACTGCCTTAAAAATGAAAAGGAAGTCAAAATCAGTAATTAATTACAAGAGGAATGTTTCAACAGCCAAAATTAAGAATCAAAGCAAGGTTTGCCCCCAAGAACTCCAGACCTGGACCACCATGTTATTTGTGAGGTGACATGAAGGCACTTTAACCATGTGCCCAGACTTAAAAGCTTTCAGACAATACTTTGCACAGCTGAATACAAGGCTCAAGTCAGTAGCAGGTTTTTGAGTGGTATTAGAAGTGGGGCCAGATCCTGGGAGGGATTTAATCACTGTAATTTAAGACAGCTACTTGTGAGGGCCTTAAGCCCACTTGCCCCTTCTCCTAAGAGCTGTAGCTGGCTGACTTCAGGGCTGATTTACAGGTAAGAGTCATTAGGAAGAAAGACATGTAAGGAGCCTTAGGGAGAGCTCCCACAATCTTTGCTTGGAGTTGTTGTTAGGCTGAGGCTCTCACCCTTGGTACCCGTCTGAGCTACCTTGCAGCAACATGACAGCCATGTCTATACCTGATGCACATACCAAATCGATCCAGACCCTGCCCCATAGACTTGACCTGTCCCATTCTGATGGATATTACTGGCAATCACTGAGCTGTACATGACCTGTTATCATCTGATCCCATCCCTGACTTGCTGGCTCCAGAATCCCTACCTATGATGTCTCTGCTTGCCCTGCTCTACCTTCAGCTCCTGGTTCTCAGTACCACCCAGCATGAGAAAGGGCTTCCTGAGCTACCTAGCTATAAAGTAAACTGCTGATGCTTTAAAAAGTAAAAAAAAAAAATAATCTTATCACTTCTGGGGCTTAGGTGACTGATCCAGGAATCCCAACACAGTGGAAACAACTCCCTCTGCTAGAAGTAGGTTTTGGGACAGGGCCACAGCTCAGTCTTGCTTGTGCCCTTTAGCGCAACACGTGTGGTAGTGTGTCCTGCCACGTGAGACAGCTCCACTGAGAAGCTGGTGGCCAGGCTGTGTCATTTCTACACAACGTGCTGGGCAGGCCCTGTCCTAGCAGGCATAAAGCAAGTTTTCATTCTTTTGAGCTAGTAGATCTCACACACACACACACAAAAAACCCCCAACCCTTCCTAAAGTGCACCACTGTATGTGCTATAACACATGGGCGAGGAGTCACACATCTCTGCAGGGGAGCAATTGTCTGTCCCTCAGCAGCCTTGCATGGTACAGCAGTGCTACACAGGCTGGGCTGCCAGGCCAGGTAGATAGGAGAGCTCTCAGGCTGCTGTTTCCACCTGCTCAGCACTGAGCTGTTGACAGTGACAAGATGCAGGCTGCCTTAGGCTGGCACTTTAGACTTCTAGGAAATTCCAATAAGGCTTTAGATAAAACAAGAGGATTTCATGTTGCAGCCCTTGGCTTTGGGAGTCTTAATTCCTGTTACAGTGGTCCATCTAGTCCATTAACCTAATATTTTTCTTAAGTCTAAATACTATCATCCAAACCCACATTTTAAAAAAACCTAACCAAACCCCAAATAACAGAAATTAAAACTGATGGATTTATACTCAAAGACTAAACCATATCTACTACCTAACAGACCAGCTCCTCTGAGTACAGCCTGTGTGGCCCTGCAGCCCAACTACTCCTGTTCTCTAACACAATGTACAGGCAAACATCTCCCATATCTCTGACCCCATGTGACACCTCAAGGCTCACCTCCCTTGCACCCGCTTGCCAGACAAGCAGATTCCACCAGCTCAGCTGACAGACATTTGGCTCCATCACTGCAAGAAAGACCCATTTATAACACCCTGAAATTGAATCCATATGAATCGAATCCATAAGAATCCATATGCTGATTGGTGGTGGGGGTGGGGCAGAGGCTGAGGGCAGGCTATTTGCTTCCCTTCATGCTATCTGTTCCCAGCCAACAAAGACTTACTAGATAGCTATTATATACCTTTCTATAATGATTTCTTATAAAATGCTTAACCTTCCCCAATGCCCCTCAGTTATTCAAGGCTTGGGGCTAGCTCTGTACCAGTCCTGGAGCACCTGTCTCCACTATGTCCTGACTGTGCTGGGAACTGCTATTCCTGAGGGACTTCAGCAGCTGTGGCTGGCCCAGACAGTGCCACTGGGAATAGCAAAGGAGCCAGGCATAAACCGCAAAAAAAGAGAGAGTTGTTTTCATTCAACTCCTGTATATGAGAAGTGGAAGGACAGTGGCTTCACCTTACGGATTCACACTAATGTATTATTTTTAGCTATGAGAAATTATGGGGCTTTTTTTATTTTAAACAGCCAGTCATCACTGAAAATTATTTTCATACCTGTGATGGAGTTGACAACAGAGCGCAAAATTGTGGGAGGCTTAATCAGCTCCTTCAGTATGTTAGATTCTGTTGCCAGTGGAAAGCCATTGTCTAGCATTTCTTCTAGAAGCTCGTACACAATTACTACATTGTCCTTAATTGCAGTCTCAGAACATTCGCCGAAGTAATCCTAAACAAATTCAGAGATTACAAAAGAGAGGATTTTTATTCCTGTTAAAATGCTTTGCAAAAGGAAGTTTGTTCATTTTTCTTACAGAAACCCTCCAATATCTGAAGGCATCTTAGGGCCTAAACTGACTAGCTACTTCTACTGTCTGATGGCATATGTTAAGGTTACATTTATCATCTAATTTGAAATAAAGACAAGCATGAACAGCAAAATGAATGTAATCTAATTTACTACTATATATGTCCCAAAGGCCCTTCCTCTTGTGAACATTAACACATCTTCAGTTAGAAGACTCTTGTAGAATATCTTTTGGAAATGCTCAGTCTTCATAGAGGGTCCTTTATTTACAGTATCCGTGAAATTGGTTGAGAAGTGATTCATGCTTCCTCCCTGCAGAGTGCATGCTGCCTGACTGCATGCTCCCTCTTCCCATCTATATAACATCAACAGTATAAAAGCCTACAAAAAACCCCCAGCATTTACAGGATTTAGATTTATGTGCCTATGCACTGACAACTATAAAATCAAATGAGTACACAAAATATACCTTTTTTTCCTTTGTAATCTATAAACCTGTCCTTAACTTAAAAAAAGAAAGTCACTGACAGAAGAGTTTTATTACCTTTCTTTAAAATAAATTTATAAAAAAATCTCCTGGAATTATTTTAGAATCATAGAATGTTAAAGGTTGGAAGGAATCTTAAAGATCATCTAGTCCTAACCCTGTCTTAGGCAGGGACATCTCCACTAGACCAGGTTGCTCAAGGCCTTATCTAACCTGGCCTTCAACACTGCCAGGGTTGGGGCATTCACGATCTCCTTGGGCAACCAGTTCCAGTATTTTACCACCCTCACAATAAAGAATTTCTTCCTAATATCTAGCCTAAACTCACCCTCTTTCAGTTTGTACCCATACTCCTTGTCCAATCCCTACAATTCCTGATGAAGAGTCCCTCTCTGGCTTCCCTGTAGGCCCCCTTCAGATACCGGATTTTAAAATTATTTAATGGTGACAGACCTGGAAAGTATCTGCTACTCGGTGCAGAAATTCAATTACAAAGAGTGGTGGCACTTCTGTCTGTATGACAGACACAAAGAAGATTTTATCCCGATAGATGCTGATGAGGTAGTGATGTGGAGTTGAGATGACAGGAGGCACATTCTCTACATCGATTGCTTTCTCCTGAGCTTCAAAGAAATAATCACATACAGACTGGCTCACAACGCTCTTCCAGTGCTTCTCCAAGAATATATCACCAGAACAGTTTATAAGAAACAGGCTGTGGATCATTTTCTGTTGAAAAAACATTCAAAGAAGTTAAAATAAACAAAAGGATATGCGGATTGACAGTATTTCTTATCCCAGAATCCCTTTCTTACAATGGTTATTCTTTATTAACATGCACTGTGAATTTAGGGTAAAGATCCGCTTTACTGCTACCCTTCAAATTGCATTTTCTTTATTTGGAGGAATGTTTCACCAAAAAATGTTTCCCAGCGGATTAAGTTGTTAACATATATCACAGTGTAAGCAAGAAGCAAGCACCCTTGATTTCCACTTTCATCCCTATTTAGTATTTGCAATTTATTTCTCAAAGAAAAGCTGACTCTCAGGAGTTGGCACTCACTTAAACATGCTTGCTGACATGTAAGGGTAACTTGTACATAAAGTTTCCTATGGCAGAGGAGTTTGATAGTTACACACACAACTCAGAATTGCACCATCTTAAAGATACAGCTCTTTAGCTTGTCAGCTTTCAGCTCTTGAACTATGAAAGTGGTTTTTATTTGCTGGCTGGTTAGTCTTATGATTTGTGCCAAGCTGCACTGGGAAAAAGGGTCAGAATTCATTAAGAGTACACAAAACTAGGAGTCCGAATCTGATTTAATGAATAAAATTGCCTCAAACCTTGGCACACATGAAATATGTTTATGTAAAACATTTTTCACTTAAAAACTCACTCATGAAAAGGGGGAGTATGAACTGAAGATAAGAAATCTAACTGTTTTTCATTATGTCTTTAAACATTTACAAATAACATGCCTCAGCCAATGATCCTTCACTTTATTCATGGGGCAAGAAGCTCATCTGCATTTTAAAAAAACTAATTCCCAGTCTATTTCTCAACTTTCAATGAGATAATAAGTGAACTGCGTTGTTCGTACAAATGAAGAGAATAGACTATTATCTCTACATCTACAGAAGAGACAAATGCTAGCAGACTTTAGTTTATCTCTTTAGCCTTTACATGAGACAGATACAATGCTTTGGCTGACCTGCAACATTATGATCTTCTGACAAAAATAAATTCCAAGTTTAAACTTGCGCTTGGAAAACAAACTGAATTCTAACCCAAGCACTGGTATCTCAGGGTGAAGTTAATCTGGTACTTATATCATGTACAAACTCATTCTGTAGTTGAAGTATCTGACTCTGCTGCTGGCTATTCATCCCCTTTTGCCTTTCAGGTGTTGATTTGAGCAGGTCTATGGCTCTGCAATTACGTGTATTAGGAAAGTGGTCCAGCCATAAACTGACCCAGCAAAAGGAGTTCCTAGTCAGATCAGTTTCCTAATGCAAGCTATTATTGCCAGAGAGTTCTACTGGGCTGGCACAGGGCAGATGGTGGAAATGGGCAGATAACAGTAATGGAGATATCCTGAATTGAAATTTAGTCTTTGGAGGAATTCAGGCATGATTGGAAGGAGACCAAACAGTTACTGGGCATCCACACATTGAAAGAGGAAGACCACCATCAACTCAGCATGTCCAAGAGAAGCCAAATGCATCTACCAAAAACCATCATAGTTTTTATTACTCTTACAATGTTTGCCTGGCACCATGCCATAAAATGCAGACAAAAGTTGTTCCTTTGCTAATGTTGACTGTGGCACACTAATGTGAAGATGGCATGGAAGCTTCTAATGTAAATGGCTAGTCCCACAGAGATTCTAAGGAGTCCAAACACTGTATGACTAAGTGTCATTCCAGAATACTGGATTAAGCACTTAGTTCCAGACAGTGTGAGCTCTTGTTGCCATGTCTGAATCTAAACTACCCAGAGTACTAGACTGACCTTCCAACACACTTGTAACAATGAAAAACCATCTGGCCCTGCAGATTTTGATGAAACAAAAGTATGTCTTCCAAAGTTCACCAAAGATGGGGAAAAACAACAGCTCAAGGTTGTCAGCATGCTATTTGCTGCGATCTAAGTCAGCAGATGTGCGAAGGGAGCCAAGATCCGGCTTTTCAAATTCTAAACTACAGCTACTCCTTCACATGCATGACAGCAATGTGCTCATCTTCACTGGGGCCTTGCCAGGTCTTAGACACCTCCTGCTAAGAGCACACTGTCTCTCATGGCAGACACAGAAGACCAATAGTCAAAACGTGGACAGAAAAATCCAACTAAGCTAATATGGTATATAAGAAGAAGTTCTTTCAGAAACTGTGATTGCCAGTTTGCTAAAGAATGGGAAAGGAAACAAAGCTATAAAATGTTACTAACTGTGTCTTTCCTGGACCAAATTAATCTCTATTTTAATTTGTTGAAAAAACAGGCAATTTTAATACTGTGAGGACAGCATTTTTATAAAGGAGCCTTGACACAATTGCTTTAATCCAGTTCAACTAAACGTGTTCTGAATGTAGCCAGCGTTGAACATTAAACCCCTCCAAAATCTCCTGGATAGTCACACAACTGTGGCAAGTATAATCAACCACTGAATGTCAGTATTGTTCCACACCAAGGTGGCCCAAATGTATGAAGGTGATCAGCTATAAAGCTTAGAATAGATCTCTGTACATTTTAATATGGATACAATAGCATATCTGTTAACAAACACAAGACCCAATTCCTAGTAAATGCACACAAAGCTGCATCAGAGAGTTCCAGTACAAGCAGCACTGGTACGACTCCATTTCCAGAGCATCTGATCTGTGGCCTGCTCTGGAGGAGTTATGCTGGACCACAGGCAGCTTCCAACAATACTCTGAAAAGTGTATCAGCACATGTGACAATGTTTTTAAGCCCTCCCAGATGTCCTGCTGTTATTGTTCACAGAGATTCTACTCATCTACAGATCAGAAGTGATCGCATTTGTCACAATATACTTTTAAAAAGTACAGCTGTGTAGCAGACCAATACAGTCACAGCGAGCTCCTGGTGCACCAAACAGCTGTGTTAGCAGGGCTGCTTCTTTTGCCCCAAGTTCCACTTAGGATATTAGACCGTCACTTGATATGCAATCAAGGGAGGGCATGGGTAGCCAAAAAGGGCAGTAGCATTGGGCCACTGATCCTACTTCCTCATCTGCCCCAAGCTGCCCAGGTAGCAGCTGTGTTCATGAGTGTTTGTGTGGCCTCGTGGGGAACTGGAGTAACAAACTGATCCAGGAGACCATGCTTGGCAGATGACAGCTTCCTACTATCTGTAGAAACTGAACAGTAAAATCCCACCTAGCTGCCTACCTTATCTTCTACTAGGAAGATAGGGATTGCAGGATTTTCCATGATACATGATTATCTGCCTTCCAATGTAAGAGTTCCCTTCAAGCCCCCTCACACATGCCTTTTCTCCTTCACAAGTTTTAGCACTACATTGATTTGCTGCTAATTTGAAGTGCTCTGGAAAAAGTAAGCTCTCTCCTTGCTGCCTAAGTGCAGCGCAGGCACCCCAGAGGCACTAGCCCTGCCCTATCAGCCAAGGGGCAGATCAGTTAGCATGCCTCCCACTGCTGACTAGAATAAAGAAGCTCTTACAGCAGTGGGGACATCAGTCTATTATACACAAGACTAAGTAATTTGATTTATCCCAGACACTGTCAAGCAATTGGCACCAGCTGATTAAAGATGGTGCCAATGTTGGATATCTTAGAACTGGTGATACTATAAAAATATATTATGTAAAGTATTATTTAATAAAAATTTCTTACAGTGATCCAAATACTGAAGATTTCCCTGCTACTCTATTTTTGAGTGTCAGATTTCATTTCAGACATGTAAAGATCCCTGAATTAATTTTTAGTACCCCAGCTTCCTGTCTTATCAGAGCATTACACTTGTAAAAAACCAAAAGACTGAAAAATGCTGAACATAAGAAATCAATCTAGTAACAGTAAAATTCCTTACACCAAGAGGTCACTACTTGTGGCCAAACAGCAAAGCATGTTAAGAGCTGCAGCACTTTGAGGGTAAAGGTCTTAAAATGATGTTCCTAAGTTTAAAAAAAATGGTAGCAAAAGCACACCACCGAAATTTAAAATTCATGAGATTCTTCCACGGGTAGCACTGTACACATATATCACTTTGAGTTGTCAGCATCTCTGTGTAAGGTGTGCTTCTAGGACTATTTGAAAAGGACAAGCCTCCCATCTCTCTGCTTTTAGGCCTACCTAAGAGCAGACTGAAGGTGTACAGGGATGATTTGCAAGTTTAGGCCAAAGCAAGCCCATCAAGCTCATTTTCAGTAGGCTAACAGCCTTCCATACTACTGCCTGACTGAAAGGCATCTTACAGGCTCTGCAGCAACAAGTGGCCCAGAGTGGCTTTGCAGCTTCTCACAGACTTTCCATCCTTGATGACCCCTGAAACTCTATGATTCGTTTCAGTCATTTCCATCCTACCAGAATTTAAAGTCCCCACAGAAGAAAAAAATGTTTTAACTAAGGAGCCTTCAATATATTGCTGCCACATCTCTGTCTTTTCTTTTGACTAAATCTGGATTTGCAGTGTTACTGATTTTCAAATTCTTGGCACAGAAAAATCTAGACTGGTTATGGTAGTCTCACAAGACAAAAGTGGAGCTCATTGGCAAGAGGGAGAGGCTGTGAGCATGGGAACAAGACTGATTGCACATGCTTGTCCTTAGCTACAATTAAGTACTCTAAATGCAGAAATACTGTTACCAGCTGCTTTTCCATAACATTGAGCTGAGTTAGACTAAAAGTTCTGGAACCAGGAAGTGAGGAATTTACCACTGACCTCTGCAATGTCCTTTAGAGCTAATTACTGAACACAGTTCAAAATGGGACCATCACTGGGAAAGTATTCCACAGCTTCCATGTTCCCTGAGTTTGGCATAGCTGCTCTGAAGGGTGGTGGAAGGATTAGTGGGAGTGGACTGTCTGATTCTCTGTTACGTATTTGTGGAATGAACTTCTAGTGACAAGTGAATGGAAAGTAATCAAATGCTTAAAGTAATCTGGAGAAACAAGTAAGCTAAAACAGGCACTTCTATTTTAAAGCCAGTACTTTTGTCACAAACAGCTGGTCAGTACATTAGCTTTTTCTTAAAAATTCAAAATGTGACACAAATGTGGCAAAACTAGAAAACCTTTGTTCCTGACATCCCCAACCCCATTCACTGGCTCTCAAACCAGCAAGCCTGATGAAGAGAAGTCCTATTAAATGACATTTTCAAGACAGCCAACATGGTAGCTCTGAACATACTGTATAACTGGCTGGATCAACATGACACAACATCAGCAGCTGTCATTGAAGTTGATAAATCTGGAATTCTCGGGTTTACTAAAATGTGAATGTTCTGTAATTTCACAGCTTTTGTCACGACCCTGTTGTTGTTTGCACAACTTACTGTTGCTGCTAAAGTGTCACAACTCCTTTTACATGTAAGGTGCCCATGGCTTAGGTATCTGCACAGTAAAGTAAAAGAATTTCTTCAATCTTTCTTAAGAATTGCCTGGTGTCCCTCTCTGTTAGTAAAGCAAAACTCCATATCTACTCAACACCATGAAGTGCTCATGTCTGTACAACTACTCAGATGAATATTTTATCAGCAAGATCATCCTTATTATAGACTAAACACTTTGTTTTCTGGATGCTCAGTATACATTTATTTTTACTCTCATTACTGTTAGAAACTTTCTGGAATTGTTTTTAAAAGGAAGTAGTCCTTTGAGAAGTCTTAAATCAGTGCTTGGTATCCATAAGAAAATTTGTAACTTCCTCCGAGCTTTTACCAGTAACAATTACAGCCTGCATGAGAATTTGTGCAGCATTTCATCTACTGACTGATGAGCTTTCCAGTAATACATTTTCATGGCGCCTCTGTTCAGTTTAGATCCAGCATTAATCTTCTAACTGCTGGAAGATAGTTCCATCAACAAAACAATATTAGGTCCTGAATAATCGAACAATATTAGATCCCGAATAACTGCAGTTCCCTTTGGGACCTGCAAGAATAGAAAGCTTCACTGTAAAAGCTGGAAAAGCAAGAGTTTCTTAAAAAAAACCCACACCAAAATTAAAAATTCATCACTAGAACTATATTTTTACATGAAGATGGAACATTTCTAACACAACTTACATCTGAATCAATAGCTTTAGGACTCCTAAGGGACTACTTAAGAAATTCACTCTCTGAAAGCAGTACTGAGTAGATAGAGAGGACAAAATGGACACAGGCAAAGTGAGTATCTTGTTGCATATTTACCGTCAATGGCATATGGATAATTATACTCATATTCCAACCAAAACATGAAGAACTCTGTACGGCCTAGGCAGCAGGATTCTATTAGAGGATAAAAAAGCCTTAACTCAGTAGTTCTTTGTGAAGATGTTTTCCAGCATGCTCTCCCAACTCCCTGCTCCAGTAAGTCTGGTGGGCTGGAGTGACAGTGCTACAAGGTTTATACTACTCCCTTTCACAGGCTCTATTTTAAGAGGCACTTGAGGTTCCAGAAAGGACAAGCACAGCACCAAAGAGCCAGGCACTACTGAAATACTAGATCAGAGCCAACAAGTACCACTGGAACTCTGCTGTGGCACACAGCTCTTACTGTGTGCACTCCACCACAACCATCCCAAATGCAGATGGCAGAAAGATGGCACATAACCATTTGTACCTCCCTTCTTTTCCAAGAGAAGAGAGCAAAGCAGCACTTTTTAATTCTTTCACCCTATATGAATGAGTCTCCTGAATACTGTCTTAAAGAATCTTCTAAGAAGCTCCTGTTAAAAAGCTGTCTCTCACGTGTTGTGTTGAATAAGCATAAAAAAAGATCGAACTTATTTTCCATATAATTTTTTTTTAAAGCTATATGGGGAAGCTGTTGGAGGAAAAGTTACACGGAAGTAAGAGGAAAGAACTTCAGATTTTAAACAAGGTTTAATTTGGTTTCTTTCCATTATTACACCCATGAAGTACAGTTTCCACTTGTCACCTGCTGTTCAGACTTCTCTACCTCAAGGACTTCCATTTCTTTCATGAATCCTCATGAGAAGGTGTCTAATAAAGACTCTTAATGAGAACTGTATGTAAAGAGAGCTTATTCGAGAAAGTAACTGGGACTTAGCTGGTGCATAGCTGTTATACACAAATTTAATTTATGGATAATAACAGCAAAATTAAGCATGAGAGGGCATGGAGTAGTCTTAATGTTTAATTTGCCATTTGCAAGAAATTTTTAGGTATGTGCACACAGACAGGAAAGAACCTGTTTGTCCCATTTTGTTTCTTTTCCAAAACCAGGTTTGCTTGTCTTTTTGAGTTAGCACCCAACAACACACCGCCAAGTAAACCCTAGACGTTTACAGTGTAACATCATTCAGATATTTCTTCTTCCTCTTATTTTTTTAAAATAAATGAGAAGCTGTGGACAATTCAAACCTGCTGGGAACTGCCAGCATAATCAGTCTCATGGTTGGCATAGTCAGTTCTTTTGTAAAACATTTCTTCCATCATTTTACCTCTTGCATGAATAATTTAATTTGTCTATGCTTTTCTTGCAAAATAGCTTTTGCCTTTCCTGTACTGCAGTCTGCCTGCTATGAACACGAATTGTCATTATTCAAGTATGATGTTTCGCCTGGTTGTTTATAGAATAGCTACAGAATGCTGTAGAACAGCCTTAGAAGGGTGAAGCTATTCCTCCAGTTTGATCAACATCTAATCGGTACAAATGGTTCATCATAACGAAAAGATGCCAAGCGCATTGCTACTTCAAAGCAGGTTAGACCTGAATCAAGAAGGGAATCGACAACCTCCACTCAGGTACCGCTGGGCACTGAACAGGGCAGAAGCCACGTACAGCGCACTGCGATGGGTGACAATGGATTGACTCCCAGCACAAACGATGCAGATCTACGCTCGGAGGGCCCCTGTGCAAGCACAGCGGGGCCAGGGCCCCCGGCGATGCTGCCGCCGCAGGTGAGCGCGGTGCGGCCGCGGCTGCCTCCGAGGGCGGCCCGGCCGGAGCGGGCCCCGGGCCGCCGCAGCACCGCGCTCTGGGCCCCGCTCAGCCCCCGCCGGGCTGCTCCGCACCGCCGCCGGCGACCACAGCAGCGGGGGGTTCATTCGAGCACGGCAGCGGTTTTGTATTTCAACGGGAACCGAACGACGGACGCGGACGCGGGTAAATCGGCAAGCCTGGGCTTTGCGGGGCGGGCTCCCGGTACCGCCGCTGGCGGGGTGCCGCCCCTGCCCGACTCCGGCCACCCGGAGCGCCCTGGGCCGCGGCCGGGCGGGGGTCCCGCCGCCCCGAGCACGGTCCCGCCGCTCCCCCCCTCGCGGCCCGGGCCCCACGTACCTCCGCCGGCCCGGCCCGCTCCCGGGGCAGCGGCCAAGATGGCGGCGAGGCCCGGCGGCGGCGCGGGGCC
>JAWWEW010000166.1:14361335-14421486 GCA_035583185.1 Anabacerthia variegaticeps | reverse complement strand
CGGCCCGAGCCCGACACCGCCACCGGCACTGCCGCAGCCACCGCCAGCACCAGCCACCAGCACCAGCGGGGCTCCGCCGCGGGCGGCCGGGCGGGCAGGCGGGCAGGCGCGGAGCCATGGCCACCCTCAGGTAACGCCGAGCGCCCGCGCGGCACCCGCCGCACAGCCCGGCGCCCCCGGGAAGGGGCGGTGGGCGCTGGTGCGGTCCCGCCGGCGGGGCTCTGCTCCCCGCGGGGCAGCCAGGGCGCGGGGCAGCGCGGCTCCACCGCAGCCCGCTCGCTCTGCCCGCTCGGCGGCTGCACGGCCGCGCCCCCGGGGCGAGCAGCGAGGGCAGCACCGCTGCCCGCCCGGGCCGCCGCCGTGGCTGCCGGCGGGCAGGGGGGCAGCGCCGGTGCCCGGGGCGGGCCGGGCCCGCGGCCCCCGCGCGGTGTGCGGGGCCGTGCCGCTGTCACAGGTAGCGCGGGGCTCCGGCAGCCGCGCCCGAACCCGAAACCAGCGCCGCAGCTTGCCGTGACTGCAAGCTAATTTTGAAAGAATCCCGAATAACGAGAAGCAGGGTCATAATAGCAGGCTAGGCTCTCGGCAGGCTGGAGCTGCGGTGGTGTCAGCCTCGCAGCGATACCTGGAGGATGACAAGGTTAACATTCAGTGAAAGGAGTTACTGTGACCAGTTTTTCTTCCTAAAACACTTCACCTGAAGATGGGGTCGTATTGTGAAGTAAACCGGTAACCTTCATCATGTAATTACTTTGGTCAGGCCTTCAGCTGCTAAAGAAACACTTACAATTAAAACTTAAAAAACTTGAAAAGTTTGATGATCATTCAAGGCAATTCTCCCATCTCTCTTCACCCTGCAAACTGTGCGTATCAGGTTTCACACTGTTTCTGACCCAGACAGTAACTCTTTGAAATTGCAGTAGTACTTCTCTGTTGTAGCACAGCTGTGTAAGGGGCTGAGTAGTGGTGGAACAGTTTTTTTTTCCCGCGACAGCCTTGCTTACATAAGGCCAAGGCTTTTAGGCTTGGCTTCAAAGTTGGAACCTGTGAGTGTATTGCTCTGGAAGACTATGAAAGTTTCATAATGAATGAAATCTTCACTGAAGATGTTCCTCTAAGTCAGTATGTAAATACGTAACTGCTTAGCCAAATACTGCATTTGCTTAAGACCTAAGTAAGGAAAGCATGTGAGCAGTCCTACAGGCTGCTTTGTATGTTTAAAGTCTATATGCTAAAGTGATTTGCTGACCAGTCATGCAAGGGAAATTGGCTGAACTCTGAAATCATGCAATAGTAGTTCTAAGGTGCTTTTGTGTCAGAGGAATTAGGGTTGACAGTAAATATCATCTTCCTTCTAATGATGTTACATAGGTAAGTGGGATGAGACAAGGATGCTCTTAATCAAGAGCTGGTAGCTATTCAGCTGCTATTGCTGCTTTACTTCAACTGCATGTATAAATGATTTTTTGTCAATTCAAATCTTGTGTTATATAGTGTTTAACTCTGTTCCTTTGTGACTGTAATGGGTGTGCTGAGAACAGGTTTAAAACATGCCTTATTTGACCATACATTTGAGAGCATAGTCAAACACTTTAGAAGTATTAATGTTTTAGATCTTACAAAACCATATCCTGAATTTGTAAATGGAAGACCAGGCATACAGGCAGGGCATACAGCATTCTGCCATGCAAATGAACACCCAAATGTCTCAGTCATGTTTTATTAAGGCTTTCTGACTTGCCAGTATCCAAAGGCCCAAAATACACCTCTGGCTCTGTGCCAGTAACTAATAATAAGCTTTCAGTGATATTTTGATGTTGCTCATCCATGGAAGTGCGCAACAGCATGGGATGATAACAATATTGTGTGATAGATATTGTACTGCTAATGTTCAGCAGCCAACTTGAATAAAGACCATATTTTTAAAAATGCCTGGAGCAGTAGAGCCTGATATTGGACCCAGCTTTCCAGATCATTCAGCTGAGATTAATTTTGTTGATGTCTTAGAAAAGGTTCAAGGGTAGCTCAGTACTTTGTTGTTGTGGGTTCTTGTTTGCTCAGGTTTGTTGTTTTGTTTTCATCCAGTTTCATTTTATAACTTCTGGAACTTGTGGTAAGAGTAAGGTGTGAAACACAGACTGTATAAAATCAGTAATTTTAGCAATCTTTGACCAAAATGCCATAATTAACAGGTGAAGATTTATTTATATTTAATGAGTTACATTGCTTGAACTTGTAATTACAACTCACACTCCATCTAGTCCAAAGTCAAATGACAGACTCATAAAATATATTGCCTGTTGTCAAGAGTTTAGAATGTTAATGTGTACATCAAAGTTTTCTGTAGTTACTGTTGTTACTGTAGTTTTGCCTGCTAGATGGACAGTGTATTTTTGTATCCAAACTACTTTTAGATTTGCATGAACATCTTACTGGTAGTTTAAACTCTAAACAGTATATATACTGTTCATTTGTGTGTACTCTGTGTGTATGTGTATGCATATACACATATACATGCTGATTCTCTAGTCAATTATATATAGTCGTAATTTGTGCAGGTGAAGGAGTTGTCACTTGTTTCTTGAAGAGCTGAGCCAGATACTCTTTTGCAATTAATTAGTTGAGTTAAGCAAGAACACCTTTCTCAGATGATTAGACACCAGCACTCCCATACAGGAGAGGAGGAAGGGGAGTACTCAAATGTATGTTCTGTGTCTGTTACAGAGATGTGTTTTCCCAAATAGGCTATGTGTTGTGGACTGTAATGTTTCATGAAATTATTGCTACTTCCTCACCGTGTTTCACGTCTAGTTGGTAGGAAATAATCAGTAAAATTTTTATCACTGCAGGTGTCCAGTGTGACTGAACAGCAAATGTAAGGCCAATAATGTTCAAATGTACTGTTCAGAGTTTTCAATTTGCTCAGAATGTAATACTTTAATACCTCAGTTTCTTGCTCTGGAGACTTAAAATTTAGCATTCTGCTGGATCATGAATATTTGTTTTATTCTATGCTTTTGCAATATGTGGCTTTACAGAGTATATGAAATTTAGTTTTGTTTTAATCTTTTTAAATTTGTTTTTTACTAAAGAAAAAACTGGAGCCAAGTAGCTGCTATACCTCATGTTGTGCCACAGAGAAGTGCAATAGTGTCACAGTGCAGAAGCTTCACAGCCCCTCAAAAAGGGAAGGGTGATTTGCACTGCACTGAAAAGTAGGCAGTCCTGGGTTAATCAAGTTGGCTATGCTAACGATTTACACGGCCAAGTCTTCCCCTTTTACAGTAGGGACACTGGACTTTCCAGATTGTGTTTCACAAAGTTTGTGTTAGAAAATGCTGATCACAGTGGTGATCACAGAATCAATTAGGTTGGAAAAGATCTCTGACATGAGTGAATCCAACCTCTTAAATGTCTGCTTAAACTTGTTGGCTTTTTAAATTTGTGACTTAAAAATTGTTTAGACTCTTCCCATTTTGCCCATAGAGGGATTTTTGTCAAATGTGGTAACAGTTAGGGAAAGACAGTCTCCAATACAAATGGGGTGTATGGATTTTTCTCTTTTTTTGCCAATGGAATGTTAATATCTGATTTTAAGCATAGCAGTTCTAGTACCTTGGGACTTAAGTAGTTCAAACATCTAGTTGAAAGAGCCAAAACTGTGGAAATACATATTAATTGAAAACACAGGGCTAGCAATTAGTATGTGTTGTCTTATGTGTTTATTTATGAAAATATATAAACATTATAACGCTCAACCCTATTTCTTCACAGAAATCAGACAGTTAAAGTAGTCAAAGTTTTATATGTTTGAAAAGCTGTCAAGTTCTGCTGTCCTACATTTGGTTGTGAGAAACAACAATGTGGAATTTCGGGAGAGTTTGCCCAGAGATTTCAGTGGAATGTTTCTGACCATACACTTACTAATCTGGTGATAGCTACACTGGCTTTTAAAACTTGACCCCAAACGGCACCCTACATACAGCCTCTGGAATACTTGAATGGGGGTGATTATAAAATATTGTGGGACAAGGAAGCCTTAGGAAGGAGCAGGACTTGTGTGTGATAGAAAGACCTGCCTGGATTAAATGGCACCGAAAGTGCTGGTTCCTGCTACTGCTGACATATTAGTAGTTTGTATGCATGTTGTTGGCTTGATAGAGCTTCTGTGCAAAGTTGCCCTTGTGCTGCTTCAAGTGTAATAACCTACGTGTTCTGCAGCCCACAACTTGTTGAATGTTTGGTGGCTTCTGTTTGCTTTTCAGTTGAACATGGTAACTTCTTCATAGGCAGTCACCTCAACATGTCAGCTGTATTTCAGATTTTTTAAGTACAGCTGCTGTTTTCTGGCATACTGTACACTTAAGTGCTGATATTTACTTTATATAGAAGTTTTTCACGATACACATTTTTTTCTGAAGTGTAGGTATAAAATTGTTGATGTATAGAATTTCACAGTATGTGAGAACCAGCTAAACATTAAGGACAGGGACATATAGTTCGGGACAAATCTGCATTCAGCACTTGGAGAATTCTGACTTCTTCATTCACTGGCCTACAGTACAACTTATGCAATATTTAGGTTTTAAAATGGAGAGAATGTTCTATCTTGTGACTCCTACTGCAATCCCCTTTATCCTTATGTCTTCCTACCTGTCATCTGTCTCTCATTCTTCTTGTCTGCTAGCTATAGGTATTACTTATGGTTATGCTATTTAGAACACTATGCTATTTGGCACATGGACAAAGGTATTTAGTCAGTCTTGCAGGTTTTTACTAAGCAGATGTTAACTGTCTCAGGGAGGAAACTGGATTCCTGGCTCTCTCTTCACAAAGCAGTATCTTCCACATTTTATTTACAGTGAAATAGGCTTTAAAGGCCTTCCTTTAAAGCTACAACAGTAACTGGTATACTTAAAGCAGGGTTTACTGTGTATCAGTATCAAGGTTATAAAACATGTTTTCCATGTCTTAATTTCCAGACTTCAGAATTTTAGCATTTAATGCAGTCTAATGTGGCATCATAAAGAGGAAGTTGTTTGTGTACTTTTGGCAAGTAGTTTCAAATTTAACTAGTTTCAAATTGGACAAATACTTGTCCACCAAGAACTTTTCATAGCAGTTGCAAGAGGAAACAAGTGAATGAGTTTCCAACCTCTGCTGGACACAATTCATGAGATCATTCCATATAATTCCCTTTCTGCATGTTTTAGATTCTTTTTTCTTATCCTGTTGAGTAGAAATTAATGAAATATATAATTTAGTAGGCAGATGTTGAATTTCTCGAACATTTATCTTGTGGTAAATGGGCCAGAGCAATCAAAAACTCACTTACTTGCTTTGAGATTCGGCTGACAGTGTTACGCAGCTTTGGATAAGCTGCAGATAAACTTTGGATCCAGCTTCAGTGTTACACTGGTACTTTGGGGGGATGGATAGACAGGACTTAATCTTTCTCCACAAATGCATGGTGAAGGCATGGTAAAGAGGGAGGCATATTCAATGGTCATACTGAAGCTACTTTAGATGGCCAGAGCAAAGGTGTGCCTTGCCAGTTGGAGACAGTAGCTGTTAGTTTAGCCAGGGATGTGATGGGTTTGGATGTAGTTTTCACCTTCAAGAACAGCTGCATTCAGTCCTACTTGACACTAGGCCATGTATCTAATCCTTTGGGTATTACTGCATTATCACCCAAGGATATGCTATTCAGGAAAATTTAACACGTGGTTTCTGAATTAATCTTAAAAAAAAAAGTTGAAGCCACCCCTTTTAGCTGTTTACAGTATTTTTGATGTCTTGTTTCTGTGTGACAGAAGTCATGGTAATGAATTTCAAATTACTTAAAAAGTACATACATTCTTAGCAGTAGACAGCTATGCTGTTTAATATGGCTGACAATGCAGAATCCATTGTGTCTTTATTTTGGTTTATTAAACCAGACTTAAGTTGTTAATTATTGGTCAGTAGCAGAGTAGACCCAACAAATAAATGTGTACAGTGAAATTCTTAGAACCTGGAGTGATACTCCCCTTGCCTTAAATTTGATATTACAACTTGAATGCAATCCTTTAAAACTACAGAACTTTATTTGAGTAAACGACAGTTTAACAGAATATATACCTTTACATATTCTAGACTGATTACAGTCTGTGTGTTGATCAAAAAAGATTGTTATAGGATGATGCTTCACTCAAATTCGATTATCTGTTTAAATGCCAGGTCTCCATGTATCTCCGGTACTGGGCAAAATGTGTGTATTTTTGTTCCACAGCTTTATTCAAGAAAACCTCTTATCTCTAATAAAAACAATGTCTATAACATTATTCTAGGAATAATAAATTAATGCAAAGCTAACTTGATTAATTCTCTTACAGTGAAAATGTCCTTTTTGGAATGGGAAATCCTCTGCTTGATATCTGTGCAGTTGTGGACAAGGACTTCCTTGACAAGTAAGTCTTGATTTCTTTTTTTTTTTTTTTTCAAATGTCAGTTTTGTTTCCAGAATGATTCCTATAAACAGAGGGCTACCTGCTCGTATAATGCTAGGTTTGTGCTGATCTCTGGGATTCTTGCCCTATGCTCAGAGTGGCCAACATTGTATCTGTCATTTGTCTGTTCTTGCTAAATGAAGCTGTGGTGGTGGTATCAATGAAAAACATCAGTGTTTTTATATGGTTTTCTATTAGTTATTAAGCAGACATCAACTTGAGTAAGATTTAGGTAGCTCTTGTGTGAATCCCTGTGCTACTTTTGATTTACTCCTATAGCCCTCTTTTCTTTCTTCAGTGATCATTTTGCAGCAAATAAACCGTTTCTGTAACAAACCAAGAAAAGTTGTGCAAATGTACCTTTTTTTAAGATACTCCAGTTTATCAGTTGAGAACAGGAGCACTTCTTACCGGGTGGTCTGTTATCTTACTTATGCCCAGTTGTTATGCTACCACCCGTATAGCCATACTGCTGGATGGCTAATTGGCATTAAGCTTACTTGTTCTTGGATCAGCTTAGAGCTTTGTATTTCACAGAGGTGTCAAATACAGTTGTTCTTTTAAATCCTTCTGCATGAACTCCCTTTCTTTTTGTTGCTGCCACTTTTTTTTCTGGTTTGTAAGTGTTCAGTAAGTTGATTTAATCTTTCAGAGTGCTTGCAATTCTTTCTGTAATTTTTAAAGTTTGAATAATTTATTCTCTAACTGTACTTGACTTTGTTAATGGGAATAGTGCATCGAGACTAAATTTCACAACACCAAATAAAGAACAGGTGCGGAGTTTGTATTTGTGTTTTGTCAGCCACAAATCTTTTGTTCTGAAGCTTTTAATAATAGCAATAGTTTGTTTTGCTATGGATATTTTATCACTCAAATTTTGTCTACTGGTAAGTTTAAATGAAAGTCTGGATATTAAAAGGTGGAGGCAAAGAAAAGAATGCAGTGGGGTGTATCAATCTCAAACGTCTTGAGTGTTCTAAAAAGTAAATTAATCTGTTGTAATTCTTTGCCTTATGTTTCCACTAAAATAAATTAAAAAATGGTCTCTGAAAATAAATAGTGCCCCTTCCCAACCCAACAATACCCCTGAACTAATCCTTATAAATTACAGACGTAAAAGAGATGGTGGGATTTATACTGCAGCACTGAAATCCTGCAAGAGTGCATTGTGCTTTTCACTGGATGTGATGGGCTGTGTGGAATTTAATTTAATTTAAAAATTAGAAGTCTTATGTACTCAAATTTGAGTCCTGTCAGACAAATTAAATTAGCTCCTGGAACAGCATATGCTCTCTGAGCATTTCTTTACTGCCAAAATGCCTTTGTGGAGTATTGCATTATTTAAAGCAATAAGCAGCCTTCCACCAACAGCTTCACAGGAGACCTGCTGATAGCGTGATAGCTCTGGTAGTAACCTCAAAGCTGAGAAACTTGTTTACCTTCTTCTCACGCACCTGATTTTATATCTAGCTCCCTCTTTGTGAGGGTGTGCATGCACAGTAGTCCATTTAACAAACCAGAAAGTGTGCTCCTACTCCAAGTCCAACTACCTTTTGCCATACTTCCTGAAACAGGAATCAAATTCCACTCTTCCTCAGCTTGTGAAGGGAGATAAAATAGCAAACCTAGCTGTAGAACAACTGCTAGAATAAAGTTATCTCTTCAAATGCTGCATAGAGGTGCAAGAATATAGACATTTCAGGACTGAAGAGTTTGAAAGACAAATTGTTGATCGTATTAGTCTAGTCTCTCTGTTTTTTTTTTTTGTCAAACAAGACATACATCCATCTTTAGCCATGTAGTGTCAGCTCTTGGTATCTTGGCAACCTGGAGTCTGTTTCTCACCTCTTACTGGATGGGTGTGTTTAATAGGGCCATGAGGCTAGCTGGGCTCTGACTTGAGAAGGTAGGTTAGTAAAATGAGGAAAGAGTTTAGGTAAACACCCATAAGAATTTTATATATTTAACTTTTTTGCTGTTTCTGTTAGTTTATCCTCCTCTTGTATAATCAGTGAGAAGAATAAATACCCTTTGTTCAGAATAAAGGACTTGATGTTGCTAGTTTAATCAATGTATATTGTCAATGAAATGAGAGTATTAAAATGAATCCTGTAACGAGCTTCCTTTTGTAACTTCTATTAAGAATATGCAAATGGAAACAGCATAAGATTGTGTAGGAAGTGATCATTTTAACAGTATTAAAATAGCCTACAATCCATGTCATAAACCTGAAAATAAATACATAATGCAGTCCTACCCATGGCAGATTCCAAGCAGCCTGCTGCCATTTAATACTGGATTGAGCAAATGAGCGGTGTTGGAGGGCTGGAGTGGGTATTTTTGCCTTGGGTTGTTAACACAGCCCTGTCGCTTTTCTTTTAAGGTGGATTTTGGTTTAATTTGGGCTCCAAAGTGTTTTGCTCGCCTGACAGGTTTTGGAAAGCTTTAAGATTTCCTAGGCTATTTATAGAAGAGGCAGTCTTAATTTATATCACCACAGAACTTCACTGTGCCTGTCAGCTTTTCAGACCAGGTCACAGTCTGGCATTACCTGAGCCAGAGAAGCTTTGGTCTCTATCAGGCTGTTGTGTTTTCCTGGTCCCATTTCTTTTCTTTCTTCAAGGAGACAGTCTGAAGAAGTGTTGATGGCACTGTTGAAAACTGGTGATACCTCAAACCACTTCAGTTTCTGTTCTTAGAACTGGAAAGCAGTCCTTGAAGAAAATATAGTTCATTGTATGTCCTTGTTATTTTTTAGTATCTGCATGAAAAAAATATCAGAAATTAATTTTGATTTTGTTTTCTTGTATCCTTTTAGTTTGCACTAATCCATTAACAGTATTTTTGTTTAGTTTTCTTAGGATGTAGATACTTGCTCAAAGAGCAGTTTTTTAGTGGTGGGAGGGGAAAGAAGAAGGATTGAGGCTTTGTGGGTGAGTTGCTAACTATAGCTATGCGCATCTGTGAAAATAACTTTGCTAACAGGTATTCATTAAAGCTTTTGGTGTACTCAGTTCTACCAATGACATTTACCAGGAATGATTCCTTCACCTTCTGTATCTGTAACAGGCATTTAAGAATAACTTAATCTATACTACGTATATTAAACTTTGACAAAGTGGGCAGGGAAATTCTGATTAATGTGCCAAAGACATTTTAAGAGTCTGTGGATACTCAGTACTACTAACTCCTGTAAATACTCTGATGTCCTGCTGTTGAAAGTTAGGAGATGGCGTGTGTTTCTTTGTTTTCCCTAGAGCACTCTATTTTGCACATACTCATTTTTAGACATTTACCTAACTATAGTTAATCTATAACCTCTAGAGTTCTGGTCATTACTTGTCATCTCAAGTACACATCCAGCAGTTGAGAAGTGTGTGTTCACAGGATGGATGTGAACATTGCTGTTGTCCAACATTTGGCTCTATGACCATATGAGTTGAGGAGGAGAAGAGAATCAATGTTGACAGATTCTCTTTGTCAGAATTACTATGCCAGTCCTGAAACTTTTAAGTATGTGATAACTTGTGTCTTCCCTTACTGATCACCAACACCTGTACAAGCATGTGAATATCTTTCAACCCATGCACTTAAAAAGGAGTGGAGATATAGGGATAAATTATGATATATGTCCTATTTATCACATCAAGGTTAAGGAATCTCTTTGCTTTATTTCACTTGTCTTTCTGGGCTCTTGACCAGAGCCATGATCTCATGAGGTGAGGTATGTTTACTACTCTGGCTGCCAAATTCCATTATAGTTTTAACCTCTGAACAGATTATTTTATCACCATTGTGGTCCAGGGTTACAGGTTTGTGTGATTACTTGTTGGTTGTCAAAGCAGCCAAGTGTTTTCCTCTTTATGTCTTTTTTTTTTTCTTTTGCCCCCTAAAATTAACATCTCTGGCAATCTTTGCAGAAATTCATTGAAGATGCTTGGTAAAGATCTGTAGTTTTTAATAACTTTCATGCCCTCTACCATCTGCTCCTTAGTTTTCTTCCCTG
Organism: Anabacerthia variegaticeps; assembly: GCA_035583185.1. Lineage (NCBI taxonomy): Eukaryota > Metazoa > Chordata > Aves > Passeriformes > Furnariidae > Anabacerthia > Anabacerthia variegaticeps. The sequence goes on along the minus strand of JAWWEW010000166.1, from coordinate 14,410,995 downwards.
CCTGATTTGTGACACTGGTGTAAACACAAACTATGTTTAAATCAAGAAATGGGTTTATATTCTTTTTACTCTTCACTGAAAAAACAGGTTTGAAGAAACAGGAGAAGAATGAATTGGGTCTTTGAAGTGGTGGTGATGATTGCTGTGTGAAAAGAGAATATCACACTGAAAGAAGAAATGCTGTCATTTTGATCTGTAATTTCACAAGTATGAATATGGATCTCCAGCAGTTGACTTATCTGCAGCCCTGAAAGTGGTTGGGTCATTCCTGGAGATCTCAGGATTGGCCATTCTACACTGCAGAGTACAGTGAGAGGGTGATAGATTAGTTAAGCATAAACTTTAGTAACAGAACTCTATTGACATCTGTCTTGTTTGAGGCTGTTTTAGTGTTTGCCATTAACAAAGTGAAGATGATGTACATATTTGGTCTTTTTTCCACTCTTCAGGGAATTTGGATTATAAATTTTGAAAAGGTTTGTGAAACAGCTTCAGCTGAAAATGTGGAAAGACATCTGCTTATTTGTGTTAAATTTAGGTTGGTCTTTATAATCTGTGCTTTGTGTTTTTCTCAACATTTTCAGTTTGTTACCTTTGCTCCTGTCTCGCAGAAACCTTTGTAACTTCCCATAGTAAAAAAATCAAAAGACCATTCATGCAGTTAACTCTTGTAAAGTTTCTAAGGGTCTAAATAAAGGTTATTCTTTGTTCACCAAACTCAAGTTCCAACAGTCTTTAAGACTTCAGTGCAAAACAAGCCCATCCCCAAAAACACATGCTGGAGTGAGCTTGAAGACTGAGAAAGGCAAGTGGTGTTTTCTGTACGAGGAGATTGCAGGATCAAAGAATGGACAAGCTGCAGATACGGGTTTTACTGCCACATTTAAGTGTGGATCAGTGCCCCTCCAGGCTTCCGGCTTTTTCACTTTCACTAATGTGTTGACTTAGATTCTGTGCTTCATTGACTCTGGGACAGGTTATTGGCATTTTGTATTGCTTTGAGATGGGAATTGTTACCTTCTGTCCTGGTTTCATCTGAGACAGGGTAAATTTTCTTCCTAGTGACTTGTACTGTGCAGTGTTTTTTGGATTTGGTATGTACTGTCTGTACAGTGATGCATGTGTGGAAAGTACATACTAAGAACTTTAAAACCTGATTCTGAAAATTTTTCCCTTTCCCTCCTCCCCCTAGAAGATAGCTTGCTGTATGATGTTCCATTGTTTCAATAATCCGTGTGAAAGGTTTCTCCTAAAAGTATCTCTTGCATTGGCTCATTTGGCAGAGAAGCTGAATAGCTGAATTTTGTTATTACCTTGTGTTTTTAGCTATATCTCTAGAGGTCAATTTAACTTATCTCAAGGTCTGAACATAAAACATCCTTGAAACTGTTGAGTCAAATTGCATCATCTGACTGCCAGTAAATTATAAAAACTTCAGCGTTTGCTTGCGAAAACTTAAGGAAATTATAGCTGTCTCAGGAAGATCCTCTTGGTACTAATTTGCCTATAAATTTGGTTGTATTCCTGACAACATAATTAGATCTTTCTATAACCCTATTGATTTCTCCTAGTGCATTTATTTAAATGTGTAGTTTAAATGACTGAAAGATTTTAGTGAAGCTTCATTTAGGAAAGGCTATTTGAAGAATCTACTTATGGAATGATAGTATTGCTTGAGGAGCTGTGATGTTTTCAGGGTATATGGAGCTTGAGCAATGATTCTAGAGGAGCTTTTTACTTATTTACCTGTAAAATAAGATGTAAGATGCTCATGAATAGGATATATTCCTGTCTTTATTGTCTGTTTTCACTTTCTTAAATTATTGTTTAGTAGCAAACAGCAAATCATGAATTAATTTTTTATTCTATTCTTCAGAAAACTTGAATGCATGTCAATAGGACATGTCTAGTTCATGGATTAATTGTTTTCTTTAGAATAACCTTGAAACACATGAGAGAATCACACAGAGAGCTTATCTGGATTTTCCCCTTACTGCAAGTAAAAATTTGTTTAACAAAACTTTGGGACTTGCATTACGAGGCATATGATGGAATGCTGGGTTCCATTTGGCTCCTCTATGCAAACAAGGAGCTTGAAGTGAAAGAGTTCGGTGAATTAAGAGTCTCTGTTTTTAATTAGGAAATAATATTAGATGAAAAGACCCTCGTTGAAGATGTCTTTGATGGAAAAAGCAAGGTCTTGTCACTAGAGAACTGAAATCAATCTGAAATTACATGGTAAAACTCTGTTTGAAAGTCATACTTGCTTTTTGTACTGAGAAACTTTTCATATTGGAATTTCCTGATACGCAGTTATAAGATTGATTTTTGTTTAGGATTCAGTAGATAAAGATTGTGGTTCACGTTCTGGGTAGAGTTTTAAGCATTCTTTTTAAGTACAGGTTACTATGATATGATTTTAATGCTGTTTTCCATTCCCATCCTGCTTCTCCAACCCAAAATTTCCAACAGCATAGTGCAGATTAGAGGTCTTTTTCATGTAATATAATGAAACAGTTTGATCACTTGTGAATTGAAGAATAGAAAAGCCCAGTCAAAAATGAACAATTATCTATCACAGTCTCAACTTTTTTAGTCTAGATGTAATTGATTAGCCATCTCTTAGAAAAGGCGTATTTTTAGAGATAGCATTTTTGAAGTCATTGGATTACCTTCAGCGTTTTTAAAACTTCAGTTTCTAAAAAATTAGGTATTTAGATTATAATGCTCATTACTACTTGATTAGTTTTGCTTCATTCAGGTCAGGCAATATGCAATCCCAGTAGTTTTTCTTACCAAATTACGTTACTCAGCATGAGAGAGATTCTGTCCTTTTTTTGGAAATTAAAAACTTGTTGTTTATTTTAAGTACTAACATTTCTTTCTAGTAACTTGCTATTTCATCAGTCTGTTCCTGAACAATTGCAAATACCACAACAGTGTTATGGGTAACTGTAACCTGAGTTATGAGGTGCTTATACTGCTGCTGATCCCTGATACCATGGCTTGTGCTCTGCATCACAGAACCACGGCCAGGTCTGCTCTGAGTTTGCCTTGTCTTGTCCTGTTCCTCTCTGAAGTGTTGGACTTGTGGTCTCTGCTGTAGCCACAGGGAGAGGGCGGAGGCAGCCTGTCTTCCTCTTAATTACTGGTGTTCTTGCTTTCCCTTGGTCAAGAGCTGGAGAAGGGTAAACCCGCTGTTTGAATGTTTTATTTTATTTTTGTCAGGGCAGAACCATCCATACTTCAAGTCACTGGAGATCTGGGTGTGTTGTAGACTTCAGGATGTTACAAAGCCTACAGTTCCCTAATTTGGATCAAATGCAGAGCTGGGGACAAATAATTTTTGATTTCACAAACCCTTGATTCCTCTCTTTAATAACATAATAGAATATTTTAGGGAAGGTGTTGTGTTAACATAAAAATTATCTTCATTTTTTAGTTGTGTTTTAAATTTGTGGGTTTATGTCACGTGAGTACTAGGGAGCAATGCCTAAACTATTTTTGGTGATTATTTTTCCAGCTTGCTCCAGTAATTTTTTTCCTGTGTATTTTTTCCCTTGTGAAGTGACAGCAAAAGTGATTAAGTTTCAATGCAAGAATCTGAGGTGCACATGACAAAGAGTAAAGGGGAGCATAGAACTGCCTAATATACAGTAATAAGCTTGTCAGCTGTAACAACTGAACAATAGCAAGAAGATACAGAAATACAAATATCACCATGAACATTTTTCAATCCTTGTATTGTTGAGGCTATTTATTTTTTCAGTTTTGAGGCCAAGTTTTATTCTATTTAAACAACAGGAGCTTTTCACTAGTAGGAGGATAGGAGATAAAGATTACTGTAAAATTAGGCTATCGCTCTAGTCTGGACATATGCAGTAAACTTCCTTCAGGAGAAGCGAAACTATGACCAGATTCATGTCCAGACCACTCCAGGTAAAGGCGGCATGCAGTCTCAACTATGAATCTGAAGCCCAGTGCCCTACATGGCTTCAAGCTAGTATGCTGTGTTTGTTTTTTTTCAAGACAAAAACAACAGTTACAAATGTAAATATTTTAATTTCTAATATTAATATTTCCCTGGATTTCCAGCAGAAGAGGCAAGATGTTCCAGAATCTCACGTGTCTCTTGAAAACGTATTTTGTACAGTTATTCTGCAGAAAAGAGGTCAAAGACCTTTCCCCAAATCTGATTGCTACAACTTCAGTTTTGCAAGAGTATGTTCCAGTGTGTTTCACAGAATCACAGAATATGCAGAGTTGGAAGGGACTCCTGTTTCACCGAAGCAGTTTTGAAATGTGCTTATGATATTACGTGCAGCAGTACTAAAGAACCAAAGGACTAAACAGAATGCGATCATTAGTTGGTCTACATCAGGTAAAGCATTTGGATGTTTATGTTGATTAGGTGTGGTTTCAGCTTCAATGTCTACAGTATTTTTAAGCTAGATTGCAATTCCACAAGCTCGGAGTTGTTGGAAATCACGTTTTGGAGGTTTGTGGGCTGGGAATTAGCCATCTTCTTTGCTTACAAGTTTGCCTGTGCAAAATTCCTGACTTCTTTCTATAGCAGCTTTTCTGCTAGGGACGTGGCTAGCATGAACAAGTCAAGGCAAACTGTAGAGTTGTGTGAACAGATTCTACAATTCAAATCCCAAATTAATTAAGATGAGTAATTTCTTTAGTAATTGCTACCTCTCTGTTGTTTTGAAATCACCAACTACAAATTCCTGTTTGAGCCAAGAGCACCTAAGTTGTAGCTGCCTTGTTTTCAAAGGAGGGGCTGTCAAGTTGTGGGTGTAATTCTGCAACCAGCCTTGAGACTCAGCTGGAGCAGGAAGCTCTTCTGGGCCGTAAGTGGCAGGAACTGTCCAAATACCTCAGTCTCTTTTTTGTTTGCCAGACACTTGGATGTCTGGGCTTGTTGTTGCAGCTGCTACTGGGGTTGAAGAGTTAAGATACAAAACAGGGGCTATGTCTAGAGGCAAAAGGGAGGAACAGTTCTTTCCAGAAGCAGTAATTGCAGTTCTCGATATATCTGATCCTCCAGTGGTAACAGAGCAAGGGGTTTATCTCTCAAGAGCATTTCCCTAAATTTCCATCTTGGTATTGCTCATTCATTTTTTAAATTAAAAATCTGAGTGCAGTAAGGAAACCTCCTGTGCCATTTTCCATACGCTACCTTTTTCCAATAAAGCTAATGACTTTAATGGCTTGGATAAGTTCTTTCAGCAGGACTGAAAATTGATTACCTCTTAAACTATGTTTTTTAAATAGATAAGAAAGGTTTTTAACTGATGTGTAAGACTTGCTGTTTGTTTCCTCAGTTTCTAAATGGAGCAATATGTTTTCCATTAAATATGATACATCAGTCTTTTTCTGTGTTTCCTTATGAATGATGAAAAGGTCAATTCTTAGCATTTTGAAGACAATAAAATATTTAACATCAAGATTCAGTATCTGGGCTGAGTTTGTGGTTTGTGACGTCTTCACTGGGGAATAAATGTCTTGCAGTGTCTTAATTGATTTTTATTGATGTGGCATTTATGTTTTTGTACTAGAGATGGTAAAATAATTGTATTTCAGAGATTCTGTTCTCTTTTTTTTTCCTTTGGAGATAGAGACAGAACAGATCTAGTACGGGAACAGAGTTGTAATTCAGTTATGAAACCCGCCGCATGTTGTTGGAGCCCAATGCTTGTTTTATGTCTGCAACAGCGTAATGTTACTGCCTTTGTTAGTGTGTCCAAAGTATTAGCCTGTATTTTATTGTAAAGTAGAGCCTGTTGAACTGCCACCTGAAGCATATTGCTTCACAAATCTGCCTTCTCCTGAGAAGACGATGAGGGGTTTGTTTTCAAGTGTAAAGAAGCTCAGTTGGGTAGCTGTCAGGGCTGTTCATATGTGGCATGCAGGGAGTATTTATTTAGAAGAAATCAGTAAAATTATATATAAATCTAGGTGGGATGAGGGTCACACCCACACCACTCTGTCTTCCCTGAATTACATTTTGTTAGGATTTGGATCTCAAGGTGGAGCTCCTTGTGTAGCAGGGGATGTATTTGGGGATTTTATGTGCCAGCGGAGACAGGATCTGTTGTAGAACTGGTACAAGTTGGTCCAAACAATAAATTTTAAAGGGATAATAGAAAGTAATTGTGCATAATGAGGGAAAAAGCAGGAACCCTTTAGTATGGATTATGTACATGTTACTTTTGTTTCCTATGTTTCTATGCAAATGAAACTTTAACACGTTTGCGGAAGCTGATTTGTGTTTATAATCAAAACAAATTAACCAGAAATAAACACTGGTTTATAGTTTAAAAAAAAAAAAAGGGTATGTAAAGGTTAGATGACAATTTGAGAACAGAAACAATACAAAAACCTGGTGTAATGAAAGAAATGGCTTAAATATTCAAAGATAAAAGGAGTAATATTAGTGGGGTATGTTAGAGTTCAGTCTGTAGGGAGAGCTACCTATAGTTCTGCACAAATTGAATTAATATTTTATCCCTTGATAACGTTACTAAAGGTTAACAAAGTGTATTTCTACTGTAGAGTTCAAAGTACCAATTTTAAAAAAAAGTATAGTGTGCACAGCTTTCATAAAAGGTGCTTATAGTCAGATATTTCAAAAATTATTACTGAAAAAAGCATTTTTCTATATCTGTATACAGAAAGTGTTTAGCTGTCTTCAATTTTTAGCTCACTAGTTTGTAGTTAAGAACACTGTTTTGACAAGGCCACTACTATATGCTTAAGTCCAGAGTGATAGAGCTGACCCTATTAAATGATCATAGCTTTTCGCAGTCTGGTGATTAACAGGCTTTGAACTTTCCTGGCTTTCTTAATCCCTTTTAATCATTTAAACCTATTATTGTTTTGACTTCAATTTCAAAAGCCCTTTAAATCTGTCTTACAATATTAATAGCTGATTAAAGTCCTGATTTCCAACCGTATTATCAGTGGGGTGTCTTATCTTATTACAGTGAATAATTTAGAAACAACTAGGAAAGCATTGATCATGGGGGCAAGAAAAAACGCCAGGGTAACTATACCTAGTAATTTTTATATTAAAATTAGTGATCATATTTGTGCAAGAAATTGGAGAAACAAAATGCTTTAATTTATTATGTCAAGAAGTACATTTCTTTTTTCTTTAATGTTTCAGGAATGTAGTTTTAAGATAATTCTCTGCTGACATTTAAATTCAGCTCTAATTATAAGTATCATGTTAAAAAAAATCTGCTGATATTTTTGGGATCCCTTTCACTCAGAAATTATGATTTTTTTTTTTTTTTTTTAATGAAAGAGAGAGGTTTGTATAGGAAGTGATGCAGCCAAATAAGACTCCACTTACACTATTAGCCAGGAACTGGGTAAATAGGAAAACATCTGAAATTGCTCTATGGGTTCACCAAGATGGTCCTTCATTCTCTCAGCGGTGGCATATCTATTCCCATAACAGTGTTTAAAGTCTGGAATTTTTTTAATAAATGAAATGGCAAATATCTGTGATTCGAGTTGTACTTAAATTTCTCCTTAAGCAGATACTTTTGTTTTGTTAAACTATTAATTCTCAGCAAGACAGTATGACATGGTCTTTCCCAAAAAGAACTTGATTCTTTGTCATTGATAACTATGAAGTAATTTATTTTCTATGAAGTAATTTATTATCTACAGTTTATAGAAGGTAAAGATAGAAGTATCTTAACCTTGTGTTGCTGTTTTTCAAGTCTCCTTTTCGTTGCTGCTAGTATGTGCTTTACTCCTACCTATCTTTCTTCTTTTGAAGTGAGACACTTATAAAGTTTTTCTGGTTAAAAATGGAAGGGGATGAAATAGTGAGGTGGTCAGATCACTCTGGGGTCTTTTTGCTCAGTTGTTCTGTTCGATTGCTCTTTCCTATTTCTGTATTAAAGTATTGCTATCTTAAGTGTTTGATGCAAGTTGGAAGCTCAGGTTCAGTTAATTGCAGTTTATGACACCTTGTTTCCCTCTCCATGTTTCTACTCTGTGGGATGCCTTTAACCCTGCCCCTGTTTTTATTCTTTTTATTTACCTACTTTGCTTTGCATCTGTCTATATTTTGAAGTTACAGTGTTTGAATGGGTTGTTCTTGCTGTCTGCTGGAGTGTTCTGTTGTCATGACATGCCCTTGCCAGTCTGCTGTCATCTGTGGATTTCATCAGTAGCTACTGTGCTTAACTCCAGGTCACTCAGGAATGTGTGGCATAGCTTTGGCTCTAGCAGTGATCCATGTTGAAGTCCATCTGAATTAAGCATTCTCTCACTGTTTTAGTACTTTCCTAAATGAGTGTCTAAAAGGTCTTTTGGGCAGTTTCCTCTTTTATTGGGGTAAGTGGATCATTGCAAAACCTAGATTTTTCTGGAAGCAGGCTTTCTTTAGGGTTATCTTGCTATTGTATTGTCCCTCTTTAATCTTTCAGTTTTTCAAGGATGACAGTCTGGACTTACATTTGTCAACAAAGCAGTATCTACTCAGTAAGGAATTTTTCTAAAATGTTCTAACCTGTTTTAAAGATCATCCTCAAGTAGCAGTGATCTGCTGTCACTAAACCCAGAAATTAATGTAGAAGAAATCTCTGTTTTGTTTTCAGGCCAAGAAGGACTGTGGAAAGGTAGGGAGGACCAGCTGCTCTATTATGGAATAGGAGAGAGGCTAAAGGAGGGGAGAAATTTTGAGGGAATGGGGAATGTGGTGCATTTCGGATGGTGAAACAGGGAGACTACAGCAAAGCAATAAAGGACTTTACAGAAAAAGTGAAAAAGCAACCATATTCAACTGGTGGAGTAAAAATAGTGCAAATCAGGCAAGACACTAAGACTTTCAGAATATGAATCAGCCCTTCACTGTGTGTTTTTGTGGTTTTTTAAATGGAGGGGAAAAAACATGTCTTTAAAAAAATATTTGGACTAGAGTCCTTGTATGTGCCCAGTTACACAAAACTTTAATTTTGGGTTGGCTGGTTTCGTCTGGTCCATGATGAATTTGGCTGCTGAATTTATACACAGGGTATGGTCTGGGTGGTGGTTTTTTGTTTTCGTCTGGGTTTAGAAAACTTCACGGCCTCTAGAATCTGACTTAGCAAGCTGAAAGTAATGATCCAAACAAACACAAGTCATGGTACTTATACTCCATATTTGTGTACATGGGAAAGATTACTGGACTAATGAGAAGAATAAGGCTACCTTAGACTTCACTGAAATTTCTAAGCAGCTCTAGCCTTACCAAAATTGTAGAAATACTGCTTTGCTTTATTTAGTATTTTACTACTGTAGAAAAAGCAGTTTACTTACTGCCTTTCGATCTCTATAGATTGAGTCAAAAGAAATGGAGTTAGCACTTAGGGCAGCATTCCTTACTCTATCTGATAAATTGCAGACGGAGTTGAGAAACAGGCTGACCTTCTATACCCACTCCCCATAAATCTGATGTGCTAGAAATATTTTGTGAGCTTCTGCTGTTTGCATTGGCCTGTAAATACTCACGAGGATGCACTGTTGTAGCTGGTTCACACATGGATGTATTTTTGACCTGAAAGATTTTGTAGGAAGTGTTAACTGCCTTTGGTAGAAATCAGTCAATATAGTCTGTAAAAGGACATGTGAGCACCAATGTCCCACAGGCTGGTTGTCCTAGTTTTGACGAGATTAATAATTAAGGAAAAACAGAAGTAAAAGGACTGTTTCTTTTTTTCAGACCAGTGAAAGTAGCCTTAACATCACTTGGAAATTGAAGCATCATAATTGCTGAATCATTTTAATGGAAACTTCTTTAGATTAATTTGAAATACAATAAGCTTATAGTGGAATCTTTAAGGTTTCTTAATGGCTTTGTTGACAATTTATGAAGAAATGCTTCTGCAGAGCTGTCTTTAAAGGTTTTTTTCTTTTATTGATGAAGCATAGCCTAGTATAGCATAAAATCTGATTGTCTTGTCTAGTTAATGCAACCAGCATAATTTAGGTGCCTGACACAAAGATTGTACTCTGTTCCTTTTTCTTGTTGACTTTTCTGCAAAGTTCAAAGAACATGTTGGAAATAAGCCCTTTCATACATTCAATTTTTAATCAATCTGGGGAATACTTAAGGCAGTAAGTGCAGCAAAGCATGTCAAGTGCAATAAGCTTATGGAATAGCAAAGCTCAAGTGCATTTAAAGGTGAGCAAGGTTAGTCATATGGAGTCATGTGGAAAGAAGTTTGTTTATTTGTACATCAAGCAAGGCAGGGGAATGTTGTGCAGACATGTATTTGGAGCTTCTCAGAGTACTTTATCAGCTTTGTATTATGGAAATAGTTTTAATATATTTTTTTATGATGACTATTCACATGGATGGTTATTCCAGGAAAATACTTCTATCTCTACGGTCTTGTTCTTCACAATTATTCTTGAAAGTAGTGAAGAAAATGTTGCTGTGATAAGTATACAAGATTTTGTACCTCTTTGTGGATAGTCTGCGTGGTGATCTTTGTCTTGGCTCTTCTGGCCCAGGCAGAGTGTGTATGTCGGTGCTGATTTTCATTTTGATATCTGTGCAGTTATTACCTATTGTTTCTATGTAAGTTTTGGCTTAGATTGGTGGATTCAAGAAATTTTGAAACATGATTTAATTTTGATGATATGAAGGTGTATTGCTATTTTTAAACCTGTTTGCTCATTACCAGTTTCGATTTTGAACCCTAAGATAGGTGAGTTTTACCAGCTTTTCAGGAAATTCTTGATAGAGCAGATCTGAACTTGATACACGTTTTAGTTTATCACCAGTGCATATTTAGCGTAGGTTGTGTTTTCTTTTTAATTTGGTTAAGGCACTGTAAAATTGGATGCTGCCTGAAGAGAGCTATGCCTTATGGCTGTTTGTTACATTATAAGTGTTGTGAAAATGTGACTACTGTCCAAGTACATTGATTTTCATACTCTCTTGTATTAGGAGTTGGGAAATAGAAAAGCATTGAGTTATAGGGTTACTATTTCAAAAGGATCTATAAAATGCATCACACAAGTCAGAGTTGAACTTGAAAGTTCTAGTATGCTTAAAGAAGAAAAACAGACATTTAATAAAAATTTCACATTTCTGCAAAAACTGAAATTGAGATGATAAACTTGCAGGTGAATGCTGGACAAGCCATGTACATGAGAATATGCCACCTTTATGTTTTTTTGTTTGTAGCATTGTAACAAAATAGAATGAGTTGGTCAGAGTTGTACTTCTGGCTGTTAGAGTAAAACTCTTCCTAGTGGCCTTGGCATTTTTTTCATAGTGCATGTTCAGCTGTACTTATGGCCAAATTTCCTCAACACCATTCCAATTCTATGTATCTGTTCTCAGAATGCCTGCAGTAATATTCTAGTCTGGGTCTATGCTACTTTATTTTCAGTCTTGGGGAAAGGGAAGATATTTAATATTTATGTAGTTGTGAATTTATAATTAGTTAGGCCTTTGTTTCTTGATGAAATGTAGAGGGATTAGATTGCTCATTTGTCCTGGTAAGTTAAATGCCTAAACATACCTTTTTGTAACTAGATTGGAAGGAATACTATTTAAAAATTTATTTCTACGCTGGAGAAAGAAATGTAAAACAGTGTGAAACTTAAAATTTAAGGTGTGATTAGAGGCTGGATGGTAGAATTAAGATCTCTGTCGGTGCTTACCTGCAGCTGGGGCACTTAAGCTTTGATTAGAAGCAGGGATGTTTGAGTGACCATGGTACGATGACATCTAGAGGTTAGACCAAGATGTTATGGCTTAAGAAATTCCATATGGAGGTGAATGTGCGGAGGAAGATGCTTTCAGAACTGGAAGTGTTGCCCAAGGTGCAGTCAGCATATTGGGCTGTCAGAAGCCATCAGCTGTGATGCTCAGAGCCTGGGTGTGGTATCTGCACAGCAGCTGCTCCGGCTTCGTGCAAAGAGGCAGCTGTGCAGTGTGATAATTGCTGGAGTCCTGATCCTTCTGCTGTCTGTCTTCATGGACAGCTGCCATTCTGAAGGGGGTGTCTGGAACATTAGCTACTCTTCCAGTAGATTAAATGTCTGTGAGGGACAAATCAAAGGCCTTAAATATATCGTTTTGGAAAGATACTGCATTGTGTTTTGACACTTACTTACAACTTGCTGTAGATGCTTGCATGATTTTCTTCTAAGGCCCCCTTTTTTGAAATAGGAGCTTAAGCAGTGCTGAAGCAACTATTAACTTTTTGGAACTGTACCATCACAGTTTGGTACTGGATAGAAAAAGATAGAAAAGAATAATTAGTTAATATTCTAGAATGTGTTGAACTTTCATTTCACAGAGCAGAATACAGTGATATTGTGATCCTTTCAGTTCTTCTATAGCATGTTTGCTTCTGTTCTACTTACTAGTTGAATACCAGGCTTATAGATCTATAATAAATACAGTCTGTTGTTCAGGTTGCCTAGGTGGTTTTAAATGTCCTTATTTGAAATTTTTAACTGCTTATCTTTAGCTTCAGTTTTGCATTTAGTATTGGAAGCTCCTAAAGTGTTTTTTAGGAAAATTCTTCCAAATCTAACCTTCATCAGTTAAGAAGACCCAACTGGTGCTTATCTATCTTGCCTACGAAGCACATGTTTGGAAAATACTGTGTAAGCTGTTCACTGTGCTAGTTGCACATTTAAATTTATTAAGTAGTTCAGCAGCTGGGTATGAAATACAACATGCATCTTAATGCATAAAGTATGGATAAAAGCTTGAACTCTACAAGCATGTCTCTTTGTGTGAGGTATTCTTTCACAACTTGCTATCAAAACAATGTCTTTAGGGGTCATAGAAGAATATTTTTAAAATACCGTTTTCATGGTAAGAGAAAGGGGAGATGGTGAAAAAAATGAGGTAAGCTAAGGTTCACCAAAGGAACTATTCTGCAAACCTTAGGGGTAGCAGCTGTGTCCCTCCCCTCTGTGGTATGTCAGTAATAGACCACATCACAGCATTCCCATTATGTTACATGATTTCTGTAGTTGCTGACTTATTAGTCTGAGTAAGTAGTGACGGGTTTTATTTGGTTGGGTCATGTCCCCTGCCATGCTACCCCCCGATAACTGTGGGGCTAAGACTGTGGTGAAACAAAAAAAATAATTAAAAAATGAAGTAACAAGGAGTCTGGAAGCTTAAAAAAAGCTCAAATGTAGATATTATCTTTATATCCTTTGTATTCAGTTGAAGCTGAAGTAGTCTGATTTCTGGTGGAGGAAAAGCATGTGGTGTCATTTTTAGTGAAGAATGGCTGTGACTTTATGTGAGTATATTTGTTAATGTGGAAAATGGTTTCCATTTACAAAATGGGTTGTATATTAGCGTATCTGTCTATGACAGGTAAATTTTTGAACAAATGACCTGATTTCTTTTTAAATAAGATTGCAAATTTCATAGGAAGTTAGTCTCCTTTCACTTCTGAAAGATATTCCTTCTAGAATTTCCTGGTATCACTCTGCTTTTTGTCTGATACATAAGTATTTGCTATCAGTAAAATGCTTATTAAGACATGACAAATGGAGATACTGGGGAGGTGTAGGAGCGTTATGAAAAGACTGGTGTTGAGCTAGACCCTTTTTCATGAAAGACAAAGAGCCTGATACTGTTCATTACAGAAAACATTGATTTGGAAGTAACATAAGGTCATAACAGTTAAAATTCATGGCTTAAAGGCTGATGGTAAGCTATGAAGAAGACTTGGCAATTAAAACAAGTGACCTGAATGTGTTATTGAGCACTGTGTTACAGTGCAGTCTGCTTACTGTAAGAGTCAAATGTGAGCCCTGCATTTGGAAGGAGGATGTGGGTGAATTGTACTCTATCCTGATTAGAAGTGTCTACATGAAGGATTTTGCAGCAAAATGGATAAATGGATGCAAGTCAGCATGATACTGTGGCAGATAACCTAAGGCAGACTCTGCATGTGCATACAAGAAAAATGAGTCAGTCAGTGTTTTGTATGTTTGAATGCAGCCAGCACTAGTGAGCTTGAGAACGTGTCTGAGGTCAATGCTTGCATTTTAAATGGGTGCTGAAAATAGGAGTTTCAGAGAGTATAATCAGAAAATACTGTATGGAACAGAGGTGTATTTTACCTGTTTATTATAAACAAAAATCAATTTGCAAGATAGTTTGAGTGTAGTTGGTCAGTGACGGAAATATTTCCTCAGGAGGAATAGTTTGCGGATCTGCACTTGACTGGAGGATGGATCAGAAACAGAGGGACAGTGGGAACCTTCTGCAGTGTGAGCAATTAGCTGTTTGCAGTTATCCAATGGACACTTGACTTTTAGCTGCTTACATTGTGAATGACGGTCTTACAAACCAATCAACCAGAAAAAAGCTCCCAAATCCAAGAAAAAAAAGCAAATCTCACGAAATGCCACAGCAATTAGATTTGTGGAATAAGTTGAGAAGGCAGAAGATTTTGCTCTGAGGCAGAACAGAAGTGAGGTCATGTCTTAGAAGTTTTCCACGGTGAGTGACAGACAGTGCAGCCTGCAGCATGGGCAGCTGGGGGGCACTGCCTTCCTCCTTCCCTCTGATCAGGCTTTGCTAGCCTGTTGAGCTAGCAAAGAAAGTTCAATTCTCTCAAGCACTCACTTTCATCGGCAGTTGCCTGTATGGACTACAGAGGTTTTTCTAAATAGCCTTTTGTTAAAGGAGACTTTTTCTGCAGAATTTTTTTAGTATTTCTTATATTAGTCTTATTTGGTAAAGGCAGAAACATTACAGCCAGATCTACTGTTCATACTGTATGTAATCCTCAGTCATGTTTTGTCAGATCCAAATCATAAGATCAATGTACAGTTTATGGTATGAAGTGCAATGATTTTTGATATATATAGTCAAGCAAATTATACAGTTTGAAGTAATCAGAGTTTGAAGCCATGACGTAAACCAAAATTTTGTCTGATGTTTACTTTGATAAACATGCAGTAAATTTTTCAGAAAACTTTATAGCTGTCTTTGCAATACCTGAGGTATCTGAATCAACAAATGTTGCGTAGTATAATAATTTGAAATTATAAACCCACATTTTATGACTATGTTCTCACAAACTTTGTAATTTTTCTTTCCTTTTCCCTTCCAAGGTATGGGCTGAAGCCAAATGACCAAATTCTGGCAGAGGAGAAGCACAAAGAACTGTAAGCTCTTTTATGGTGATATACATGCATGTTATGTATTTACTGTTTTATGTATATACATCTTATTGTTAAATACCTGAAGCAAAATTTTTATAAATAGCTTCTGCTCTTCAGCATTGTCTGCTGTAAATTGCACAACTTGTCTGAAAACTAATTGTTGAAAAACGAGATTTAAAAATATTTTTGCATTAATTTGTCTTAAACATTAACTACTGTTGTTACACATACAATTTAAATGCTCGGGTTCATCCTAGTTCGTATTCTGTGCATGACAATGGTTACATTAACAGCTCCTGCCTGCCTGCAGTATGTCTGTGTAAAAG
This sequence comes from Anabacerthia variegaticeps, assembly GCA_035583185.1. Taxonomy (NCBI): domain Eukaryota; kingdom Metazoa; phylum Chordata; class Aves; order Passeriformes; family Furnariidae; genus Anabacerthia; species Anabacerthia variegaticeps. The sequence goes on along the minus strand of JAWWEW010000166.1, from coordinate 14,395,498 downwards.
TTGAAATGTTTATTTCTGTCTGCTAGAAATGAAAAGAAAGGGTGTTTTTCAGGTTCAATGTTGACTTGTTATTTTAATTCACTTACTCATGTGATGTGGTATTACCACTTCCACCTTCACAAATTCTCATTAACACAGCTGGAATGTGGTGTGGAAGAGTCACCAGTGTCACCAGGAAGAGTCATCTGTCATTTATATTGATATTTCGCTTGTTTTGACTAGTCTGATTTTGTAGCCTAAAACCTCTTATTCACATGCTAAAAAATATGATCCATTGTTGAAGGGATCATTCTTTTACCTTGAAGAAGAAGCAGCCATAAAGAGCTTAATCAAGCTCAATAATGGCTTATTCAGTTATTTTACTCCTTCCTTAAAGGTGTGTCCAAACCAAAGATGCTTGAAGTTCAAATTTATTCTGATTTTTAGCTGGCCTTCTATGTACAGGCAAATTAACTGTAATTTTGGCACACTAGATACTAAAATACAAAAGCTCTACAGTTGAGTTGGAAGCCAGTAATTGGTATGTATATATTTGGAAAATGCAAAGCAGTAAGACTGGTAGGTGTTGTCTGCATGTATCACTAGTATGTGTAAGCAAACAGGTTACATAAAGGCAATACTATAATACTTTTTATTTCAAAATTTAGCTTCAAAATTCTGTTGGTCTTAAAGGTCTTCATTATGTGAAGTAATTGACTTTTAGTACTGCTGTTTTAAATTTCTGCACCTTAATATCATTGGCTGAAGAGCTATACTTGGTACATGAAGTCCAGTTTTCTTCTTGCTCCCTTCACTCACTGTTCTCCGCAAGAAAGTGTTCTCTGTGAATATCGTCTTTGCCATTCCTTGGATCTGTATTATGTAACTGCTGCTTTTTTTTTTTGGGAAAAAGACTGTAGAAACTGCTTCACTTGTTGTCACCCCTTATGTAATTTTGTTCAGTATAATTTCCATGATGATTAGTGGATTGTTTGTGTAAAAGTCTTATTTCTAAATTAGAAACAGATTTTTAGTGTTACTTTCGTATTTCTTACTTTTAGGATAGTAGGGAATTTGGTCCCTTTTGTATTCATCTCCATGCTTAGATATAAGAAAAACACCTTTTTGTCTTTTCTGTTTTAAACTTTAGGCTCTTGCATACTCTTGCATAGCTGTCTGCTTCCATTCTTACACTGGCATTATTTTGCATTATTTCATGATACGCCCAAAAGGCTTAAGCAGTTTATCCATGTGTAAGATGAGGTAACTCTTTCAAATGAATTAATATTTATAGCTGTCAGGTTCTTCCATGTTAAAAGTTTGGATCTTTCTCAGTAATGTCATAGATTTCAAGCAGTTAAAATGTATTCTGGTAACAAAGATTTAATTCCTTTGGAAAAGATTTTTTTTTTTTTTTCTAAAAGCCTTAGTGATTGAATTACTAGCCAAATAACATGTCCATGTTCTTTCAGAGGATGGAAAAAGACATTTTGTTTAAGTCAGTAGATCATGATAATGTACCCATGACATTAAAACTGCTTGAGCTCCAGGCAAAAGACAAGCAACAGCAATTGCCTTTGATCACTAGATAAGGTTAGTTTTACGCAGAGCACACTCTCTAATGATAGAGCACTTTTGAGCAGCATAATTATGATTAACCCATTCTAGAGGATATAAGATAGAAGTATTAAAATTGCTAGCATGGTGAGGGGTTAAGCACAAATCACAGCTCTGTATTTTGGGCAGGACAAGTTGTACTGTGGATGCAAGCTTTATTTACACAATAGAAACTGATTAAACTGAACCTTTTGATGTGGGGAATTTCATTTGAAGTACTTAAATGCTCTTTGATCTTTTTAAGTATATTGCCTATTAGTTAATTGCATTTTTGTTATTGGTATGTTTACAGCATGAGTGTTGAATGTATTTTATTCAATGAGTTCTTGATTGAATTTTGTTTAGTAAAGAAATCTTCAGTAAAAGGAAGATTTACATGAATCAGCTGCAACGGAAACCTTCCTTGGGTGTTCTGCCGTTCACACTGCAGTAGCTCCTGAGATGATTTATATGCTGTTGGGTATAATGAAAGAGTTTGAACATGCTTTTGCCATTGATCATGTCATCTTGAATGTCACTGGATACTTGACCGGGAAAAAACTCTCATAGGTCAGTGTCACGTTGTTTCAGGAGAGACCTTTGGAACGTTTCTGATACGATGTGTGCTCTTGTCGGACCTTGTGAACACTGTGGTACAGAACAGATTGCACACTGCTGAACCACAGAGCATTTTCAGTCCTTCAAGCTAAATTTTCTGATTTAACTTACAGATAAGTTGTTAGATAATGATCATTTTCTGATATTTAAATACGCTTTCATATTTAAAAAAAAAATGTAAGTCCTAGGGAAATGCACAAGATAAGTTACCACTCAGGTAATGGTTGCTGATTGGTTACAAACTTATTTTTAGGTTCAGTGCCCTTCCGAACCTGTCCTGATGTTTTTAAGTCAAATCCAGAGTTACTCTCTACATATTACTGTTCTGTGCCAAAATCCTCGTACTTAAAATAATTTATCCTCCAGTGTTTGAAGTGTCAGCAGCTTTTCTATTGTCTTACCTAGTAGTAAAGAAGAATTGTTTTGGCATTCTTTATCTAGTAATGTCACAGTGATTTATCTAACTGTCTGATGTCCTTCAGTTTCTCAGAGATCACGTCTGTGTAGCTCTTCTTCACAAAAATGTAAATTTTGTTCAGTAGTGAATGCCTTATCTCCAAAGGTAACTGGGCCAGCTATACTCTGACTTGGCTTTTTCCTTTTGTCCTTGAATCTTAGTTATCTAGAGAGATAAGTATGGTCACTAAGACTGGAGTTGGTTTACAGGCATGGCATCATGCTTAACTTCTATTTTAAGAGCTAAGGTATGAAAGATCTTTTTTTTCCCCCCTGCTTCCAATTCACTTTGTAGCAACCTTTTAATTTGTCTTCCCATTTAGTGTACACTCCTTTTATCGTAAAGGCATTTGTTAGCACCAAAGCTATAAGTTGTTGCATATATCCATTCTTTTCAGAATTCAGCTGGAAATACCTACCCTCACCCCAGTGAACCCTGAATGCACATCGTGAAAGGTGGTACTGTCCTGCAGCTCAGCCTGTTTCCATGTAAAATTAGCTGATTAGTTAAAGCCATTTTATCTGGAGATCAAGCCAAGCATGCCCATGTTGCAGTGAATCAGATGTGCAATCATACTCGTTATTCTGCAGCAAGAATAACAAAGATGGCGGAACAGTAGTATCCTCAGTTTGCACAGGTTTTTTACAAGGTAAGTGTGCATTTGTGGCCGAAGAGTTATCCTGGAGATGTTTCCCACCTCCCCCAACCCAACTAATTCCCTGTAACTTTGAGGAGAGGAAAAAAAAAATTACTATCCTGCAAGACTGCTGGGGAAACTTGGACATAATGAGGTTGGTAAGGGCTTAATGTTGCGTATATTTTTTCTCCTTCTGAGAACAACAAATAAACATAAACTCTGAGAAAAAGGGTAATATTTATCCTGACCCTTTGTGTGGTCCTTTTACAAGAGTTGTTTGTATTTTTAGTTCTCACAGTTGGACTGAATGGCTTCAACTGAAGGTCATATTAACTAAGTGTAGACTTCTGTGTGTGCATATGCTGTTGCCTGGGCTGATTTTATTTTTACTATGGTTCTACATGAGAAGTTTTTTAGGGGAATAAACTTAAACTAGCTGCAGCAAGCAATGGGGTGTGATCTAAGTTGTCTTGATATTAAAGTAGAAACATTTCGTTTGTTTACCTGATGCCCAGCCCATCTTTACTGTGTAGGAATAGTGTCGGCAGAGGTGTTGAGATTTTTTACTAATATTCTCTTTTACTACAGTACAGGCTGTTAGCAAAATGTTGGTAGTTTGACTAGCTTGTATGAATAGGCAACTAAAATATATTCCTTGTGGGTTTTGAAAGCATTGTTTGGAGTTTAGTGGTACCACTGAGTCTGTAAGGAATGCTTCAGGACACTTGTTTTAGTGCAGCTTTGACTGTTGGTTGTACAATTTTATAAACTGTTTTGTTTAAGCAGTTTGGGCCATGATGCAACACTTTTTTGGAAGCTAGTTGAAGGAAAAAGTATGAAATGTGCCATCTGCATTATGTTTCTGATTTCCTAAGGGATCTTTTCACAGAGATAAAGGCCATGAAGTGAGAGGGAGGAAGAAGATAAATGTAAGCTTTCTTTCTCTTCAGTCAGCTTTTTCATGTGTTGGTCAGAAGGGAGAGTAGATATGTTGCTCTTCTACAAGTTAGCTGAGAGGGATTTTTTTAGGTATTTGATTCTTAGCTGAATAGTTGCTATTTTTCATAGTGAAATTGAACAAGGGAGAGAGGGGCTCTTAAACTTGAGAACAGATATTTGGGTGAGTGATGGAGTTTTGAATTACCTGTAACATCTGGTGGTGAATGGTGGTGGTGAGGTGTTGTGTGTGTGTTGTCTGGTTTTGCTTAGTCGGTATGTGAGTACTGGAAGGGTCAATCTTGGAGTCATAGTAGAGATGTTTGAGAATTACAAGAGGGCTTCTATGATGCATGGGAGAGAACAGAGAGATCTGCAGAAGGGATTTAGTAGTGTGCGTATGTTAGAGAGCTAGAGGATGTGAAAGAGATTAGAACCTCTCCAAGGGAATGTTGTAGTGGTGTTTTGTGTTATTTGGGGGCAGGGAGGTTACCCTCTGTAAGTCACTGTCTGTCACCATTCTTCAATAAAAAGCTAAGGGACTCGACCCGTGCAACCATGTGCCATTGGAGTTGGGCTCGCAGTGACAGACAGACTGCTGGGGTCACATGGGGGCAGCCGCCTGGCTAACGCTGCTGAAGTGGCCAGGCTCAGAATTTTGTGCCACTAGAGGGGGTAGTTTATCTTCAGTAATGCTTGGAAAAATCTTTCCCTGTGTGTCAGTCTTAGGATTTGGTGTCTTGCTGGTGTGTAGTCTCTCTGAAATACCTTTGGTTTTTATCCACTCTGTCGTGTGTCCCCCCGCCCGCAACCTTAAGAAATGGGTAGAAAAGTGTTGGGAGAAGAGAGGAAGAAAAATATCCATATTTTATTGGCGTATTTAACATATTCTGACAATATAGATGATTTATATGGCTGAAGTGATACATGAACCTGTCACAAGTAACTGTCAAAGCTGTAGAGTTAATTTATATAATATACATCACTTGTAATTACATTTGAATGGGTTGATTCAGTTTGAATTGTGATTTGAATATTGAATTATGAAATGTGATTTAGCAATGAACTAATGTGGAAAACTGCTATTACAATAGGAAGGTTCCCAGCTTCATGAAAAAGAATTGCCAATTTTCATCTTTAAGCAACTTTATTTTTGATTTTTTTAATCATACTGACCTGTTTCCTGGTATAGAATTTTGTTATGAAAACTTCAACGAAAATCTCTGCTGTGTAACTGATACTTAGAATTGCTACAAAGGTAAACTCTTAAGTATCTCTTTAATGAAAACATTGCAACATTCTTCCAAAACAGATAAAGTGCTGTTGTCACTGATTGTTCCATGACACGTAATCAAGCACTCTTTTAATTAAACTTCCAATAAATGCGTGGGAATTCTGTAGAGTAAGAATCTGGATTATGTGCTGTGGATATTTGAAAACCTTGCAAATGCAATAAACAAGCTTGATGGTGGGGAAGAACTCTGTGCTGATCTGAAATGTTTCTTAATCCTGTTCCTTGGGTTTTTGGCTCCCTCTGTAGAAACTAGTTTAAATTGCACTTTGATTTCTCAAGAATTGTTTTATCACTTCCATGAGAAATATATCTATATATATATAAAGGCTTGACTCAGATGTGCAAAAAGAATGATTTATGGTTAGCTAGAATTTCTATTAAAGATTCCTCCCTCTATAGTTTTTCCATCATTTTTCTGCCTACCCACCCTTCATCCAATTATTTTGAATTACAGCACCAATGCAAATTAGCATTACAGAAATCAGCTCATGAATTTCTTGGTAACAGACAATCCTGCATAAAATTTATAGAAATTAAGGTTCTAGATTGTAGCAGAAATACTTTTTCCTTCTTTGATGAAGCAGTCTTTACATCTGCTTAAATTTAAAATGAAAAATTGCAAGTGTTGGTTATACCATTTAATTTCATTTTGCATCCTGCTATTGAAGATACAAAATAAATAATATGCACATTACTTGTACATTCAATCAGGATTTTAAAATTGTGCTTATGTGTAAGAACAGTCTTTTAATTGAGCCTCCTGCCTCTGTTCATTTTACTTTGTATGTATAGTACATTAAAGCACAGCTTTGCTACGCAGCCTTCCAGACTCTTTTAGAATATTCTTTATTGCTAAGCAGCTCTTAGAACTTAGTGTCAATTCATTCTTCTATGACACAGTGCTTATTTGATGTAAAACAGAAGAAAACTTCTGATAATAGCTATTATTGGCAGATAAGAACAGGCTTATAGTCCTCTAGGGAACTTGAATATGCTGAGATGCTTATTTGAGACTGTTGTGTAACACAACACTTCCATGGCAGTGGGAAGGAGGAAAGTTGGAGGGGAAAGAGAAGCATGAATGTGAAAACCAATGGAGAATCCAAAATATTTTGTATATGCCACACATGAGAATCTAAAAACAAAAGGTCTGAAAACAGCTGCTGAAGTACTGAAACTTAATTTGCTTAAATCAAGTTAAGGAAGTTCCTAGCGTCAGATTCATTGTTCTGTAGTCTTGCTCTCGATCTCATATATTGATTTTTTCCTCTCTTACCTTCAGTAGAAGCTTTTCAAGTACTTGTGTCATCTGCTTTGATTGCCACAGCCAGCTGAAATCTCAGAAGGTTCAGGCATTTTAAACTCCTGTGAAGTTTTTCAGCTTGCCACTCACCCAGTGTTCATATGAAAGGCTTCACAAACAGCACAGAGTAGTCGCACCCTCTTTTCCTCCTGGGGTTCGTGTTCAATTAGTGAATTTTGGGCAGTCACTAAGGCATGATTGTCCAGAAGGAGACTTTTCCCTTACCACTTCTCTTGTCGCTTGTCTGACTTTAAAACAAGTTCAAAAACTGGTGTGAAAAAATAGTGTTAACTGTGTTTTAATTGCTTTGATTCCTGGTGCTAATACAGTAGTGCCATGACTGTGTGCAACCACTGTTGTATTTGAAGAGCAAGTTTTGAATAGGCAGACTGAATTTTCCATGGTGCTGCACATTTCTGTTGCTGTAGTGTATTCTTTCAGATAGACAATGGGATGAGTACTTAGAATAAGATACAGTTGTATGCTGTAGAGCGTGCAAAATCTTCTGGGATCACTGCTTTTTAGTTAAGGTAGCTGGAAAGATTTCTGCCTCTTTATTGCACAGAAGTGCAATAAAGTTTAGAATTGGACATGATCTGTCTTGAGAGTATTAATTTTTGTGTTATGCAATGTAGCAGTAAGTTGAGATTTTTCTAAAATTTAGAAATGATTAATTGTTCATTTTAATAGCTTAGAAAACGCACAGTGTCTTAGTGACTTGCAGAAAGAGACTGTACTAAAGATATTGCTGTGGGATGGTCTTGAGCTGTCAGAGTAATTACTTTAAGCTGCAAGATACACTGCAAGAGCTGCATATTCTAAGAGAGAAAATGAGAGTTTAACAGGGGATTTTTGTTCCAATCTTTTACTGTATTTCTCAGATGTATTTAGCTCACATTCCTCTGGAGATAGCACTAGAATCAGAATAAAAGCTAATACCTGCCCAGGCAGTTAATAAACTTACAGTAGTTAAGTGTAGTTTGTGTGGAGGAGAACCTTCAGATAATCTTATGTTGGCAGATTGTGTTTTAATTCTGTTTTTGTTGCTATTTTAATGACACTGTTTGAAGGCCGTGCAGAAGGACGCTGTTGGTGCACGGGTGCCCTGAGGTGGGGCTTGGGGCAGGAGCCACTCTGCTGGCAGCTCCTGGATGCCTGCAGGAAAGGCGGTGAACTGTCTAAAGCTTGTAACTGCTTCAGAGTACTTGGCAGTGTGCTGTGTTACCTTTTTGTTCAAATAATATAAATATTTAAAACAAAATTTTAAGTAATTAAGATCTTTTTTGTTTAAAAGCTTGAAGTGAGGAGGCTCACCACTTCTATCAAGGCTGTTTAAAAATAATGAAAATAAGAAATGTGTATTTCATGTGCATGTACAGTTTGAGCTTGAGATGAGATGCACCTGAGCAAGGTGGGGGTTTGTGTGTGGGTTTTTTGTAATGAAGACTGCAAACATCTTTCATGTTCAGATTGTCACGGTAACAGATTGTGTTATAGTAGATGAAGTTGCAAAATCCAAAGCAATAGTTTAATTATCTTTTCTCTAAACTCGGTTTTGTTTTGTTTTTTAGCATGTTGCTAGTATGGTTATCTAAATCAGTGATCTGGCCAATGCCAAATAAAGTAAAAACAGTCATTATTTAGTATTTACTAGTTCTTTGATAGTACTCAGACTTTAATTTAAACTTTCAATATTTTTGCATTTTAATGAAAAAAATTACTCTAGGAGTAGATATACTATAACTGAACTTTCAAATGCAAACATTTCATTTGATTTTTGAACAGCTTCCAGCTTTTGTGGTCTCTTAGGATTTTAAAAATAGAACTTATTGCTTGGTGGCACCTGTGTGTGCGTGTGCTGCTTAAGTTAATAAAGTATATGTATTTATTGTGAATTGTTTCTACATAATTTTGTCAGAGATGTAATCAGGATATAATGCCACTATATTTCCTGAATAATCAGGTAGTGAGCTGTATTGTAGCATAGTCCTGTTGTTCTCTAACATTTGTGTGCTTTTCAAGAAATAACATGGTGTATGTTTTTTTCCTGTGCTGAGACTTCAGTTTTCTCATTTAAAATCTTTCTCTTAGTGAGACTGCTTAGAATTGAATTGACAGAGAAATTCAACTGATGTCCTGCTTGTTGAACTGTTGTAAAAAAAAAAAAAAGGCAGAATCACATCAGATATTACATTTCAAAAGCAGTTAATGTAACATCATTAACTTCACTAGTTTAGAAGTATCCTCGTTTAGAGATGTAAGCACCACAAATAAAACATAAAATAAGCTGTATAATTTATCAGCAACTGAAAGAATAGATGTCTCTATTGTTCATTCAGTCTTTTCTGAGTTAAGCCTAACCCCAAGAGTACCAATTAGTGATCAGTATAGCAAAATCTGCTATTTTAAAGGTGATCATCTATCAGTGCAGATTAAATGGCTTGTGTGAAAATAATTTAGTAGCTGTCCATTAATTGCCTTTCCTTTCATAGAACTGTAGAAAGAGACCTCAAGAGATCATTTATTCTCATTCCTGTATTCCAGCTAGAGATGCATCTTTGTCATTCCTGGCAGATATTTGTCTAGCCTGTAAAGATCTTGGGAAATAGAAAGATGTTATGTGGAGACAGTGCAGTCTTACTACATAATCTGTAATGGTGTGCTGCTTTGTTCACACTGAAAAGTTTGCTTGCAGTATGAAACACAAAACGATTGCCCCCATGTCAACTAATCAGTGGAGAAAGTACAGTGGAGAGGGAGTTGGATTGATTGCAGAGTGCAGAGGAATGGGATGGGGAAAAAACACAATGGTTCTAAATTGGGAAGCCAGAACAGTGTGGGACAAGGTGGTGTGCAAAGAGAACGTGCGTGTTTGTTTTTGTTAGGGTAAGGTTCTGTGCACCTCTGCACCCATGCAACCCTATAGGCAAAAACACAGAGCAGGTAGAATAGCCTGTAGTGTGAGGAAGACACTGAGATTGAAGCCATTTTAGTAGTGTGATAGAGGAGATCACTTGAAGCTGACTATCTGATTTAGTCAGGAGTTCTAGAAGCCCCTGCTTAGCACTGTGAGTATGTATGTCCAGTATGGATGTACAGTTTTGCATTTGTAGGAAGATAAGTTTGTTTTGCTTTCCTACTGCTCATGAATAGCATGGAAGACTTGCCAGGAACTATCTTCTGATCTACATAGTTATATAGCTCAATAGTCATTGTATCGTGTAATTATCTCTCAGACATGTAAATTGATTTGTACTTGAAGCTTTGTACTAGATAAGATTGTAATTTTATGGATTTTTGGCCAAAGCAACCAGGGAATGTAGCTGGCTCCAAATTGCATGGGAAACTTGCTGCATATTGAGAACCTGTGTGCCTGAACGATGGAGCCATCTGCTCGTTCTGAAGCGGGTCTCCTGCCCTGATGCTGTTGTGACTGTGTACGAACAGATGACCTTGCTTTACAAGTGGAAACAGCAACTGACGCACACTGCAGCTTCTGTCCAGTCACAGATGGAGTGCAGCTGCTGCAAGGGACTCAGTGGTACCTTCTGGTCACGTGAGTCAGCTGGTGCAGTTGCAGCTGCAGATGCCAGTGTCCCTGCTGAGCAGCTGAAACACACAGGCATAGTGCAGGCTGGTGCAGGAGCGTGTGGGACCAAGGGAGGGAAAATCCTTGTGCCAGTTAAGCATCTTACCCACCCTGGACCCCTGTATGTGTCCTGGCCTGGCCTTGTTTCTTTAACTGATCTAGCTGGCTCTGATTGTGAGGGAAGTAACAACAGAGCTACTGAAAGTGATAGTATAAAGGTATTATTTAATTTCAGTTACTTATTTCTAATACCTGCTTTAAAAACCTGAATACACACACGTTCTCCTATCTTGCTCGTGCTAGATTTAGGTCAGCAGGATGTGTGCAGGCCTAGAATTAGACTATAAAAGATAGGGAGCCAGAATCACAGTCTTCCACTGGGGGAAAAAGTATTTTGGGAAATGCAGTACTTGTGCAAAAATATGTCGAGTGCTTTAAGTTGAAAGTGAATATTTAAAGAAGATGTGAAACTACAGTAGTTAACACTGTGCTTTTAAGTTACAGTTACAAATGATGTTATAGATTTAGTGAAAACTGAGTTGGGCTACTCCAAAGTGCTCCTGAACTAAAAGAACTTTTCTAAAGTAGGTGATCTCAAACCAACATTTCTAGCACTCAGCAGCACTGATACATGTCTGTATGCACCAGTGAATAAGCCTACCATTCCCATCTGTTGACATCATCCTGTATAGATTTCTTGGATTTCAAGAAAAAAGAAAAAAGTTTTGGGTTAGAATTCCAGCAGCAGTTACGAGAGTGTTTAGAAACAGCAGCTTTTTTTAAACCTCGCAGCGTGTGAATATCCCACTTCACAGCAAGGAGAAAATCCTGCCATCATAGTTGCCCAAACACATGTGTTAGTGGTTGATAAAATTTGTGGCAATCTTTCCTAAGTTGGAAGGATGTGCCTGTGTCAAAGACTGGACACTGAACTATTCAACTTTGTGACTGTTTATTTACTGTCTCTACTCTAAGTAAACACCCCACAAATGTCTTTAAAACCAGTACTTTATTTCTCTATTCTGGTTGTACTGGTTATTTCAGGTGGCAATTACTGTACAGCCTTTTCCCCCTTTATCTTCTTTCTTTTGGCTCTTCTGTAGGTGCTTAGTTTGAGTAAAGGTCACCATTCTGGTACCTAGAATTATAAAATATTTGATTTTCTGAGGAAATAAAACATCAACCAAGTGAATAGAGGGGAAAAACTTAACTGAATATGAGTAAAAATACTAGAGGGAGGAACGAGCAGGCCTAAAACACACAGACTACAGTTGTTGTTTAGTTTTGTGGTGGTTGGTTTTGTTTTTTTTTTTTCTTTTGGGTGGGGAGTGGGATAGCCAGTCTCTTGGAGTTGTCTTTTTGTTTGTTTGGGTTTTCTTTAAAGTAAATACTGAGAAGACACTGAATCAGTTTCTATATAAAAAAGAATAAGGAGCAGCCTAGTTCAAGTAAAACGTATTTTCAGTCTTCAGTGAATATATTAGAAGATTTCAGCATTGGAATAAACTTGCATTACAGATCTTGTTAGACATACAAATTGCACAGCCTTATATTTGTTACTTTATTCAGTATTGTTTTCACAATATTCACAACTTATTTGTATGTGCAGTTGCTCTTTTCATAGTCTTTGCTAGTACTGCATTTTCCACCAAGATCCCTATGTTCTTGGGATGCTGGCTGCTCAAAAAATGGTTAGAAGTGGAAGTACCATACTTACCTGTTTTACAGTTGCTCCAGCTGGATCACTCCAAGTGATGTGAGTGATGAGCATCTTAAAGGGAAGATATTGCCACTGGATGGTGCTATTGTTATGTTATTTAACTTACATTCTGTGATAACGTGGACAGCATGAAATCTCCACCCGTGCCCACTATGGAAGATTTTGTAAAGATCTGCTGCAAGACAATCCTGTGTGTACAGGTCACAGTACCAATAGTCAAATAGTCATCCATAACCTGTACCTTCATGAAGGCTGGGCAGAGATGATTCTGTCTGGTGTGATCTGTATTTGAGTGTTGCAGATAAATGTTTAATACAAGTTTGGATGAGAGCCTGCTGTTTGGTAATACAGTTGTTTTTATGGAAGGTGATGTTCTTGAGGAATGGGATATATTTGAGCCAGTCGGCTCTGTGAGATCTGCATATTCATAATACATCTAATTATCCAGAAAGAGATGCTGAGATACTGAAATTGTCACTTTGAACGGTTTCCTAACGAGGGGACTGTCTTTTAAAACGGCAGGGGTTACATAGTTAGCTACCTATTACATTACAAAAAAAAAAGTTTTGACTGTTTTATGCAAATATGCTGCATTACCTTGTATAAATGAGAAGGTAAATCAGCTTATGAAAGCCCTTCATGTTTTTTTGAGGGTGGAGAAAATGTATTCTTCTTACAAATTTGCATTTCAAGAAGTAAATAACTACTTGAAAAGGTGCGCCTTCTTTTAAAGATTGCAGTTTGATAAGCTAGAGATTTGAGTGTTAAAATGCCTTTAGAAATTTTTGAAAATCGTCTTGGAATATGCTATGAACAATTGAAAATATACTCCAATTTTCTTATAATCTGGTTTAAAAATGATTTATTTTTTTGTGCTTGCTCTGTTTCTGCCTTCCATTTTCATTCACGTATTTAGATATGCCTGAAGCAAATGGACTAAATTTTTTTAAGAGGCCTGGGAGGGGAGAGGAAGGGGAAAAAATCCTGAGAACCTAAGAAAACTATTGCTGTTGTCAGACTTGAGAAGAAATTATGAGACTTGGCAAGACACAGTGCCGTGTATTTCTAGTCTGTCTTTTTTACAGTTGAGCTGTCCTGTGTCTGTCTTCTAGTAGCTCTTAAGCTCAGTGGGCAATATCAGAACCATATTTGACAGGGCAGAGAAAATGTGTAGGATAATAAGGTACTGAAGGTCCCAAGCAAGTTAGTGGCTTGATAAAGAAGACAGTGGTATGGAGGGAAAGGTGGGTCGAACATGCATTATTTGTTCCCAGCAGCATCGTGGCTGATGGGCTGGAACAGCCTGTGAGTATTACCTAGTTACTACCTAGTCAACCATAATACAGGGAACCGCAACTGATCGAGTCCTTCCTCTTCCCTATGCAAACAGCTGGGGTCAGAAGAATGAGGGTCAGAGAGTACTATGAAGGGACTTCAGGAACATGACAGAGAAGTAAGACTGTTTGGTGTAGGAAATACAGCATACGCATTTTTAAGAAACCAGGCTGCATTATTAGAAGCAGTTTTACTTCAGCAGGTATATCTTTGAGAGGCTACTGCTTAGGTATGCTCATTGCTTGATGAAATCAGAAGCTGTTTTCTTGTTCCATCTGCACCTGAAAGACCTTTGTTTATGCTACATCTGTCCTGGAGTTCTAATTTTATTACTTATTTTCTAATATTAAAGTAGCTAGCCTTTCCTGCTCCCCCCATTTTAATTTTTTTTTTTTTTAATTGTCAGACAACCTGTTCCAAAGTCTTCATTCCAACAGGCATAGATTTCAGTCTGCTTCTTTTGGTGCAGTTATTTCATATGCTTGTTGTTCATTTTCCTTCTTTCTGTCTCAACTCATTAACTCTTACTGTGTTTATTTTACTTGCTGTTGTAGCTGTGAGCCCTGTCTAGCACAGACATAGTTGATGGCAACTTAAACTTTTGAGATAACAGTAAGTATATCATCATGCAAAGCAATGCTATGTATCTTGCATTCTCTGAGAGAAGGCAGTTCTCTTCCTGGAGCTCTGAGCAAGAGCAGGCTTGGGATAAGGCAGGATGAAGTTAGGCTGTGAGGGCCTGCCCTGAAGTGCACAGAAACTATTTCTGAGGGAAGTCCTGGAAATTAATCGGAGGCTTAGGGACATGATGCAGTATATGATGCAGTGTTGGGTCTGACTGGAGGTGCTTGGGGTCAGGAGGGGAGCAAGAGAAGGTGCAAGGAATCCCTGCTGGAAACTGAAGTGCAGGAGTTTGACAGGAATTTGGCCAGCATACTGTGATCTTTATGTGAGGATTTTTATGACAGTGGTAAGTGGTATTGGTCTTATACTTGGAGTGCCTGTTGGGCTGAAGGCTGTGAGTTGTACTTACTTGAAACAGGCTATCCGTGTATAGATGTTTCACGTGGTAGAAGTTGAAAAGAGATCCAAAGTATTAGGCTAAGTATATCTAGGGCATTATCTAAAGGGATTATGAATTAGTGGATCCATTTCTCTTGCACTGAGCGTTGAAAAGATGAAGAGATTTAATTCTAGTTGAAAATCCCCTTTGTTATGTTTAAATATTTTTAATAGAATATGTAATTCTTCACACGTGATACAAGCAAATGGATAGCTAGATCCTGTTGTTTGGGGTTTTTTTTTCTTTTCAATTTCTACTCGGCAGAAGTTTCTTAAAATTCCTTGACATTAAAAATTACCTAAAATGCTTAAAGTAAGTGAAGATCTTAATGATAATTGTATTGCATCTAAACACAGAGTCATATAGGCTGGATAATCCCTTTCAGTGTGATACATTTTTATTTTTTCAACTTTTGAATAGCTGAAGATGATGTGTTTCAGAAATTAAAAATGGAAAAATAACATTTGCGTTCTTCTTTGTGTCCCTCTTCCTGGCATAAACTGAAATCATCTGCAAGATCCAATACCTGCAAGAATCTGTATCCTTGTAAAGTGGAAAGCCCTCCGTGGGTGTTTATTGGACAGTCATATCTCTATGAGTTATTAATGAAATTTGATTAATGTATTTTATTATTTCAGTGATCAAGCCTTATTTTACATCTTTTTGTGGATCACTATAAATTAATGTCATTTCATAATGTGAAAAAACACTGCGATTATGTATCTCTCTAGGTTTTTTAAGTTCTTCATATTTTACTATAGACTCAAAAATGAATAAGCCATACAAAAAGGTTTCAATAATTGGAATGAAATTATGAATCACTGTAGTGGGGTATGTGATTCCAGATACCCCTCAGTTTTTCAGGGTTTTTCTTGATTATTTGGTATGCATGTGAAAAAGTGATTATGTTCTGTTACGTGACTGCTGCTATGCCCTCTGGCTTCTGCATGAGATAGCAAAGCAGACTTAGCTCTTGTTTGAATGAGTATGAAATCCTCGGCATGTTCCCACATGGAAGTCTCATGTTCAGTGTGTCATAGGTCTGTCTCACTTAAATTCTTATTACTAGAGATTCATTTTCTGAGTGTAATGAAGTAACACATCACAAACTCATGTTTTAGTCAGTGTGATTGTGAATATAGATAGGGTGTTCAACAACCAAGATGTAGTAGGAACATATGTCTTTTTTTTATATTTATAATGTACAGTAGTCATGATAGATTTCGTAAAACAGATATTGTTTGAGAGCATCCAGCTTCATTTGATAACTAAAGACAATTCTTTAAAGATACCATCTGTTCAGGCCTCATGTCTTTGAGTCCAGTATCTTTGTAGTGTAGATTAATCAATCTTCACTGATTATTGGAAGTCCCTTCTCCAACTTTTTTCCAGTTTTCAATTTATTTCAACTTATCTTTCCCAACTGTCATTTCTTTTTTTACCTTGTTCCAATCTCTGTTGTAAGAGTTAGAGCTCAGGGTTGTGCATGAGTGCCCTGTGTCACATCTTTGCACAGTCTTGTGTCTTGGGATACTATTAAAAAGCTCTATCTTATAAGAGTAAGAAGCCTTACAGTAGGTGCATCTGTAAGCTGGCTTTCATTTCTTACATTCTTCCATTCTTTCTGAAAGGTGAGATGTTGGAGTTGTCCCATTTCAGTCATGCCGTGACTGGTCCTGTCTGTGGGAGCTCTGCCTTTCACTGTGGGGGGACACATGCAGAAGTAGAAGAGGAGTGTGAAAGTCTTGGCGTCCTCCCAGGAACAGCTTGCCTCTTCTGCCGTAAAAACTTTAGCATTAAAGATGTTGTCCCAGACTTGACAACAGCCTTGATAGGGAGCAAATGCAGAGTCTTAGAGAGTGGTTTTTAGTATGAAGGAGAAGCGAACCAAGATTAAACCAATCTGGGAGTTTAAGGCATGCAAACTGATTATCAAAAGGCGAAACATGCTGAGATTGGTAAGGTGGTTGGATGAAGGAATGAAAACCTTGCAAGCAGTAACTTGACAATAATGTACCAAATTATTTTTACTTGTTAGGCCCTTAGTAAATTGAAGCAGGGGAAGGCACATGCAGATGTTAAATTTTGCATTAAACCCCTAAAGACACAATGAGAGGTAAATTTCTCATATTTCATCATGACTTGTCTCTGAGTACTTGGCATTATTTAAAACAATTTTGTTGAAGTGGATGAACTTTGATCCTAATGAAGAACGTTTGATTGCATTAAGTGTAGAGTTCAACTGGTGTTTATCCTGAAGAGATGTTTGTAGGTATTATATGTATATCTAAAATTAGTATATTTAGTGTATTATATCTTGATATGCAAATTTCTCTTAGCCAAGACGTGTTTATTGCTTTCCAAATTGTGCTCAATGTTTCAGTTTGTCTTAGTAGAAAGAAGAGTTTAGACAAAGTTGCTTTTTCTTCCTGCTCTTCCATTATGCGAATGTTGGTTTGGAATGAGGCTGTATAGGCTTGGCCTTAAAGAATGCAAAGTACTGTTACCCTAGTCCCTTCTGGTGCTGGTAGGGTGGAAGTCATTTACTCCATGTCTAAGGTGCCTTGGAGGCAGATCCTGCTATAGCCTTCTCTCCGCTGTGTACTTTGCAGTGGAAAGGGGAAGAGAGTAAGTATTGTGATTGTCTGAGGTGTAATGCTACCTATAGTACAGTAGGTTACTACAGCTCTGGAAATCAGACCTGCGGATGTAAACACACTTTTTTTTTTGTTTGGAGTTTTTTGTGTGTTTGTTTTGTTTTGGTGGTGTTTTGGTGGTGTTTTCTTTGATTTTGTTTGTTTGGTTTGGGGTTTTCTTTGTTTAAGTAGACTGTTGGTTATCCAAGTCAGTGCTAATTCATAAATGAAGGGTGCTTAATTTAGCTGACTCATTGGAGTTCCATACAGGAATAGTATTTGGAAAGATGGGTGTCATGTATAATCCTAAAAACACAGCAGGGAAGTAGCCTTTGAGGAAAAGGCCCCTAGGTAATCTGGATGCTGTCTGGGCAGATTGAGCTAATGTGCTCTGTAGATTCGTTGATTTTAGTGTCTAGTTTGGGTTTCCTCTACTTCTGAATCGAATCTTCCATCTGTCCCCACTTATTGCACTTGACTTCCCATTGTAGAGCGGTCTCTGAGCACATAAACTAAATTCTGTTTGGGCAAAACAATAAAGGAAGCATGTTGCAGGAGCATGTCTTGTTTGCCCCTGCTCCTGTGAATTCAGAGTATGGGAGTAGGCAAGAGCTAATCTGACAGCTGCCCTGTAATACTGTACAGTGCTTGCCTAGTCTTAAAACCAGCTAGTTGTCTGGCTCTATCATGGCTCCATATATAGGAGCTTTAAATGATTTTTAGTCCTAGGATTTCCTGGGACAATGCACTATCCTGTGAGCTGTCTGCGTAGTTACGCTGGCATTGTTCAACCTTTCAAATGTGGGTCTGCTGCTGCTGAGCTCACAGTTGTTAATGTAACGTATTTGAAGCTTTTCTCTTATTTTAAGAATGCACAAGTGAAGACATGGTGAAGAGTTCACCAGTATTCTTGGAAGAGAATAACCACCAATGTGGGATTTAAAGATGAGAGAAAAATCAGGACTGGACTTGAATGCATGTACTGACTGTCAGTAATGCTTGTTGGTTAGTTTAGGGATGTTTTCATACAGTTATGAATTGACAAAAGTTTGCTCTTCATAAACTGGATCTGAAGTAGTAATATCTGGTTGCTCCCCTCTTTGCAGTTTAAGGTAAGTTCTACTTTTAGCCTTAGCATAAACTGTTTTAATAGAGACTTTAATATCACTGCAGGATTTTTTTGTTATTATTTGTATTTTCAGTTTCATTTGCAGTACTTAGATGTCAGAGTAATTGTTGCTTGCAAAGTTAATTACATCAAATAGCAGTAGAAGATGGAAAGAAATGTTGGGAGTAGCAAAAGAAAGAAATGGAATAGCTGTGTGTTTGTACCGCCCAAGCTGTGAGTGAAATAAGCAGCCATGTTCGGGTCTCACCCTCCAAACTCTTGGCATACATTAGAGAAAGTGATGTGAGTCTTAACAGAAGAGAGGAAGAAGTTGTTAGATGATGCATCTGTTGTCCTCTCTGAGGTTTGCTTTTTATTTTCATTTTCTTGTTAGCTAATTTGAAGCCTTTAATTCATCTTCAACTTTCTTGTACTAATAGGCTATTAACCTGTTTCTTAGGGTTTGGTTCGTGACTTCTCTTTTGGAGTTAGACTTGAGCATCTGGACTGAGACCTGATTCTCTAGTGTAGAGGGTTTGAAATATTTTGACTATTTCTTAGCCTGAAATGGTTTTGGTTTTTTGTATGTTTACCATATCCTGAGTTATTAGTGAGCTGGAATTTCTGGTGAGTGTTGGTATCGTATCACTGTTGAGTGAGGGGGAGAAATCACTTCTATTCTTAAACCTCTAGAAAAAGTACCAACATGTATCAAACTGTCAGTAGACCGGGCATGAAAAAACTGACCTACTTCTGTGGATGAGAGAGGCTTGATAGTACAGACAGTACATTTGGATCACTGTGGGGAACAGCAGCACTTTGACCTTTTATGTACTGTGTGTGGGTTAAGTTTCAAAGGATTTTGGAGGTAGAGGCATGTGTTGTCTTGTTTTGTTTGAGTTTTTTTTCTTAATCTTTATAGCTGAATGTTCTTAACTGGTTTGAATTCGTATAATAGTCACGGTGTGGTTGTTGTAAAATTCATTTGTTAGCCTTTCAGAGGAAGGACGTGCATGCTTATTGTAAATTACATGCATCAAATTGATTTGAAATTGGACCATTAGTTACATTGATTTAAAGTGCCAGAAAATTGATCTAAATTTCATAATTTAAGAATGGAACTAGTTTCTCTTACTTACGGGAGGATGATTTATTTAGAGACGAACTGGAGCATGAGTACTTGTATAATAAAGTAGATAATGGAGAGGCAGCAGTGCTGGGAAAGAAGTAAAAGGGCTATCACAGTTTGTTCAGGAAATAATTTCATTGTAACCTATTAAAAATCAAACATACCTGAATATTTCTGGATTTCTTGTTAAAATGTCTCTCCACATACTGTTGCATTTTTAACAATTGCATTTCTTTCCTTTTTAGTATGCTTTGAAGATTTGTTTGGTGAGCATTGTGTCTATTTAAGAAAACCTTCTAAATAAAAGGCTTTTCCAGTTGTAATGAATGAGGTGGTATGCTAGCATAATAGATTCAGGAGATGCTGATTAGGAAAATTCAGAAGTTAATTATTTTAGAAAGTTTGAAAAGGTGTCAGATTCCGAAATTACCCTGAGAAGCAACAGTTGGAACAGGCATGTGAAAGTAAAATTTGAACTCTGTTTTTGTTTCTAAACGTTTATAGCTTGTGGTACTGTTCTGGGTAAACTGTTAATCCTGTGGCTAGATTTGTGAAGCCAGCAAATATAGCTAGGTCACGTTGAAATGTGCGCTGTTTGTGTTTTGAATCAAACAAAGTAAATTGCACAAAGTTGAAGTATAACAGTCTTAAAGCAATGTAAATATAACAGATTATCAAGTGTAGATGACATTGACAAATACTGTTATGTTATAGAAAATTATTAACCACTTGGGGCAGTTATTTGTTTCCTCACATAATGAATTAATATCAAGAAGCTTGTTCATTAATTCCTGTAAACTGTGAGCTCTGTTCCAAAGGGTCCTCTTAAACTTCAGACTTTTTTTTGTACAACTGAACTTTAATGTCTTGATATAGAGGTTTTTCTTACTTGTGTTAGATTCTTAGTGCTGCTGAGAACAGACCTGGATTTGGGCATGTGCACTTTGCTCCAGGGGAGTCATGCTATAGTTTGAACTATGCCTTAGTGGGGCTAGAGGTTTGCTGGGGCTGGGCTGCCTGGAGATGCACAGAACAGCATCCGCCATGAATGGTCATGGAAATATGCGAGGGGAGCCTGAGAACCAACTGATTCTGCTAAATATCTTCTTGATGGTGAAGAGTGCTGGTAATGTGTGTACTTTGAATTAACTTCGTATCAGTCTCATAATTTTGCTGTTTCATTTTGCCGAAGCCATGGTTTTTATGTGGGCTAGTTCATAATTATCCTAAACAGAAAACTGATTTTGTGTTTGCCTAATGTGAGTGAATTTGCTGAAAGTTCTTGTAAGGATGCAAAAAGAAAATCAGAAAATTATATCAATTGTGATTATTCCTTTGAGTTTTATTATAGTCTTGATACCTTATATGTGCAGAGAGCAACACTAGTGATGTGCTATGCAAATAATTAATGCGTCTGACTAGATGAACTGTTAGCCTATAAAAATGTTTAGGACGGACCAGTACAGAGTTTGAGAGCAGGGATGGGGAAAAAAGTGAAGAAAGGCATTTTGTACCTCATTGTGTTTAGGTTAGTGAAGCTAAGTACCTTGATTCAGAGAATCCAGTAATATGTGTGGGTTGTCAGACAAGTTATGGCAGTTCTAAACTTGAAATAGATTAAGATGCGTTAATTTTAACCTTTCCAAGCTAAGTTCAGGAGATGTAATGACAGAAATTTATAAAAGCAAGTGAAAATGGAAGGCAAGGCAGTAGGTATATATAGAGTTACTGAATTTATTTCTTGTAATAGAAAAATGCAGTAATTATGAATTATAAGAGACAAGTAAATCAGCTATATTAATCTGTTTGCGTAGATTGGATGTTTGTTTAGATTCTTTGAGAAAGATGACAAGTATTTAGATAAAATAGTGGTAAGATGTTTTAATTTTGCTGATGAATAAAACAAGCATTGGGAGGTGGGAAGTGGAGAGCACCAATGATTAAAGCTTTAATTAAAGTTATTAAAGCTTTTTGACTCTTCTTTTTTGTTAACTTATAATAAAGCATTAAGGTTTTACCTGTTAGAATAATTTTTTATGTTTATCTGTGAAGTTGCCCACCGGCTGTTTCACTTTCCCTGCTTGGTATTCATTTAAATATATAAGAATTATTTAAAAAAACTAGAATGGATCTACTGGTAGCTAAATTTGTTAATGGCCAAGAAGGTAAAAATTACTTAAAGATTTTGTTTATGTAGTAAATACATCTTTTAAAAAAAATGGATTCTAAGTGTAGTGTAAGTAATACCATCAGTAATGAACATCATAGAGGGACCTGACAATGTATGAATTATTCAGTGGTAGATTATTATATCTTTGTTGTTAGCTTGCAAGATAATGAACATAATTACTATGGCAGTGTACTCAGGGGAATGTACAGTTCTTCCCCCTGTCTAGACTGGAGTTACCATTCAGAGGAGTATTAAGCAAATATGGATGAGGACTGGTAGCTGAGTTGCTGCTGCTTATTTCCCTCTGCTGCTTAGTAAGTGCAAATGCTCTGTACACTTAAACATTAAAGGTGTTTTGGTTTTTTGGGGTGGGTTTTTGTTTGTTTGTTTGTTTTTTTAATTTTTGAGAGTAATAATCATCCTTCTCAGTGTGGCTGTTTTGTGTACTGACTAAAAGGATTTGATGTTTAATTGTAGCAGCTTTGTAGATCTACCCTCTTCTACTAGAATGGTCTATTATAGTAAATTGGTATGAACAGTCTTAATTGCCTAGGACATCCAGGGTAAAAGGTTAATCAGCAATTTAACTTTCTTTAAAAGATTTTGCTTGTTATGATTTACATGTCTTAAAGAACTTTGCCAGGCGTTAGTTTGTACGCCTCTCTAATCTGTGAGGCTGTCCACCTGATCTTAAGTTAAGCTTTCTTGATGAACCAGTTTTCTGTTTTATATTATGATAACATAAATTATCTGTAATAAGCCATCCTAATTAATGTTGGTAAATCTACAGCTCTGCACCAATTACACACTAATCAATTATACACTAATTTAATTCTACTTAGCTTGATACAGTGCATCATTAATCAGGTTCAGATTTAATACAACAGATTTACTGTATTAACTAAAAAATTGATGCATTCAAATAGAGGGAAATAAAGGAAGTCGCTAGGCCAAATAGTGTACATAAATACTTTCTTATCAATAATATATTACAAAAGATTTCATTTTTCCTAGAGGAAGTATAACAGAAACTAGTTCTTTCGTTGTGAACAGATTATTCTTATGAGCTGAAATCACAGATAATATAAATACATTTAAATTTAAGCAGATCATGGTGGTTGTTCTGAATGCTATACCTAATTATCTAATGTAGGCAATTGACTCACTTCTAATGTTATTTAAATTATTAGCTTTAAATTAAATGTGTAAATTCTGCTCAGACTGTTGCCCACATATCTGCTGCCCTTACCAATGAGAGAGTTACGTGTGCGAGAAGGTTGTCTGCATGCTCTTTCTTGCTCTCCCTTTGCAAGGCCCAGGAACGACTGAAATCTGCCACCTGGAGACTCTCTAAAAATTTGAGTTGCAGGATGCAGTTACTTCCCAAAGTACAGATGCCACACAGAGCTAATACAGTTTCCAAAAGAGGTCCTAAGTAAAGACACTAACTAGACAAACAGAAAATTCTTAAAAATACAAGAGAGAGCCCAGCTAACAAAAGAAAACGAGATCTGCAGGTGAGGTCACTTATTTCTTAGTATGACTAAGAAATGGTTGACTGGGAATAAGAGACTTGAACAGTTGGTTCGTAAAATAAAATACTAGGTAGAAACTGGATTGAGTAATAAATGAAGTTAAATTTTCTTACTGAGAGGAAAGTATGATAAGTTCTTGAAAACAGGAATAAGGGAGCACGTGGATAATGGTTGCTATCCTTGGGCCTGCTGTTATGGATAACGTGTCTTTGCAAAGAAACGGATCTGAAAAAGCACTTTTTCCGATTCTGCCTGTTCAGGTACAAAAAGATCATGACCAGGATTTATTTTCTTTCTCTCTATAAGCTCTTGATCTGTTGATGTTCAAGGTTTCTGCTGATAAAATGCATATATTAAATTCTTAAATCAAGATGGTTTGTAATAAGGGTTTGGGAAAATGTAGTTTTTTGTCTTTCAGAATCTTAATTTGCTGTTTCTATGTGATGACTTCATTGTCATTGCCATTGCATTCCTGTCCTAAAACTACAAACCATGTTAAAATAATCATGCATTCAGGTGATCAGCAGCTTCAGTTCATTTTTCCAGGAGATTTGCAGGTCAGCTGTTCAGAGCTCTTCAATTTGCAAAGGCTTGATTTAGCTTAATAATCTTTGCCAGCCAAGCTTGATTCCCCTGTTGTAGGATCTAAAACTGAACCAAGGAGGCAAAAAAAAGGTCTTTCAAACTTCTCTTGACGTTAAATACTTCATGTATTCAGGATGTGTCTTTGTCCAGTGATATCTTGTATTTACATATACTTGTCCTTTCTACAATTTAAGCTAACAAATGTGCAATTAAATATCAGTTTCAATAACATTGTGATGGTTGTATGTAAGAGTTT
This sequence comes from Anabacerthia variegaticeps, assembly GCA_035583185.1. NCBI lineage: Eukaryota > Metazoa > Chordata > Aves > Passeriformes > Furnariidae > Anabacerthia > Anabacerthia variegaticeps. Next base: position 14,371,552 of record JAWWEW010000166.1, on the reverse strand, counting down.
ACTTTTGGGAGTATCTTTAGTGTGGATGTACCTAGTCACCATGTCTGAAAGTGATTTAAAGTCATCTGCCTTGTTTTACGTTAAAACTGACTATCAATATTTACACAGGCAGTTACTGCCATCTCCGCTAAGGTGACAGTAGCTGTCAACTGTGTCATTGTCTTAAATTCTTTTAGTCTTGATAATAAGTGGGCATCTCCATGCCTGTGTTTTTTGACAATATTATCCTACACTGTTTTTTATGGAGAACTGTTCAGAGCATAATATGAAATGGATGGTGATTCTGTAATGGAAGGATGTCCTTGTATATAGGACATCATACACTGTGCGACGTGGGACATTTGAATACAAGTGATGAGAGAGTGAATGAAAACTGAAGACAGGGTTCCTTTACAGCAGAATTGAAGAATCCCCTGAAAGACTGATTTCTGGACTTCTGTGCCACTTTTCTGATTTTCACACGTGTTTTTTGTTTCACTTTTCTTTTTCAAGTGTCTGATTTGTAATCTTACTGTGCTGAGTACATACAGCTCTAGCTAAATGAATGGAAGCTATACTTCAGATGTATTAGGTACTAAGTAAACCTGAACATGTCCTAAGCCTAACAAGTTGAGTACTCAAAATTAGTGTGGTTTTTTTTTTTTTACCTTTGGTCCCACAGAAAGGGGGTGATTATACCTTTAATCTCAGTAGAATCCTATGACAGTACATTTGTTTATGCTCAAATACAAGTGCTGCACCACAGAAATTTACATCACAAAATACTGCTGAGAAAGCTAATAATTCTGTTTTCATAAGTGGTGTAAAATGGATGGTGTAGGCCCACAGACTGAACAGGGAGATGAAATAGAAAGCAGCACACAAGAATGAGCCGGTCTTATTCCCCGCTTTTTCTAACTTCAAAGTGTTTATCTTGGAACTTGAGTGATTTTAATGTAAGGATTTTGTGGGTCATTAATAAATTTTGTATAGTGTGTGCTTTGGGTACACATTTTTCATTGTGTTATATTTGAAACTTTAGGATTTTTTGGTAATATTTAGTATATTTTTTATTGACAAGGTGATAATAATTTATAATGCTGAAGTATGTCCACAATATATAACTAGTTATTTCAGGAGTTCAGGTCTTTTACGAAACTTACACATGTGCCTAACTTATACTGAGGTGCTTGGTTATGTGCCACTGTGCCTGACAGTTGTCTGTACAGCATTCCAGTAGCTCTCATTGCTAAGTCATGGAGAAGTAGCAAGCGATATGTCATTTTCACAGTAGGAGTTCAGATTTGTGTGGTATAAAGGCAATAGTTAAGTCCTGATCTATGCTAACTTTGATAGCATACCATCCATTTTTATGCAGTGAAAAAGTGTATGTACTTATGTGCCTAGTTCTGTTGGGAAGTAAACCTTTTCAGAAAGGTGTCTTGCAGTTATAAATTGCCTTTGTGAGTGATGGATTAAAGTCTTATGTTTTCAAAACAAGTATTTCTAAACATGGGAAGAAAGTTAACTACTTTTAAGTTGTGACTGTTGCAAAAGTTTCCTTATGTTTTCAAGTATTTTATATCCTTGTACTTTGTTCGTAATGGACTTCTACAGCTTAACATTATAATTTCGCTCTATAATGAATGAGAGCCTCTTAATAAACATATTTTTAAATGTTTTAAAATGGACACAGTCTTCAACAATTATGCAAAGTTAATTCAACTGTTATGAAAAGTTACTCTTTAGAAATAAATATGTATTTACAGTGTAGCTATATTTTAAGAGAAGTATAAATGTTCCAGATGTTCCCAGTATTTACAGTTGACCTCAATTATGTATCACTGCTAAATTGTCTCACTCAAAATAAAGTTCTACAAGTCTGGTTGTGCCTCTAAGGATGACACAAAGCCCCAGCACAGGCACTTGTAAACCAGAGGAAGAGACCAGGGATGTGAGACCATAATGTCAATGACAGTACTCTGATTCCAGACCAGTTAAACTACTGTCAGTTGTTATATAGAGATAGGCATATGAAGTGTAGAAAAATGCATTTATTACACAATATCCAATGTGTTTTACATATATGCACACATACATACATGTTTTATATATATGCACATATACATACTTTTTTTCCTGATAGTTGGGGTTTTTTTCATTTTTTTATTATCGCTTATTTTTTAATTATTATTCCTGTGTGAGTTAAAAATCAGAGTAAAGGGATTTGTGGAGACCGAATTTGTTACTCCTGTATCAACTTCTTAGATATTATTGAAGGACAACATCTTTCCATATTGCTTAGTTACTAGAATGCAGGCTTTAAACACAACTTGCATTTGGCTCTGTTTTGACAATAGTAGTTAAGATTGTATGGTTTTTGTTAAAGCACTGTTGAAAAAATATCTCATTGAGCTATTTGTGGTGTTTTTTTAAAAGATGTTTAAGATTTCACATACGCTTTAACTGATCACAGATGAAACTGTAAATTAATACCTCATGAGTTTTACTGACTGCAGGGCATTGTTTGTGATTCAAAGCTGCTTTCTTCCTACTCACTAGGAAAAGACCTTGTTCAAGCAAACAAATTAGAGTTCACCATGATATCAAACTACGTATTAAAACTGAAAATGCTGATTTTGAATTTATTATTTGACTGTGACTTCTATAATAACCTGTTTAGAATATATTTTTAGAAGCTTAGATTTTTAGGCATTTAATTAAAATATATAAAATTGGTTTAATTGTTGGTCTTAATTCACCTTGGTAGAAATTTTGTACTCCCAAGAATTACATGGCATACAAAGTGAGAATATGTTGCAACTTGCATCGATTCCACTTGTTCTTTGATTAGATGCATTTCCATTCCTATTAATTTTTGTATATAATCTTGATACAAATAACAGCTCTGTTACTGAAAACTTTCAGGCGTATTTCATATGTAAAGTTTAATATTCTTACTAACTCTAGTCATTCTTAGCTGGAGGGAGTTAGAATGAGTATGTTTTCAACATCCTTTTTTGTTTACTGGCAGAAAGCATTTGGAGGGAGGCTTTGAAATTTTATGATTTTTACAGTAGAATTAATGAATAGTAGTTGGAGAGGGAAATAATTTTGCACAATTGGAGACTATCTTCCTGCGGCATGACCAAGTCAGGAGCTTCTGCTAGAAAAAGACAGACTTTACCTGTGAACAGGGTGGCATATTCAAGGTTCCAGGGGAGTCACCCTCCATCTTCTGTCAGGTAGTGACATTGACTATAAGCTCTCTACTCAATAATGCTCTCTGTGGATCACCTCGTAAGGCTACGTGCATGTCAGAGAATACATTTGTAATGTGTTTGAATTGGGTACTGTTGCTGTAATGTGGCAAACACCATTGGCCAGCCTTGGGCATACGGGCCAAATGTGCTTTGGCAAGCGGTTCACCACACGAAGAGTAGTGTAATATCCACCCAACTATTCTCAGTAATAAGGCACTGTTTAGTGGTGACCAAGGCTGCTTAAAGCAGCTGAAATTGCTCATGTTCCTCTGCTTGATACTATGTAAGAACATAGTTGTGGTCACATGTAGTCAGTTCAAAGACTTAAATCTGAGACTGGAGGGAAGGACCGAAATAGAGTCAGCATTACTGAGTGTTTGTGTTGAAGAGTCATTGTTCAACTCTGTTGTTTCTAGACATTTCTTAATTACACACAATTTTTTCAATCTTTTCTTAAGAATTGATTTTTAAAGAAAATGTTGTTATCAAATAAGTGGTCACTGTGAGAAGTTAACTACCAGGTACTTATGCATGGGTGCTTTCTTCCAGCAGCTTTCCAGACATAGACATTAACCTTCACTGTGGTTGCTGCCTTCCCACATGAGATTTTATGTGTCAAGAAGCCAGCCCATGTGAACCTCATGAGGTTCAACAAGGCCAGATGCAAACGAGGTACTGCACCTGGGTCAGAGCACCAGGCTGGGGGAGGACAGGATTGAGAGCAGCCCTGCTGAGAAGGACTTGGACACTGGTAGGTAGAGAGCTGCCCATGAGACAGCGAGGGTGAGCACACAGCCCAGAGGGCCAGTAGCAACCTGGGATGCATCTAAAGCAACGTGGTCAGCAGGTCAAGGGAGGGGATTCTCCCCCTCTGCCCTTGTGAGACCCTCACATGGAGTACTGCATCCAGCTCTGGGCAAGACATGGACCTTTTGGAGCAGGTCAAGAGTCAGGCCCCATCCCTCGAAATATTCAAGGTCAGGTTGGACGGGGTTCTGTGCAACCTGATCTAGTTAAAGGTGTCCCTGCTTATTGCAGGGGGTTTGGACTAGTTGTCCTTTAATGGTTCCTGCTAACCTAAACTATCCTGTGATTTCATAGTCCATAATGCATTTCTGTACTTCATAAAGAGAGATTAATTTTTTTGCAGGACTAAGGATAAGAAGGTAAGTTTCTTCCTTCTTCATTCTAGCCTTCTTGGAAGCAGCAATAAATTCTTTAATGTAGATATCCAGTGACAAAATGCTGTTTTTTCAGGAATACTCTTCAGCTAAAGCGCTGGTGCAACTCTGGGCAACCTAACAGCTGACTATAAGCTCTTTAATAACAGCATGAAGACTAATACGGGGTGTCACTAAACATGTCTTGTCGGTGTTGTAATGGCAGGGTGTACATAGACAGGGGAAGTCAAGATGACCAGTTTTTCAGGGGAAAGCTTCATGTCATATTTGTGCCAAATGTTTGTATTTTTCCTTTCAGTCCATGAGTTGTTGTTCTGCGGTGGAATTAGCCTTTTTAGTGCTGCTTGAAACATTGATTTTTGAAATAATTTATGCAGTACTATCCCCTTGCAGCTTTTCTGTAACATTGTTTTGTTTGATTGGTGCTTCCCCTCATCTCCTCAGTTCATTGCATATGCTAATTTCCCCCCACAAAAGGTGACCCTCTGAGATTGTTCCTATGGAGTGAAGAGATGGACTGAATTGTTATAGGCTGTGGGATGAGTTATTTTTAGCTGTTGGCATTTCAGGCTGGAACACTTCATTCTGTCGTGCTTGTTAATGAGTCATCTGGAGAAAATGGGCTTCTTGCTTTCAGAGAGGGTCTGTAGCAAATAATAATAGGCTAATCTCTGCAGGAGATACTCTATCAAGTAACTAAAACTTCAGCTAGAAAATGTTGAAATGTTGAAATGGAGACTAATCTCCCCGTAAGAATAAGCATGCACTCTCTATTATTATTATTGTATTATCATGTGTATGAAAATCTCAAAAACTGGGAGACTTACGAGGAGCCTGGTAATGGCATAATAGTGAAACATTTTTGAGAAAGAAGGTTAATTGAAGACAGTCACCTTTTAGAGATAAATATATAGTTGCTTCCTAATTCAGAACATCATACACTTTCTAAAATTTGAATGTGTTACCCAGTTGTAGAGGAGTCTTCTGAAAAGATTCCTAAGTAGATGAGCCCTATGTAAAGCTTGTGTCCTTGAAAGAACCCCAATTTTTCTAACAATGTGTATTAGTTTTAAGGATTAACCGGCATCTTTGCATTTGCCCCTACTGGAGACTATACTTCCTTTTTTTTTTTTCTTTTCTCTCTGCAATTCATAGTTTCTCCTTCAACTTCTTCCTTCAAGGTTTGAAGGTTCTGTGCTGATACAGTGCAGAGGCTTTGTTTTGGAGATGAAAATATCACCTCTCAAGTAAAAAACTTGATGTAAGAGTAGTTAATTGAAGTTGTTAACCTGGTTGCGTCATTTTGTATTACTGAAATTCTAGACTTCGGCAGTGCAATTTATGGAAAAAGCATTTATGAAAAAAGCGGAAACATTTAGGGTGAAGTGTTAAAAGATGAAAAAAAATGATTCCCAAACCCTATTCTATAAGGGAAACAATTTAAAGAATACCCTAAGTGTCAAGTGTTTTTGTCATCATTGGTACTTCTAATGTCATTTGCCATCTATATAGTTATCTTATTTTACTTACATATTTTCATCTTGTAAGGCATGCTACAGGTCTGGAGAGTCATTTCTATTTTTGGTGGCAAAAGAGTGTTTCCAGTAGAGATAATTTTTACTTTCCATTGATTATTTATCTGTTTGAGTTTGCACTTTGGAATTGTCAATGGTATACTGAGATGAAAGAGAACACTTACTTCATTGCAGTAAATATTTTTGCATTATTCTCACCTGTTGACCCTTCACCCTATGCTGTTTTAATCCATCTTCTCATATTGCTGTGGTCACTGTACGAAATGCTTTAACCTCAATCAAGTTTAATGATTCTGATATTACCAGCATGTGCTGCTCCTAAGTAACCCACAAGACTTAGACTGGGTTAGTCAAGTTAAATTATTTTACATCTTAGAAATTTGGCATATGTCTACATTGTGGAGAGTAGTGTTGTGGTCAAACATTTGAGAAACCTATAAATAAGCTGGTGTAGGTATCAGAGTCAGTTTAACTGCAATAGCATGGAAGTTTGCATGGGAAAAATTAGCCTGTGTATTAGAAGAATAAATTACCTTTTCCTAAACACCAGGCTGCTGTATTTAGACTGCTTCCAAATCCTGATTTCATCTGCTTGTGGCTGCTTTGAGTAGACTACGTTGACTCAATGGATTGTTCTGTAGTTGTTTCCCTGGTAGGCACTTTTTGCATTGTCTCAGCTAGCAGCTCATTCTATGTATCCAGTCTTTGCATGTTGTCCCATCAGTGTCAGTTCTCCTGCCTGAGGGACAGTCAGGTTTTTGTCTTCCAAAAGTGAAAGCAATGTATTTCCATGTTATTCCTTCTGAACAGTTCTGGTTCCTTCTCTCCCAGTATCGCACCATCACTACCATCCCCAGGTATCCAGAGATGTTCATAATAAACAATTGACTCCTTCGGTAGTCTCCAGTGCTACCTAATGAAAATAAAGATGTGGGCGCAAGATTAAATGCTTAACAAAAATATACAAAAATGAAATATACTTGGGAGTATATTGTGGTATCTGGTGACAGTCTTAATGTATATTGAAAACAGGGCTGTATCGAGAAACAGGGAGGTAAAAGACAACTAAACCGGGTATCTCTCTTGGTATTTGCTGATGGTTGTGCTCAAACAAGTGTTTTCTGCTCTCATTATTTGTTCATGAGGAAATTTACTGTAGTTCACTGCATGATAATAGGAGTTTAGAGTGGATGTATACTGTCTCCTGGTCTATTTTTATTGTTTTCTTGGTTTAAATGTGCCAATTGGCTACTAATTTAAAAGAATTTCAAGTAGTACAAGGGATGAAGAAAAACAAGTATTCTAGCAGTGTAGTTGCATTGACATGAACCATTTATATTATTGTAAAGAACCAAAAATTGGTTTAGATTCTGGTTAACAACTGTCACCACTGTTTTTGACTTTGTGTTAATAGAAAATCTTACTTAGATTTAATGCTTCTTGATCTGAGGGATTTATGGAAACAACTAGTTTATAATTTGGTTTTGGAACAGCTCTGCAAAAGTCTCTAATATGTTATTGAATCTGAATGGGAATTCAAACTTTGCACCTATTTTTTTACTATTTTCATATATTTACAGATAATTGTAAATTACTATAATTGTAAAATTACTATAGTAAAACATTTCTGTCTACCAGGTGTGAATATGCATATGGATTTTTGTTGTTTGCTGTTGCTTTTTTGTTTTATTTTGTAGTTGGTGGTGGTGGTGTGAGTTTTTTGGTCAGCTGTTTACAAGCAGTTTAATATGATAGGTACTACAGTTTTAGGTAATCTAAATTGTAGCAAAGATAAAGCCTAAGATCTCCTGATGACTGAATTCTCTTAATATTAAAATAGTCTTGGCAAATACTCTGTTAAGTTAAACAAATTTTCACTTTGATGTGAGCTGGAGTAAGTTGATGCTTGTGAAACAGCAGTTTCAATTAGCATTCACTAAAGATTTATGGACAGTTAACACCTGGTCTCTACTGTGCCAAGTGGGAAAAGTGGGAAGCATCTATTGCAGTCTCTTATATTTGTTGCATAATTAGGATTATGATCTCTAATTTGCTTTTAATTTTGTAAATCTAGTCTTCTTTTCAAAATCAGTTGGTATTGCTTTTATTCCTGCATTTTTTATTGCAGAACAGGCAAAGATAGTGATGTTAAAAGGATTAAGAAGTTCACTACTTTGTAATAGGATAAACAATTTGCCCTTCATTGATTAGTTAGCAATGAAATTTGAACACAAAAAATTGACTCGTAGGTCTCATAAAGCACATATTCTTCTCATGCTATTTAGGAGAAGCAAATGGAAAATGACACAGGTTTTTTTGAAGTAGTCTTCTTATACTCAAGCTGCCAGATGCATACTGGGAGCATCAGGAGCAAGTGTAAAAGTTGTTTTAATACTGCTGAGAAATAACAAAGGAAATGACCTTGTTCCTTAATGCTCCAGAACGTACTTTGGTGCATCCAAGGATGAAGAAGATAAATGCTACATACTTTTCCCTGCCTGCAGTGTCTTTTGATCCTTATTAACTGTGCATAAGGGCAGAGAGCTGTTTTTGGCTTCCATGTTTTGCAGCAGATACAATGGTGGCAATCCCTGGATGTATCCGCAAAATGTTTGAGTCTTGGCTGATGTTTTTTGGAAGGTCTTCTTTCAGAAAGACTGTGGGAGGAAAGCATCAAGTTGTAGTGAATTACTGAACTGACAGAAATTCCCTAATAGTATTTCTGATTATCCATCCTCATGTGAATGTTTTGAAAATATTAAATTTCTAATAAAATCAAACTAGACGGAGGGATGCTATAGTATTTGTATATAATACACAAATCTCAAGGTTTGAGAAGGTGCTCTGTGTATATATAGTGTGTGTATGTATTTGTAGTGTTTAGTGACAGAATTGGAAATGTGATCTTTCAGTAATTCAGTGGTATAGGATGGGGTTTGGGGGAGGGTATTTTTTCTGTGTTTTTGTTTGGTTTTTTTTTAATTTGGTTTATTTTATTTTCTTGTCCTAGAGCATTTCAGAATATCAACAGAAACTTGCCTTGTGGTGTCTGATACTTCTGAGTATAATCATGTATATTTTTGAGATGGGGGAAGATATGCAGATAGTCTGGAATAAGGAGGGGAGGGAGCTTTTCAAGAACACTTGCATAAATTTGCCTGACGGTCTGCTGAAAAAAAAAATACTTTGAGAAATTTCTTTAAATCATGATCCTTAAGAGCTGATGTTTTAACCTTACATGTGAATGACTGTTACTTTTTCCATCTTGTTTCAATATGCCTAAATGCAAACACATGTGGAAAATGTTCTTTTGGCTTTTATCAAACTGACATTTAAGTGCATTTTTTTCAACCTCACTAACATTTGTGGTAAAATATTTCAAAGCTATGAATCTTGCAATTTGCCTATGCTTTTTTTTTCCTTCTTTCATATATTAACATTTGGTACTCATAATCCTAACCTGGTTGGAATTACTGGCCTTTTTCATTTGGTGTTTGTTTGGATGAGGTGATTAGGAAAATACTTAATGTGAAATACTAGTTTGCAACAGTAAATGCTTCCATGAAGAGTCATCATTCTATGAACTTGAGTAAATAAAAAAGAAAAATATGATAATCTGCTCTATTCAATTTTAGCAGTCATATTCCTGACACATTTAGCTTTCTGTTATGCTGTATGTCCATGGTGCTAACCTGCCTCCAGTACTCCTTTTCAGCATGTTTCATTCTTCCCCTTTACTCCCCTACCCGTTTCCAAGCTCTTTAATTCTGTGCCAAGTTAATAAGAACTAGCTCTGCATAGTCAGTCATTGCCAAGCAGCTGTTACAAAGTTTTCTCATGTACCTCTGTGAATATACCTCATTTCAAAAAGGGATTTTTGCTTTTTCAGGTCCAATTTTCAGTAACAGCAACCAATTATATCTGTATCTCAATCTTAATTCTTTATATCTCAAAGAGTAGGGATGAAATTGTTCAAATCTCTAACTATTCTTTCTAGGGCTTGAACTTTGAACACTGAGTTGTACAATTTAGATAGAGAAATTAGCTATACTCTTTAGAGTTAAAAAAATATGAATTGCTTTTCTTTTTACCCACCATATTTGTCCTAAAATATTCTCCTTTCTACTTCTGTTTAAAAATAATACCCTGTAATTTAATTATTGCATTTGAATCTCAAGACTAGACCTGTTCCTTAAATGTAAATTAGATTTTCCTTAGGATGAAATTATGAGGGCTTCATCTTGCCTGCTAACACTGAC
>JAWWEW010000166.1:14248623-14361235 GCA_035583185.1 Anabacerthia variegaticeps | reverse complement strand
GACCAGGGAAGGTTGTCTTTGCACAACATGTGCCCCATCTGCCCGGCGGTGCGGCTGCCTGCATCGCCCTGGCATTGGCCCAGGCTGTGAGGAAACTGAGAATGTGACAGATGACAGGCCTGTCCAGATGTATGCATAACTACTTCTGCCATGCCCTGCAAAACAATCAGGATGAAGGTTTGGCATTATTTAGTTGTTTGTGTTGGTTTATTCCATGAGGGTTTCCTTAAAAATTGAAATAATATGTATTGTTTTTGTAGTTTTACTGAGCTTTTTAATATTATTAAAAGAGGTTGTATAATATTATGCACATTCTCTTACATACTTTTTTCCTTTAATTTATGGAGTGATTTCGTAGACATTCTGACACAGGTTACTTAATTTTAAGATCTAAGTAGATTTTAAAAAATGCAATTAAAAGGATCAAACATCTAACTGTCAGCATATTAGTCTGGTTCGCCTCACAGCTGAACATTTAAAGGTATTGCCATGTCTTAGTATGACTGCTTCTTGCCAGTAAAAATAAATATCTGGGAAAGGTGTCAGAATCACCATTAATCATGATTTTTAATTAAAATCTAATTAAAGTTCACCCAATAGCTTGAAAACATACCAAGTCTAGTCTACCTTCCTCTCTAGAGGTATCAGCAATGGCTGCATCCCGAGCCCCAAAGAAAAGAACTTACAGATTTATGTGCAACTTGCAACTTTTTATTGATTATTTAAGAGGTTTCCATCTTAGTGATTTTCAAGGCTTTTGTAACACCAAGCAAAATATACAATCCATGGAAAATATTTTATTATTGTTATACAAAATAACCTGATTTTTGTCTTGCATTCAGGCTGTCATCATCTGGCATACAAAAGGAAAAAGGGCAAAAATTATTTTTCTCTCCTCTCTAGCTGTTTTTGGCAGCTGATTTTTTTTTTAAGTGTGGCTCCCTGCTGATGTATGCTATTGAGTACATCTTAGGTAATAAGCAGATATATCAAAAGATATCCGGGGCAACACACCCTGCTGAAAAACAAGAGATTGCTTTTCTCTACTTCTTGCAGATAAGTAGCTTCTGACATATGCATCAAGAATGTTTTTTCTGGTGCACTCTCTATATAAGACAGTTAAATGTTGGTATTCGGTGACCATTTTACTCTTCAAAAAGAGTTTCTTTGTAGTTTAATATAAATTGTGTCATGAAACTTAACAGCATTACTTGAATTGCTTTAATTTTCCTTGCTGTAGCTGCATTGCCTTATGTTGTCTGCTTTCAGTTGTAGGTAATGCTTTATGTGCTTATTTTTCTTGTCAGTTTGGTTTTGAAACCATGGTGAGCCAAACATAAGTGTATCTGTTGCTGTGTAACAAGAAGATAGTCCCAGCTCCAAAAAGCCTCAGATTTTTTGTATAAAGCAAGTTATGGGAGATGGGTATTGATCCAGGAGAGGATTGCCAGTTATTAGGCTGGAGAATAGCCTCAGGAAGTCACACTGCCTTGCTGATGACTTTTTTTTTACATTATGGTGAAAGATAGTTTTCAGGAAGATTTAAAGTAGATTTGCTAATAGTCATGGAAAATTCTAGTAACTGGACAGTAGGTGATATCATGGGCTAGTGAGAGAAAAGCTATTTTTGTTGACAGCTTTGTGCCCGGAGGCTGTTGTAAATCTGAATGTATTGAATGAAGGATGGTAGGTTGAGTGCATAACATTTTGCAGGGCCTTGGAAATGTAGAGAAGTGACTTCTGCTTACAGTGACTGAGAAGGGGCTAGAAGAGAGCTGTGGAGAGAGGCAAGAGCTGGTCAGAGGGGTAGTCTTCACAGGTGATCTTTGCAGGTGTCTGGGGGCATTAGATATTATGATGAGTGCATTTTTCTCTGTAGTACAGTAAATTATGCTTTATAAGAGCTGCTATGGGAAGGAATAGTGTAAGGTTTAAACACGGTTTAGTAAGAGCACACAGAGAAGACGGATAATGATGCTCAGGTTGTGAATGGTCTGAGAGACAAACAAAGTTTGAGACAAATGGTGGTGAAATTGTCAGCAGTGATATTTACTGAGGGGAAATTCTAACAGCTGTCTCCAGTTGGAGGTAATGGTATGGCATATGTAAGAAGAGTCTGTGCCTTCTAAAAATAAGCTTCCACCTCCTGTAATGTAAGGAGCTGTATTTTGCTTAAAACAAAACAAAAACAAGAAAAAGACAGAAAGTATATCCTCATCCTTGCTTATATTCTTTTGTATAATAATTTCTTCCACTACCACCTTATGCTTTTTTTTTTAATAGCCATTAATTCTGTCAAAAGTGAGGCTACTGGAAAGGCTCACCTTTCAGTATCAAGTTCAGTTAGGAGTATATGCTTTTCTAAAAGCGGGAACCAAAAATCTCAAACAAACCAAACTGACAGAAATGCTGTTGCCTTTAGTATAACTGAGCAAAACATGAACTGTTTTGTCACTGTTAGAGCTGATCAGCAGTATCACAGCTCAAAACATATGCTGCTGCAAATGCAAACTTGTTTTTGTTAAAATACGCTTTAAAGTGGTGGACAAATTCATGTTACCAAAAGTAGGGCCCCCTTTATATGGTGCCGATGGTGGGATTTATTATTCTGTTATTTAAGGTAATCGTATGTTGCTAGGTCAGGAAAAGGGTCACAGTTCTCAGATATAGCACAGCCTTAAGAAATTCTCAGAAAGACCAACAACTACAGAACACGAAACAAAAATAATATTTGGTCTTGCTCATAAGGTTCTAATTTTCTTGAATTATCCCAAGTGTGATAACAGCTTAGTCCTGAAGCACACACAGAAGCTCTGTTCAGCATTCCCGGGCCTTGGAGCAGTTTCTACAGTTGAACTTCCTTCCTTGCAGTGGAGGGTTTTATAAAAGCAAACACCATGTTTCTGAGGCATGCTGCAATGACAGAATGACTCTTTGCAGGTCAGGCATACAGCAGACAGTGACAAAGTCTGTGTTCCCACGCTGCCTGTGCCATCTGCTGACATTGTGAAAAATGTCCATCTAACTGTTCATCTTAAGATAAAAAAACTATCAGCACTCTGAATTTTGAGGTCATTCTTGATATGACTCGGTTACCATGCTCTTGTGGATTAAAACATCCCAATTTATATTGTCCTTTTGATGTGTCATGGAAAATGGCCACAAGAGTTTACTTTTCTTGCAGCTGTATGAACTCATTCTATGTTATATAACAGATGGTTAGAGGTGTTGAATGCACCATCTTAATTCAAACAAAAGGAGTTAGGTCTTTTAATGTTCAATCTGAAATAGTGGGAGACAGTCACCATAGTTTGTCTTACTCAATTAAGTAATTGTACAATAATTTGTTCAAATTATTTCTTAGATTACAGCTTTCACTTTGAAATCTTCATGAAACAGACAGCATTTTATAGCTGTTCCCACTGTTGTTTTTTTCCCCAAATGCAAATACCTGTTTTATTCTTCATTTGAACTACAAGTATTTAAATACATACTTATCTAGACTTAGAGCTGCTAGTGAGGTGATCACCTGCAATACATACTGTGTTTATAGGTTTAACATGCCATTAAATAACATGGACATGGAAACTTTAGATGTCTTTAGGTAAAGAAATTAAAGTATCAACTGACATGCTTGTAGATATACAAAAATACAAAAATAACCATGTGATGTGCACATTACATGCTCAAATTGAGTGAAAAGGTAAAATGTCAAATAAATTAATGAAAAATATTTCCAGAATACTTAATTGGTTCGTGATGGTTTGTCTTTGCTTCAGAAGCAATTGTTAGGAGACCTATTGGTTTTTATTATTTTTTCCCGCTTTCAGCTACTTACTATCATTTTAGGTTTCAATTGCTTGACATAGAATTGATGGATAATTAGTAGCGCTGATAACTGTGAAAAGCATATGTAGTAATTTAGTTCTTGGTTCTTTCTAATTGTCTGCCCATTGGTACTTTGCTAGGGTGAGTAGCTCATTATTCAAACACTGTAGATGGAAAGTACTGTAGATATAAAACTGCTCTTTTTAGTAACATGGTTTTGAAAATAAAAACCTTTTCAACAAACAAGTCATTATTTGACAAATCTATCCCCAAAACTGTTATTCATATACTGTTAGGAGATTGGGGTTGTGAGGGGGAGAGGAAGGGTAGGGTTGGCAGATAATGTTCATTTTTCACTGTGTCCGAAATAAAGATGTGTCACTCATTTAAAAGATTCTAAAGGTAAATACAATAAAATACATAGAAATACATGTAACTGGGCAAGCTTCATTTGTTGAAGGTAAGCAGCTAAAGTAAATAGGCATTAAGGGCAAAGCTGTGCTATTAATTATGGCTGACCTTGAGGTCATTTTGAACCTCAAATCTGCAAACAAATTTTACAGGAAACATTTTGACTTGCCTGCAGGAGTATTTCCTTCCGAGTCTAATGTCTTGAGGTTGTTAATCCTTCTGTTTAATCCACTCATTTTGAAGTGTGCTTGAAATTTAAAGGCATGCTGCAGTATTTGTGCACAGCCTCCCTGCAGTCTCCACAGCTCCCTCATTGCAGTTCTCTCTTCTGTGGCACTTCCCTTGTCTGGAGCTTCTGACCAGAGAGAAGTCTGGTTCTTGAGGTCTGGTGTACTCTGATCAGTGATGTAACACATACCCTGAACAATGAAGAGTGTCTTAGAAACACTGGGTCTTAACCAGAAATTTTCGTCTGAAATATGAGGGTAGATATTTCTGTTAAAAGTTTAAATATTTGTTTTAGTGTTCAAACCTAATATACTACTGAATGTTAACACAGAATTCTATGTTTTCATAGTTGTATGACTCGGAGGTTTTGAAAGCTCACTATGGAGACACTTGCCTTTTCTGTTATCAAATTTTCTCACATGCGAATGGATTTGTTCATCAAAGTTCTTCACCTGTGAAAATATACTATTTCATATGAAATCTTAACATGTAGCACTATTGTTTGGGTTAAGTTAGTTTTGAACTAGGCAACAAATCTCCTCAATCTTTTCACTTAAGCTAGAAACAGAATTGAAAGTTTAATGAGCTGTAATAAGTGTCTGAATATATTAATTTATGGAGTTTTTCTTCAAGCATATATTTTACCAATCTGACAGTTCATTGTAGTCAAGCTTATACTTGAGATAATTTTTTTCCCCCAGTTGTTTGCTCCACTTGCAACTTTAAGGTGAAGAATTCAAGTTGATGTCACACTTTATATTGTAATTTGGACAAAATCTAAATAGATGTTTCCAGCTTGCATCATGTGTAACAGTTGATGTACTTGACTTTCTTGTTTTCAAATAATGTGATGTCATCTACTTCTAATCTTCATGTCTTGTTTTGGAAAAGCAAATTGCAATGTTTAACTTTTTTCATTTCCCCTTTTTTTCCCACAGATTTGAAGAACTTGTGAAAAAATTCAAAGTAGAATATCATGCTGGTGGTTCTACTCAAAATTCCGTCAAAGTGGCCCAGGTTTGTTCTTCCTTAGCAAAGAATTACTGATAGTTTCAAGTGTTGAGTTTGAATCCACTTGATCTGTGTTATCTGTTTCAGTGAGCCCTGCAGGGTGGGTACGTGTGATTTTGTTGCTCAGACTATGCTTATAGTATTTGATATGATGTGTTTTGAAGTTGTATTCTTTAGTCTTTCCACACACGTTCTGCCAAGGTTGTAGTTACAACTACAGTGTACTAGGAGTGAAAGGCTTTTGCCAGAGATGTGTGGTGGGAAGATAAGAGGCAAGGATAAGGAGCCTCGCTGCAGTTAGGAATCTTATAATGAGGAGATAAAAGAAACAGTGAAAAGGGTTAAACAGAGAAGCTGTTGAGTCTTTGTGCTTGGGGATTTTCATATCTTACCAGGATGAGTTCTTTGGGCAACCAGATCTAAATTTGAGGCTGGCCCTGCTTTCAGTGGGGGGTTGGACTGGAGATGTGCAGAGGTCCCATCTAGTCTGCATTGTCCTCACCACATTTATCCTGTAAGAACTTGAAAGTTTGTCCGTAAAAGATTGAAATGTAAAACTTTCTTTTATAGAAGGAGAATGTTTCTGGCAATGGGTATGATGAATAACAGTAATGATGGATCTGGTTTCAGGTATATTAGTTTTTCTGTAGCTAAAGTATGCCTTTTGTCACAATACCTTCCAGCATATACCTGTGTGAATATTTTAGATTGTGTGAGATGTAGAAGTTCTATAATTAAAAATACACGAACAATTATATTCTTTTTGTTATTAACTTCAAGGCTCCCTACCTAGTTAAAACTTACTGCCAGATAACATTAAATGCACATTTGGAAGAAATAAAGTTATAACCTAATAAGGGTTGCCCTCACCAATAAAAGGGGAACATTCATTATACTAATAATCGCTGTTTCCTTCTACAAAATAGTTGCTGCTTCTTTACTAAGGTTTTCATTGTTTAAAACCCCAAAGGTCTTGAAAATATTGGCGATTAAAAAAAATAGCATGTGTTACAATGTATATAGCATTGTCATTCTGAAATGGTTATGTTTTTTAAATATAATCAACTTTCTGAGCTTTTTCTTTTTTTTAAAATATGTGGTCAAGCCAATTTTTTTGCTTCTGATACTTTGGAAAAGCCCCTTCACCAGGGAAGCTCAAGTTATTGCTATCAGTCTCTTGTCAGTCTCACTGTTGCTTAATCTATGTGGCTGGTGTAGAGGTGGTGTCTCTTTCATTACAGCTGATTAGAGGTGAAGCTTTGGCAGGGAGTTCTTCAACTGTGTGTTAGTTCAGAGGCTCAAAATTCTGCTTCCATTCCTACATCTAGAGGTTTAGAAGCAAATGCACGTGGTGGACTCAGAGTTTCTAGACTCTGAAGTCTTCAAAGAGCCCAGGACTTTATTTCCCTCTTTCCTTGAAGTGACCTTTGTGGCATCAGCTAATTTATTATTAAAGTATGTCTCGTTCTTAACTGTCTCTTAACCTATTAGTTCAGGTGTTGTTCAATAACTGTACTGTGAAGTACACAGACTCCATTTAGAGTCAAGGAAATAGATGAAAGTTAAATCAATGAAATGTAGGGATTTTTATGTCAACGCTCATTTCATATACCAATTGGGTTTTGTCAGTGAACTTTTCCTTTATCTTGGCTCAGAGTTGGGAGACTCATTTAGCTCCAGTTGCCATCTGGAATTGTATTTGTCTCCAGAAGGTTTGTCATCTCCTAGTTTCTGTTTCAAATAAGATTGAAATCTAAACAGTTGTGCATGAATAACATAACATCAGTAAGAGACTTTAGAAAGAGAGATGGGAGAGTGAGAAGAAAAAAAAGAGAATTCTGGAAATCTTGAAAGACGCTCTTATTCTGTAAGCTTTAGCAGAAGAAAAAAGTGCGAGGATAGAAAAAAGTAGTTGAAACATAAACCAAAAATGAAACTAGTAATTGTGGAAGAGATTTTGCAGCAATATCCATTTTCTTATTGAAGACAATGAGTGTGTAAGTAATCTTAGGGATGAACAGTTTAAATACATATTTATTTTGTTGAAAGAAACAAAAGAAAGTAAAGGCTAATTTAGGAAGCTTGACTGGTGTCTGGGAAGTAAAAGACCAATAAATAAGTTCAGAGTGCTGGGGTAGCCACACTCTTAAGTGAATGTGGATTCTCTGTGAGAAGACATTCTTAGAGAAGAAATCCTAAGAATAATGCTCTTATTATTTGCCCATCTTGTGTTACATTATGGGAAAAGCTTGAAAAAGTGTTCTGTAAAATGACAGAAACTAAAAAAACTGTTTAAAACTTGATGAGAAATAATAACATGTTGAAGAAAGGCATCCTTGCAAGCCTAACTACAATGGAATACAACTGTCTGAGTCAAATGGTTGGAAGTAAACAAATGGACTTTGAAGTCTGGCAATTGCTTTTTAAAAAGTTGATTTCTGAGTGGGAGGAGTATATTATTAAGGAATGTAATAGGAAAAGTGCAATTAGTAAAGTGATTGGATTAAAAAAAGGAACAACTTAGCAAGCAGCTCAAAGGGTTATTGAATTGTTCTTTTCAAATAGTTGTCTTCTTTAAGTGTCAGAAAGGGAATAGTACGTTGAAACAAAACTGCTGAGGCAAAATTGGTGGAGAAACTTAGGAATATATAATGTGTTTGAAAAGGGAACCTGTCGTATGCTCGCTCACGTGGGGTGTGGTGATCATCTCTTCTGTTATATATGCTCATACATTTCGGATATTTTGTATCTGCAAGGGGAGTGGGAGCTGCTCAAGAAGTACTATCTGTTTCTGAAATGGATAAGCCAATTTCTTTTAAAAAAAAAAGTCTTAGAAATACTGTATCTTGTGTGAAAAGTTTGAGTTGTTAATCACAGAAAGAGGCAATAGGAAGAAGTTCTGAATTCTGAAGAAAACTGAGAAGAAAATGAAGCTGAAATCATGGAGTTTGGAACTAAAATTTAAAGGAACATCACCTATAATGGAAATTAAGGTTTTGGAAGTTTACAAAGAATTAATCAGAGTTGCAGTCAAGCTGTGAAGAGCAAAATTAGATTTTTTTTTTTTTTCCTAGCATGTTAGCAGAAAGGAAAGGTCTGAAGTGCAGCCTTGAAGGAATAATTTGTCTGGGGAGGTACTAAAGGGAATCTTGTTATTTTTGAAATGTTGTCTTGCAGCAGAGCAGAAGGAGAGTGTGTGGCACACTGCAGGAGTGTACGATGGTTGGAGAGCATCAAAAAGCTGAATGTTGGCCATGCTGTGTGCCCAAAGCAGGCATTATATGGACAGCTTAGGAAAAGAGAAAGGTCTGGACATATCAGGGGCAGCAGAAAGGATTTTTTTATCGTAGTAGTAGTAGGAGGAGTGCTTCTAATATACAGTATAGAAGACATGTTTCCACAAAATGAAATGTGGAAGCAGAGTCACAACATACGTTAGAGGGAATCTCTGTTAAAGCAAAGTGAGGGGCACGTGAAAATTTAGTCTGTTGCAAAAGGAATACAGAAGACTGTTGATTAAACATTGAGAGGATGGAAGATAAATGATAAAGGGGCAGAAACCTGGAAATACCATATTCTTTAAAAGTGTGTTATATAAACATTTTTCTAAGTTAATAATGTTTTTTAAAAATACCTCAAAATGGTGAAAGGAAGTACCAAGAACAACATAAAAGTGTTGAAGGGCAGTACTAAAGCTGAGGGGGTTTGCTGTTTATGTTCAGGTTTTCTTGGATATTGAAGTTGTTTGAACTGATCCTGGAGAGAGTGAGGGAATCAATATTATTTTGGCCTGACTCATGATATGAATGGGGGGGAGGGAGGGGAATTAACAATATATTCCAGAAGTGACAGTAACATGCATAAACATGGAAAAGATAAAATAAATGAGATGAGTTTAGTCATTCCTTAATGATACTAAAGTAACAGCAAATTATACTTTGGAAATACTAATTCATATTAGGAGAGGTATGGTGGCAGAAAGAAGGGAAGGAAGTGGAGATAAGAAAGCAGGCGAGGGAATGGGCAAAACTGAGACAAAAGGAAATAAGTAATCTGGAAAAACTATAAAACTGTAAAAATCCTAATGTTTTTCTGATTCAACATCCCTCAGAGCCCCATCCTTATTTCTTCCTTAGAAGTCTGCTTTCCTTGTCCCCTCTCATCTTTCTCGCGTGTAAATTTGTTCACCTGGAAAAGATGGCTAACTAGAACAGATTGAGTGTTTCTAAGGCCTTAAGGAGAAGTCTTACTGAAGTAAGTATCTTTCTGTTTAAAACTTTAGTACTGAGTGAACAAAATAGTAACAGAAAGTAAGAATGGGAAGAGGGTAAGACAAATAATGATAAAGGACTTTCCTGACAGCGGTACGATACAGAAAACAGGTGGAATCCAGATAATCAGTAAAAATGCACTTAATGCACTTCTAAAGGTGCTGTGTTAGTATTAGACACTAATTAATTAACACAGTACTAATACTATGTTAGTATTGGTGGGATAATTTTTTCTTAACCCACCAATAGAGAGCATTGATAATTTTGCTGGATTGAGTTTCAATTAATCAGTCACTGAAAATTTCCAAATACTTTGGAAAATGGGAACTAGAGAGGATGAACTGAATTGCAATAATTTAGTTTCTGAAATAGAAACTTAAGTTTAACTTTCCTGTTTGCTTTAGTGATCTTGGCATTGGAATTATAGTTCTATACTGCCTTACTTTTGCTTTGTGTTTGAAGTTGAAGTTGTGATGCTTGCTTCAGAACAAGAAGTGCAGGAGTATCAAATTGAAACTCCAGTGTGCTTCTCTGACCTTTACTTGTCTCATTAAATTTTGGCTTTATATTTAATATGATATGTGACATCTTGCTTTAATCTGAGCTCTTGCAATCTCTCCAAATGATTGCGTCCATTATATTAAATCTATAAAATATGCATACATGTAACTGTGTGCAGTTCATAAATAATGTATTGTTTTAGGGTTCTGCCAACAAACTGAATTCAGATTCATGAAGACAGTATTTGGCTACTGCTCAGCTTCCTTCTGTAATTTCAATTAAGACTATGCCCATCTAACAATGGACATTGATTTGGATGAAAACAAAAATCTGAATCTTTTAATAAGGTTCATGACTTTAAAGTGTCTAAAACAAACAGCTTACATGTGCAGAGAGGGCAAGTTTTGCTGACCAGGCCAAATTTGCATGATTTTTATCAGTGTTTATTTTGACTTTGGGGTACTGAGGTTAGAACTGCAAGAAGTAGTCTTTGAAGTTTTATCTTTCTAACTCAAGTGCTGGATTTCAAGTCTAAATTGATAGAATTTTGTAACTTGGATTTTAAACTGCACAGCCTTGGCAACAAACAGCATTTTCATTCTTGTTTTTCTGGGAGTACTCAAAGAATGCCACTTTCTTCATCCTCAGAATGGGTACTCTTGGTTTATTCTCTATTTCTTAATAGCTTATTTTTTATTCTAGCAATTCTGCTATTGCTGTGGATCTAACTTAGCAGCTAGAGAGTGCTATATTCTATTGTTTCTTTGTTCTCGGAAGAATTGTGAAATTCTCATTGCACAAGTTTTATTAGTAGTGATGCCATGTGAACTTGGAAGAACGTAGCTTGACACATTTCAAGTTGAATTTTTAAGACTGGCTGATAAAGAGAAAATGCAAATGAAAATTTTTTGGGAAGCTATCTAGTGAATACTTGGGAATTCACAATAGTGTTTTTATAATACCTCCGAAAATCATGCTGACTCCCTTTTTCTTTTTGCACTACTTTTTGCTATCTAGTGGTAACCTTTCATTTTTTTGTGGCTGTGCAACATTTTTGCAAAAAGCCTATGTCAGGTTGTTAGCTCCTTTAAAGAAGTTTGGCTTTAAACCAGAGTATGTATTTATTTACTCTTAATACTGTGTTGATTGGAATGACCTTTAAATGAGGGATAACACTGAGAGAATAATATAATAAATTATGTTGAACTTTTGAGTTCCACTGTCATCTATACATCAGGGAAGTATTATACTGTTCCAGTATGAGCTTGTATTTCAAGGGCTTGCAACTCCATCCCAGTTTTTGTTCTTCAGTTATGATTAACTTGATCTGTTAATCTGAAGTGATTGTGCTTTTAAACATTCTAATAAACTGACAAGTTTGATAATTTAATTTTGAAAAATGAACAGATTCATGCTCGTTTATAAAAAACGGTATGTTCTGAAGGCTTAGATGTTTTAAAATTTTGCTATTTGTTATGTGAGTAATTAGCTAAACCTTGGTTTAATATCAAGTATGTGTCTACTGAGTCAAGTCATGCCTAATCCAAAAATAATATGTAAAATTAAAAATTTATCTATGAAGAATACTTGTAGGCAGAACTGCATTTTATAAACAATATAAGCTGTAATCTTCTAAACACATAACTAGTTTCAGTGCAACTGGTTCCATGTTTTTAAAAATAGGTTTATATGTAATTGCCAAGTAGTAACCTTGGCTAAACAGTACTTTTTGCATGTAATCTACAAAGTCCATCACATATTGGCTTTTCAGTGTTCAGTCATTTAGTGATTTCTTCCTCACTTTCCTATCAGTCTGTATAAATGGGCATATAACTAATGAATTTAATCTTTTCCTCACTTGTGAAAATTTCTGCATTACTTCTATACAGTAGACTAGAGGAAGGCGTAGCAGGAAGCAAGGCTTGGCTTGGGAGCAAGCCTCAAACTGTATTGAATGTGCATAACCGGGAGAGAGGTAATGGAAGGCTCATCAGAGAGGTCACCCCAAGCATACTCTCAGTTCTTCATGTTGATGCAACTTTGCAGGAACTGTAGGCTTTTTTGGAAATGTATCACACCATCAACAAAAAGTTCTCTGTTCTGCTTACTGTGTGCTTAAAATCACTTAGACAACAAATACCTTTCTCCAAAAGTTGTTTCTGGACTAGCACTCCAAGAAAGTGCAAGCAAGTCCCCTAAACAACTTTTTCCTCCTATTTGGTGAAGCAGAGAACATTTAGCTCTGTATCTTTCTGTTGACCAAAAGGAAATAGGTCGGGGTTTTTTTGCAAAGAGAAGTAGACTCTGTGCTTTCTGAACCATTTGGATCAGAATGTTAAATTCCTCAGAGTTAGTTTTGGCCTTATGCTTGATATTCCTTAAGCAGCTTCATTTTCATTCCTTAAGCAGCTCTGCTCAGATGGGCTTGGTGGCCTCAGCAAACATGTGTTTCCAATATTTTCAATAGTTCAGTCCAGCTTTCAAGAAAATGTACAAAAAAGATCTCTAAAACATTTTCTCTTTGGTATGGTTTAATAAACTTTGGGGTTATAACCTCACCTCTGCAGACAACAATCTTGAGGTGTGTTTCTCCTTCCATGCCAAGTCCCACATGTTCCTGCCATGCACTGCACTGGTGTCGCATTCCACAGCATGGTCTCCTGGCAGCACCATGTGCTGTCCTACAAATGCACATACCTGCTTCTCAAACCTGTTCAATATCAGAGAAGATAAACCAGAGAAAGAGTCAGGAGTTATAGCTAAATTTTTCCTATTTATATGTTACTAAAATTTATATACTACTAGCCAGTAATCTCTTAAACATGTGTCCCCAGTGCTGTTTGTGGCTTGCCCTTATGAATGAGGTGTATACTTGGTGAAGGAATAACAAAATGTGCATCAGAGCTGACAAACAATCATTTAAAGTTCATATCTCTGGAAATACAGCAATGGCTATTCCCACAGTGGCAAAGGTGATGTCCTTTTGATAGTGTCACAGTGGACAGGACCACATGCCAGTGACACCAGCTTCCCGAGTTATTTATTCTCTTAAGTGCACTTTATCATTCATGTATTTTTCCAAATTAGCCAATGTCAAACATCACAGTGATGTGTCCCTGCTTCTGCCAGAACAGCCAGCCTTTCCTCATCAGAATTATAATATGCAGCTTGGGAAACTGGTGTAATGCCTAAACTGATCAGTACAGATGTCAGAGAAATTTTGTAACATTTGAAAGCTGCCTAAATTTTTTTGGAAAGTCTTAGAGAAGATTGCTAGACCTTTTACTCAGCTGTACCTAAGATAATTTTCAAAGGTTTATTTGGAACTACCTTGACAGTTCAAAAAAGCAACGAAACAATTTTATCATTATGGCAAACCCTGCAAAAATCTCAGCAAATTCTTCTGAGACTACAAAGCTGGGAAGTTCTCAAGTTTTTTTGTGCTTGTGAAGGAAACCCATCCATTATTTCCATGGTTTTAGGTCAGATGGTGAAAGTGAATGATGGAGCAGTGCACTGGAGGACCTAGCTTTTCAAGGTTACTGATAGCAAGGCTATTAGTAGTTTTTCTGCACACCGGGAGTAACTGTGTACAACTCTGGACTTATAGACCTGGGAATATAGTTTCAAGAAATACCAGGATGGTCACAAAATGAAGCTCCAAAGAGCCTGTGGCAGTTTTTCAGATTCTGCAATGCCAGGTCCCTGAATCTGTCCTCTTGAAAATGAGGCAGTTTCAGTTACACCATTGTCAGTTTACAACAGACTTTGTTATGAGACAGATGGTAACTGTTAAGCATTGCAAGACAAATGTCCTTATGTGCATTGCTTTGGCATGGGATGGAGTGGTCACATGGGCTGGTCTGTTTGGTGCACCAGGACCATAGCCACTTGCTTTTTCAGGTCCTGTCCCTGGCCAGCAACATCAGTAGGACTGTAGGAAGACTGTCTTTGAAATGTATCACATCCAAAATCACTTTAGAAAAACATTAAAAAGAGTTGTACAATCACATTCTCTCTAAATCCATTCAGATAGAACCTTGAAACTCTCTGTGTGTTTGAGTGAGCTTCAGAGTGCATATGCAGCCTGTGTTCATCCATCCAAAATTGTAATTTATTTAAATGATTAGAAACTGTTTCCATATTCTGGAGTAATCAAACATCAGTCACCCACATGGAATCAGAAGGCACTATATAAATGGTAGCATTTGGTTTTTTCTGGGTGTGCAATTCAGCTGCAAGCTGCTTGACTCAGCTTATATGCCTATTTAGCTGTGTTAACACCATGTTTTGAAGCTGCAAAAATTTTGTCAGAGTTTTCAAAGTAATGAAAGAATCTGGGCTCTGTCCCTAAGCTAATGTCCACCTGAATGAGTGAACTCAAACGTCATTGTTTTTTGATTTTGTTTTTCCATGAGCCAATGCCAACTCTTAAGTTGTGCAACATGCTATTTTGAGAGTGATATTAACTAGCATGGCCCCTAATTTATGCTTATCCTGAAAAAGGTCTAGGTAGTAAAATAATCAGTGCAAGCTGGGATTTAGCTTGAAGAAGCAAACAGCAGTGAGCCATATTTAGAGGATCTGGGTCCAAGGGTGCTGTGCTGTGAATCCTCCAACCTTTTTGTGTGCAGAGTGACAATGGGACTTTCTCAGAACCTTTTGCTCCATGAAACTCTCCGTGCAGTGGTGGGCTGATGGCTTGACTGGCATTGACTTGACTTGTTCCCATTAGTTGACACTGGAAGGAGAATGACTGCTTGGTTTGGCAATCTCAGAAGAGAGGATAAATCCCTGTGCTTCACTGATATTAATTTGGTGTGCCTCAAGCCTTGGGAGCTCAGGAGGTGTTTTACCCTTAGCAGCTCAGTAAGTTACATAACTACATCTTTAGCAATTAATTAATGTTAAGTGATGTGTTACAGTGGGGAGTTAATTGCCCTGGAAATCTGAAATGCCAAGTTAGAGAGGTTTCTTGCACATCTCTGGAATGCTTCCTGTTGAAAGTGTACTTTTTTACCCCCTGAACACAAACACTGGAAATCTTGCTGTTACCTAAGAACTATATGCAGGTTTTATAATATACTATTCCTGGAGATCTCGTGCTTTCATGAGAATCTTTAAATATGTTAGTATAAGTTCCTTGTACATTTATTAGATATATCCACAGGTTTGTTGCCTAAAACTATTATTTTTTCTCTTTCAATAATTTGTGCACAGTCCAAGTGCATATATGTCTGATTTTCTACTTTTGGTTGCTGCTAATTTCCATTGTAGTCATGTAATAAATTAGTATGCCTTTCTTACGTATATGATGGGCGTAACAGTGGTTTATCAGAATAGAAATTTAATATAGTAGTTTACTTAGTCCAGAGGGCTAAGGACTGGTTTATCAGGAGGTACAGTAGGGCTTTTTTTAGGATCCTGAGCATGATTACAAAGGCACATGCAGGATTGCCTTACCAATCATATCACTAGACTGTGTTGTAATGGCTTTTGCAGTGACTGGTTTTGTGTGCTACTCTCTCCAAAGATATGGGATAATGCAATGAACTCCTAATAGAGAAGTCGTATCCTAGTACAACTCCATTAGCAGTTGACTTACACTAAGACCCATTAGAGTTGGCCTGTAGGTAGTCTTATTATTGGTATGTATATCTAGCCTTTAAAATAAAAGAACTTTGTAAAATTTTACTTCATTGGTATGCGTTGAGTTTCACAGTTTTATTATTCTTGCTGCAAAATAGTACTTGGATAGATTTTGCCTGTTATCATCTTAAACAACTGTAGTAGGAAATGTACCAGAATATTTACCCCATATTGCTTGGTTCCGTTCAAATCGGTCACAAGACCTGAAAGGAAAAATATGCCTCTTGTAAACTCTGAATTTGTTAAAGCACAAAAACATATGCACCAGCTCCACTTAGTTTCTTGTTATGTTGTACCCAGTAAAGTATTGAAAGTTGATGGGTTTGTATTCACTTTAGATGCCATGCTTGTGTTCTGCTTTTAACTCTGAAATGTTTTGTACTTTTGAGTGAAAGAAGGGTCCTTTATGCCTAATGGCTAGATTCTGCATCCTTTTTCTAGCTATGCACTCCACCACTCTTCCTCTATCTTCACACATGTCACAGTATTGGGACTAACTCACAGAATCACAGAATATGCTGAGCTGAAAGGTACCCACAAGGATCATCCAGTCCAACCTCTAGCTCTGCACAGGACCATCCCCAAGAGTCACACTGTGTGCCTGAGAGAATCATCCAAATGCTTTTTGGAATCTGGCAGGCTTGGTGCTGTGAGCACTGCCCTGGGGAGCCTGTTCAGTGCCCAACCACCCTCTGGGTGAAGAATCTTTTTCTAATATCCAGCCTAAACCTTCCCATACACAACTTTAGGCCATTCCCTTGAGTCCTGTCACTGGTCCCCACAGAGAAGAGATCAGTGTCTGCCCCTTCTCTTCCCCTCAAAAGGAAGTTGTAACTGCAATGAGGTCTCCTCTCAGTCTCCTCCAGGTTGAACAGACCAAGTTACCTCAACCCCACTCCTCATATGGCCTCATAAGGCCCTTCAACACCTTTGCTGCCCTCCTTTGGACACTTTCTAAGAGCTTAATGTCTTTCTTATGTTGCAGTGCCCAAAACTGCACACAATATTCCAGGTGAGGCTGCCTCAGTGCAGAGCAGAGCAGGACAATCCCCTCCCTCACCGGGCTGGCGATGCTTTGCCTGATGCCCCCCAGGACAGGGTTGGCCCTCCTGGCTGCCAGGGCACTGCTGGCTCGTATCCAACTTGCCATCCACCAGGACGCTCAGGTTCCTTTCCTAGGATGTGCCCTTTCTTGGCACTGCTCTCCAGCATCTCATTTCCCAGTCTTTCCATACATCCAGGGTTGCCCCATCCCAGGTGCAGAATCTGGCACTTTCCGTTGTTAAGCTTCATAAGGTTGGTGGTTGTCCAGTCATCTCATTTGCTGAGCTCTCAACAATGTGTCAAGTATTTCAACTTGTTTTTTCCATTTTTCTAATGAGATTAATGAAGCATCCTTAGGAGTTAGATGTAGACTTTGTAGAATTGAATAGTATTTACTTATAAAAGACATACCTTGTGTTACATACTAGTCTGTATAAGCAGAGTTAAGTTTAGATATCCTAGTAAAGTGAAATTATTACACTCAATTATAGTGCATTTCTTCATGATGTTAGTCTGACAAACAAATTCAAGAACATTATTTCTTTTATCAATTTTTTGGCATATATTTGTAACATGTAAGAGCACAACCTTGTTTTATTGTCACTGTTGTGGTACAAGTGCACTGTAGGAACCTGGTTAGTTTGTCTTTAAAAAATACAGCCTGAAATTAGAGTGATGTCATATTCTTAGTTTGTACTTAAAATAAAAGGCTTTTGTTTTTTAAAGACAACTGAGAGTTTGTTGGAACTCTTAAGATGACCTGGGAGTTCTGCTTTTTTCATGCATCTTATGTAGAAGAAATTCTTCATGACTGTAGATTAATTCCATAGTCTACACCAGATGATTACTAAATGAAAAAAGAAACTTCTTGACCTAAGTGTTTAATGATGTTATTATTCATTGTTCAAGTTTTTAAAATTCTTTGTGTACAAATAGAGACTAGGGTGGGCGTGATAGATGAAAAAAGGTAACTTTTGTGTGGCCTCAGCAGTTCTCATGTGTGATCTCAAAATGGGTCAGCTTATTCTGTAACAGCTGCTGAATTGCTGCAATCTGCAGGCCGGAATGCTGAGAGAATATAGGTGCTGGTTTATTTTAATTTACCGGGCTGTCAGCTGCAGCAGCTCCGTAGATATGTCATGAGCCAGCTGAATTGTTCCTGCAGTGAGGGCAAGGGTGCCTGGGCAAAGGGTGGGTAGTCTGCTGGTTAAAGACTACCAAGCATTCCCATGGAAATCCGTTCCTGCTTGTAATTCAGAGCTCTGCACCTACATGAGAGCCCAGAAAACCAGCTTTTTCTCTCTAGAGGATACACATTACAGAACTTCATCTGGATCATTCATTGGTGTCCAGCTATGTCTGTATGGGCACCTGCACTGTTGTGAGAGGGAATTTGATCGCAGATTATTGCATCTTCAGTTTATGAATATAGCTAATGATAATTACAAAGTAATCCAAAATTCAGCATTAGTCTAAACATGGTAACTGAAGAATTTAGATTCCCAATTTAATTTTGCTAGAGGTTGTCGTATCTGAAATGCAGATATCTGGATAACATGGTGACATGTATTGCCTTTTAAAATTGTTGTGAAAAATTGCTAAATACTGCTGCTTATAACAATCTGCCATCCTCCCATCTTATAAATGACATAAAATGGTAATGCATGATTAAGCAAGTCTTTAGGGATAGTCTGTTTAAGTCACTGTGAAGTTTTTTCAAATAATTTTTTCAAAACTTGGTTAGGTTGAAATATACAAAAATGTGAAGATGTTAACCCTTATGTTACAATTATACCTTAATGCTAAATTATTATATCATTGATTGCATTTTTTAAAACAGTAATATGCTTTACATTTCACTAAAAGTTTTAAAAGTTATTTACATTTCATTAAAAGTTTTCAAAATAGTTTTGAAATTTTATGGTGGCTTCTCTATTCCTGTGTTAATTGCCCATAGGAGACAGATCTTTCTTTGGAGTCATGGAACTGAAATGTTGCATCTCAGAAATGGCAGCTGTACGTTCTGTTTAGTTTTCAGAAGGAACCAGTTCTGGAAAATATTTGATGATCCTTGTGGGTCCCTTCCAACTCAGAATATTCTGTGATTCTATTGAAGTGGTCTCATTTTTTTGAGGAACACTTAATATATTAAAGTGAGGAAAAGCACGTTTAGCAAAGACAAAGAAATTAGTCTCAAATAATTAGTCTCAAATAAGCATTTATCTGAATATTTGTGTATTTAGTTATGTTGTTCATAACCTTTTAGGGTTGTTTTTTTTTATTACAGTCTGGTCTGTGACCCTCTAAGCTAGGCAATTTATCAAGTTTTGCCATCACTATTGGTGAAGATGTATCTAGTGTTCAAATTCTTTGCAGTAATGCTGTTAGAAACTGCATGGCTTGTTTTCCACTAAGCATGCTCTAGGAGCCAGAGATCTAGAGTGAACCAGGACCGATGGGTCACAAATAAGGGCAAGTTGGCAGGAATCAAAGGAAAATTTTCTCTTTCTGCTATGCTATTTGTGATATGGTTGGATAATGGCTTTAGGAATGACACATACAATATTTTCAGAAGAACTAACATGATTTAAAAAACTGTAGCAATGACAGTTTTTAAATTTACATACATAATGTAGATTTGAGCTTTATGCTGAGAATGCTGCTGTGAAGTAGACCAAGTGTGATTTTCTGTGACAATCTAACTGTGTTAGAATTTTAGACTAGGTGACTCAAAGCTGCCCTGCTAAAAATAAAGCAGGTTTCTGTTTTAAAATCTGAGCTGTACACACAAATTCAGAATATATATGCAAAAAATAAAAAAAAGCAAGCTTCTGTCCATGACAGTATTTTTTTTGTTTTACGGTATTTTGTTTAACTCTGACATACAGTTCAAAGGTTTAAAGATGCTGAGAATCGAGTTACTTATAAGAAAAGGTAACTGTGACCTGGTCGTATAAAGCTACCTTTTTTAGAGACCCCTATGCCAATAGCTCTAATATTTTTCTTACAAATAAAAGAAGCTCTATGCAGCAATTTGAGACAGCAGAGGCTTGACATCCAGGTTTGCTTTTGTTAAATATTGTGCAAGTTTTGTGCAAGTTAAGTTTCAGAAGCAATTTAAAGATTAACAATTAAGTTCCAGAGCAGCTTCACTTACAAAATTGAGAATGGCATGGCATGCTTTATTACACATGTTGAGGCATAGTAGTTTACTATGTTCTAAGTCAAGCAAGCAAGAACATGTGTGAGATGACTATTTTTTAATTGCAACATGATGGAGTGAGGTGGCCTTTTGGGTTCTCTGCTTTTCTTTTATTCTTCTAATTTTCCCCATCCATTGTTTGAAACACATCAAGTAACTATTTTGTTAGTCCTCTGAAGGTGAATTAATTAATCTTTCTTTTCTAGAAGGTATAGGAGGGGAAGAATTTGATCATCATCTGGTCTTGGTTCATGCTGGATTTTTCTCACGTAATTAGCATTATGAGAAGTGTCTAGTTTTTAGGATGCTTTTAGACAGCTGAAAGCAGGCTTTGCACTACTTAAAAATAAATCTGTTCCACCAGAGACATAAAAAAATTTTTTCCAACTCATGCTCTGAACTGACCATTGAGGTTGAACTTCTCTTTTATAATGTGTCTGGCTTAACAACAAATGACCTCTTCCACTTTCTATGATCCCCTTCCTTGCGTTTTTTTTTGCGAGCATGCAAAAGAACCCAAATATTCCCAGTTCTAAAGCTATGATTTAAAATTATATGGGTGAGGCAGCTAAAACATAAAAGTTTTTAAAAAAATCCCACCCTCTTCTGTTCTTTATAGGGCTTTTTAAATGGTTTTGCTTTGTAGTCTAGGGGCTTGAAATGTCTTCTGACACTAGACAAACTGTGCAATTTCCTCTTCACTCAGATCTCTGCAAGTGTTTGCTTTGAATTTGTTCTCTAATACAAGTTCACCGTATCTCTTAGGAGTCTGTAATCTTCTCACGTTCTCCAGCTTTCCTGTTGCTTTTCCTTTCTTTTTCTCTGTTCTTAAGCAGGGAGCATCTCTTTTCCCATGTGAGCCACTCCAGATTATTGTCAGAAAAGTAGAAATATCCCTCCTCTTCTAACAGTGGGACTGAGGATGCAGTGCCAGGATGTCATATACTAGAAACTATTCTGTTTTGACATTCTACTTAGGGAAGGGCTGATGGCGCTTTGAATAGTACTTGGTGTTTCATTAGTACAGAATTTGTCAGGTGCTGCTTGTTCTATCAAGTGTTGTGACCCACTGTCGTAATGGGATGAGTGTCTTATAAACAATTCCAAAACTGTTCCTTTTTTTGCTTTGGTTTTTGCTTGAGAGTGTTGTGGCCAGACACAGGGTCCAACCTCGACTATATGCTTTAATTATAGACATCTGCATCTCTTTTAAGGAGAGTGCCTCTTTTTTTTTGGTAGTGTGTGTAACACACAAGTAAAAAGTGTATTTTAGATATCAGGGAAAATTCAAAAAGAAAGCACCTTATGTCTCTGTATCTTTCTCACTGTATGATAGTTTCTCACTTATGAGGAATTTGTTTTAGAAACAGATTGAAGGACAATTCACAAAAATGTCTATCTTCTGCCATTGTTGTGGAGCTGTTTCACGTGGCCCTTACATTTAGGTTGGCTTTGGATGTGGGTAAGCATACATTTTAACAGAGCTCTTATTAGGGTTGTAATCAGAGGGGTCATGAAAGAAGTGATAGAGACAACTCTTTCACAGTCACATTCATTATTTGATTGATTCACAGCTCAGGGATCCAGCCGTTGTTGCTACTGTCAGTAGCAGTAATACCAAACTGAGCTTGGTAACTCTGTATTATGGGAATTCACATCTTTGTTGCATGAGCTGTCTTGTATGGAGTCTTTCAGACCTCTGTTTTCTTCTTCACGGTAATTAGAATTCACATGAAATCCCAGGGGGTTATCAAATATTGCCAGTATGCAGACATGAAATAATTGCATGTTTCCTTTAAGTCTGTGCGATGAGCATCAAAAGCTTCTGAAATATCTGAACATAAATGAAAATCAATATATTTGGGCTGAACTTAGTGAGAACTGATACCAATGGAAAGCCGAAACCATTCCTAGAAGTTAGTGCTTCAAATGTGGCACTTTGTTAAAAATGATGTGCAGCTTATGATCTTCTTCAGTATAGGACAGAGCTTTTTAAAGTTGCTTTTTATTGACTACAAGTCTGTGCTGTTACTCTGACAGATACAGATCTTACATTTGAGACTTGGATGCTTGTTTACTCTAACAATCGTGTACCTGACAAATAACTAAGGCTTAAAATAACCCTGTCTGGTCCAGAATATGTCAACTTAAGGTTCAGCTGAAAGCTTTGGCTCTAAACTACAGTTGTACTCTATTGCATACTGAAACTGGCTCCAGAGCGTGGTGCTAAATATCAAACCTGAATGCTGTACCTGGGGGACCACATCTCCTTTAGCAATGAAGATCTCTCCCACGATGGCTGTTCTCTACAGAAACAGGGGAGCTATTAAAAATAGCAACGGCAAAATCTGGAAATAAACAGTCAAATTTGGAGATAGAAGAAAGTAATTTATAGCTATGAACTCTTATGTATGCATCCTAACGGAGGCCAAATGAGTCAAGTCAATGTAAAGCACTGTATTTTATGAGCATTTTATATAATTTTGGAACATGGCCTAGATTTTTTTCTGATGATCAATCCCCAGAAATTTTCTTGCAAGGGAAATTAGTGGCCTCCAATCTTCTGAATTACCTGTAAGCTTTCAGTGATGACAGTAAATCCAGGTAACTATTCAGTAACTGTTTATGATAATGGCCACTTTTATTTCTTGCTTTCTACAGAGCAATATAACTACAAATTCAAGCATAAAGCAAGATAAGCATAGTAAAATTCCAGACAGAACTGAAAGACAGCTGAGGGGCAAATAAAGACTTTTGGGTTTGATTTTTTTTTTTTTGGGTGCCTTTTGTTGGTTTGTTTGGTTGGTTTTTGTTGTTGTTTTGCCATTAGAAATATTTAGCTCTGTGGTTAGGCTAGAAGGTAAAAATAGTTCTTCATAGAGAATTGGAGCATCTTTGGTAGAATACTGTCAGGCAGTTTTATTTTACCTCCTTTTTCTTTGACCTTTTTGAGTCTCATTCTCTACTTGTCTCTCAGTGTATCAAGTTGCAGGTACACCCACCAATTTCTCATGAAAGTGATGGTGGGAGGGGCAGTAATAGATGACAAAAGTCAGCTTTTACTGTAGAAATAACCTTTTTTTGAAACACTTCCAATCACAACTTTGAGACAAATAAGGTGATTTATAGCTGGGATTGATCCACAAGACTGCAAAATTTGTCCAAAATGTGTCTCGGCTCAGCATTCTGCTTACTGACATTACTTTTGATAGATACTTCAGCATAATTGTTTAATCGTAGTAGCAATTTAACTTTCATGCACTCATATGTTTAGATTTCTTAGGTAATAGAACAAAACTACTGAATGTTTTTATTCAAATCTATTGCTTTCTTCACTTTCAAGGCTATTGGTGTTTCTTTAATAGGAAATAAAATATCTTGAGAGCACAAGTAACAGCTTTTCAATGTGTACCAACTTGCTGTCCTCAATGCAGTGTGCTGTGTGTAGGTGTTGTAACAGTTCCATATCTGTGATTGATCTCGTACATGGCATGTGGTGCATTACCCAGACACCACGCAGTTAAGGTGAGGCTTCCAGCTAGGATACCTTTGCTTCTGTGTGTAAACTCAGGCCTTTAATGCCTGTTCCATGTTGTTTGGGATTTTTTTGTGTGCCATATTTTCTTTGTGTAAGTTGAAAACTCAATCTTCTGTGTGACAAAATAATTTAGGTTTCTATTAAACCTCTAATTTAAAAAGTGATATATTGGTGATTATATGGGTAAGCTTGATTTTAGGCAATGCTTTTCAATTACAGCGAGTCAGCATCTGCAGAAACTCTTGCATTTCCAATGAGACCAATAACATAAAAATGGAAAATTATTTTTTCAGGCTGCAAAAAGTTTTATTATATTAATACTTTAAGTTCTTGTTTTTATCTGAATAGATAGAAAATAATTGCTTTACAAATACATGTTGTAAGAATAAGTGAGTTATTATGCACCTGCTATCAAATCTTCCCTTGTTCCTATGAATTTCAGGAAGTATCACCTCATTCTTCACAAAAACATTGTTTTGAGATAGTATTTGAGATAAAAAATCATAAACTGTAAAAACCTCATGTCAAAATACAAGCCACCTTGATAAAATACTGATTTAATTGCATTGCTCCAGCCTTTCACGAGGGAATTAATGAGTCCTAGTCTGCAGATATTACACTTCTGCTGGTATAATATAACTTACTATGGTGAATGTCAGGGCAAGTTTTTTCAGTTTTGGGGCTTTAGGGATTTTTTTCTTAAATAAGAGTTGAACCAGCATGGTGATGAAACTGAAATGCAGGATAGATGAGTATTTCAATATCTCATTCTGAAAATGAACTGGAATATAAAATTTTAAATATCATCTCCTAATAGCAATGAATTTTGAGGTTAGGTTTACTTCAAAAGTTGTTTTTAGATATTTTAGGTAGGTCTTTATGCATTTCAATCTTTTTAATTTGGGCATTGCAACAATGGACCTTTGAGGTTGGGAACTAGGAATTCACAAATACAGGGTTTAATTCTACAGAGAATTGTAATCCAATTACTCCTTCCTCTGCATTTCTCAGGGTTTTCTATGGGTGTAAAACATAGTATTTCCCAATATGAGTGTAAGAATCATAAATGTATTGACACTTCCAAATACCTGGTGTTGCTATTTGCTAGAGGAAGACTGGTGTCTCTATGGGTTTGAGCAAGAAAATACAGAGAAGCTTTTTCCTCCATCAGAAAATGAAGTTTCACTGGTGTTTTGTGACTCTTCACACTGTCTGCTATGCCTTTGTCAGCAAATATCCTTTCCTTCTGGTGAAACGCTTAAAGATTTTCAAGAACCAGTTTTTTCAAGAGCGTTTACCAATTGAGCCAAAATTGACAGGGTAAAAAACAAATTGATACAAGCATAAAAAAAGGTTGTACAGGAGCCAGCAATGTGCTCTTACAGCTCAGAGGGCCAACAGCATCCTGAGGTCCACCCAAAGCAGAGTGACCAGCAGGCTGAGGGAGGTGATTCTGCCCCTCTGCTCTGCTCAGCTCTGGTGAAACCCCAGCTGGAGTGCTGCGTTCAGACGAGGGCCATGAAGATGGTCAGAGGGATGAAGACCTCTCCTGTAAGGAAAGGCTGAGACAGTTGGGATTGTTCAGTCTGGAGACGAGAAGGCACTGCAGAGACCTTATTGTGGCCATTCAGTACTTAAAGGGGGCTTATAAGAATGATGGGCATGAGCGTTTTAGTAGGGTTTGTAGTGATAAGACAAGAGGTATTGTTTTTAAAGTAAAAAATGGCAGATGTAGACTAGATGTAAGGAAGAAAATTTTCAGAATGACAGGGGTGAAACTCTGGGGCAGGTTGCCCATAGGGGTGGTGGATGCTCCATCCCTGGGCTCCATCTGAAGATCAAGATGGATGGGGCTCTGAGCAACCAGACCTAGTCTAAGATGTGTCTGGTCATTGGAGGGAGGTTGGACTAGATGACCTTTAAAAGTCCCTTCCAACCCAAACCATTCTGTGATACCAGGGAATACTGAGTTAGTCCATGCAGTCAGTGGAATACAGGAAACCCTTATTCAGAATGTACTTTGCTGTTTCTCAACACCGTAATCTGCAGTAGAACTCTGAATGTGCTCAGGTCTGTCTCTCTCATGAGGAAATGTATTGTCATCATGAGCAATCTTGACAAAAGTCAAACAAAGCTACCTTTCTGCGCTATGCCTTTGTTTCAGGGAGATGAATGAGAAATCTTAAATAGAATTAAATGAAATTCCCAATTTACTGGATTCATGATCCACTTTGTTCTCTAATTTAAAACCAAGTGAGAAGAGAGGGTTCCTTAACAATGGAGAGCAACACACAATGGTATCAGCATTCTGTAGAGCTTGAGTTAACTTCTAACAGTAACGGAGTGCCAAAAACTTGTCTGGACTCAGAGACGGAGGTGCATATGAAGTGTGCTATAGTACTGTGAGTGGAAACACATCCAATTACTACTGTAATTTCGTATGGATCTAGCAAAGGCTATATGCAAGGGGATGTATACATTTCATTTTCATTAGGTTAGTAGTATTGTCTGAGAGGAGATAAAACATTGTGCAGTTTTCTTATTTTCTGTACTTTAAAAACATCTTTACTGAAATGAATAAAAGTTTAAAGTGGCATTCTGTGGTTGTCTTTAAAGTTATGTTTAGATTAAGTTAGATTAGTTATGCTTAATTTAGATTAGTTCAAACTCATTTTGCAAGTCTTTAAACTGCATTACAGTAGACCTTCTAGAATTCGTAAAAGTTGTGTTACAATTGTTTTGCATTCTTTGTTTCAAAAGAAAATACAGAGGAATATATGCTGTTAACTGCTTTTGAAGTGATATGCACTGTTTAGAATATTTAAATAACTAATGAATTCATTAATAATAAATCTTTCATATTTTGAAAGAGTGTGCAAAATTAAGCCTGATAAAAGGGATAGGCTTTTGTGTTGTAATCTCATATTTCATCATGCTTCTTGGAACTTGCATGCTACAAAAAGGATGTTTTCAATTAAAAGTAGTGTTTGTGGTTGCTTGAAAGTCTTCAGAAAAAAACTACTTGGATGTTAACAGAAATGGAATCCTCTTGCTATTTTCCATTTCATGCATGCTAAGTCAAAAGTGTAATATCTAAATATGCTACAGGGAATTATTAAACTGAGGCAGTGATTTCCTAGCCAAAACTTAAAATCATCTGCTAGCTTTCTTGCTGCAATGTAGTGCTTAAAAATATGTACAGTTTAACAGGAGTTAAAAATGTAGATGGTTTTCCACGTTTGAAATAATTCCCTTTTGGTTGCAAATTCCATTGCAATTAGAAAAGGCCATAAAAATTTTTAGTTTTATTTAAGGCATAGAAGAAAAGATCTGATTCTGAAAGTGCTGTGTATCAGCAAACTCTGAAGTATTTTAAATTCTAGCCAGAAGCATAACATAATTGATATTTATATTATCGGGTATGGCAGGATTCTCAGTGCTGTCATTTCGCTTGTAATTTTCTCCTTGCTTGTAAAATTGTCTTATTTATTATTTGCACTTTATTCTTAATCAGTTTTGCTAATGTAGTAAAAACATTGAAATGTTATTATATGATTAGCAATTTTCCACTATATTAATCCAACATTACATTATACTCTGTGGTTACAATAATGATTTCTAATGTGGTAATGAGAGAGAGTTATTAACGTGTCCCAATATTTAATAGTTTCTTAATTGCAAGATGGGAAAATATTCTAAGTTACCATAACCAGCTGTATTAGTGGCAAGAATTGCAAAATGGTGGGATCTGGGATGTAAGATTGTAAAGATATACTTTGAGTGGAACATTGTCTCTATGACTGTAAAACATTTTGGTTTTATGCTTGTTCACAGGAATCATGGTTATTCATAGGGTATTTTTTCCATATATTAAACTCAATATTGACAAATAGATGAAGACTTGCAGATTTAATGTACATTTACCAGTGTGCATTAAATGGGTATGCAATACACTTTTTTAATGGGGAAGGTGAAAAATCGGTGGTATCCAGCTGGGAAAATGATTTAAAATCATTAAGCTCTTATAGCTGTGACATTGTACACTGAAATAGCCACAGAACAAACTAAGAGCTGCACGTTAACAGGAATACAGATTCAGAACCAGCACAAAACAAGTAAATGTTATAAATGCTTTATCTAACTCCCTATATTGAGTGAACTCTTGCATTCAGTAAATCATTTAAGAAGTATTGGAGGTGCTTCAAAATTCAGAAGTTAGAAGTCCAAATGGAGCTTCTGACCTTCTTTGTGTGTGTGCCTGCATGGAGGGAGCACGTTTTTCTGGGTTCGTGTCTAGTTGTTTGTATTGAAACTTTATAAATAAATTTTTTTAAGTTTTTTTTTTTTTTTTTTTTTTTTTTGTTTATTTTTTTTAATTAGGCTATGCAAACTATTGAGAGTTTTTATTAAAGTGTTTTTATGTAAAACATTTAAAGTTTCACAAAAATACACTTCTCCTTCAATTTTAGGTGTTTTATAGATCACTTGAAAAATTGTTGTGGAAGAGTAAATAATGGGGAAAATAATTATAATCAGTGGGGGGGAAAAAGTGTATTTTCAAAACTAAAAGTATTATAAACATGTATAAGATAATGATACAATGTGGGAAGTATGTTGGCAAAAAATCTTACTACAACAGAAGTGTGGTAAGCTTCAGATGGAAAAACACGCACTGTAGAAATAGAAACTATATAGCCTTATAGATAGTATTATCAGTGAAACTCAGCACTTGTCCAATGCTCAATGTCATATTACTGCTAGAAATTAAAATTCTTGGCAAGTATCTCCAATACAGTGATTTAGTGCTGGAACAGCAGCAAAGTCATCCTATAAAAAGTAAAAATACTATACTAAGGCATTCTTAGGTGTAAATTGTCCAGCAGGAAATGTGTGTTGTTTTCCTTATACCCTTTTCAAATCAACAATTTAGTTTATGAAGTAGTGTTAATGACATATTAAAGAAATTTCTTCTAAAGGTTCCACTGGAGTGACTTTTATTTTATTACCCAATAAAAACAGTGAGGCTCCTAACGGCGTTCTTATAACGGAGAATTTTGCATAATATAGCTGTCACTTGAAGCCAGTATTTATGAACATGAGGGCAGTCCTGTAATAAGGAAAGGATAAGCTTTCACTAATTTTGCATCTGCTGCAATTAAGAGATAGATTTAGATTCACTTTATGTAGCATGTTGTAAAACAGATTCTATGAATGAAGCTGAAATGTTTAGCCTGCTTTTATTACATGTTTAAATTGCATCAGGGATTAGCATTTTCAATACTTGTCCCTCTAAATGTATATATTGTTCTCAGTGGTTAATTTAAACACACTCCTTTGTCTCAGTGATTTGCTTCTAGGAAAAGTATTGTGCTCTCTTCAGTTTTTCGGAGTAGGACTCAGTGAAAACTTGCTCATATTTCAAATTTTCCTTTCCAAAACCCCCGGTTGTGGACCTATAAAAACATTGCAAATGCCAACATTGCTTTAGTCACTATTATGTATTAACTGAGTTTTAATCCCCAGATTTCTATCAGCCTGCCACTGCATTTTATCAAAAGAACAAATTGTGCATGCCTACTTTATTTTTTGTTTAAATGGTACGCTGCAGTTCTACATTGAAGGAAATATTTCAGGTTACGGTTGAAATACTATGGTAAGATCAGACAATCTGGCATCATAGACCAGATGCTGGTTTTCTCTCTCAAATAATCGTATAATAGCATTGGTATAGTGGCACCTCTGAGCCCCTTCTTATAGCATCTAGTTTCTTACATGTATAATCTGGGTTACTGAAAGTCATGCTAAAATAGCATTCCAGCTTTTCCTCAAGTTTTATATTATCTCAGGACCTACTTTAGATGAATAGGCTTAAAGGAACAGCACTAACAAGATTTGATGTTTAGATGCTGTACTGACTGTAATGATGTTGCAAAAGTTGAGAGCGTTGCTTTTACTACTTACAGTATTATGTTTCAATAATGCTTTACAGCTTTCTTGCCCACCTAGGTAGTTAAATCTGCCTCTCATGGTGTTGAATGGCTGGTTACAAAACCAGGAGCTCTTACTGAAACAGATGAACCGTCACTAATAGAATAAATGCTTGTGAAGGTGCCCTGTAAAAGCATTAGCTGCCTAATCATATGGGTTTGAGTTTGACCCTTGCCATCTCTGTCAGATGTTCCTTTGTTGTGACAGGTGAAATATGAAATGTTAGTTGCATTTTGATTTATCTCTATAGTGACTATTGACAAATTCGTGTTGTTTCTCTTCATACATATATATTTTTCATTTCCAGCCAAAAAATGTGCAATACTTTTGGATATTAGGGGGAGAAGTTAATTTGTGAAGTTCTATGCACAATGAGCAAAAGATATATAAATGAAGTTTTATAGTGGTGTACATAATTTTCACCTTAATTTTTGCCCTCTGCGTCATAAGTGACAACAGTGCAGATTTTTGGATGATCCCACAGCAGTGTTCTTTTACCTTTTTGGTGGTTGGATTGTTGTGGGCTGTGATATTATTATGTGTGGGTGGACACCTTTTCTCAGATCGCATGGGTAAGAAATGAGGATATTTAAAAATAGGTGGTTTTCCCCTTGTGTCAAAGGATGATGTTTGAAACTCAACATCTTAATATACAGTTAAGAATACTTTATTATTTGTCTGAAAAACTTTCAGATACTAATGCATCTCCTTTTGAATCACAAAGAACCCCAAACCAGCATTTATTCAAGTATTTCCTGAAGAACTTGACTGCTTCATTGCTCAAGCCTGTTTTGTTGGTTTGAGGGATCTACATTTACCTATGCTTTGTATTTCTTCTCCCATACCTTAGACTAGTTTGTTTTTTTTCTTTAGTGGTGATCATGAATATTAACAAGATGGCCATTTGCTCCCTCAGAGTTTTCTTCCCAGTCTAGTATCTAGCTCTTCAAGAAAAACCCTGAATTTATGACTTACGTAATTTATTAGAAAACCTTTGATCATCTTCTTTGTGCTCTGGTGCATTCTGAATAGATGCTGGAATAGGCACTGGCTCTAAGTTACTAAAGCTATAAAAAGTATGTGGTTGATTTTTTTATCAACTGCAGCATTTGTATCAAAATGTTCTTAGCTTGTCTTTTAGAGTGCCTCTGAGTTTACCTGGCTCTTGATTTTGTTAATTTTACATTGTTGCTAGTGACAGAGGAATGTCCCCAGCTGTCCTATTATGGTTTACTTCTAAAGGTTCACATATAGTTTCCATCTGTAAATTAATCTGTGAGCTGCCTCAGGACCCTTGAGAGAACTATACTAAAATAGTCTTTTGACAGAGACTGTTTCCTACTTCACGTCATTTATTTCTGATTGTTCTCTTCTGGGTTTTGTGTATTGCATTTGCAGTGAACTCTACACAGCTGGTGGTCATTTGTCATCTCATCTATATTGATCTCCTTGGCTGTGTCAAACAGCTTTCAGTCTGTTCCACCACAACCAGAACCTGAACAAAATGTATGCTATAACTATGCTCATTTGTCCCAGGATGAAAAATAATGTCATACTTCAAGCAATGAACCACATCCATTATAGAATTCCTATATTTTCTGCAAGTGTTCTATATTAATAAAAGAAATATCAAACCTGATAGTTCTAATAGTCAATTGCCACCCTTTAAATTACAGGTATGTAATCTTTTCTTTGGCCAAATCCATACAGCCATCAGAACAATAGCAGTGTGCAAATTACAGCTTTTGCAGGAAATCAAGCAGGGAGTATGGAAGTCTCTGTTGTTTCTTTCTATATTCATCTTAGCAATAACAATGTCTCTGCTCACTTTTGCAAACCTTAATTGTCACTCAGAGTATCCCATTTGAGTTCAATTATACGCTCTTAAGGGGAAGGAACCCTGTTAATGTTTATCTGTAAAGCACTGTGTTCATTTATAGCACTCTGTAAGTAGTGATCAATTTTCTTTTTTACTATGCGTTCTGGTTTGTACTAAATCCATTTTAGCAGGCAGTAATTTTTCAACACCAGTCTTTCTCAGTGTGTGTGTTATTGATAGTTCAGTAAAAAACTAGAACAGTGGCATACAGTTTTTACTTGCTTTTTATCAATTTTATTTCTTAACTACATTTTCAAAAGCAGTAAAATTACATATTATTTAAGAATGTTGCATACAGGTCAGGATAAATCTTTTTTCTTTTTTTTTCCAAAACCCATGTTTCTCTTGCGCCAATTAAGAAAAAAAAATCCAATAGGGATATCTGTTTATGCATACAGGAAAGCAATTTACTTCTAGGAGGGCTATTTAACAGATCAGAGTGATTAAGTGCATTCTAGTCAATGTCTTCATTTTGTTTTTAAGTACTTTTGTATGAAACATTAGAAGTGCAGAGAGTGAATGATAAGAAGTAGCTTATTCATATACTTGCAGTAGAGAAGGAACTGGAGTGAGAGAGAATAGGACCATGTCTCTATTAACTTCGTACTGAATATTAAAACATGAAGGGTAGGAAGCCCACAGGGCTACTGAAAGAGGTACTGCGGTTTTAACACTGTGCATTTGCCAGAATAGGAGCTAGCTCTGAAGATTATTGAAGTAGAAATGTGTTTTTCAGTATTAATTCTGCTTATAGTTACCTGATGTCACAGAAAATGATTCAAATATAGTTATGTTGGACTTGGTGATTTCAGTTCTTGGACTAAGTAAAAAGAAATTTAGATTTGCCACAGATGATAGTCAAACTGACTTCAGTACTTTTTTGAGTGGTTTTGTGACTTTTACAAAGAATACTCACCACCTGTTTTGGAGTTTATAATAATTTTTTTTAATGTTTATTCTAATTTAAAAGAATAAGATTGGGTGGCATACCCCAGAAATGTTCATGCTGAACATGTTTGCTTGATTCCACTTAAGATCCGTGTGGGAAAAGGCCCGAGAAGTCATGGAGATGCACACTTCCACACCACAGGTAGCTGGCAAACAGGCAGCCTGCTGGCTAGCACTTCCCTGGCTTCCCTTATCTTTAATCTAAGTCTTTGCAGATTCTGCTTGAAGTACCATTCTGTGGCTTTTTATTTGTTTTTTAGCATCCACACGGGTGGACAAGGGCATACCTGCCTTTTAGCTTTTGTACCTATCTTCTGAACCATTTAGGTGTGTGCAGATCTGTTTATAAACATCTGAAGTTGTATTTTGAGTATGAAATGATTCTTGCATGCTCCTATGCCCCAACTCTCCAACAGTGAAGCTGGAAGAACCTGAATCTGTTTAAATGAGAATCAAATTTTGTGATCCCAGTTCTGTAAATCCTCTGTCCTGCTGGCAAATGGGAGTCTGATACAGCCAATTTCTGCTGTGTCAGAGAGTATAATAGTTCATACCATACTTGAGAACAGGAGCTTCTCATGAAAGATTTCATGTTCTCTTCTGGTTAAATGGTCACACAGAAACTCTCAGAGCCACTGAGCACCTTGCTTGCAGTGTTGGCATGCAGTGTTTTATCTCAACTCCAATGTCTACCGATACTGATTAATCTAATACCATGGAACATGTAGGTCAGTGTATTTAATATTGAACTTCAGTTATTTAGGCATGTACTCTTGAAAATTTTTATGAGTCTTGACTCACACTGAAGAAACGCTGACAGAAGCTACTTCTAATAAAAGAAAACATTCTTAAAAATTAAGTTGCTTCCTTCTTTTAGGATTGAAAATGTGGCTACAGAGAATTGTTACAGAAATGAAAGATTGATAGACACAGGAATTGTCAGTTTCTAAATGTTAGTTGTCAAAAAAATAGACATTTGTGGTCTTATCAGTTCAAGTGAAATATAGTTGTCCCATGGCTTCTTAGTAGTTAAATATAGCTCTTATTTCCCAAGGTCCTTTTTTTTTTTTTCCTGACTTGCAGTGTGTTTTGGGTTATAGCTATTATATATTTGCTTTTCTGACGTATTTCCATGCAGGATGTTACCA
This sequence comes from Anabacerthia variegaticeps, assembly GCA_035583185.1. NCBI lineage: Eukaryota > Metazoa > Chordata > Aves > Passeriformes > Furnariidae > Anabacerthia > Anabacerthia variegaticeps. The sequence goes on along the minus strand of JAWWEW010000166.1, from coordinate 14,327,589 downwards.
AATGAAATACTTGGCAGAATTACTGCTCTGATTTTGCAAGAATAAATAACACATCATCTGTAGCTAGAGTGTCCATATATTCTCCTTGGGAATATACATTCTGGTAGGTACCTCAGCATTTTCTGAAGTGTTTTATCAAAGTTTTAAATTCAGGAACAGTAAGTATGGAAATGTCACAACAGTCATTTCAGAAACTGCTTGGTTACTTGTAGTTTATGGATGAGATAGAACATAATCCGTAAGTGTGGTGAGAAGGGAAGGGGAATTTCTTTGTGTTGTGTGTTCATTTTGTAAGATCAGAGGACAGTAAAAGCTTGCTAGAAGGGCATTGTGATAAAGTAGTAACTTCAGATTTTTACTTAACTTTGTAGTAGTCCATTTACGCTATTTGAAGTAGGGTGACTTTTAAAAGCCAACTAAGGGCATATGTTGAATGCCAACATAGGTCAAATTTTTAAGTAATGTGTAACAAAATCCTGCCATTTCAAAATAATGACAATGTAATTTTATGTATTGTGTGGACAGCTGCTGTTTACAAGAGAGGAAATTTAGTGATAACAGTTAAAAACTGCCAAGTGAGAAGGCAGGATAACTCCATAGGCTGCTGTATTTGAATGCACTTCAGTGGAAAAAAGAATTTTAAACTGAGGTCTGTAGAAACTTGGGGGTTTGTGCATGAAAAATATTTGATAATGACCAGTAGTTATTATTCCATGCCATAAATTGTTTGATACACCCTTTATTACAGTCACACGCTAAATTGAGAACTTGCTAATATGTTCAAAATAAAAAACTAAAACCTTGATTGATGTAGGTTTTGAATGTTTATTCAGTAGTATGTTTTATTGCCTGTTGCCATGCAATCAGTTGCTCAGAAATTCTGTGATATGCCATGGTTGGTAGAGCACTGAAGTTGCTTTGGAATAAAATAGATTAAGCAAAAGATAGACTTCTTACATACATTGATCTTGAGACCCAGAGGTCAAGGAGAGGTGACATAACATGCTCTAAGTGTTTCAACTTTTGCAGGTTTAGGTTTGAAAATTAGCATCTCATAGCTGTTGCTTATTTGCTCAGGGTTTTACCTTTAATGGCAGAAATCACAGTAAATGCAGGCATTTAAAAAATCCTAATACAAGTTTTGGACTTCAATGTTTTTGGAGTTGGAGGTTGGTTGGTTTTGGTTTCTTTAATTATCATTTTCATTTATTCTCAAGGTGTGTTAATTAGAATGTTTCTAAGGTAAAACAAGTAAAGCCTAAGGTACTTTTATTGGCCACAGTCACAGTTACTTAGTTAATATCAGCGCTTACAATTAATTTGGTTTCTGGAGGCTTTGCAAGTTGTCAGACTGCAATCCTGTCACTCTCTGTAAACATCAAAGATGTCATGTGAGACACAGACAACTTGCTCTTAGTTTTGGAATTATTCATTAATTTAAATTTTCTGTTTAATGTTGCCTAAAGAAAGAGAATTTAGCATGCTATTTAAATGTAAACCGTATAATTGCCTGAAGAGGAAATTTCATTTAATACAGAACACGATTCACTTAATTTGGGACTGCTTTAAAGATGGCTGCACATCTGTGGAGACTGTAATAGTGAGTGCTCCATTGTGTACATACTCAGGGAATTGTGGTAGCTGCAGATGTGAAGCATGAAGTTGCCTTTCTCTTAGAAAGAAACACCTGAAGTTGTCTAGATACCACAGGCATTTATGCTTTGTACTCCTCTACACATATTTGTCAGCTTCATCTAAAAACCATGTGATTGGTTTTCAACCCTCCCCTGCTTTTTCTAAAAAGCTATTCCAAAGTAGGTAACATTGTAATTTGTGTTCTGTGTGTTTGCTTCCGTGTTTGTGTCAAGATTCTCCTTGAAGTAGCTATTTTTGTGTTTACGCAGAATTGCAACATTGCTGAGGATCAGATAAAGCAGGTTGCTGTGTACTGTCGGGTTTTGCACGACTTCAAGGATGGAGTCTCCATAGCTTCTCTGGGAAACCTGTGAGAGCTTTCAACCACTCTCACAGTAAAGCAGTGTTTTTATTATGCTTAAATAGAATTTTCTTTATTTCAGTTTGTGCTCATTGCCTCTCGTCCTCTCACTGGGCAGGCAGCACTGTGAAGAGCTTGGCTTTGTCTTCCTTGCTGCCTCCCACAATTTATACACCTTGGTAAGAACTCTACTGAACCTTCTCCCGGATTTACCAGTCCCATCTCTCTCAGCCTCTCCTCGTGACAGATGTGCCAATCCACTGATCATTTTAGTGGCCCTTCACTGGACTCAGTCAGGTGTGTCCTGCTGAGGAGAGAGGATAAATCACCTCCCTTGGCCTGCTTGCAGTGTTCTTCCTAATGCAGCCCCAGGATGCTGTTGGTAGTCTTTTTTGCAAGGGTGCACTGATGCATCATGTTTGACTTGTCCATTAGGGCCTCCATGTGTTGTGGGTTTTTTTTGCAAAAGGAGCTTTCTGCCCAACCTGTCCTGGTGAAGGGGGACTGTCGCTCCCCAGGTGTAGGACTTTTTGGTTGCTGTTGCTGAACTTCATAAGGTTGCTGTTGGCCCATTCTCCTGCCTAGTGAAGTCCCCCTCAACTGTCTGGTCTGTCAGACACTCCTTGCAGTTGTGTTGTCTCCAAGTGTACTGAGGGTGCTCGTCATGTACGTCCTTAGTGAAGATGTGTTGTCCTCCGTATCAGTCCCTGGGTAACACCACCAGTCACTGGTCTCCAGCTGAATTTACTGGACTGATTGCAACCCTTTGAGCCTAGAAGTTCAGATGGTTTTCAGTCCGCTTCCCTGTCCATTTATATAGGCCGTACTTCATTTGAGAACGTTACGAGAGAAGCGGTCGAAAGCCTTGCTGAGGTCAAGATGAACAACATCCCTTAAGCTCCCATCATTCACTGAGCTAGTAATCTCATTGTAGAAAGATGCATAATCTAATGTATAAAATCTTTGTCATACTTTTTAATAGTCTATACAAAGCTAAACCATTTTAGGATCCCTGTATAACCTCTTCATTCATGTCATCTTACTGTTCTATTTATTTTTCTGCTCTGAAAACAGTGACCAGACTATTTCTGGTTGTAGTCATAACAAGGGTGGTTACAATGGACTTAATAGTTCACTTTCTATGTTGGAAATGCTCCGTTAGTTGTTTTCAGGTTTGAGTTTTTTTGTCTTTTTGTTTGTTTGTTTTGTTTGGGGAAATGGGATTGTTGTAGTCAATTATTTGTCCATATCCAGGCACCACTGCCTGTGACTTTCTCGGATTTGTATACTACCAATTTCCATTTCTGCAGCTTCATTAGTAGTTCCGTCTATAGCATTAAATCAGATACTTAAGTCCAGATATAGTAAATAGCAAAGACAAATATCAGATTTGTCTGGCATAATCTACCCTTAGGAAGTCCATGTGACAGTTTCCTCACTTTTACTTCCATATGTTTCATTCAGCTATTCAAGAAGAGTGCCTGTAATCTTGCATGATGTTGAGGTCACGTTGTACTTCTTCAGTTACTCATATCATGTTTTCCCTTTTCTCAAGTGTAAGAGCTATTTCTTGCTCCCCATATTTGCAGTACATGGTATTTCAGTAGTCAATCCATTGTATCCTATAATTTTTTTATAGATGCCAATTAATACCTGTGGGCAAAAAGCTGTAAGTCTCTGAAGCAGACATTTTCTGTAAGAAATGGTACGTGAGGTACTTGATCATGTTTCCAGTAGCTGCATTGAAAATTCTGTGCATATTTTTCATGTTCTTACTTCATCAACAATGTAAATTTCTAATCGTTTTAATTGAATGACAGATTGATTGTTTTACTTAGTAGAACTCTGTGATTTTTCAAGTTTGTGATCTGGAACATAATTTTAATCCTGGAATGAATGTTATTTATGTATTTTGGAAGTAAACACTTCCAAAGCTTTCCTAACTGCAGAGATAAAAACTTGGTAGTGATTGGTATAAAATCTTTGCTGGTTTACTTAAGACAGGGTTTGTTTGGGGCTGTTTGTTTTTGTTGTTGGTTTTTTTTAATTATTATTAAAAGTTAAAGAAGTTGTCTGAAGAAATATTCTTTATTTTTTGGGATTTGGGATGGTAGTCAAGAAGCTGGTGAGGCAGGTGACCATGGCTTTTATTTTAGAATGCTCTTTATAAAGCAGCCACTTGAAATTATGTGTCTCCCTAAGTGAAATGCTCATAAGTGTTGTGCTGCAGTGATGGAACACAGGCAGAAAACAAGGCATGTCAGGTGGAAGTGAAAACTGGTAGGAAGGCAAAATGTAGGCAGCTGTTGGACACAGTACAGTAAACAATTATTATGGAAAAACATACCCAAGAAGTGGTTGCTGCCTCTCTGGGAGAAGCCTCGGAAGCCCTTGCTGGAGCTGGCATGAGGCAGACAGAGTGGAGTGTGCAGCTGAGATGGGAGTGGGACAGGGTGAGTGGTGAGGAGCTGCCGGCAGTCCCTCCCTGCAGCACACACACCTGAACCTGGCTCCGCCCAGCCACCTTCTCCCAGGAGCACCAGTGAGTGTTGGCATTACTTACTGTGCCCTGCGAAGCCTTTCGGAGACATCAGGTTCAGTCCTTTGTAAACTCACTGCTTTTGCCTTATCCAAGCGGAAGCCTGCCCAGTTTTCATAATGGAAAGAGGGATTGATTCATTTCCTTAGGTGTGTTCAACAAGGAGTAAAGCTGTCTCCCATTTCCTCTAGTGCCTTGTGTTTGAATATGAATTATCATTTTATCAATTTTTACATTAGTAAACATGCATGGTGCAGATACTTAAGTAGAATAAATATATGTAGCTCATTATTACTCTCCTGCCTAGTTCCCAATCAAGACCTAATTAAGCACATTGGGATGATAGTGCTTTTGTGGATAAGAGATCCCTAGACTGTTGCTTCCTAACAGGAAGGTATTGAGAAATAAGTACATGAAACAAATAATTTTTTTTTTCCCCCTGGGGATTTTTTGTGTATTCATTTACTTAAATATTTATGATACTGTGATTCTATTTATATTCTGAGTCAGACAAAGACACTGAAGGCAGTATTTGTGAATGCTCATTCACAGTGTAACTTCCACAAAGAAAGATTTAAGGAAGCATTTTTGTGAACTTTGGGACAGCGTGTTTAACTAGTGTTTTCATATTTTACGAGTAATCTTTTTTAAATTAAAAATTTTTTAATTTTTGAAAGTTTTAAATTTACTTCTATGTGAGCAGTTTTTAGTGTATTATGTTCATCTGCTGGAAACAAACTCTTTGTATTACTTGAGAGTGTACATTTCATATAATTTATATTGCCCTAGTCTGTTAAACCACTTCTGTTTGACCAATTTAATCTGTTTTAGTAACCCAAATGGATTTAAGGTCAACTTCTGTATAACGTTTTCTAGTTTATGATGGCACTTGCTGTCATCTTCATAATCAAGAGGTTTGCAACAACATACTCTGAAACAGCTTTTTTTTTTTTAAATATAACTATTGTTACAATCAGTATTTGAAATCTACTGAATGTTGAAGATATAAGCAAAAATATGATCAAGATTAGCATACTGGGTAAAAATTAATATAAGTTATAAATATTGATCATCATAGACAGGTAGGGTTCATATTACACTGAGTAGTTACTAGACCAGTAATAAAAGTAAAGTAGAAACTCCACATTTTATTGACTTTTTATGGAACTCATGATCTTTGAGGAATTTTGAAAGCTCTAAGTAGCTCTTAAATGTTGAACTTCCATGTGTTTTCAGTGGATGGTCCACTGAAAATTTTAATATTTCCTATCATTACAAATGTAGAATGGACTATTTAAAATTGGGCTCTTATGCTATCATAGTATTTAAAAAAACATTCTTCAGTAAAATGCTCAGCACCAACTCAGTTGGTCATTAATATATATTTAAACTGAATGCTTTCAACCAGATCAAAATCAGATAATAATAAAAAGTATATCAGCATCAAAATAATACTGAGTAGATATCTTAGCAGACTGCTAATCTTGATGCATTATTTTTTATAATTCTCTGAAGTATTGCAGTTACAGTAGTAGTGTATTTTATTTTGATCTTTCTAATGAATCATACAACACCTTTTGGAAAATTGAGTGCTGGAATACTTCCATCTAGACGTCTTTGCAAAATGTAGTATTATTATTATAAAGTAGGTGTAACTTCCTTTGCCAATCATATGAGCTATGATAGCAGAATGGAATGCCAAGTGCTGGCAGCTGTTTGTTCTTTTATTCTCTGTCTTTGATATCCCTTGCTTAGTCATTAGTACTTCCACAAACATTTAGCAGATTAATGTATCAGCTTCATATCAGCTATGAAAGTATTTTTGGCAGTCTTTCAAAGAAACTTTTCTTTTGTGGCTGAAACAATCCAGTCTTCTATTCAGTGTTTTAAAAATAACTTGAGTTGAGATTACACAAACTGTAGCTGTAAAATTGAACATGGGTGTCGTAGTTTTTATGAAGTATTTAAAAATCTATTAGGTATAATTTATTATGAAAACTTAAATTTAGGAAATCTAAAGGCACAGTTTTCACCCACTGTATAGCCTTGTTTTACTCTGCCCAGTATTCCAGACTGAAGAAATAATAAAAGAATCAAAAGCAAAAAATGCAGATTAAAGAAAAATAGGGGATATTTGTAGGTAAGCTTCCATTAGCTAAATTAAATTCAGTGTCAAACTCTTGAATTTACTTACTTTGGTGTGTAGAACATTATGGCATCTTACTATACGCAGTCTTCATATGATAAATCACTGCAGCTTCTTCTGCCCAGCACCAGTTCTACCTCTTCCTCGAGACCTTGTTGCATATGTGTTTTGCACATAGAGAATTTGTTCCTCAGAACTGCAGATCCGCCCACCTGTAATTATTGTCCCTTTTGTCCCATCATATGATCTTTTCCCTATTCTTGAAAGCTACCAGATGTGTTTTCTTAACACTTTTGAAATTCACAGAATAACCTGGTTTGGAAGGGACCCACAAGGATCACTGAGCCCTGCACAGGACAACCTACACCATGTGCCTGAGAGCATTGTCCAAACGCTTCTTGAACTCTGTCAGGCTTGGTCCTGAGGAGGCTGTTCCAGTACTCAACCACCCTCTGGGTGAAAAACCTTTTCCTGATATCCAACTTAAATCTCCCCTGACTCAGTTTATGCTGTTCCCTCAAGTCCTGTCACTGGTCACAGGAATGAAGAGATCAGTGCCTGCCCCTCCTCTTCCCCTCACAAGGAAGTTGTAACTGCAATGAGGTCACCTCTCAGTCTCCTCTTCTCCGGGCTGAACAGACCAAGTGATCTGAGCCACTCCTCATGTGGCTTCTCTTCAAGGTCCTTCATCATCTTGTTAGCACTTCTTTGGACACTCTCTAATACCTTAAATTTAAGGTAGTGTATACAAATAGCTTAAAGTTATGACAAAATTTCTCTTCAGTGTTTCTCTGTATGACTCTCATATTAAAGAGTTAAGCTGTTTAAAACAGAAGTACTTCTCAACAGTTACCATATTTACCCCCTTGGAGCCCTCTGTGCTGTGACTAAATAGTTCAGGTTCTGAAGCATACACCTTTTCTGTGCTGGAGTCAGTGTATTATCAAATCATCTTCACACTTGCCTGCAGACTCTGTACTGTGTTTCTAAAAGAGTTCATTGTCACTGTGATAAACATGTGTAACTTCCATTAACATTAATGGGAGTTATGCCTGAATGTCAAGAGTAGAATAACTTCTCAATGCAGTAAAGGAATTAATTAAGCTGTGTTTGGTTGGTTGGTTACTGAAATGTGATCATTAGGTGCAAAGGGGGAAAAAAAAATTAGAGTGGTAGACTAGTTTACTTTGTACTGTTCAGAAACCTGTTGATTTGCCAAGGCAGAGCTATTAGAAGATCAGTTATTTTTTGTATACTCGTATGATTATGGTGAATGTGTAGCATAACAAAAGTAGTAAAATTTTGATAGTGATTCTGTGAGATCTAAAAGAAACTTAGTTTATTTGTGCAATTAAAAAAACTGAGAGAAGAGCTTTTTGGAAGGTTCCTGATAAAGACATACCTGACTTGTTTTTGCCAGCCATTTTGGCATCTAACATGATTATGGTAACCTCATGAACAATTACTCACAAAAATAGTCTGAGAACTTTAATTAAGAGAACCACTGGGTTATGTATTCAAACCCCTTCTTCTGCTTCATTTGGTGTTAACAGTGTTGTGTTTGTTTTTTCTATTTTCTGTATGTCGAGCCACGTAATTAGGGGTAGTTGGAATTCTTGTTTGGCTCTATTCTACGCCCCACTATGGAACAGAAACTAATCCATTTATTTTGGCTGTTTTGAAAGTTTTGTAATGTGCTCTTCTCTGCATAGTGCATCTGTTACTTTAAATAATGTCTGAATCTAAATGTGAATGCCTTCCTGAGTGCAGCTGTAATGTTTTGGGGGGGGGGGGGGGAGGAGGGTGCTGTGGAATGTATTTGTGGGTACAGTGGCTTTAAAATTTTTTATTTTTTACAGTATGCTGTAGTATCCTAGAATTTGTGTAGAAGATAACTAGTAGTTCCTGTTACAGTGCCTGTAGAGGGCTTCTCCTAGTGATCCAGATCTCAGACTGCATATTTAGAATCATGGAAGCATGTTGGTTGGAAAAGACCTCCAAGATTTAGTCCACTCTTTCACCAAACACCACCTTGCCAACTAAACCATAGCTCTGAGTGCCACATCCCATCATTTCTTGACCCACCTCCAGGGATGATGATTCCCCCATCTCCCTGGGCAGCCTGTTCCAATGTTAACCACCCTTTCAGTGAAAAAATTCTTCCTAATGTCCAACCTGAAGTAATTTTGTTTTCAAATACCAGGTGCAGTTCCATCTTTGCTGAGCTTTTTGGTAGACATTGTCTTCAGAACACAATAAATAGCACAGATAATATTGGTTGCATATATAGTATTTATTGCTTGATTTAGGTGACTATTTTAGCCAATTCTGAATAAGCAGAATGTCTTTTCTTTTTGGTATGAAAAACATTATAGTGAAGTAAATGTTATTATCTACTGTCTTTTCTGAACCAAATTTTAGGCTTTTACTGAAGTTAAAACATAGAAATGTAAATTGCTTCATGATGCTGTCTCAATGCTCACCTTTCGTTTAAATTTCTAGGGATATGCTGAAGATTTTATGTGTCCTGATGAAAGCAGGACATTTTTATATGCATGCCTGGGAACAATTTACTGTGATTAACCAGACAAATTTTAGCTGTTGTAATAGTAACAATAGCTTGATTTTCTTCCAGGTACATTTGTTTCATTACTACAGTTCAAGAAGACCTTATCTTGGAGTAGTATGTTGTTCAAGGGAGAGCAATTTGTAATTTGTAGCTACAGTAGGAAGTTTTTGGGTGGTGCACTCTCCTAGACAGAAAAGTAGAATTTTTACTGTGGAAAGCAGCTAAGTCAACGTGGTCTTCTAGTGACATGCTTCTAAGTGAGCCAAAAGTACTCCCCTACCATAAAGAGGTGATTGTACAAAAGCTGTGTATTACTATAAAGAAGGTACATCTTGAGATGTACTTAAGCTGTTAAAGTGACAAAATAAAATGCGGAATGACTATAATGCTTAGTCATGTGTGCTGTAGTTATAAGTGCTTCCTTATTTTAAGGTAGTTTACATCTTAACAAAACTCTGGATTTTTCTCTTAATAGAAATTTCATGTGCAGCGTTAAACACCACATTCCATAAATCAGCTGATTTCTACATACTTGATAGAAGTTATTAATCCTCTCTAAGTGGGATTCCTCATTGCACACTGCCAGTTGTCACAATTCATTGCTGTGCTGTAGAATTCTCCCTGAAATTTCTTTTCTCTGTTTTAGCTCATTCTCAGTGTACAGGAATACATTCTGCTACTTCTACACTTGCTATGGGCAAACTGACAGTGATGTGGACAGGCAGTTTGGTAACAATTGAAGAGGATTTTTGTTTCTTTTGGTTTTTAAGGAGTTCAAAGCATTTGTGGAAAAAACTTAGACTTCTGTGTTAGACTTCAGTGTTGAGATTTGTGTTTTGTTAGTTTGGTTTGGGTTTTTTAGTTGGCTTTGTTTTGGTTTTGTTATTTTGGAGATTGTGGGGAGGAGGAGTTTAGCTTCATTTATCACCTGGAGTTGGCTAGGTGTGAGTGATTTCTAGTGAGGTTGGGGTTAAAAGGAGTTTTACAGCATTCTACATTGATGTCATTTGAATGTGCAATTCACTACTGTAGAATTGTTGTCTTTTTAAAACTTCATTCTGAAACAGTCCATGATCTCTGTTTTGATGTATTTCCTAGCTCTCATTTTTTAACATTGTTTTTTTTTTTTTTGTTCAGACTTGAGAAATTGTTAAAATGGGAAATGGATTAGCAAGAAAATTGCATACAATTCCTTGACTTAAGAATGCTACTTTTGGCTTTTAGCAGAGGAAGAAAAGAAAAAGTTGACATGATTAATATTGTAAGTCATATTTAATTTCAGGAATGACTGTAACAGCATTGTTTTCCTACATTTATCACCATAAACTTTCCAAAATGTTAAAATATTGGGTTAGGCATGGATTTTAACAATAAATTTTGGAAAATCATGTGTTCATTTTGGCTTGTGTGTAAAAAGTTCTAGAAGACAGCATGCTGCGAATGGGACTCTGTTGTGGAGAGGCAACTACTCAGAAATATTGCTGCTAAAGGGTGAGAGCTTTTAGTATCACTAAATCTGGAAGGAAGCCTCACTATGGCAATTATTTCTCCTGTTTGAGGGAGCAACTAAAGAATTAATAAATCTGGATTTAGACCCAACAGGCAGGACACAGTGGTCTCTTAACAAAGGTTAGCTGTAAGCTGGTAATACTTGTTTCCTTTGTAACTTTCTATTGGTTGGGGGCTGGTAGTGAAATAGGAGCAGGTACTAAAGAGGTTGACTTGAACTGGCTGAATTTGGCTTCATTTCTAACTCACCCTTTCAAGGAGTGTATTGTTTAGTATTTACCTTGTGTTTGTCTATGAGTATTCATGTGATCTAAAAGGAGTCACAGGCTTGTTAAGTGTTCCATAGAAACAGAATGAAGAAAGAGAATTCTTGTCCTATATGGAGTTTATTTGTATAGCAAAATTCTAAGTGGATGTGCGCTTCTGGGAGAAAACAGGAGAGGTCTGAAGACTCTTCATTACCATGTTGCATTTCATCAATAGAAATATTAGCCTTAGTAGGCTAAATTTAAACGTTGTAAGTACTTGTTAGGCCTTCTGAGAAGTTGATGATGGTGGTCTTGCTCCTCTAAAATTTCGTTTGATGTGAAACCTAGCACATAACAAATTTCAGTCTCATAAACATCATTCTGTTCTTGTGTGACAGCTACACTTTTTCTTCTGAAAAATAATAGTTAAATACAGCAAAAGAAAGAGCAAATAATAATTATAAAAATAGCAGCAATGGTGGTGGTAGTAACTAGTCCCTAGTCAGGTGATGTGATGAGGCGTACACTATCCATACACTCCCCCTAGAGAGTGAGACCTTAGAGAGTGCCCATCCTGGCCATCTCTTGTCTTGTATCCATAAGGCAACCCCTGTACACTGATATGTGTTAAAGTAAATGGTGAGTATAGGAATGTTCTTCATAAACCTGATATTCGCTGTCACTGGCCACGGCTGCTACTGGCCAGTCATAGGCAGCTTTTCACTTTCAGTAGCAATTTGTCCAGTCCTATTTTAGACTGTCTCAAAATAAGAGTAATCACATTTCTGTATTAATGAAAACAATTTAGAATAATACAGCATTTTCCAGAGTGTGAGTTAAGTGTTGTTAATAAAGGGATGAATGCTTTCAATGTTGTTAAAATAATGGTTCTGCAGAAAAAAATTTGTTAATACCTGGATGGTCTAACTTAGTTTCAGCTTGCTCTTTCTAATATTAAATTACTTTGGTTTTATAGAAGAAGTTTTTGTACCTCAGCTGGTAGAAAGAAACATGATTCTCTTAGAAATAAAAAGTGGTGATGCTGCCTTTGAAATCATATGAATAGGCAGTATTTTCATGACAACATCTGGCATTCATGTGGCCTGTTCAGTTTCAAATTGTTTTACAGTTACTAATGAATGTCCTCATAGCCCACTAATAGAGCAATGTTTTTCTGTCCTGAAGACATCATTTTGTATAGTCATACACTGTGTATAACAACTAACAGTTTACCAACAGAATTAGGATAATAGGACCAAATTCTCTTTTCATCCATGCTCGTATAATCCCGCTCATATCAGTCAGATACCATCAAAATAAGTATGAGCAGAAAATAGGCTTTTAGTTTAAAAGTATCTGAAAAGCTTAGGGATTTGTTCTGGAAAATTAAAAATAGGGACTAATGAGTTAACCTTTTATATCATAACTTGTTAGCTTTTACATAAAGGAGACAATTTTATCTTCATTATAGCTGCTGCGTTTTAATATTGATACTTGTCCTTATCTTTCAGTTGATTTATTGACAGACTCCCCTCTTAATGAATTTTAGATAGAATTTTTTTGTTGTTGATTCAGACATTGTCATGTATTAGCATTTTTTGTACATTTGCTGCCTGAAGCATGCATTTGGTGCCTGAAGCTAGTTTGCTGCTTCTGTTTTAAGTAGCATTTCCAAATCTTACATGCTGTATTAAAGAAACAAATTTGCATTTGATGTCATTTTGTCATCTTGACAGCCTCCTAATCTACTGTGCTCCTCTGTAAGAACAAGTAGCTGGAATTACAAGTTGTTATCCATGGGAAATCATGTAATGATGTAATTAATACTAGTAGCACAGCTAACAGTAATGAGAATAACCAAAAACTCCAGACAGAATCCTTAAAATGACATTGCAGTTTTTATCTTTCTGAGAAGCAAAGTATCTCAAGATATTTATAGTCCAAAATTACTTGATTTTAGTTATCCTGAGAAGTTAAATGGATTTATACTTGTGCACTTTCAATATAGTAGATTTTGAGCTGTACAGAAAATGATGATATAAACCAACGAAGTAATACTGTGGTAAGTTTAGATTCAAATCAGTCAGCCCATATGCAGTTAGGGTTTCAGATGTAGTGCACGCTGTCTAATATGTTGCATCTTGAGGGTTCGCGATCAACGTATCACGCACCCAGTGCAAGGCAGGTGTGGGGTTGTTGGCTTACCCGATGCTGCTGAAAGCAGCAAATGCCCCTGAACAGAAAACAACAGTTTGTTGAATGTCATTGTTGCATAGACTTTTTATATATTCTTCTATAAAGCATACATAAAAATATTTCTTTTAAAAGTAAATGAACTGGTATATGTGCTCTGATGGAGATATTTTGAGATTTAGTATAAAATCAGAATTTATAGCAATTACCAAATCCCCTGTAATCCCAGTGCATCAGCTGAAGAGTTCTGCATCATTTAATAGCACTGGCTCTCCTTATGACATGTACAGGTCCAGAGTGTATCACACCAAATTTTGGCCACAAGGCTTTTCATTAACTTTTTTTTTTTTTAAACAGTTACTGCTTATGATGCTAGTAGAAACAAAAAAGTCCTAGAGTATGCTTTGAAATATACAGTACCCTCTGTATGTTTTTTATTTCTTTTTTCTTTCCTCTGTGACAGCCCTTCCATCTCTCACTTTGTGAAATTAAGTTGTGAATTTCCCCTCATAGTAAAATCTTCATGAATACCAAGCATTCCAAAATATAGAAAAAAATGGGAAAATTCTGAATTCAGTGGGTAGAAGAAAAGTACATTTTCAGAGATGCTGGTTTTGTCAATATTTAAATGATCTGTTACCACTAGTATTGTAAGACTGAACTGAAATGCTCATCAGGAAATTAAGTATTTGTAAAGGTCACTTGTGGTTATTTAGTAGTTTATGGTATTTGAGTGATTTGACAGGCGATTTACCTGATACTCAGCAAACCTGAGCACACAAGGCAGATGCTTAAAGAGATTTTCCTGCAACATGAATATTGAGAACATATTTTAAAGCAAAGCTCTATTTGCTTCTTTTAAAACCAAATCACTATAGTTTGTTATCCTTAGAGGAATTCTGATTATAATTTATTCTTTTTTGCCATGTTCGTGATAAAAATGAAAGGCATGGTACTCCATATTCTGTTTCATAAATTGTCGTTTTTCAAAATTTGACATGTTACAGTTGTGCATGCTTAAATGCAGATGAGACATTGGTTCCTTATTTTACTTTAAACTCTTCAAGTGGTACTCCTTGGGCATCTCCTGCACTGGATGTCAATCCTTGATATAGTTCTTTTGAAATATAGTTTAATAATGATCAGTACAAGCATTGTAGGATATGATATTGAATAGGTTTTTTAAATCGTTGAAATAATGAAGCTGTACACACATAGTTGCAGATACTTCTTTAGGTAAAATAAAAAATAAATTATCAAATGAAAAGGTAATATATACAGGGTCATACTAAGTAAGGATGTGATTTCGTTTGCATAAATCATGCACAAATATGAAGTGAATAAATTTGCATCAATGTAACACTGGATTAATTGAGATCCCAAACAGGTCAGGGCTTTCCAGCTTCTTAAAGGACACTGGGAAAGGAGATCGTTAACTTCAAAACACACCTGATTCAAAGAATATTGACTGGATCAGGGCTGTACAGTCACTAGCAAAGCAGTTTCTCAGTTTTTGGTGTACGCATTTCTTCTTTCTGTTGATTTTGATTTTAGAGTGTAAGTAAAGTGCGTCCTGTTGTACGAAAGATAAGATAAAGTTCATCAGGTTCAATTCGGTGATTTTTTTTTTAAGCCAACAGCCAAAAAGTTGACTCTCTTTTGAATCAAAACCAGCATTCTAGGAAATGTAAGGTTTCCTTTGCCTTTCACTCCTGCCAAATTAGGTCTTGGAGTTTAGTGCTGAGGCTGAGCTGATCGTGGGAGTCAAATGTCAAGTGTCTTAGCAGTCATTGAATTCAGGAAAAAAACAAATTTAAGAGCAATTTGCAGTTCTTTTTCAGAAGTACACAGGAGTTGGCAACTAAATTATCTGTTCTGTGAAAATTATTTGAACTTACTGGAGTGTTTGAGCTATGTGCCAAGAAATTCAGGTATTGTCAAGCACTACTTTTGACTCTAAATAATTATATGAGACTTCTGCAATACATTTTGTTAAAATAATTTTTTTTAGGAAAAAATAGATTTGTTACTATTAAAGATAAAAATTACCATGAGGGAAGGAATACATCGGTTTGAAAGTAATCAAAAGCTAGAATAAGTAATTTTATTTTGCCCGTTTTTTTTAATATGTATATATCTTAGGAGTCAGAGCGGGATATCTTTCAGACTACAGCTGATAGAAACCTTCTTAAATTATTTTGACAAAGGTATTACTTGTCCTACCACAGCAAATCTAGGGGCATTACGGACAAAGCTTGCAAGGCGAAAAGGGATTCTTGTGAGCTGTAGTGAATACAATACAGTATTTATATGCTTAAGAAATGAAGGAATAGTAAAAATAAGATATTTGCCATTCAGTTATCGGGGAATAGAATAAAACTCCGTCTATTTAAGTGAGTGGATAATGTTCACTACGGTGCAGGAACAGCATGCCATCTTCTCCCCAAAGTGATGAGCTGAGCATCTCACATAGGGACCTACAGAAGGTCTTCTATGCTGAGCTACAGAATTTCGCTCCCGTTTTGCTGGGGCGGAGCAGGAGCTGGGGCGGTGTGGTGCACCCACCGTGCCTGGGGCAGCCCTTCTCTTTCGTGGCTGTGCTCACCACGTGTGTGCGGCGTTTGCGTGGGCAGTCCCCAGGGCTTTGGCCGCACCCAGCCGGCCGTGTGGGAGCGTGGCGTTCCAGGCTGTGTGCACAGGGCCTGTTGGACCTCCGCTGCACAGGGACCCACCAGAATGGAGTGGTGCATGCAGCAACCATTCATGCAGACTTCAGGATGGCAGTGTAGCAATAAACAGTAATTAGTCATGCAGCTAATATTCTGTATGGATTTTATATCTAGTTAGGCAATTTAGAAACGTGGAAGCGTATACTTTATCCAAAGTTTCTTCTTCCTTTTTGAACTGTTAAAGGCACCCGTTGTTTGTATGTGTAGTATTGAACTTAACGGATTTATTTCAATAATATAAAGCATTTTATTTTTAAAGGAAGTACTTTCTGTTGAGAATATTATGGCAGTTCGTGAGAGCATGTATCAATTCACCTCCAAAGCATTGTTCACATGGACACTGTGGATCCAGTATTCCCCTGGAAGCTCAGCCTGGTCCGTTCCAGTTACAGCTTCTGGTGGACACAGAGCATTTCTACCTAAATGTGGTTGGAAGTCACAGATTTGCCTGTCCTAAAGCAGTAATTTTTCAATTGGTCCACATTTTTCTTTCTTAGAAGAGGGATCATTCCTTAAGAATATTGAACCTTGGAGGGGAAGCGTTTCTGTGTTGAACTATAGATGAAGTATATGATGTAAGTCTTAGGAGATACCAATCCTGAAATACTAATTTCTAATGGGACCGACTCAAAGCCTAATATCACCTTTCCAATGTTTTGTCTTAGTCATTCAGAGCACTCCTAGTCTAGTAAGAGAAAGCCTTGAAGTTTGAAGAGAGATACAGGATTTTTTTTTTTTAATCCTTTTTGTAAAACTTCTGTTCTCCTAATCACTTCTGAAGAAGCTTTTTTATTAACTCTGAAAGAAATAAACTTATCAGCTTAGGTGGAATGTTCCACCAGAATGCTATAAGCCTTTCTGTATACATACAATCAAGTCAAGGCTGAATTTACACTCTTTGCTTACTGGGTGTGGTTATTTTGTTTCTCTTTGAAAAAAGGTTGCAATTTTTTAGTGCTAATCCCATCTGTTCTGAATTTGTTTGGAGCTCCTAAAGCTTTTTTCCTTTAACTCCTATCAAAAAAACCCAGTTAGAATCCGTCTAACTACTTAATTTCTACATCAGTAATGTTAGTGCTAGTTAGTTTCTTTCTTGACTGGATTGTCTGTCTTTGTGACTTAGGCTCATGTTTGCAATCTGTAATCTGGTATTTATAAGCCTTGTCTTGCCATTTGCATGAAACCGATCAGTTTCTAGTGGACTACTCTGATTTTTTTAAATTTTTTTTTTGTTAGATCTAGATTGTGTATCCCATTCCTTCTGAACAAATTTAATGAATTGATGTCATACTGCTGAAAGTCAAAATACTCCCAGACATCTCCATTGACATCTCTGAGGGATGTCTGATGTCTCTGCTCAAGCATTTTGTACATTTTTCCCACATGGAGATTATCTACCTTCTTCTTTCCCAGCCCACCCCTCTGTTTTGCCTTTGGTGCAGCATCTGGGCACGATGCATAATTATAGTGTGGAGTTTTAGAATTAGTGTCTTCCTTTAACTGCTAGGTAAACTTTCAAGGTTCAGATACTATGTGAAATCAGTCACTGTGGGAATGAGATGTTGAAATCAAGCATTAAATAAATACAAACGGAGGCTATTTAGTAGTAGCTGAAGCTTCTTTGAATTGTGCTTTCCATAGGCATGCTACATGAAACTAGCCTTTTTTGACCAAAAAGATTGGGATTTAGAAATGGAAAGGTGAAGTACATTTTGCATTATTCACTACTTGTTGCTGTGGCAACATAGATGCATAATTTTAAAGGCAAGCATTTCTCAGCCTTTGGGGTAGATAGCATTTTATGTCTTTTTGCTGTTTCAGATTGAGAAATGGGATTATTTTTCATCGTATTTTTATAATTATGTTACAGTCCCTTGAAATATAATGTATGTTATGTTTGTAAAATGTGTAATCATTTATAAATTAGTGAAAAGGGTGATTTCCAATTGCTCTGGGATGCCTTTTAAATGGAAGATTTGCTATTACAACAAAAATTATAATCTGTATTACTAGAGCTTTGGTAAATAGTTTAATGCATTGGGAATTCTTGACAACAGATAGATGAAGACCTGTCACTTTAAAAACCCCCTTGCCTTAACTGCTTTCTTACTCCAGTAGTCAAAAGCTGTTAAGCTTTAAGTGCTCTGTCATATTTGTGGGCTTTTATAGTAAAGAGTAGAGCAGACAGCAGTGATGATGGAAAACGATGGTAGGTAGACTTAAAATACTATAAAGCATAGAGACAATTGTATGTAATGCCTGGAATTGAAACCTTTTTGAATGAAATGATCAGCCATATGTGCCACCCTTATGGACCCTGTAAGAAGAAGAAAAGAAATGTACCCTATTGCTAACTGTGCATGAAATTGCAGTGTTAGAAGATATTGACCAGATGTTTCAATCTCAACAAATAGCTTGTTATGTGACTGAGTGAAAATCTCTCTGCTGCTTTGATCACATACACCTTAAAGGAAGAAGTAATTTAATAGAGCTTGTCCAAGTTCATCATTGTCAATAAACTTTGACTTGACCTTTGCCATCTGTTTTTGATACTGTTGCTGATAGAAGCTGATAGGCAGCTGTTTACAGTTTGTGCTTTATGAATTCTGTGCTGCCAGACAATGAAAGAAGTTTCTTCACTTGTGGATTTTTTTGCTGTCCTCCTGAGTGTGGGTGTATTCATTGACACTGCACATCATCTAGCAGGGGAGTGATGGTGACATATGAATGAGTTTTGAAAAGGAAGATTTATTTTAATGTTATAGATGTGCAAAATCATACGTGAAATATCCTAAAAATGTCTCTATGCAACATCAACTTCACTTATAGATTAGTACTTAAACACATATACACTGGTTTACACTAGAGAATTTCAAGGCATTTTGAAATGCTTTTCAGTCTTAGCTATATCTCTTTCAAGCTACAGGTAGAGGAGGCAGAGGCATTGTTAACAGGAATGTACAGTTGCCCAGTGACTGTCTTACTGTACTCAAGTATGATGCTCCATTTTCATGTTCTTTATATCCTTTATATCCAGCTTTCTTATATTGGCAATATTTTTAATAAACAGTCACAAACACTGAAACAGCTGGAGAAGAGTCCCAAGTAAACCTGGAATTCTTATTGTTGTGATACCCTTCATGTAACTGTTGTCGGAGTGATGAAGAACTGGTGAGACCAGCCCTGTTTTGTAGGTCTGTCATCTTTTACCTGGTTTTGAGAAGGGACTGCAAAAATGGTGGGGAAAAGGAGTGACACATCAGGTGAATTAACGAGGAGGTGGTTGATATCCCATGTTCTGCCCTTCAAATGGGGAAGGGATACAAGGGCAGCTGCGGGCTCAGTTGTGTTCCTTGCAGGAGACATTCTGCCACTGGCCTCAAGTAACGTAAATTGGCCTCCAGAAGAGAGGCTGCAGCACTTCAGATATTTGAGGCAGACATTATCAGTACAGCATAAGAGTGTGATGGAGTAAAGAATATTGGAATTAGGTCCCAATATTTAAGGGTACAGTAAAAGAGAGCACTAGCTTTTGACCATACTGAAACTTTGGAATATGGCTATTACATGTTTAATTACAGAGAATATGCTTGTATTTGCTTGTACAGCAAGAAGCTTCCAAACTAGACTGAAAATAAAACGGTGGACAAGCAGATAAAGAACAATGATAAGGAATAGGAAATGGAATGCAAAAGAATAGCAGCACTTAAAATAGTTATTTGCGCTATAGATTTCCGTAAGAAGCAGTTTGTTAACTTTGTGCCTTTAAACGTAGAAGTGAATGAAGTACTGCTCCTGGATGATTAATGTTTTGATAGACATCTTAGTTTCAAAAGCTGTAGCAAAATGCAACTTATGGCACCACATTAAAACTGATAGATGTTTCTGTGCAGAGATTTGGGTAGTACATGTTGAACCAAATGCTGATAAGATTTAGATATTGGTCTCAGTGCAAGGCTTTAGCTAGTCTTTTCCTTTAAAAAATATTATCACTGTTATCTCATTTGACTAGTAGTTGCTTGAGGGTGTTGTCATGCATTTTAACAATATCACTTCCTCATTCAAGATTTGGCAGCTTTGGCTAATAGTGGAAGAATTACTGCGCAGGACACGGGGCTCTCTTTTGCAAGCCTGCTTTTATAAAGATAAGCTTATTTGTTCCTTTTCCCATTATTTTCTTATATGGCCATTATATGATAATAGCTGTTGCAATTTTTAAAAGTTGATCAGTGAGTATAAGAAAAAGGAAAAAGGGTCACAAAGGTATTGGAATAAACGGTAGCATCTCCTCTGTTTTCCAGGGTCTTACTGCTGCAGTCTCGTAACAATGAATCTTGACTTAGGTATCGCGGGTCTACTTGGAATGGCATTAATTTTTTTCATACCAAGTTGTGTGGTTCCATGTTTTCGGTTTGTCAAAAACCGATGTTGTTTAACATAGCTGTGTTGTAGCTATTGCTGAACAGTGCTTGCACAGTATCAAGGCCTTCTCTGTTTTTTTCTCTCTGCTGCCACCAGCAAGTAGTCTGCAGGGTGGAAAAGAGATTGGGAAGGGTCACAGTCAGGACAGCTGACCAAAGAGGTAATGCAGGCCACATGGAATATGGTCAGCAATAAAACTGTTGGGGGAGGGAAGGAGAGGGAGTTTTTCCGAGGGGCCGTAGCTCAGAGAGTGTGTGGGCATCAGTCTGCTGGTGGGAGGTGGTGAGTGAATGTCTTTGCATCATTTCTACTTTGACCCTGGCATATTTTTCTCAGTGTTGCACCTTCAATTCTCTCCTTTATCCCCCAAGGAGGGAGGATTGAGAGAGTGACTGGGGGAGGCTTAACTACTGGCTGGGGTTAACCCACTATGGTATGGATTTTAAATTGTATAATGTGTGTAATACAGAATATTGCATTCCAGTTGAGCTTGAGGTGTATTGTATCATCACAAGAAATAAATGAGCTCACTTGGAACATTGATACTAATGTCTTTTTTTAGGATTGTTTCACATATTGTCAGTTTTTTGTGTTTAAAAGATATAGAATGATTTTACTTTTGATCCCACATTCTCTCATTTTGTCTGGTCATCTAAGATGAGGTGTGACTTGATTTCTTTTAACATCTAAAATATTCCTAAAAATGTTCACAAAGGGTTTTGAGGGACTGTGTATGTATTGGTGGTTGAACACAACAGGGTCACAATTGGTGAGGGGCACAACAGACTGGTAAATCCTTTTGAAAAGTATGCAGACTCAGTCTAAAACTTAGAACATAAAAATAAGAGACACTCCATTCCTGTTTTGATTTACTAAAAAGAACACTTCATGAGTAGTTGCTCACATTGTTTAGTTTAGATTTTAGCAAGCATGTTAAGTCTTAGCTAATTTGAGGTCTTTGGAGTCCTCTCCTCTGTGAGTTGCAATTTAAAATAAGATCAGATTTGACAGGTCATGCAGAGAAGAGTCCAGCTTCAAATAACACATTTCAGATGCACTTCAGATGTCTGTATTCAGTGTTAATGAGTTTTGAAGATCCTTTACTGTGAAGGGGCAAAATGCTTCCTGTTGTGTTGTCAGTTCTTAGGCATTTAGGATTCAAGTCTACAGATGAAAACTCCTATGTGCAGAAGGGATGTCAGTCTAAGCAAAGCTTCGTATGTTTCGGTGTTGTTAGTTTAAGATGACTGACAGATGTGGAAATGCACTACTGGCTGCCACTTGAAAAATGAGTTCAGGAGCTAAGGAGTTCAGACACAGAACCATGTGGGACCAGTAGTGAGTGTCTTCATCAGCCTCCTTGTCCAGTTAGAGGTGACACTTAGAGCAAAGCACAGAGTTGGAGTAAAATGAAATAATTTCTGAAGGAACTTTATTATAGTCAGAGGGTTATAAAGCTCTTAGAAGAGTCATCTGTATGATGTTTCTTTTTTAAGTCTTACGGAATTGTGTGCTGAGACCCAACAGTAGCAAACTCTCCTTCTGCAGGGAAAGTGTCTTTGCAACTGGGCCAGTGAAGTAAATTAATAGAGTTCTCCTTTACAGTGAACTTTGCAGGAAAAGCAAAGAAAAGTTTCGAATGACGATCAAGTGTTGTGCTAAGGGATACTGGACTCTGCTCCTGTAGCAGAAGCATGGCATTCTCAAGCTAAAGAGGATAAGTCCGGGAAATTCAAATCAAAGAACTCTCTCTTTAATTCTTTAAGGCCACTGATTTTCTTTCACATAATATAAAGGGCCATTTTTATTTTTTTTTATTTTGGGGGGGGGGTCTAAGGGACCAGTCAGGCAACTCTGTCATCTCATCTTGAATATCGTTCTGAAAAGGCAGCACTGAGTATCCAATCAAAGTTAAGTCACTTCTAGTGTTAGAAGTGCTTCTAAAAGTGCTTCTATAACTTGGCAGAAAGACTGTTCCAAAAGCCATTTTCTAATCAGATGAAAGTAGGAAATAGGTGTACCACATCTTCGAGTGTGAGGATATGAAAGGGTGGGACATGGTTCACTCCAAGCAGTCTCACAAGGTCACAACTGAGTCTTCAGAAGTTTTTCTTGTTACCAAGTTTTCTTGACATCTCAACATCTTGCAAGAAAAGATGATGCTGTTCTCTGCGATTACCACCCACTCCTGGGAGCGCAAAGGTTCTTACACTTCTCTGATAGCTAAAGCTAGCCCAAAGAGTTTACCCTGTTAACTCTGATCATCAAAAAATACTTGAACACATACTTCTGATACTGTAAGCCCAAGTGAGCCTCACGAAAATAAGGAGAGGAGCATGCTGTGACTCTCCAGTGTGTCCTTGAGCAGCCAGGGTGCTGGTGTCTTTTGCAAGTGCTGGCCTGGGAATTTATCATAAAAAATAATGTGCCTGTAGCAATATGGTAATCCCGTGTTAGATTACACTTATTTTGAAACAGCTGAATTTTAAGCCTGAGTTATACTCAAGACAAGATATAAATTATAAAAAATAATACAAATTAATATTTGCTTTGTCTTTACCAGGGTGCATGCAACAAAAATGTAAGGAAAATGCAATCTGTTTAACTCAAGAGAACATCTGAAAGGTGTTCTGTTTCCCGTGCTCCTTTCTCTGTCACAGATGTTTATGGTAACTGAAAAGGTCAGGGCCTGTCCTTGTGTGTACCTGAAGTCCAAGCTGTGTTGACAGAAGAAAACTTTAGGATAGAGAATTAGATTTCATAAACCCGCCAGATTTTGAGTTTCCTTTGTGGTATCCCATTCCTGAGGCTGTCTTGTTCTTTCATGATAAGTTCCTACTTTTGACACTTCTGTCTTTGGGCCATTAGCAGCCTCAAATTCCCTTGGGTGCTGGTGAGGATTCATGGTGTGGCCAGGTGCCAACCTCTCCTGACCAGACTGTCAATACAGTTCGTTAGTAGCTGCCTTGCTGCCTAGCCAAACCCTAGATAATTAACTCATTATGCTGGTTCCTGCTGAGCTGGGTCATTTTCTGTTTCTGTTTGGAGTCTTTTTCATTCAATTAAATCTTATATTCCACATAAATCTATAACACAAATTTTCAGTTTAAATCAACTTATACCTAGCATTAATGTATGCAGTTTATGATTGGCCTTCATGTGATGCTGGCTATAATGCTGCATGACTGCTTCTTCATGATAAACATCTTGTGATGACTGACTCCCATTCCCATCTGAAGTATTTTAGCCAAAGTGTTGCTAATAACAACAGTGTGTGAAGTAACCCATAGAAACCTGATTTTTCCATATCAGGTTATTCAAATTTAAAGTCAAATCCTGGGACAAAAAAAAAAATATTCCTCAAGAGTCTGCCTTGAAAAGTCTCTCTTGTTTTTTCACCATATGCAAAAGATGCCTGCTGTGACTCATCCCACTAGGTGCAACATCAGTGGTGTACCACAGAGAGACTTCTACCGTTCCATTCCATCAAGTTTGTAATGTACTGTCTGGTTTTGCTTGTACTGCTGTGTAGCCTTTTAGCTGAGGAAAGGAGGATCAGTTTGGAGGAGTTCCGTGGCTCACAACACCTCACCACCATTGTTGTGGGAATAAGAGCAGATAATTCCAAGAAGCTGTGAGTATTGGTAACTGGAGATCTGTGATGAGAGGATCCTTCCAGAATTACTGCAGAACTACCTTTCCATCTACCTTAGTGTTGCTTAACTTAGCTCAGATGCTCAAATGAAAAGAACAACTCTATATTGGGAATATCCCCCTGCCATATAATGCCTGTGTTTCAAACAATCATGGATATGAGCAGAACCACTACTAATGGAAGAAGTGGTCTGCACCATATACAGAGGTTCATCTCAAGAAATCCGAGATCGTGACTTTTGATTCTCAAGTATACCTTGACATGAATTTAAAATAAGGATTGTGACATCTTATATATGGCACGTATCACATCTGAATTCAGAGTGAGCTCCTGCCAATAGCCAAAATTGTGATACTTGAACAGAAATTCTTTTTTTCAGAAATTTATTTGAAATATTACTTACTACTGCTCCAAATGTTGCTGAACTTTTATATAGAGTATGGAAAAGTTATGCCACTTGGTAGAATGTTGCAAGCCTTAGGTTTGGTTTAAAATCTTGTTTTTTGAAGATTTGATGGAGTTTGATGCTTTGATAAATGTTCAAAGTGATCTCTAGTAATTCTTGTTATTTGTGACAGTAAGGCATGATTGCATGGAGCACAAGGCTTCAGGTACTTCTTTTTTCATAGGTGTTGAAACTTGTTCCATATTTGCTTACAGTAAGTCACAACAGTTTTAGTCTTGCTAAATAGTCTCTTCTACTTAACGACACCTCCATATATAAAAGAGAATTGTTCCTGAGACATTGTAAGTTAACACTTTCTCAATGTGTATTATGTGTGTGCAAGCGTGTGTCAAATACAAGGGTATCATTGATATCCTTGTCTGAAATGTATCAATTCTCCTATTAGGGGTTTTTTTGCTTTCTGTAAGGGTAGTATGGAATAGATTAGCAGAGCATATATAGAGTGCATTTTGCAAATGAGAGATTGAACGCTGCCACCATCTGACCGTACCATCTTTTTTCTTCTTAATTTTTATATATATTAAATTGCTTCAAGAAAGAGACCTTTCAGCTTTTGTCTGCCTTTGTCTTACTAATGAAGACATTTCATGACTAAAGGATTTTCATTTTTTTTTTTTTTTTTTTTTTTTTTTTTTTTTTCCTTCTCCCCTCTGGAGATGGAAGTAATAAAGATGTGACTAAGTATGTATTTGCAACTTAGTTACTTGACCTTTCTACAACCCACAGCTACCACTAATGCTGCTTTGTAATGGAGACATTATCGTTTACTTAAATCTTGATTAGGAAACCATTGTAAGTAGGGTTTTAGTATAGCAGAAAATTGATGTAGCCTTTAATTCATACTATAGATTGAGGGGATAAGCTTTCTGACTGTAATTAGAGTGAATTATAATGGCTTCAGTTGTTTGACTCACCACCAGCAGAGTAGGGCCTATGATTGTTTCTTCACATTTATTTTTTTAGTTCACTTTTGATTTCACATTGCTGATAAATGCTATTTTTTTACTTCGTACATAATGGAGTTACATTTACAGCTGAATGATACATATGTTCTAATAGTAAAAGGAGCTTTATGAAATTACCTGGCTCCGTAGCAACACTGTGTAGCTACACTGGTTCTTTACAATTCAGGTGACAGAACTGCTCGTAATAAAGTTGGAGATAGATACTTTCATGTGTAGTTTTAACAATGTAAATGGGGAGCATTTCCTTTTTTGTATCTAATTGAACAGTAGACACAAGTGGTTATTTTCAGTAACATTTAGTCTTTATGTATATCTTGTGACTGTTGAATTATGTTTCTTAGGTTTCACAAATTTAATGTTTTCCCTAAGTCCTTTTCCCGCTTTTGTGGGATTTCTTTTGTTGTTTTTGTTTGTTTTAATTTTGTGGTTTATTTTGGTTTCTTTCTTTCTTTCTTTTGTATTTTCTACAATTTTTCTCTGAAGATACCATATATTGTTTGATTAAATCTAAGTGTAGGGGCATCTCCTTTGAGCAAGGGAATCTCTTTTGAAATACCTTGTAAAAACATACTAGTCTACTTTATTTGATAATTAATTACATGTGTTTGAGTTTTACACTAGGTGTCAAACACTCAGTGGCACCATTGAGGGAAAATCTTGTATTCTTTGCTCCCCTTCCCTCCCTTGTTGTACTAAATGTTTTTTTACTTCAGACATAGAAATGTTCTCTATGTCAAAATGTTCTGTAGGCACAGAGTTAAATATGGTGAGTGGAGAGAAAAAAAAATAGCAAAAATAATATACCAGGCATATTAACTTTGTATTTGTTTTGTCCTTTTTGTTTTTTCTCCTGTCAATCTGCAGTGGATGATTCAGAGCCCTTACAAAGCTGCAACTTTCTTTGGGTGCATTGGCAAAGATAAATTTGGAGAGATCTTGAAGAAGAAGGCTGAGGAAGCTCATGTGGATGCCCATTATTATGAGCAGAGTGAACAGCCAACAGGAACCTGTGCTGCCTGCATCACTAGTGACAACAGGTCAGAGGCCTTTGATATTTTCTGAAGATACAAATACAGCTGTGACAGTGTGTGTAGCCTAATTTGTTTGCAGTATTGGTCTTGAAAAAATGTGATTTGAAGGATAAACAAAGTGTTGACACTGGCTTGAGACAGCACCGGACTGTCTGTGCCATAGTTTGGGGCTGGGCACTGTTAGTTTACTTATAAAGGATGCAGTTGTATTCTTTCTGAACTTTATAGCCTCCAGTTACTCTGGAAAGAAAAAAATATGTGGGAGACAAAAATTGGTTAACATGTATGTTTATGAAGCCTATGTGCAAGCTTATTGGCACGTAAGGCGTATACTTGATTGGCAAATGAGGAATATACTTCAGGTGATACTGTGTTTAATGAGGATAGGTGTCAGTATATAGCCAGATTGAAAGAGTTAGTTTGATTTTATACAAGAGGGGAAAAAAGGGCTTTTTTTTTTTTTTTACTGTTGTACTTGTTGAGGAGTTCATCTAATACCTCTAATTCTATATGTCTACATTTTAAGAATTTCTTCAGAATTTGTCTTTCATATTTTCATTTTCTGCTTTTTTCTTTGCATTTATCTTGAGCATGGCCCTTTGCTTTCCTCTTTTACCCTCTACCCACAACACCTGAACCTGTGTTCTACTTCTTTGCTGATTACCTTCTGATGATTTTTTAAAGGTTTCAAAGACAGCCAGTCAGGCCAACCTTAATCTTGAGATGTTACCAGCACACGTCAACACTCCCTGATTTCTGCCAATATCTAAATTTTATGATATCAGACACTGAATCTATAATGAAAATGCTATCAGCTATCCTGAAGAATATTTTTCTTTTTGGCTCAGCATAAGATCAAAATACCTGTCATTATCCTTTTTGGTTTCCCTCTCTGGCTTTCAATGCTGTCACAAAGGATGGGGGTTGCACAAGCTCTCTGGACAAACTGTTCAAATGTTCGATCAATCTTCATGAGAGAAATTCTTTTGATGATACCCAGCTGGAATATTCGTTTTTCCAGCTCATGTCTGTTCCTTCTTGTGTTCAAGAACAGTCTGCCTCCATTTTCTCTGTAAACTTTCATTAGCTATTTGAAGAAGCAGGAAGGTCTCCCCATAGGTACCTGTTCTTAAGGATCACCCAAGCCTTTCTGCATTTATGAAGTGTTCCAGCCTCTCAATAACCTGGATGACCCACTGCTGGACTCACTGCATTATGTCAGTGTCTTCCTTGTAATGGAAACCTCAAAGCTGGGCATGGAACTCCAGGTAAGGTCTGGAGACCAGAACAGAGGCTTTCCTCCACTCTTGATATATGACTACCTTTGTTCTCCTGGCTGCATGCTGGCTCATACAGACCAGAATTAACTTCACTGTGCAGTGCACTGCTGACTCTTGTTCCAAGCCTGGTCCATCAGGATCTCCAGGTCCTTCTCTGGAAAACCGTGTGTTATCCTGCTGACATTCAGCCTGTATTGTTGTGTGGGATTTATTCCATCCTAGTTGCATGACTTTGCGTTTACCTTCAAGTTTTCTGCCAGCCTATTTCTCCAGACTGTTGAAGATCCATGAGTGACAGACAACCCTGTCCTCCAGCTTATCACCCTGTCCCTCCCAATTTATTGTCATACATAATGTCTTACTCTCAGGAATGAATGTACATATTCAGGGGAGGAAGGAAGTTCATTCATCTTCCTCTGGAGTTTTGACATTAATTATGTCTACAGACTTCCCCCTTCATTTCCAAGATCCATATTCAATTTTTCAAAGAGAAGAAAAGCAATAAAGATGGTTTTGCTCTGTGATTCTCTTTAGTCATGTAGTGTCTGTGTATGAATCCTCTAGCAATCACCATTTTCTAGATAACATGATGGGAAACTAAAGACTGTCAACAGGCATACAAAATGAATTCAGGAAAAAGGTGTATCTCAATGGAATTTAAAAGTTTAGGTAAATTTGCTCATAAAAATATCTGCAAATACTTCTTTAACTTATTAAGCAGTATTTTTTGTTTACGAGCATGAAACATAATATCAGAATTTTATTCAAGTACTAGACAATGACTTCATTTCAGTTGATGCTTTAGAGCGTGCTTGAGAGTGGCAGGGAGTTCAAACTCCTTGGGAGACAGAAAAGGTAGTGGAAGGTTGGTGCTAAAGGCTTTATTGTGCCATCACCCCTCTTCTAGTATGAGCAAGTTTATTCTCAATCTTTAATTACCCTTTGATTGTTTCTTGGGTTTAGCATTTTCTATATTTGTAAGAATCACTTCAATGTGGCCCCAGTTGATAGCTCTATTTATTGGTTAATGTCTTGTCCCAGCTGGGGTACTTGCTAACTTTCTTCTTCAGGTAATTTGGCTCTCTTGTCTCTTTTGAAGGAGCTGGCTCATGGCACTCCTGGTTTTCCCAGGAAGTGGCTATGTATATTTAAGTTCCAGATGCCCTGATATGAATGTTTCTTATTTCTGCAAACTCTCTCTAGCTTTTTGCAGGAGAGGATTCTTAGCTGATGCGTGAATACCACCCTGAATTCTCCAGTTTAGCAATATACTAATATGCGTTGTTTTTTCAGAGCTTTTCAAGAAAATCCTAACGTGATTAAAGTCTGAAGTAGTGCCTACGTTCTGTCATAGTCTGTAACTTTGATTTCTGTGTTCTGCTTAGAAATACCCGCATGCACAGTGTCTCCATTAAGCTGTTTCAGTTGAAGCACTCTGGCTGTCTCCAATTACTGTTTCATTGAAAAAATATCTACTTTGTCTGTGTCCCACATGTTGAACTTAATGCTGTCAGACTTCGAGTTTTAATTTGGAAAAGCTTGGTTCTTTGTCGTCTGTGTAGCAATCTTTTATTACCCATATGTGCAGAGCATCTCTACAGATAGAGCTAGGTTTACAGTTTCAGGGGCATGTGGTAAGTGAAAGGAAACATATAGGAAGTCTTTGCTCAGTTTTCTGGAACGTAATTGCTTTTCACTTAGCAACATACGTAGACAGACAAGGTTTTTTTCCCAGCTATGCCCTTGATGGATATTTAGAGTTTGCCAAAACTGAAAGATTTAATTTGCTTTTAATTTCAAATTTGAATTACAGAAAATTGCCACAGTTATGCACATGTCTTTCTTGGATTGACTTGGTTCTCCGGTGGGTTTCTTGTCAATGAAATGATAATAGTCATCAAGAATGAAACTTCTTGTCTGGTTACTTGTAATGCTAGAGGGCCTTGGTCTATTTGTTTATAAATGTTTTTCTTTTTTTATTAATTTCCAAATTCACATTAGTTCTCCTTGCCTTTAGGCTTTAGAATTAAAGAGGTAAGCCCCAAGACTGTTCTGCCCAACAGCTGATGAAGCTCAATCACACTCTGGATGAAAAACCTTTTCCTGATATCCAACGTAAACCTCCCCTGACTCAGCTTTAGGCCATTTTCTCAAGCACCGTCACTGGCCGTGAGAGTGAAGAGATCAGTGCCTGCCCCTCTGCTGCCCCTCATGAGAATGTTCAGGACCACAATGGGATCTCCCCTCAGTCTCCTCTTTTCCAGGCCAAACACACCAAGTGACCTCAGCTGCTCCTCATATGGCTTCCCCTCAAGGCCCTTCACCACCTTTGCTGCCCTCCTTTGGACACTCTCTAGGAGCTTAATGTCTTTCTTATGTTGCAGTGCCCAAAACTGCACACAATATTCCAGGTGAGGCTGCCTCAGTGCAGAGCAGAGCAGGACAATCCCCTCCCTCACCGGGCTGGCGATGCTTTGCCTGATGCCCCCCAGGACAGGGTTGGCCCTCCTGGCTGCCAGGGCACTGTTGACTCATATCCAACTTGCCATCCACCAGGACTCCCAGGTCCCTTTCCTGGCACTGCTTTCCAGCATCTCATTCCCCAGTCTTTCCATACATCCAGGGTTGCCCCATCCCAGGTGCAAAATCCAGCACTTTCCCGTGTTGAACTCCATCTGGTTGGTGATTGCCCAGTGCCCTAATTTGTTGAGGTCTCTCTGCAGGGCTTCCCTGCCTTCTAGGGAGTCAGCAGCTCCTCCCAGTTTAATGTGTTGGCAAACTTCCTTAGGATTCCTTCATGTCTATTTAACTTATAGGGATTGTCAGTGATGCATGTTTTGGGAAGTTTATAGGCAGAGTTGGTTTCTGTCTTTGTAAGAGATTCTTTTGGTCTTTTGTTAGTTTTTTATTGAATAAAGTTTCAGGAATTCCTAGTTTACTTACCTCCTAACACCTGTACATGGTAATCTGGCTAATGTAGTAAATATCACAAAACAGTGATGTGTTAATGTTAAAGGGACATCCCTTGACTATTAATCTTGAAAATGTTATTTAAAACTCTGTATGCCAGCATGGAAATACCTCTTTCCCCAACTTCCCTTCTCTAAATATTGTATGTTATTAAGCATTCTCCTAATAAGATTGCACCGAAGAATTTGGTCATGGTAGCCAGAGTGAAGAACTAGTGCCTGTCTAATTATGATCTATTTTTAGGGGTGCATCTGTAAGTTTTGTGTGTTTCATAAGGCTGAATTGAGTGGGTGAAGATGATTTAAAATAGAATGTGTCTTGGATGTAACAGAGGCAATATGATACAAGTTGTTTTGTTCTTACTAATGGAAGTTGTGTCCCACAGCTTGTGTTATAACTTGTTAGGAAAGAAGGAAGTACAAATGAGTTTTTGGTAATTTTCCAATAATACACAGCTAAGCCAAATGTTTTTTCAGCAGTTCATCATTTAAAAGTAGCAATATGACCCTTTTTGTTTGCTAAAGGAAAATGTGAACCTAATGGGGGAAAAAAAAACCCCAGACAAGCCCCTTTTTTAAATACTATTACTATTCATTGGAAAATTATAAGGGCAAGATTTACATATCTGTCAACTTTTTGCTTCTTGTGAGGGAAAATAGCTTTCAGAATATAAACTGGACTTACTACTTTTCTGTAAGTGTTAGGTACTGGAGAAGTTCTAAAGAAAATCTGCAGATGCTAAACCTTACTGAGGGAGTTGGTCACAGAATGCAAGAAAAGTTGATTCACAACAAATGAAGGCTCCTGAACAGTGTAATAGTGATAGGTTACACAAAGTGTGCAGCAGGATTTAAAATACCTTAATGTGTTATTTAAATTTGAATTATATTTGATATAATGTTTAAATATTTTATTATTATGAAATGGTCAAATAAAGTATGTGTGGTTTATGGTGCTCTTTGTTAATTGCTTTTACATTTTTTAGGGTCTTTGAGAAATTATGTTCATTGTGAGGAATTTGCAGCAGTGTTATTTACAGGGGGTCTAATGTCTGGGTTTTTAATCACTTTCAGGTCTCTTGTAGCCAACCTCGCTGCTGCTAATTGCTATAAGAAGGAAAAGCACCTTGATTTGGAGAAGAACTGGAAGTTGGTGGAAAAGGCCAAAGTTTATTATATAGCAGTAAGTTCAGCCTCTTTCAAATTGCTTAAGTTTGTGTTACAATATTGTGAGGTTTAAGCAATGAGTCTGTCTCTTGCATATGGCTTAGGATGATTTCATAGGAAGATAAGGAAAGAAAATGACTGCTTGAATTTCAGCATACTTTGATTTCCAAATTTAGATGTACAAATGTAGATGTATGTTTTAGTTGTGTGCTCTCTTAAATTAGTGTGAAAAATCATAAGAACTAAACATTTTCAAAGCTTTTGTAGTAGTGCATCAAATTTACATTTCACATTTTCTACTAAATTGTTGTGAAGGATGCACAAATTATGTAGAAAAACACTATTAGCATAATTATTCACTGCAAACAGTTTGAGCTTATTTGTGTGAACAATCTTAATTGCTATTTATTCCATAGTAATTACTATGGCACCTTATAACTCAATATTTCAGAAACAATGATTGTGACAAATCTCTTGAATATGGGCGGTGGGGCAAACTGATTTTAATGATGAAATCTTGCTTCAGGAATAAAGGGGTTTTGAGGATGAGGCATTAGTAGATTCACAATTAGTATTCTTTTTTGCCATCCCGAGTGAATCAAGCCATATTAATGTATTTGTATAGATTGCATCTTGGCTTAAAAGAAGTGGTGAATTTGTTTTCATCTCACTCTCAAGTTGATATGACTGACCAAAATTAACAAACATAAAATATCTAAGACAGATTAAAACCTCATAACATGCATGTAATATATGGATTCTGTATGACAGCTGCTTCCATTCCGCTACCTGAGCTATGTGGGAACAGCTGGTAAGAAGTGTAAAAAATTGATTATCCAGGAGAAACAAGTTCATTGAAAATACAGTTATTTCTTTAAGGTAGCATTAATGTCTCCTACAGCCTGTTAGTGTGCACTGCTGTAGGCTTTACATGGTTGCTATTGATTCTTGTGTATGGCCAAGACTACCCCTTTATAACTGTCAAAAAATACTTACAACCTTCTCAGTGTACAAAGAAAATACATCCCACTGCTATGACCATATGTCTGTACTGTGGTTAAAAAAATATGTAGGTGTATTGTCTACTAATTTTTTATTTCTGTTTTTTCAAATGTTCTGCGCTCTTTATTTTCTAAATGCCATGCTTGGGAATTAATGGTGTTGGCTGAATGAAAGGCTAAGAGTACAGTTTAAATAAAGAAGAAGAATTAAAAATGCTACCAAAAGTGATACTGCACTGTTTGGTTGGGGGTTTTTGTGTTTTGGTTTTTTGTTTGTTTGATGTTCTGTTTTGTTGTTGTTGGTTTTGGTTGTTTGATTGTTTGTGTTTTTTTTTAATAATTTTACCATGCTTAATTACAATTGCCAATGAAGCTTCCAATACACAATTCAGAAAAATTAAACTTAGTGGAGGTGCTTCAGGAAAAGTAGAAAATATTACATGAGGCGATAAACATAGGGTTTTTTTAAAGATATAGCCTTCATCTTACTTTAGTTGTGAACTCACTTCTATATGTTCAGTCAGTTTGATCACTTAAATTTCGACTAGGTGAAGCACTGCACTGATTTTGGTATATATTAAAAGCTGTTCTTCCGATGGCAGTTCTGCAACATCTAGGCTTTGACTAAGAGGCAAAGAATTTTTGTGCTAAACTGAAAATAAAATCCAAGATGTGCATATGATAATGGATAGCTAAATAACATTGAAGTGCTAATAAATTTTATTAAATATTTGTAAAATGCAATTCAGGTTAGGAAAATTTATGATTGCGGAAGGGGATGTGCTG
Source organism: Anabacerthia variegaticeps (assembly GCA_035583185.1). Lineage (NCBI taxonomy): Eukaryota > Metazoa > Chordata > Aves > Passeriformes > Furnariidae > Anabacerthia > Anabacerthia variegaticeps. The sequence continues at coordinate 14,293,918 of JAWWEW010000166.1, read as the reverse complement.
GGTAAAGAGCCTTGTCCACATGTGTAACAAAAGCACTTGAGCATGGGCTCATCTAAGAGATTTCTAAAATAGTATTATCACTTCAGATTACAGATTGCATGTGCAACTTTACTGAAGGAGACAGTGTAGAACTGTACATGGTTCCTCATACTAGTGTGTTCATGCCCCTTTCTTTCATTTAACTTCTTTATTTGTGGGTTTTTAGCAATTTAGGAGATTAAATGAAACCTTGTAGTGAGCAATTACCACTCCTGAGGTAGAGGTTAGCTCTCTGAGCCATTAATTTGTCTACTGTTGTCTTTCTTCACTTTAGTCTTGTTACCTTCTTTGACTTTGCACTGTGCATATGTTGCTTTTCATTTCCTTCTTTCTATCCAACTGTCACCTATTTCTTGGATTGCATTAGAGTGTATGTCAGTGACAGATACTTATTCTGGAAATCCATGTCCAGAGATTATCAAACAATCTATTACTTGGCAGACTAGGGCAGTTGTTGCTTTAGGACAGGTCTCTGATATCCTGTGGTCATTTGTATGTACTTCCTAGAATAGATAATAGGCTTTTGAATGTAACATTCAGCAGAATGGCCCACAGATGAAACTTAGCTCTGAAATCTAATCAATTCACAGAGGGAGGAGTAGGTACAAAGGGAAAGATACTGAAGCCGTGACAGAACCCTTAAAGACAACTTCTGTTACCATGAATGAACACAATACATTCATTTTAGCCATCTGGTAATCAGATCTGGCAGACAAATTAGAGAAAGACTAGCAGAGAATAGGACCCTCTAAATCACAGAGAGAAGCAAAATGCAGAGGCTGCCCCAGCCTTCTCAAAGATGATAAACTGTAAAGGTGTATTTTAATCCTTTAAAATTACTCTATTTTGTATCATTTAAGATAGGTTACATGTACTGTCAAACTTTATGCAATTTCTTTCACTTCTCCAGATATAATTCCTATACTTGTGGTATTTTATACCATTGACATCATATCTCCCAGTCAGTCATATTCATTTTGCTGTGGATCAGCTAGATGTGCTGCTGGTGTCTGATTAGAATTCACTGTGAAGGATTTTATTTGGTTCCTACTGGGGCTGGAAAATGTCTCTTCCTCAGACATTTCCTTTATTTCAGTGTAAGTTGAGAGTTATGATAGCACTAAACACCATCATTCAGTCTCTGGAATTGTGAATGGGACACAACCTGGCATGAAAAAAATCAAAATTTGAGGAAGTAACAGGCATGTCTGTGTTAATTTTTTTCTTTTTTCCCCTTCTTTCTGTAAGTCTATGCTTGCTGTCAGGATTTGTGTTTTAGAACTCTTATGTGCTAGAGTTATATCTTACAAACTAGGGTGATAAAACTCCATGTTTGTGCACCTTGTTGTCTGATTTTCAGAGGCATTTAATAAATTGATGGTAGTACTGGATTTATGTAGGCATCTCTAGGAACTCTCTAACATGTATTGTATTATCTGGGATTTTTGTATTGTGTTTTGGTTTTTAGGATCATAATGTCTAGCACCAACTGAAATCCATGGGAGTTGTTGGTATTCAGTTTCTTTAACATTGCTCATAAACATTTTGACACCGTTAATGCAATTTTCAGTATCGAGCTATTAACTTTCATATTTTTGTAAGGCCAGGAACGCAAAGACAATTTTATTGGTGGTGGTTTTGGTAAAAAATAAAAAATCTGCTAATAAAAGTTAGTTAGGCGAGCAGGAAAACTGAGGAGAATTTTAGTTGCCATTTGACTCCAATGGGCATATCTACGTTACTGTATGTGAGTAAGAAATTTTGCACTTTTTCTTTCATAATGGGATGAAAATGGAAAAGAAGAAATTGCTTTTCTTCATTAAAAGCTGCACTTAGCCTTGTGAGATCTTAACCACTGCGCTTGATAGACACAGCTTGCTCATATTCCAGTGAGCCATCCTTTTTTTTTTCCAATTACTGAGTTTTACTGGATTTGTTCTTCAGTCCAACATCTGCATTCATTTTATGTGGATGGAACACTGTCATGTGATGCTCATATTATCTTGGTGCTGAAGTAATGTATGTCTACTTAAAAGTTCCTTCTGTGCTTCAGTAGGGTTTTTTGTTTTGGGTTTTTTTCCTAAGCACTTTCCTTCCCTAAGCAGATGAAATGGCAGTATTGAATGCAGTTAGGTTGCCAATCTGTAGTAACCTGAGTCTTAGCTTAGAATGGATCAGTTAATTAGCTTCCAAACTCCAAACAGATCTTATTTTAATAAAATGCTTGCCTCTTTCCTGTACAAAGGAAAATAATACAAATATCTTTTAGGAACTGTATTTGAATTTGTGTTTTGTGGATATAATTTGTAAACTGAAAAAGTTGGTGCTATAAAAGTCACTGCTGTAAGTGATATCTCTCAAAACTTTCCTCATTAGTATCTATGTAGACTGCCTTGCCATTTCATGCTGAAAGCATTGCTCATGCTCATGCTTATCTCTCTTCATCAGATGGGTGTGGGATCATTTTTTACACTGTATTTTATGCATCATGATGTTTTGTCTTTACTTTTTGAATTTGCAGTACCTGAAAGCTTCAGCTCCTGTGCTATGTGTTGTAGGTAACGAGTAGAGAAGAATGAAGCTTTTTTGTAATTTATTTCTATGCTGCTGAATTTTGGGTTACTCACTTTGAGTACTGTCATACAACCTTTTATTAAGAGAAGGTAATGCTTCCATTCAGTCAGCTTTGCATGGGCTGTTGTTATTTCATAATCCATGGAAGTGTAAACTATTTTCTTCTACTTCAATGTAGAAAATAATAAAAGTTTCTCAAAGGTGATGCCCTTCAGCTGGATCACAATGAGTATAAAAGTTTGTAACGCTGCTCAGATTTGTTAGCCCACAGTTGAATTACATTTACCACCTTCAGCATCTCTTGTGCTTTCAAAGTGTAGTTTATTTTGATGATAGTGACAGTTCTGGTCAAGAACAGGAATTCTGGTCTTAGGCTGAGCTTCCAGTAGGAAATGCCATTTGTTGCAGCATGTCATAAGGAACCCAATGTAACCTGCCTGTCTGCTGGAGGAGTTTTTAAAAGTCCAGCCACCCTGGTATGTTTTAACAAATACTGTGGTATTTTTATATTTATTTTCCTTTAATGCTTAAGTGCTTGTCTAAGCAGAGAGATACTGTGGTAGTGTAGTGGGCTTGATGGAGGAATTATCTGGTTTCAACATGAGTCTGTCAAAACATAAGCTTGATGTCAGCAATGTGTAGCAAAGCTTAAATAACATTCTACAGTATTTTACATGGGTTTTGGCTATTCTACTCAAGAAAAAGTGCTGATTATTTTAACAATGTAAGTATAAATGAAATTTCTTTTGTGCTGTCTCCTCCTTTCAGAGCCATATTCAGTGATGGCATTTTTATTGTAATTTACTGCTATGATAAGTATGATAATATACAATAGCTTGTGATAGGTTTTTTCCTTTGAGATGTGCTAGGTCTGTGTGTGCATCACGGGAAACAAGAGACTGGGAGGAAGGAAAATATTCCCTAAAAAGGACATTTGTTTGAGTAATTCCACAATAGTTTCTTCCTGTTGATAAGTTTTGCCATAGCTCTGGCATCAGCATGTCAGCCATTTGACATGCAAAATTATTTCTCACAATAATGATTAGGTTTTATGGCCAGGAAAACACCATTCTGAATATCTGAACCCTAGAGAAGAAGGTGCAGCTAGCAACAGTTAGTTGTGGCCTTTTTTGGTGGCCTGGGTTAACATCTCCTTCCTGAAACCCACCACCTCAAGCCATTGTCTTTTCTGGAAGCTCTGGCTGAAGTGGGCTGCATTTGCTGTGGAGAGATGACAGACTCTGTATCTAACCAGGAAGCAAATATGCCATTTACTGACTTCCAAAACAAATATGGGGGGAAAAACCTTTCTCATATATACTGAAATCCTCAGCTTTATTTCTTTGATTAAAATGCAAAAACCCCCTTTGTCTGAACTGGCACCAGCTGGTGTTATGTCATCCTGTGATGTATTTAAGATGTGCATTGTGCTACCATTTCAGGTATAATTTCTCATGCATAAACAATTTTGCCAGTGTTTTCTCAAGTAACTTATGTGTAAAAGTGAATTAGAAACTTTTTTCTTATTTTTTTGTTGTGAAGTTTGGTCCTCAAAATGCCACTCTTTGAAGATGAATGCTTTGTACTTTGTGCAGAAAAATGCATCATCAACTTTTAAGAAAGGTTGTACCTCCTGTTTCTGTACGAGAAAATTAACGAGAGACTGTCTAACATTGCAAAAATATTTATTTCTAAGGGTTCACCTCTGCATTATTAATTGAATTTTTATTATGAAGAATATACGTTTCCTTTCCAGTCATTCTCCTCCTACCCCAGTAGCCTTTAAATTGCAGATATGCTTCTTCAGCACAGTAATTAGTGAAGTTCAGTCATCGCTCCTTTTATCATGTGATTTGGGGTGGTTTTTTAGAAGAATGCGTTATTAGAACACTTACACAGCCAGTCTAGCTGCAACAGCCAGGCGGCAATAGCAGTGCCATTTTTCACAAAGAAAATGTTGAACAGGAGCCAAATGTTTGGTGGCAGAGTCTGTTGCTAGGAAATCAAGTTCCTGAGGCGATTAATGACAAAGCAAGCAATAACAAGAAGGCAGAATTACAGATTTAAAAGAGAGGGAGAAAAAAAAGTGGTTGGTGTTATAATTACCCAAAGAAATCCGTACTCATTAAATTGGCTGTTTTTATGATTGACTTTAATTGGAGGTTAGCTCAGATATTTAGCTCCTTTCCCACCCCTTTAAACACACACATGCACATAATCTGTAGAACTGCAGACTTGTTTTTCTAAGCATTGAGAGGAGCTTGCCCTGTAATTTGATCCCCACTGACAGATGCATTTTCTATGCTGCCATTTTGAATTAACCTATTGTGCAACAATTTTCCTCAGCTCTGTTGAATAAAACATCAAGTCTTATTACCTCAGATGGATTTGATAGAGTAAAAGAATGTACTTCTAGCTGAAGTAGACTATTTGCAATGAGTTCAGTGATTTGAACTCTGCCAACAAGCCCCAATAATTTGTGATGTATACTTAAAGAATGAAAGAGAGAAGAGCCACGTGGGGGGTCTTTTTGGCTGTATGAAGTTCAAACACAAACCTTGGAGTAATATTGTTGTTTGTGCTAAGCTTATTCCCCAAGATCAAACCTTTTTAGATAAAGCATGTTAACTGAGATTTTTTACTATTAAGCAGATTGAGTTTGAACTGGAGATTCTCTTAACAGTGGTTATCCAAACTGTCAGACTACTGTGGGATTAGAAAAATAAGAATAAATTCCCCTCTCTCAGAAACCCCAACAGTTGAATTTTACCTCTGAGACTTCTTTTTTGAAGAGAAATTTTCCTTTGTAAAGTTAAACTGGAATAAGTGGTGTTTTAAAATTATTTTAAATTTCAAGTAATTTGCGTTCTATGGGAAGGGGAGAACACCTTATTCACTTTTCTGCCCAATTAGAAGAACGTATGCAGTTGGTTCAACAAAATTTTGGCACAGAAATGGGGAGGCAACTGACCCTGACATTTAAATCCTGACATGTTTCATCGCTCATATTCAAGACAATATTCCCTACTTGGAGCAAGTGATAAGTGAGAAAATAACCTTTTACAGTACCTGTAAGTGAACGCACAGAAGCGAACTATAAAAGCTAAACGATGCCGTAGCTTTCCGAATTCTTAATCAAACAGTGAGACAATAGAACTGCACATATTCTGTCCAACAATACCCACATTACTAATCAGATGCCAATGCCAAGCTGTCTGCTTTGTTAAATACCCAGTTTCCCTGAGGCAAGAAGACAGCTGCTATAACTACTATGAAATTTGGTAGCTCAATCTATTTTTGCTACCCTTGGGCTATCAAGCTACTGTTAATTCAGACCACCCCAATTGGTACACTTTAGGGATTTTTTTTTCAAAGTGTTTGTAATTAAAATGATAAAACATCATTATTACTCCAAAGATGTTGTATGCGCTTTGCATTTGACAGATACCTACAGAGATAAACCCAGCGTGTAATTTTCATTGACATAATGGTTGTGATTGCATTACCCTTTTAAAAGTATATTGCCTTTTAAAGGGGAGGTGGGGAGACAAAGGGAAAGGGCATGCTTTTATTTCATTAATAGGATATGTGTATCTGTTGAAATACTAAATCAGTCTCTTGGTTGTAAGCTATTTGTCTGCAGAGGCTGAATTGGGCTTTGTAGCAGGCTGGGGAGCGCTGAGAAGTGGCGTTCACCAGGGACAGGGACCCGCTGTGCCAGCCACAGCTCGCTGCAGAGACCTCTGCTCCCAGGTGCCTCTGCCTTTAGGGACACCGAGTCTCAAATCCTGTGTAAAGTCTGGGCAGACTTAACACACTTACTTAAATGTAAATTAAAAAGGGAAGACTTCATGCTCTTAAGTGGTGAAGTGAGTCAATTGGGAGGGAAATTTTTACTGTGGGTCCTCTTGCATGTCAGGCTTTAATAGATGCTCTCCTTATGAGAGCGTAGGAATTTGTTACCATGTCAACTTTCTTAGAACAGAATCTCTAAACTAAAGCACCATCAAATCAACGCATTAGAAGCTCTGAAACAATATTGGTTCTGTCTTGAATTATTTTTTGTTTCAGTACTTCTCTGATAACATTTTAGACGAATCATTAATTTAAATAAAACTTGAAATTTGTGAATTTTTCTAATCAGAGTTAATATATTTGTTTTGGTTGCTGTCTACCAAAATTTACAATAAATTGGTAGTCACTACTCTGTGTACAGTGGATTGGAATGTGGGGTTCCTCCTTTCTATTAAAGGACTTGATCATCTTAGCACGAGGAAATGTAATAGTCTGCGTAACCCTGGAATATGTATTCTTTGTGTCTATGTCATTAACTGCTACATTAAAAAACACACATGAATATTGCAGCACTTGTGCTCTGTTTTGCATAAGGAAGGTTTAGTTTTTAACAGGAAAACATGTGCATGTGTGTAACTTGAGAGCTAAGGTAAGCTATTTATGGTAGCCCAGTACTTGGTCTGAAGTTAAAATTATAGTTTCATTTATTGTTTACTCTTGTGATAAGGACAGTGCAGTTGTTTAAATATTTTTTTTTTTTTATTTTTCTTGAATTATGAAGAATGAATTGGTTTGAAATGAGCACTCTGAAATGAGCACTTTTGGACTTGATATTTCAAAGCCAATAACTTTTGCACTAAAATTGTAGAATGTTAAAATATGCATGCACATAATGCAAGAGGATTCATATATGCTTCTTAGCTCAAAAACTGAACTGTACTGAAGGGCATTGATCTACAATAGACTGCAGATCCTTTGAAATAACAGGGCTTGCAAGGATAGGAACCTGCAGGCTACTTTTTGATTCTGCAAGAAACCATTACAATTTTAAAAATGTTTTTACAGCATAGATAATCAATATCCTAAAAATCTGTGTCAGGAAAATTTTTGTGCTACATCGTGTGTAGCAATTGTCTACTTGGAGTAAAAAAACTATTTTGCAAAAATGCTTCTCTACAGATGTTCAGTGATAACATATTAAACACGTTAATAGTATGCCTTGCAGATTGGGCATTTTGCAACTTTGTGATAAACCTTTTAGCTGTTTAGGAGGCAGAAGGGCTGAGTCTCGCCAGCCTTGTTTGTTACCACGTTTATTTGAAACAGGAGTTGACCAATTCCAAGAACAGGCTCTGGAAGTTCATTTGAAACAAGATACTGAGAAGTTTTTGTGGTGTGGCTTTAATCCTTCTAGTTGTCAGGCTACTGTTCAATCGGCAGTACACTGGGTCATCTTGGTGAATGTGCTTCAGACTGTCTGGTTGGGTCAAAAGAAAGAAGATCCTCCTTTTTTCTTTTCTTTTAATTAGAGTAGAATGCTTAAGGAAATACTACATTCTCTGAATAAGTAATGACTGCTGTTTTTGAAGAATTTTTTAAGTTGGAGAAGTGGATGTAGAAGTGGATGTTTCTTTCTAAGGCATATACAGACCATCATGGTAGCAGGTAGGGCTTGATGGATGAAACATCATTTGAGCAATATGAACAAGATTAAAACACCAGTACTAATCCTTGCAAAGTTTTGACTTACACAAAAGCTAATGGCCCATAGATTTTGTCCACAATAGAAGGATTTTGCTGATGCAGCTGCTGTGAAAAACCATCCTGGGGATTTACACTTCTTTCTGGCATAAGCACCCTAATGTGGAGGCAGCTGGTAACAGCTGCTGTACCAGCAAAAATGCTCTCACCTTCCCAGACAGTCATACTTGCACCAGTGTTACTGTTGGCAGGACTGTGTTGGTTAAGGACAGTGTGGTTTTCTCATGTTTCTAAATGATGTAGCTGCTCAAGCAAAATGATTTAATAAAGACCTGGCCATAATATTCACCATAAGAACTCAGACCCCATAGTCCATAAATATTGCAAAGCTCTTTCTAAATCAGATTTCCCATGTGTAGTGCATGGCTAAACAGTTTTAGCCCTTGAAGATGTGTAAGCGGAATCTGTTCTGTTACCACTTTTTATGCTGAAGTTACTGAAGTTGTTTTGCGGAGTGCCACTGCTTCTAATAGTTTTTGCCAACTATGCTATTGCCAGATGCGACATAACAATACTTTCCTGCAAATTTGAAAATGGTGGGAAACAGCAGTTAACAGTATTTAGCATGAAATATGCCTCAGCATATGCCTCTGAATGTGTCTTTTTAAGACCATATGGAGTATAATTGGTGCGGAACAAAACTGAGGTGTTTTGTGAAAAGTAAAGGCTAAGCTTTATAAAGAGTCATAAAATCTAAAAGAATGAGACAAATGTAAGAAGTGGGAGAAAGAGGGAGGTACTGAATATTCTGTCCTGCTCTCTGTGTAACCTGAAGTAAGAGACCACAGTATTTTTCATAAATTTCATAGTAGGGTTAAAATTAAGAAATTCAGCAAAACAATGTCAGGTAGTGGATATGGAAGGTGGTGTGAGTAATTGGAATGAAGCAGAAACAACCTTGTCATCCACTGAGAGCACCCTGGAGAACATTGGCATTTATAGCTGCGCATACTGTCATTGGCACTGATCACAGGAAAGTAAGGTAAGAATGAATTTCTTCCTTAAATATGAATTTCCCCTGTTCTTTGAGGACTGGAGTCAAAAGTAAATACTTCTAATTCATTTAGTTTTTATTAAGATAGCTGATTTCCAGGGGACAATTTGGAATTAATAGAGCAATGTGCTAAAATTTAAATTCCTCATGATTTTATTGATTTTAATCATGAACTGTAGCTGAATATAGGAAAAAAGTTACAAACTATAAGTGATTGGAAATTTTCAACATGAAGGATCCAATTTTCTCTAAAGAAAGAGAGACATTTTCAATGAGCATGTATATAAAGGATAGCAAGTATTCATTCCCCAGAACCAGTGCTGGCCCTAAGTGCTTCTGTATGCTGCTGAGAATGGACTGAAGAGAGTTTCTGCTGAGGACTGTAGATTCTTATCTGCCTAATTGAGCCATCACTTGTTGACTTGAGGGAAATCATGTGATTTGCCTTTAATGCATTTCACAATAACAGCACAACTGGATAATGTAGTTCATGGAAAGGGAGCAGAAAATGTTAAAATATTTTAGAATGGGCTCCTATGTGGAAAACTGTGAAGTTTGTATTGCAGCAGAATCAAATGCTTGAACATTTGTACAGTAAATACATTAAATAACATAATCAGATTCTAATTACCTTGAAAACACTGAACTTCTTTCTATTACAAAGCCCACAGGCCTTCAAAATATGAATTTAATAAGTTCTTAGTTTTATCAGTATGATGATAAAATTATATCAGTATAATTGAAAGCAGGTGTCATCTTTCTTTTGAGCAATAATGTAGTTATAGTAAACTGCCCAGTTGCAGAGTTGGTATCAAGTATTGTACAATGTGAAAGTAACAGCAGAAAACATCCAATATTATCATTTACTAGATAGGTATCAGAAAAGGGTATTAAAACCCCCTGTAACTGGAAGCACATTCTCTGCTTTATGAACTTGAGTCATGCTCCCCAACCAAATATCCTATTCTATAGAATGTAGAATTACAGGCTTAACAGTTACTTTGTTTTCTTTTCTACACCAGGTTGCCTTGATCTCATCTGTAAGCAAAGTTAATTTCTATTTTGTTTTAAAAATAAGTGATTTCTGTCTACTGTGTTGATAAAGTGATATCACAGGTTGGAAGACGGGTACAGCAGCAAAGCCACTTCAGAATTATATGTAGAAATCATGTAACCGAGGAACCTGAGACTGAACACTCTGGAGGTCAGCTTACCGGTGAATAGGTAGTGTCATTGTCGCTGCAAATTTTCATATCTTGAGCAGTCATGTCATCACTGACATGACAGAGAGGAGTATGAGAAGAGTACTTCAGTTTTTCTGGAACTGCAGATCTCTGTAGGAAATCCTCTAAGCTGAAAATAGTTGACAGCTAGAAGAGTATTGGTGTGCTTCTCTTGTTTTACTCTTGTCTAGACATCCACTTGTGGCTATTGTTGGATTGTGATACTGGACTAGGAGGAACTTAGACTGATAATTTACTATTGCAGCTTTTAAGTTCAAAAGATTCATGTCTTGCACTTCTCATTCTTGATTTTTGACCTAGTGTGAGAAGAAAAATGGGAACAATAATGAAAAGCAAGACAAAAGCATTAGAGGTTAAAAAGAAAGATATAAATCTTTAGATGCTGGGGGGAAAAAATCTCCTGGACATGTTATAATATAGCATCTTACTCCTCTGCATAAAAAGAATCCATCTGTTTTAATGTTTTATTTTCAGAAATATTGTGATAATGTTAATACAGTGGAGTACAGCTTACACACTTGTGAACCATGGTAGAGCATTTACTGTGTTTTTCACAGTGTTCAAGCTATTGGTTTTAGATTTGAAAACAGATTTTGTTAAGCTATAATTGTCCTAATCCTGTGTTACCAACTAGAAAGACTCAACAATTAACATCTGCCCTGAAGGCAAATGTTTTAATTCTGACTGTTCAATGTAATAATTTGTAAGTAAGTAGAGAGTTCAAGGGTGAATTTAGACTTTAACATATAGAAGACAAGACATAGCATGTTACCTAGGATGTGAATTCCATTTTCTAAGCTGAAGGCTGTAAATGGCTAGAAAGCCACGATTGAATCAGGAAGTGTGTATTTGACCTGCTGTTAGTCATCCTTACCTCCTTGTTTCCCAGTATGGGAGAATAATTCATACCATTTGACAGAGTCTGGGATGTTTTGGTGCTAGGTGACATTTGCCAGGATGGAAGAGCGCTTCCACATATCTTCCTGTTCTCCTCATTTCAGTCCAGTTAGATTAGAAGGTAGCAAACCTTAGGTTTTGCTCTTCTTCATCCTTTTTACTCATAAATATATTTGTGCATATGTCACTGATGCATCAGTTTGGATTTGGAAGTAATTTTCTCCTCCTTCTAAAAATAATTAAGCAATATTATTATAGCAAAAGTTTTTTCCCAAAAATGTAAGTTCAGTCGTAATCTTGTCTTTTAAATCTTAGTAATACCATATTTATTGTAATGCTTAAAGTAGTCACCAACATTTTATTGTAAATAGATACTACTTAATATTGCATCAGTTTTACAACACTGTCTTGTCCTCTTGTTACCATTCAGCTAAATTTTCAGTTTTAACAATAACTAGGTTTTAAATTAATAGAAAATACATAGCTTTATATGGAACTCATGAAAGCTGCTTCCACTGGTAGCTGGAAGACTCTTAAAACAAGAAAAACCCAAAAAAGGTGGTAATTTATTGAGTGTGTGGGCCCTTTGAGAGCATATGTGGGGGTTTTTGATTTGGCAATTGAAAACGTCCAGTGGAAATCCATTTCTTTTTTTAGTATACCAAGAGATGGGAGATTGAGATTATAAGAATCTTGGTTTGTTGATATGGCCGCTGGCATAATATTAGTGTTGCAGAGTGACTCATCCGTACTAGAAAGGCAAAGGTAGCCCACAGCTAAATAAAAAGAAAAATCAATTACATTGTGTGTACTCTTGTGTTCTCTTGTGTTTTGCTTATGTGCCTTAATTATTTTAATTTAAGTAGGAGTAAATACTTATTACGACATCAATAAACTGAGAATTTGCAGTATGAATTAGGCAAAATCTTGGAGAGAATACTTTACAGATTTTGGGCCTGAATCTAGAATTTGTTTATAGTCCCTTCAAGTTGAAGAGCTGTGGCTAAATATGGAAGTTTCGATGAAATGCATGAAGTGTGTTAGCTGTAAATTCTACATGGGAAATATTTGCTTTGGAGTTCTGTTTGCCTTCATGGATAAGTTTGTCTAGCAATACTCGGAAATAATGACTGCCCTGAAATGGATGATGATTCAAAATTAAGCCTTGTGAAGATCAGGAGAAGTTAATATTTGCCTCATATGACAAATGAGTCATAAGTTTTAGGGCAGGCGTAAAAGCAGTTCCTAAATTCAAATCTCTTGTTTAAAAATAATTAAAACCTTTTAGAAATCCTGTGAAATATTGTGGGTTCTTCTTCCATGTCAATAATGTTTATTGCCACAAATGTTTGAGAATATATTATAATAAACTATCCAGTTCTTCCCAGATGTTAAGGATTATTATTAATGATTCATTTGGCTTTGTAATTGTCATAAAGTTTTTTCATTACCGAAACCTCTGATGAGAAGACAACTTTCCCAAAATTTCTCGGTACACTGGTTTTTATATTGAACTTTATAGCTTGTTTATTTTTCAAAAGCTCTTTGCTTGTAATGTCTGATACCAAGTTTTTTTCTTTTCTAAAATCAGTTGTAAAAGGGCACACATATGGTTGATCTGTCTTAGTTTTATTTTGCATTGCATTGTTTGGCATGGTATTTCAAATAATGGAACACCACAGATCCTTCAGCCCCAAAATACTCTATGCTGTTTTGGTAATAATGGCCCAGAAAAATTGGTTTTATTCTTTTGTCATCTTTATTCACTCTAACTTGCCACATTAAAAAGTTTGCTGCCATTTTGCAACACAGTCCTGGATTTTAAGTGTATGGAAGCAGAGGACTTATGCTGCAAAGACGGTTGGTTCAGTCTCCAGAGAGAGAGAGACAGAGAGAGAGAGAATCTCCTTTTTTTAAATCTCCTTAGGCTTCAACCTTCTTCACAATAATGTTCTGTATACTCTGTCTTTTATTTTATAGTTTGATTTACTTGTGCTCCATGGAAGATTTCTGTTGATGACTGTAATTTGATGTAAATTTTAAAAATTCATCTTGTCATTCTTGGAATCTTTCCTGCTGATAAGCTGCAGGATTTGGTAGCCCAAAGTCACACGGGCCTTTAAAACTGAGTCATGGACATCAGAAATCATCTAAGGAGCAGTAACAGTGCAATCTGCAGCAGTTGTCATACATAGAAGGTGTGACTTTTTTTTTTTTTTTTTTTTTTTTTACAATGTGGAAGGAAATTAAATGAGAGGGAGCAAAGAGCACTTTATAAAGGAATTTAGAGCACCATAGGTAATGCTACTCATGTTTTTATTCAACATATTTAAGATAATTTGTTAGGATGTGGGATACCCCATTTGGTTTAGAGTGTGGTGTTCCTGAAAGGGTAGCACTGGTTAAGCACAATAAAGCAAAGAAATCATTTTCTCCAGACATGTGTGGCTGAAGTTCAGTGACTGTTGGTGTTAGGAACCCCAGACTAGCAATGGTTGATGTGCCTTGTGCCCAGTGTGAGTGCCTGTGGTTGATGGTTCAAGTGTAGTGATAAACTTAACTGTAATTTTTCTCCAATTTTGCTTACATTTTTGTTACATACGCCACAAATTTTTATAAAAGATTGTTATGTTCTGGTAGGATCACCCAAATATTTGATGCATTATGTTGACAGTCCTGTATAATTGCTAATTGCAATTTTATAAAATTTAATTCAACACTGTCATGTGTTCATAATGGATATTTGAAATTTTAATATAAATGTTAGTGAGTTTAATAAAAATATAACTTGTCATCTGACCTCAGCAAGCTAATCCTAAAAAAAAAAAAAGAAAGAAAAACCGAGAGAAAGTAATTTCATTTCAGAAAATAGGTTTTCAGATATTAACAAGTTAAGTGCAAAATTAAGCAGACTTTCAAGTTGCCGCTTTCTCAAAATGGATTTAGAGTTAGGGAAATTCCTGTGGATTTAAGTGAATTCTTCCAAGAAGTGATGTACGTGACAGAAATGAAGAAAACTACTTAACTTGCTATGAAATGCACAACATTTATTATCGCTTTCAAAGCTGATATTTCATGCATTTGTAGCTGTTTATGACTGGCTTGAAAACCAGTTGGATAAGTTGCACTCAGAGATGGCTGTGCTGCTCCAGCTGTGTTGTAGCAGGAGTACTGACGGTTGGGTTTAGCTGACTGGGAGTTGTGCTGCTTTGAGCAGGGCTTTATTTAGGAGTACTTTGTGCTCCGATTGATCTTGATAGTTTAAGGTGCTCTCCAAAGTTATAGGGATGTAGTTTAATACAGCTGTTCAGGCATGGATTGGACAAAATTGTTGTCATTGATTTTCCTTTTAAGTTCAAAACCAAGAATTAACCCCATCCCCTCTATTTGCTTTAAATCAATGCTGTTCATTACATAAACTCCTTTCTTTCCCTTCCTTTTATGTCACTCTCATTAGATAATTAAACATATATAAAAGTGGGCTTTAGATGCTACTTACTGTCTTTAAAATATTTTCTTCACCAGAATAAAAAAAATTATAAGTGATAAATAAAACTGTGGAACAAAATAAGAGCAACATTTACAACTCTTGAGCAAGCTGATAAGAGTATGAGAAGTGCTAAGGGAAGAGTAGCAGATCATAGCCATGCTGTAGGGAAATATGCACAAAATAGCCTCTCAGCTTTCACTAATCTGCAGCTCAAGGTCTTCCTCAGATAAAGGCGGTACATGTTGCTCAAGAGTTCTTGAGGTTTATCAGTTTTTCACACATATATATAAATAATAGTTTTTTGAACTTCTCCCTTTGTGGCGTCTTGAAATAACAAGTTCTGCACTTCAGTAGTGTATGGATGGATTATAATTTTTTTGTTTTGAATTTGCCACTTGTAGTTTTATTTGATGTCCTGTAGTCCCCATAGTATGACAGACATTGAGCAATTGTTCTCTGAGTCCTTCCTGGCATTAGAAGTGTCTTCTAGAAAGGGGGCGTTTGTATGAGATGATTGATGTGGAGTGAGCAATTATGTGAAAGGAGAGTGACCACATATGGATCTTGTTACTATGAGTAAGTTTTGAGAAAATGCTTCTAACTTTTTGAAGTGGACTAGGCTAATGTGTGTTAAGGCTTTAAAGTCCTAAGGCTTGCCTGCAGACAGTAGAAAATAGTAGTGTGGTAATGACTGTACTGTTACGTGAGTACTGTCAAATGTACACTACACTGAAGGAGATGCAAGATGCCCTTTCATTCTAAAAACATGGATAAGCTCCAATTATAGTCTTTTTAGAAGTTACCAAGGAGTACAAACTGTATTTAAGATTACGTTGGATGATCTTGAAGATCTTTTTCAGCCTTAATGATGCTATGATTCTATTGCAGTCTAGTTTAATGTATCTATATTTCCAATGTGGAAAAGTCCAAATACAGCAAGTGTACATAGGCTTCATTTCTATTTTCTGTTAGTAACTTTATCCTTCCTTTTTTTCAATGTCATATAAAACATGGTATCTCTTATTTTGTGATGCCACATGATTGTGGCATCCTGACTCTAAAATTCGTGGTTCTGGTTTTCTTACTCTGTCTTCATATGCCAGGTCTGCCTGCAATCATAGAGTCCTGCTTCTGGCTCCTCACTGTATTTCAGATGAGGGTATGTGACTGTAATTTATTCGGAACAATTTCCTGAACTTTGCTTTTTTGTGGTAGCGAGCAGTGAGATTTTCTCAAGTAGGTGAACTTTGAGGGTGTGTCTGGTTGTTGTTTTTTTTTCCTTGTTTGAGTCCTTACTATCAAATCAGAAAACTAGTCTTTACTAATTTGAATGCCTGTGAAAGACTGAGGATAGAAAGTTATAAATACTCTAATGATGCAGAATTGAAGATTAAAAGATGCAATGAAAAAAGATCACTTATCTAGCTTTTGTGAGGGTAAAGACAGAAGGAAATAATCAGTTGGCAGCAGGTGAGAGTAGTGCCCATCTTTAGGCCTGAGCTGGTATGTCTGATTTGGTGCTGCTGGTGAAGAAGAGGGCAAACTGAAGAAAGACTCTCTGCTTCCCAGAAATCAGTTTGCTGGTTTGCAAGTGGTTTCTGATAAATTAAGTTTTATGAAGTTGAAAATCCCAAATGTAAAAAAGTAAAATAGATCTTACTTGTGTTGTTTTATACCATTTTTTAATTGGTTGCAAAGTTTTTTTTGTAAGTTATTAGTTTTATGGTTTTGTTTAGGCAACTCACAAAGAGTTGCATATGTGGTTATCTCTCAAGACTTGTAGACTTGTGCTGCTTTAAAAGCGTAAGATTATTGTATTTCGAGTAGCAGTAAGTTTAAAAAAAAAAACAAACCAAAACACCAAAACAAACAAGCAACAGCAAAAAATTAAACCCGAAAACTTCCCCAAAACAAAACTTGGTAATTATAAAATGTGGGCTGCTTCACGTGGCTTAATGCCTGAACAGTCAATGTTTTGCAAAGAATCAGTCATAACCTGAAAAGAATTTTATCACAGTGCCATCCTCCTACACCTGACCCTGGCAGTTGCCTGTAGCTTTGCTCAAAATTAGCCTATAAGAATCATGTCATATTTTCACAGCAGCAAATATTGTTACTCATGCAGGCTGTCATGCAGACCATTTATGATTTGTAAGGTTAGATTTATAGATAAACATAACAAAGTAATCAACACATACTTTCAAAAGAAAATATGGGGAAGTTGAGCAGGACGTGGTGCCCTGCACTGAGGCCTTGTGGAATGCTTTCTTTGCAGTATGGCTGGTTTCTTAAATAGTCTGAGCATGGCTTTTGTGAAGTGTGCATGGGCTTTATTTCTGCCAAGCCTCAGAAGTACATGTGTGCCTTTAGATACCGTCTAATTCAATTCCTTTGTCTTTGGATGTGGTGTTAGTGGGACCCCAGCATAAACAATGCAGGTGTTTTACCCTGACTGTCTGCCATAAGATCCTTCTCTAGTTTGTTTTTTTTCTGTACAGATCTGCTAATCTGTTTTGTCCTTAAAAAGCTGTTGACACCTTCTTAATGTCTGTTCTTGAATTACCGTAATACATTTGTCAGTGTAACCTGGTAGTAACTTTACACACACAGCCTGATAGTAATAAATTTTAATGTAGAATTTTTGCACTCAGATTGAAAGTGCTCTCTAAAAGGGTCCTGTGTTACTGTGCAAAGACATTATGTACCTTTACACTATGGGCGTAGGTCAGGTTTCCTAAGCTCAGGTTTGCACACTGAAGTTGATTTGTCTTGAGTGAGGGTGGACACACTGTGTGCAAAGTAGCACTTGAGTTACTGTCCCTGGCATTACTGTGTCTTGTGTGGGACACAGAGGTTCCTGGCATTCATCCCAGGGTTAGCTATATTGATATCCCATATGTTTCCCTAGCAGTTATCTTAAAGCTAATCAGTTCTTTTGGGGCATGTATCTGGCAAAATATTAGAAGTCTTGCTGTGGAGCTTGTCAGCATCCGCATTCAGAGTAGTTACATCAGCAGGATCTGAGTTGTTCTACATTGAATAGTACTGTGTATTGTATCATAAATATTTCTGCTGTCACAAAATACATCCAGCTGACAGTCTTCTTCCCTTGTAGGTTACCATTTGCAGGACAACACCCAAAAGATAATGCTCATGTTTAGAACTGAACTCTGAAATATATTAAAAAAAAAATCCATCCATAAAAAGGGCTCATGTTTAGCAGTAGTGTTGCTGCCACCTCAAGAGTTGTTTTTTTTTCTGCGAATCATTGTTCATAGTACAAGCCTGCTTCTAAATGCCGAATATATGTTCTCAGGGGAAAATCTGAAGAGTATTTTCTTGAATTTACCAAACAAATTGAGTATTCCAGGTCTTTTCTTTTAAAACAAATATTTTCTGGAAGACTAGTCTCTCACAAAAGTCGATATTGATGTGGTATCCATGTGGGACAGAAAAGGATTGTTTGAGCTCGCTCAAGTGGAGCCTTCCACCCCTTTTGTAACAAATACAGACACCAGTAGATGAATGAGTGTTACAGCTGGTGCCTGTCATGATCACGTTCTGCTTACGGGTCTTGTCTTACTCTAAACTTGATGTATTACAATAATTGAAGTAATAAACTTCACAGCGAAAGATTCAAGGAGCAAAAAATACAGCTTCTGCTCAGGCTTGAAATGCCTCTCTTTTATTAAATTGAGGGTTTGAGGTTTAGGACAGCAGTATTTCCGTGGCTTTTTTTTTATGAAAAGACTGAAATGTTTCCCCTATTTCTAGCGAAGGTAGGTGGAAAAAGGCAACATTTTGTTAAGCACGTGCAACTGTAACAACATTCTGACAGGAGCAATGTTAATTTATAAAAATTTCTTTCACATGCGAATAATAGATAAGGCTAAAGTCTCCCACTGAAGTTTCTACATGGCATATCTATGTCACAAAGGAACTTAATTCTTTCATAATTATGCTTTTAACTCTAGTGAAACAAATGAATGGGTTATTGAAATGGGCATCCTTCATTCATATTTTTCTGTGTAGTAGATCCAAATGGTTCTTCTTTCAAGTGACCTGTGCCCTGTGTAGCCTCAATATTCTCATGTGTGGTCTGTAGCCCATAGCAGTAGGAGAAATGTCTGTGCTATGGAAAGAAAGAGAAAAGCAACAGATGTCTGTGAATGCAAGGAAGCGTTGTGGAAGTAGAGATAGGGTGCAATGCTGTCTGTAGCTTTGTAGAGATTTCTATGGAAATTTGACACTTTTGTAGTGATGGTGTCCCATACCAGTGTCTCAGAGCGTAATATCTGCTTCTTGTAGGAACCTTGCTCAGTCAGCAATCCTGACATCAAAGCTAGCACACTTAGTTGTAGAAAATGCAAGGTGTCATAATCAGCAAGTCTTCCACAAAATGAAACAAACCCATCCCTCAAAGAAAGTCAAACCCAAAACCCATGGTGGGGGGAGGGGTGGAAACACCCAAGAAAATTAATTTACCAGTTAGTTTATATTTCTTATTATTCCCTTCTTTTTTTTTTGTTATTGTTGTCACTGTAATAGTCTACCTTTTGTTTTAATAGTGACGACTTCATACATTTGCCACTTCATAGATGAAACCGCTGTTCATTTGTCTTAATTTAACTTCCTTGTGAAGTTGATGCTCTTGCTATGATTTAATAATGCATCAACATGAAGTATTTCTTTAGAAGTTAGTGGCAAAGATTATATTCTTCTCCATAAAGCTGCCCAGATAAATATGCATGTGATATTACATTTTCCCTTTGAATCCTGTAGTTTCCATGTGTCCTAGGAGTAGAACATTGACAGGAAAAACACACACATGACTAAAGCTGTAGTTCTGTCTCCCTAACAGTCTTCACCAATCAGTATAGCTGTTACAGGAGTTAAATGCCAGTGCTGTGTTGTTTAGAAAGATTGCTTTATCCTAGAAGCAGATAGTCCTGTTATTGCATTAATGGGTGCAAGGTAGCTGCAATTCCTTACAGGGCAGCTAGTGCACAGTATAGTTTCAGTACATGAATTTAAATGTAGTTTTTAAAAGTACTGTTTTACTTGAGCAAGGCTAGTCTGCAATCCTACATTTCCCTGGTACTAAGCTTGTTTGTTCCAGAATTGCAGTATGTGTCTGCCATAGCATAAGGTGTTCAAGAGGAAGTACTTGACCTTGAAGACTTACAAGCAAAAAGAATACTAGTAGCAATATTGCAATCCTTAAAAAAAACCTCTGAGAATTGGCTATTGCAAATCAATTTTGTATGTGGGAGTAATAATGGGCATTCAGGGTACAATTCCTAGTGAAGGGATCTTAAAACAGATTTTTGAGGGGTTTTTTCTATTTCATGGATTTTGAGTATACTGTAAGGTCAAACAGAATTGTTGTCTAGATGTTAGATCCTTCTGGAGTGCTGTTTTTTTCAGCATTCAGTCATGTATTACAGAAAGTACTAGCAGGTTAATGTATCCAATTGTAATTTGTGAAAAGCTCAGTTAAAAATCTACAAAGAAAAGCATCTGGTTTGTTACAGTCTTTCTGAACATTTAAACAGCTGTGTGTGCATTTCAGCTTCAAGCTGATCTCTTGAAAATGTGTAAATGCATGCTTTACACAATTCTGTGATAACATTCAGTTGGTTGCATTATTTTTGTGCCCTTTTCACAGCATTCTCTCACCTCCCACTCATCTATAGCAAACCTCTGTAGTTATTCCTACGGATTAAATTGGTGCTTAGAGATGAGTAGAAAGTAGTGAGCTGTGGGCTGGGCATCTTGTGAATCTGATACGACCCTCGAAGACTGGTGGTGATTTGTGGGTGGGTTTTTTATTTACCTGTTTCAATCTGGAAGTAAGGTTGGCATTGAAATAGCACGCACTTCTTGGTCTGTGGCATGGAAGCCTGAACACAATTGCTTACAAGAAGGTATCTGGCCATCCCTTTTGTGCTGGTTTTAGGTTTGTGCTGGTCAATAAACTTTCTTTCCTGTTTACTTTTTCAAATTAATAATTTTGCTTTGTGAAGTGATGGGTACCTTGGCACAGGAAGAAACACTTAAATCCATGTGTTTGTGGGCAGGTAATGCTACAGAGGTGAAGTTTGAACAGGGAGGCAAAAGAGCAAGTGGGTTTCTTTTTCCACTTATAGGAATGTACTGAGTGCAACAAACATAAAAGGCAAAAGGGATTACATGATGCATAAAAATGTTGGCCCAAGCAGGCACAACTGTTGATTCTAGTTAAGAGATGAATGGATGGAAATCATATATATTAGCTTCCTCAAATTTTCTGACTCAAGGTTCTGAGTATGTAAATGTTATTGTTATTCAATACTTACTTGTGAAATTTGCTAGGATATGTGATCCTGTGTTTTTAATGATGTGATATTACATGCATTTAAATGTATACCACATCAAAAAGCAAGTGATTACTTAGTGTATACTGTCTGATGGAAAAGGGAACTAAAGAAAACTTTCCCTATCATAAAGCTCAACACAGAATTCCCTAAAGTCTGCCTTTATAGTATTATTTTGTGTTGGGCTTGGGGTTCTGTTACGATAAATGTTAAATTGCTCTTAAGGATGCCTTACATCTTTTATTGTAACAATATTTATGTATAAAGATGTTACTGAATTTGCTGCTTGTTGTCCATTTTCAGTGTTAAAATCCAATTTTAAGGCTTGGGGTCAGCATTTTTCAAAGTTTGCAAAACTGTAATCCTTGAAAAATATTGTACATAAAATAGCAAGCTGTTTTGTATTTGTGAGAAGCTGAGAAAGTTATTACTTCAGCTTTTGCCAAGTAAGATGACTAAAAAAAGAAAAGTTTATCGTAGAGGATTACGGAAGGAACAGATTTATGGCAAGTGTCTGATGTATACCCAGTATCCTCATGTTCAACTAAACCAGACTTGCCCTGGGCCTTCTGGAGCACAATGCCCTTAGCAAGTGGCTTTCGACAGCTTTTTCAGGAAGCAATATTTTTCTTCAGAAAGAGGGTCACTTCACTGTTTTTCTCTTTCCTTCTCTCCTGTCTTATCTTTTGAGTTCAGGAAGTATTTTAAATTTACAGCCAGCTTTGAAGGCATGAAGCAAGTTCAGCCCCAGAAGTATTTCCTGTTATGGCATTAATCTAATTCCATGAAAGTAGAACTGATTTTTCATCTGTAAAGTAAAGTGCCTGGAGCAGCAGACCATTACTCTGGGTTATCATGATAAAGAGGCTTAGTTTTGACACCAGAGTGTTTATCAGCCTAACCAGGGGAAGATTTCATCCTTTTTGTTGAAAGAGATATTAATGGATTATAATATTTCTTTGCTTCATGGAGACAATGAGTTCATATTGAAAATGTTGACCCGAAATGACAATGTTCCCATAACATATTATGAGTTAATTTATCTGGAAAGCTACCAGTACCTAAGGGAACAGGGAAAACTAGTTGTAAAATGATAATATAGTGGGCAAGTGTGTGCTAAGTACATGATAGTGATAATTTCAGAATTATAAAATAGTTTAGAGCTCTGACTGGAGCTGCTGTTTGCTTTATCGTTTTAGTGATGCCTGTGAATGCGGTTAATCTGATCTGATCCATTTTAAGGATGTTACAAAATACATTGCGTAGTGGTACTCAGATGCTGTAGACAAGTTTCACACCTCTTTTAGTGGCTAAAATGATGCTGCCTTTATGTTATGCTTCTAACAGTGCTTAAAGCATTCTGCATTTACCTAGTAATGCACAACAACTTACACCGTATTCCTTATTTGTAAGACTGCCTTTTACAGCATTTAAGATTTTTTTAATATTTGTTATAAAGGGATAGCTTGAAGTTAATTACTTAAACTTTTCTATAAAAAACTAATGCCAGCTTGAAGCTTTGACTATCCTGAGTGTGCATCTGTGCAAACTACATGTGCAAGTCTGTTTCACATAAGAAATCTCAGAGTGCACTTCTTCCCCACTCCAGTTCCAGTGTTTGTATTTGTGTGTCATCTTCCCAGATTAGCATTCATCTCCATACTTGTTTGCTATCCCTTTAGAACTATGGGTGAAGTGTATTCCCTGGTCTTGTGAATGTTGATAGTAACTTTTATTTTATGTATAATGAATAGGTTTTGATATTGGCGTACCTGAGGACTAGGAAGTGGTTTGTTTTTCCTCACTGACCTCTTGGGAAACATTGCCTTTGGTTTACCTTTGGAGGCAGGAAACTAAATTTGTGCAGCCCCCAAGGACGAGCTGCCCAAGGCAGCTACCTGGGATGGCAGCTGAAACAGGGCTCTGCAAGCTTAGAAAAAACTAGGGATGCGTGTGCCAGTTAAGCCAGAAATACTCAAGGTTACAGGAATCCCCAAGAGTGACTTCAGACTTGACGGAAACACGGTTAAGAAACAAGAATAGAAAGAAACATCATTCTGAGACTGAATAATTTTCAGGGCTGGCAAAACCTGAGCCTGTGGCTGGTGTGAAGGACCAGAGTCCAGTGAAGGCAGCAGGATTGTCCTGAGGATCTGCTGGGCTTGAAAGCCTGCTGGAGACACACAGATATGGTGAGGCTGAGCCGGCCTGAGGGGACAACACTGCAGGCTGCTCTTGCTCTTCCCCTCTCTGTCTGCCACTAAGTGTGATGCAGGTGTTTTGCTCCAGAAGAATGTCTGGGCCCACCAGGGCCAATTGTCTTACACCTTCAGGCCTTGAGCTGTGAATTCTGTACCAATTCATTTGGTCAACTGAAAAAAAAAAATTTCCCAAGGGTTGAGTGGGGTTGTATAGCTATGTGCAAATTCATTATTTTTAAAAGTGCATTTCCATGGCAAATAATATAGTCTTAAAGATAAATAAGAAAACCGTGCTTTCACATCGATATGTCTAAAAAAATCTCAGGCAAAGATATCTGTACGTTTCATGTGGAGGACAGTGTATCCCAAGCGCGTTCTCCCTCTCCTTAATTCACATCTTCGCTTGTCTGCTATTATAATCTATTAGGCTGCACTCTGAAGTGAAGCAGGGAACTGAGCTGAGTGAAAGACAGAGAACATAAATGTGGTTTTCTTAGTCAATATCCTAGCAACCCCACAAACAGTTCTCCCATAAAACTGGCCATGGTATAGGCATATTAATGAGCAGTTGGGGAAGGTAGAGGTTAGGAATTAACTGCCCTAGCGCTGCTGATAATGAAAGTTTGCAAGTAATTGTGGCCTAACTCTGTCTATATCACATTCACATTTTTAACAACAACAAAATTATATATGTAAAAACATATCTATTGACCCCCATTTCTAGTGCCATTATGCATATAATTTATTATTTTGGATTTTCAAGACATTAGTCTTAAAAATACCTCTATATGTAAATGTGAGTAGATGGTAGAGTAGTAACCGAACAAAAACGGTTATCTATTACAGAGAAAGTTAAATTTGAAAGATTTCAAAGAAATGTGCATTTTATAATTTTGCTATTTGGCATAATTATAGAAAAAATCATATTATTTGTGCTTGTTTTGTTGGTCTTTTTTAAATTATTTATAAAATTGGAATTGCCTCCATGTATGCATTATCTGTTAGGGCAGGTCTGTAGTGATTCATTCATTCTGCAGTAGATCTTCAGCTTCAAAGTCAATGTAACAAGCCCCTTGAGCCACTTTTCCCCATGGCTTTCCCAAACTGCAGCCTGGAAGTCTGCTGGGGGAGGGGATGGGAGCATCTGGACCTGAAAGGATGGAGCACTTTCAACTCTGTTTTCTGTGCTGTAGAACAGCTGTTGAAAGAAGGCAACCACCATGCGTTAGAGCAGCAATTAGCGCTGCTCTGACATATGTTGAAATGCTCTTGCCCATCCCCTGGGAAACGAAAAAATTATGTGAGATGCAAAGGTAGATGTCCTTTTTCCATTATGTCTCCTGGATGTTGCCTTCCTGAGATGGTATTGTCTTTAGTTTTTTCATCAAATTTTTGTCTTTTGGTATTTTGAGGAACAAGGAGGTGAAGGGTAAGAAAGTGATGATTCCTCTACTTATCAGTAGACTTTTTGCATATGATCAATATATAACAGCTTTTTCCTGAAGAGTATTGTCTGTGAATTTCCCATGGTTTCACTGGAGGAAGGAAGGGGGAGTTGTGTGTTATTACAGGAAAATTATGTCTTGCTCTAAAACTGCACCTATGGTTTCAATTAGTCAACTCTCAATTATCATAACGTAATGAGGAGTAATGAGGAGGTGGGGATAACCTGGGACTAACACAAAACATATGTAAAATTAGATTGCAACAGCCTCCACTGAGAGCTTAATGGAAATAAAAGTCCTGAGATAACAGTTGGTGTGCACAGAAGGTCTTCTCTGGTTAGACACGTGGAGGCAGGTAGATGTTTATGTTGCTACAAAGAGCTAGCCCAGGTGTGCCACTCCTGCACACAGCCAGCTCTCTGGCCAAACCAGGCTTCATCAGACCCTCCGGCCATGGATGATCATGAGCCACGTGGAACTGCTGGGAACAACATTTTAGAGGCAACAAATACCATGTCTTTGTGAGGAAGGGATTATTTATTGGAAAAGGCCTTCAGTTACTACTGAACTGAATTTTCAAAACTGTTGTTAAAACAAGCTGTTAGGTCTTTTTTTCCACAATTATTGATAATTTGTGTTATCCTGGTCAGATAAATTTGTTTCTGTCTTTCTCAGTATCTTCATACTTAATAAATGCACTTACTTTTAAGCTGCACCTTTGTGCAATCAGAGATCACAGAATTGTATTTCATCCTTCTACCAAAAAAGGCAAACTTTGTATGTAGTGTGGTAGCAGAATAATATATATGTGAACACCTGATGCTCAGCCATGTGGGAAAATACCAACCAACAGTTTCCATAAGAACAAATGAAGAGCTGCAAACTACCCTTTATGTGAGCCTCATTATTTCATCCAGCAGAGTTTCAGTTGGAGTGGAATATCCATTTGTGCAGAGTAAGTACAATTAATAACACTAATTCAAGTAGTATATATTGTCCATCTGTTCTTGCAAAGAAAAAAAAAAGGATGATTGGAAAAATCTTGAGCACAAGAAAGCTAAAATCCAAAATTAATTTCACACGTTTCACTGTAACAGCAACATATCGCTCAGCTTTGAGTGAGTTATGCAAAAGCTATAATATCCTGAGCTGGAAGGGTCCCACAAGGAACATCAGCTCCTGGCCCTGCACAGTACAGGCGCAAGAATTACACCGTGTGCCTGAGAGGGTTGTGCAAACACTTCTTGAACTGTCAGGCTTGCTGCTGTGACCACTTCCCTGGGGAGTTCCAGTGCCCAACCACCCTCTGGATGAAGAACCTTTTTCTAATATCCAGCCTAAACTGCCCCTGACTCAGCTTCATGCCATTCCCTCAGGTCCTGTCACTGGTCATCAGAGAGATCAGTGTCTGCCCCTCCTCTTCCCCTCATATTATTACTACCACCATTCTTCTTTCATTGCAACTCAATTGTTATTGAATTAAAAATTACTTGGTTCGTTTTGAAAAGTTTGCAAGAATACAAGTGAAGTCCCTGGGTGAGCATCTGCCTGTAGCTTGCCTTTACAAGTGTGATTCTGAAAGATAACTGTAATAGCTGGAAGTGAGGCGGCATCCCTGAAATAGTAAAGCGTGTTTTAAAGCATGTTTCTCTGATAGAATTGTCTGTATATGTGAAACTATCACTGCTTGCTGGACTTGCCATTTTTATCAGTGTCTTTGACCATCGACCATGTAATTCTAACTATTTCATTTATTGTCCTGTCTCAGCTCAGGGATTTCACATCATAAGGGCATGACAAAGAGGCTTGATAAGTGCCTGTTACTCATCTGATGCTGTCTTATGTTCAGGTTGGGCAGGGATACTGCAGCCAGCGAGAGGGATCAGTGTGCCAGTCCCACAACATGCGTTTCTTCCTCAGGAAAAGAAAATATCTTTTGTGCTTCACACATTTACTGGTTTCTATTAGAAAGTTTTGATATGTTTTGTTTACAGTGCCTTTATTGCTGTGCGTGTGCTTGTGTTGCACTGCTCAAAATGCATTTATGTCCTTTTTTCTAGGGGGGAGATAAGTATATATGTATTTATTTCTGCAAGGTCTCAGGTCAAGGCAAGCTTCTCTGGACAGTTTGAACACAGTCATTTTAGCCATCTGTTAGCCTTTGCTCATCGTGAGGTGGTTGGTTTTTATTTGTTTTTTTTTTTTTTTTTTTTGATAGAGAAAACCCCAAACACCAAGAACCCAAACACCATAGAAATTAATGCTCGATAGATATTCACAACGCCTGTTTTCTGTCACAGTGAGAAAGCAGCTTAATTATTTTCAAGTAAAATTTTAGATTGTTGGATTGAAATTTGAATCATTTCTTCAGAAGTAGAAGTGGAACATACTGTTTCTCTTAAGATAATGACATGCATGTGCTCATGACTGATTCAGTGTTTTGATCTCAGATGCTCTGGACATCTATCATGTAGCTACTGTCATATAAATTACACATTAGTGCCACCAAGATTTATTCCGGTATTTGCAGTAGAAGTTCCCTTCATGATAAAGTATTAAAAAATACAAAATGTATACCATGTTATTGGAAATTTAATTTAAAAGCCAAAAAAAGCTACCTACCAAAACATACTAAGCACCTACGTCTCATCTAGCTTTCTGCTAAAAACTTATCACCATTTTAATTGAAGTATTTGGAACACTTACAGAAGTATTAATAAATAAAATAATTTTAATAGGTTAGAATCTGCAGTTGGTAAAGGATGTGTAATCCATTGGTTATAAATTTCTGTCCGATATTTAAGATATTAGTGAAGATTTCACTAACCAGTGAAATCATTTCATGAGGACACTTGTTACTTTCATAAGGCTGTTACAGAAAAACTGTGTGTCCAGGTTACAGAGCCAGTGGAAATATTAAGGTATGTTGGGGTTTCTTTGTGTTCCAAATCCTTGAAGTTTGCTTTCTGTTTCCGGACATTTGTACTGTTTTATAAATGCTGACTAGTTATTTACTAACAAAAGCAGAGGAGACTTCTAGATAAAGGATGAGGAGCAAGGTGAGGGGGAAAGATGGGGAAGTGAGCCATACAGAGGATTAAAATACGGAATCACACCGAAAATATTCATGGTGATGAAGCTGACACTTAGAAAACCTTCCAGAAAAACCCAGTATATGGCACTGAGAAAACGTTTTAAAAATCTGCAGTATATAAGAAAGAAGTATAACCCCTAATCAGCTTTGAGGCAGGGTGTGTGTCACAAGGGCAAGGCAGAGGGACGGTCTTTGGGTAGGGCTATATTCAGAAGACACCAGGAGCAGCAGCTGCCTTAACTCCGGGGTTTTGAGTGACCCATCCCATGACACGTGGCGGTAGCCATCGCTCCTCCTTGAACAGGAGGAGGTAGCTGGTGCCACTAAGTATCTGTGGGACATTTGTACACCTATCCATGGGAGAAATGCTGTACCAAGTAAATTGAGCAGTTCTGATTTAGAGCAGTATGTTTCTTGGTTTCTTGTTGTTTTGGTTTTTTTCTTTTTTTTTTAGTAGCTAAAACATGAAATCGAGAAAAGATACATAATTGTTAAGTTATTTACAGTGTCAGAGGAGGAAATGGAAAGGCAGTAGGGAATTTATGGAGGTTATAAACCCAGTAGGTAACTAATAGAAAGTTTGTCTGTGATCTTAATTACTTTGCTTGTACCTCATATCTCGTTCGCTTGCCATTTTTCTGAAGTTAGTGTTTTAGGGCAGGAATGGAGGCAGCCTTTCTGTATAGATCACCTGTACTGTAATGAAGTTGCAATCTAGATCAGAGACTTTGAAGAGTACCGCAACATCAATAAATAATAAAACAGTATTAATAAGAAACAGCAGCCCATCTGCACAGGATGCACAACCACCTTAAATTTTATGTATGTCAAGTGTAGACGAATTGCAAGCTTTGGTTTTCTTGAGGTAGTGCACATTTCTGGTGGAGAGGAAATTTCATTAATCAATAGAAGGTTTGTCATTAAGAAAGAACTACTTTTGTATTCAAATGCCTTTTAATGGAAACTATGTATGTATTCTAATAAAAATACAAGTTATCTGGGTCTAGCAGAACTTCCTGCTTTTGAGATTTTAAATTATTAGATTGTAGGCATTCCAAGACAGGCGCTGTTAGGTTGTTTCTAATTGTAAATCAGTAGCACAATGAAATCTGAAATAATCCTCGCCATACAAAATAATTTACTCAGAGGTCTTACCTTCCTTTATGTTCTTGCTGTTTTGAAATGCGAAGGTATCAGGCAGCTGACAAAGGGAAATATCAGATGTCCACAGATAGAAACACCCTAATAAGCACTTAGCAAGATACTTAATGATTAACTGTGTGTATTAATTAGTTACAAGTGTTATGTGTCATTTATAAATTGATACTTAATTACAATATTAAATATCTAAGTTTTATGATTAATTACATAACTAAAGGAAGCATTTACATGGTTGTAAACAAGCGATGATTGCAGAGTAATTATTGTTACATGTACTTAAATGAATTGTTAACTGTGTCATTGTAACCTGCTCCTTTCCCTCAGTCTGACAGTGAATGGAATTTGGGGTTGGGGATGGAGGAGGGGGAGGATTCTACACCTTATTTGAGTATTTGCAGGAGAAAATTTTGTGCTGTAATTCTCCCTGTGTATTTTCAGGATAAAAAAGATAATTTAAAACATATTCAGAAACAGTAGTCCATTTTTAGCAAAGGCACATAATACCGTTTGCTCATAAGTGTGTGAGTATATTGTTTTTTTCAATTTAGTATGTTTGTAAATTAATAAGAATAAAGTAATCCTGTTGTGTATTTGGCAAAATGTCCATTTATGTACAGTTGCTTAAGAGAATAGATACAAATTATGTGCATTTTATCTTTGTGTTAAAAGTGGCTATACAAAATGCGTCTGTTTCTGTCTCATTGAAAGTTGGACAAGGTCTTATTTAACTTCAGCAAAATCAGACTGTTATTGTTCTACACATAAGGAACTGGTTCAGTTGCTTAAGCTATTAAAATGCAGCTGAAAAAACTGCATTTTCTTAGAACTATAAATTAAATCCTTCATCCTTTAGAGGCAGATGATTTGAGTGCCCACTAGTTTTTTTAAAGAAAAATTTGGTAATTTCTGTATTTTTCTCCTATTCAGTTTTCCAAGAATGGCAGTGAGTTTCATTCTTATTCAACAGGCTTTTTACAATACATATTCTTCAGTCATTTTCAGTTAATGTCTTTGGTGTGACTTTGTGTAGTACGTACCAGAAAATAGCATATGATTGAAAAAGCAAAAAAAGGTGTTTCACCCACCCTTGTTTCTGCTGTGCCTCTTACCTCTTCACTGCAAACCTTAGCCTATTAGAATACAATTAGGTTTTTCTTCCGGAGGTGGGGGGGAGGGAAGGAGCTGTCTTAAGTGGAAAAGTGGTGTTTTTAATCAGCTTCCTGTTTCTGGATGCTAACAACATCTCAACATTCATGACAGATTTGCTGTTATTGCCACTGTCATAACACATGATGAGTTTCAGCTCTTCCCATGTATCATCGTAACAGTAGAGAAAGAGCTGTCCAGACATGGGCACACAGTGGTCTTGAAATACAAAAGGATGTTGTAGCTTGTTTCTCCATAAACTATCATTAACCTACTTTGTGGGTAGATGTGAAGTTCCAGGAAACTACTGAACTTCATTGTCTGCTTGTTTGAAGGCTTTTCTAGAATAACATTGTTACATTCATGTCACTTAATAAGAAAAATGAGAAAAAATAAGGGTTTTTTTGCTGGGAGGAGTAAAACTTCCTGCAGTGAACAGGAATCATCACTATTTCACACACATTCTTCAGATTCAAACACATTCTCTGGGTTTTCCATCTAAAAGGTTCGGACTGTCATTAGCTGTGGTAATGCCATTTCAGTCAGCTCTCAATGAAGACGGAAGTTTTCTGAGCAGAGCTGGTGCCCAAGGCTCTTCACTGACTCAGGAAATCGCTACTGCATTGTTTAGCCGTTCTTACTTTAAAAGTTATCATTGGAACTGTGACTGCTAGAAATAAAGAACATTTTTACAGCTCTAAATGCAAATTTGCAAATTTATGTCATTAAGTAGTGTATTTTGCACAAGTTCATTATGACATTTGGGAGCTCAAAAGATTTAACTAAGAAGTGTGTCTTCTTCAGGATGTCTGTCACTTTGTAGTAGTAAATAGTAAGGTTTATGATTCACTTTTACCAAAACCAGAGTTATTTCACTGCATTTCTCAATGCATATACAAAGTTCTCACAAAAGACTACTGGTGTGATATTGATGCTTTCGTTGTGACTGAATGTTCAGTGACAGATTGTGAAAAAGATGAGAGAGGTGACAGAGCTGGAAGCAAGTAATTAATGTGAGTCTTAATTGCAAAATCTAACTGTTCTCTCTAGAATTATTAGGAGGAAGAGAGGGAATGATAGAAAGATTTCTTTGAGATGAAGAGTCTGGACCCATGATAAACACCTTGCTTCCTGGCTGTGCAGTTAGAATTTTTTGCAGAACCTTGGCTTGGAAACTTGCTGTTTGATTTAATTCAATAATACTTGTGAAACCTTCTCAGCTTCTGTTTTAAGTACAAAGTATTAGTATTATTTGCCTTGGTGTTGACAATTTGCCCCAGGGATAACTTCTTCAGCCAAATATTTCTATTTGTATTCACTAGTAGTCATATATATGATATACCCATGGGTCCCATTGCTCCCTTTTATGGTTGTGATGTGCTCAGAAATGAAACTATGAATTATATTTCAGGAGAAATTAGGGATATCTTCCAAGAAAATTTTCTCTACAGATCTAATTATATTTAACGTTATTCAAAATCAAAATTCTGCTTTGTTGTCCCAAGACTAAGACTAATTTGGTGAGCAGTTCTTCAAAGAGGTGATGTCTGCGTGATAGAGGTTGTAATCAGGAACTGTTGGCCATGTAAGCAAGAGTGCAGTGGTCTTACATGCGTGTGCACAGGTATACACAGGTGTGTCTGTCTTTCTGTTCTAGCTGGAATCCCTCAGACTCTCAAACTTTATTTTTCCTAATGGTGCCAGACTGGTATCTACTTTACCTAGTTTACAATTTGTTTTGACTGTAACTTCAAATTTTTCTTTATTATAATGTAAGTGTAAGTCCAATTTTAAAAATAATTTTTCAGACGTGAAAAATAACATTTTTTGTCTCAGGATGCGTTTTTACTGGAGAATGTTAGATTTGGTACTCCCAGACTTCAAGGTACTCATAGAGAAATTCGGGGCAAAATTTGTTTCCTAGTCACATGTACACAAGACCTAACACATACTTTATCTAAAGATAATAAAAATCATAGTAATATGTATGTTATTAACACAAAAAAAAAAAAGCATCTTCTATCAATGCGGTGCATTTTCAGCAACCAGCAAAATTTGCAAAAAGGCCAACACAGATGCAGCATTGCTGCGGGACACTATTGATTTTGCTCACATCAATTGCTAATTATTTTTGCTGCAGTTTATAAAACACTTATATTGTTCTAATTCTTGGTTTTAATAGTAGCTGAGAATCTCTAGCTCAACTGAATTAAACTATTATAGCATTGTGAGATGGAGCCAGAAATGAAATCTGGCTTGCATGCTCAAGTATTGGAAGTCATGCTTTCTGGAATGCAGCCCGTAATAACTTAAAGTTTACAGAATTTTAACTCCTTGGTATTCTTTAGATGCTCCAAGTGCTCCTCTAGATGCCATGACCCAGATTCATTAACTAAGTTCTGCCAAAGATTCTGCCTAGTGTTCCCAGCTGACTGCCTCTGTTTCACAAGTGCTTTATCCAGTAGAACAGTGAATGCCAGGTTTTACAGATTTTAAGCAGCATGAATCCAGCCTCATCTCTGAGGAAAGTTTCTTAAAGTATAAATAAGTATTTTAAGTAAAAACGGTTTTCAAGGTGCATGTTTTAAGGACTAATTAGCCATACTGTCTTATTTTCTTACTTTATCTGCTGGTCAATGGCTCGTTAATGCATGAAGACTGCTGTACTTCTCACTGTGCTGCTTCTCCTAATTTTATTTTTGGAGATAATCAAAAAGAAAAAGTTTCATTACATCTTTGAACAGGACTATGCTGTTAAAATCCCTTCTCTGCAACGTCTAAGTTTTTTTTGTACAGGAGAGAGATGGAGGAAATACAAGTTTTGTAAAAGTCTAATTTTTTTTTTTCTTTGTAAAAAGATGCACCTTCTTCCTTTAAAATCCTATAAAGCTGCCTTTTGTTTTGATAACATATATTACACACCTAGGAAAGGTACTGTGACAAATGTAGGTTTTGAACATTGATTTTTAACATAATGAAGTTAAAATGTTTTCTTGTGTTCCGGTCACAGATGGCATGCAAGTCTAGTTTGAAGGCTTTCTTATTACTTGGTCTTTTCCTGGTGGGACATGTAACTATGGATAGCTACCATAATTTTCAATTGACAGTGGGTTCTCAGTGCATACCATTTTTACCAAATTTATAATAAATACCATGGAAGGTCATTCTGTACTCAAAATTATAAAATAGCTGTGTAATGGGAATATAGGTAAATGTGTTGAAATACCAAAAGAAATCAGGTGGCAAGTGCCTAACAAGGACTATGAATTTATGTCATGGTCTGCATGGTCACAGGGCGAGTATGAAATGTTTCTGCAAATACCTTGAGTGCTCATCTGCTCCTATTTGCACAATAAGAAATAACAGGAGGTTTTAGAATAGTGTTTATTTTTAGCTGCATGCCACCATAATAATATAATAAGCAAATATTTACTGTGTAGTAGTAACTTAGAAGTGGACACAGAGGTTTCTCTCCAGTCCTCTTTTTTTCCAAGTGAAAATTGCATATGATACACTTTTGTATCTTCGTCACCCTTCTTTGTGGTGTTTTTTGGTTTTACTGGTAAGATAGAGACAGAAGAAGCGTACTGAGACTGAGTGGTTGTTGTTGAAATACAAGAATCACCAGGAAGACGAAGCAGTTTCAAGTTCTGTATCTGCAAGTGTGGGTCTGGTGCTAGTTTTGATATTTTCAGGGCCAGTAGGCATTCTGCTGTAATTCTGAATGTGTACCTGGCATTTTCACAGTAAAAATTATTTCACTGTAGCTTTGAGGAAAATACAGTATGGCATTCGTTCATTTACCATGGGCAAGATTAATGAGAGACTTTAGACAAAAATTCGGCAGTCCTAGAGGCTACTTTGCTGCATAACTAATATAAAAGCCCTTATCTTCAGAGCTGAAAATCTGCTATGCATGTTGCATCAGAATAATAAACATAGCCCTTCTGTTAGAACATTTCACTTTTGAAATACTGTTCACATGTAGAAGACAAAGCTTACATGACAGTCATGAGTGGCCAGCTAGGCCACAGAAGACTTTAAAATTGAACCCAATTAATTTTCCACTATTACTAGCCTAAATGTGGTAGTGTTTCCCTCAAATGAGCTTTAAACTTCTACTAAAACTTGCAATTTTTCACGGTAACCTGAGAAAAACGAGTGGCAGTCGTCGGCCTGTAGGTAAAGTCAGCATAGATCTGGTCTTTCAGAGTTCGTGCTGCTGTTTCCTGCAATAGCTGCAATCTTGGAATGGTGGGTGATACAAACAGTAACCGTGGAAGAATACTGAAGCATTACATACTCTGTTGAAGTCAAATATCAATTATCACTGGCCATCTAAAAACGTGAGTGCGAAAACACATGTGAAGTTACTCAAATGAAAATTTCAGTAAATTGAAAAGGAAGTTGAAAGGCTCAGTACTCACAGCTACTTGTGTGCCTAATAATACTGACAGTCATCAAGAGTAGTTCAAAAGTTGTTAATATCTTACATGACAGTGTCTTTTTAAAAAATCCTTAAGAGTGTCCAGTGTTACAAAGATGAACTGTGATAATTTGGCAGTTGTGTTCTTTATGGGTGAGGATTTCTACAGCCACTAAAGGGCAGTGCTTGCCACCTTATGATTTCTCTTCTGCAGCTGTTGAACTCTCTGACCTTGCTGTTAAGCAGACGCAGATAGAGCCCATTGCTGGGCTTTCTTTTTTGAGAGATTTGGGAGCTTGATGCAGTTTTTAGCATATAAGATTAAAGGTCTACTGTTGTGAGCAGGACACAAAGAGGAGTATTCTGCCCTTCTCTTGTTCCTATTCAGAGGCCAACTGCCTTGTGCCCGTAGTAAGTAAAAGAGCTGATTGTTTTTGAAAGAACAGTTTTATTGGCCAAAATTGGCTTATGTTGTAAGAGGAATCATATTTTCAGTATTGGTACTGAAACAGAAATATTGCGCAGATCTAAAGGTCTCATTATGCCAAACACAATATGTAGTATTTACTGTGCAGTTGAAACTCTTAGCTTCAGTAATGAGTAAATACGATCAGGTTTTGTATTAAGCAAGTAAACAAACATAATAATTAAAGGTATTTGAAATCATGTCTCTTGTTTATATATTCTGACAAGTATACTTTAATTATTGATCAAGATAGCAATATAGTAAATATGCAGTTGCTTACATTAAAAATTCAGCATCTTCCAACATTTAGCTGACAACATCCATACAATATTCTTCATGATACAGCTCTCTTACCACTTCATTGCTCCTGTTGGTCATGCTGATGGCTTTTTAAGGATAGCTATCACCTTCTGCTATACTTTGTAAACATGATGTCTTAGAAGAGCAAGACTGCTCGGAATCATTGCACTGTTATGTGTGGCAAGTATTGACCAAATATATGATATAAGGAAGTGGAATATCAGAGCTGTGCTCAATGGTTATTGGGTTAGTAGTTTGTTTGGTCTTTTGGGTTGTTTTTCTTTTAATTTTCATGGTGTATCAAATTTGGGGGTCTGTTAGATGAACTAGAGAAGTTGTTTTTCTACTGACAAATGAGAAATATATTTTCTTTCTGTATGCAGTGAGGGAATAAAATTCTATAGTAATCTGAACAAGAACTCATTCTTCTGGCCAATTTTTCATAATCTGAAGGATAGCTTTATTTTGATATCATCATGTTTTCAACCAAATTCTAATGGCAGAAAGAATGAAAAAGACTGTTTATTGAGTTTGGATATGACAGGAATGCAAATGTGAAACAGATATTGAAGTATGTCAGGGAGGATATTGTAAAGGAATACATTCAGTGCAGGTGAACTGACAACCCTTTGCACAACAGAGGGCCTGGGGGCTTGTGACAGGGACGGGTGACCAGACACTGAGGGACACAGTGGCAGCCAAGGGCCCCCACACTTCCCCTCACGTGAACTGTGAGGACAGAAAAGCGCTGGGGTTCCTTTGTTTGTGGTGCCTCCTCAGAGGCACCAGCTCGAACTTCTATTTGGTTATTTAGTTATTGCAACAAGATTAAACTATTTAAAGGATCTGGATATCTGAGACTCTGCTAAGGGAAACCTGGGATGGAGCTGGTGAGGAAACCTGGTCAGACGTGAGAGTGTGGGGCGTGCAGGGAGTCAGGCAGGGCACTGGAGCCGCCTGCTGCGAAGGGATTTGTTCCAGCACAGGTGGTGCAGGTGTGGCTGCCAGAGTGGCTCTGGCACAGTCACACAGGGAAGTGTTCTTAACAATGTGCACTGCAATGGCTGCTTGTCCCACAGTCTCAGGTCTGATTGCTTAGGAGGCGTTTATAAAGCGCTGCTGTGTTATGGAGCCCCATGACATCTAGACTGATGAAATATTGTACTTGACTCAGGTTTTTTCTTTAGATTGTCTCTCATAAGAAGGGTAGTATTCGAACTAAGTGGTTATAATTAGTTCCTTTTCCAGCAAATAGATATTCCAGGAATCTGCTTCTGTTGTAGGGAAGAGTAAATGACCAAAGGAAGTAAAAGCGTTGTGTGTTTTGTATATCTCTGCTTAAAAGGACCAGAGGCTCATGAAGAAGTATCAACTCCAGTACCTGGTCAGGTTCTTTTAAAGCTAGTTCTTTTAATTGAATTACCGGGGGAAAAAAAATAAAGAAATAGCAGAACAGTAAAGACAGGCTATTTCATTGAGTATTTTAATATGCTGAGGGGGTTTTTTTATTGATGGGTTGAGCAGCTGTGTTTTGTTTTTCCTGTATAAAAAATTTTTTGAATTCTTGCAAACAGTATGAAAATCTATAATTAGTGTTTACTGTTGAAACTCTAAAATGATGATATGTATGTAAAATAAAAATCTGGGTTCCTCACAGTAAGGAAACAAGACTTTGAAGCTTAGTTCGGTGTTCTACTGAAAGGTGGCTGTTTGCTGTACTCTCTTCAGGTGGTTTCCAGATCAGATTTTTGTGAGAGAAATGTCTGCAACATGGCAGTGTAGAGGTGACTGTCTTTGGAAAAATAAATTTGCCAGACTTGATCACATTCTTATATCTCAGTCTTTAGTACTAAAAAAAATATTTTAGCAGCACATTAAGCATATTCCTCCCATTTCTGTCATCCTGTGGATAACTGAATTCAAATCAGAGTTACTGCATGCCTTTCTTTCCTGTCCTCTGCTTAAAATTTCCTGGAAAGATTATTTTAGCTCAAAGAAGACATCCAGCGCTGACAAATTTTGGCCCAAGTGGGAAGTTTTACAAAACCATACATAACTGAGAACACTCTTAGAACTGAAAGTATGGAACCACTTTAATAGTTGTATGGTGCTGAAGGGAAGTTCCTGAGAGAGGAAATTAAGTTCTTAGATGTCAGATGGGTTGTTTTTCCTGGAGGTAGTTGTGAATTTAGGTCTTTTACATCTCGCCTTTTATCGGTTGGGGGTATCATTTGGGGAACTGATTTGGGGTTTTTGGCCTGAAGGGTTTTTTGCAGTAGGTAAAGATACTTAGTAAATGTCTATCAGAAACACCACTTCCTTGTGTGAAGAGATTGGATCTGGAACATGCATTCCTAGTTGTTTCAAAGGCTATGTGTCCTGTCAGGGAGGGTTTTCCTTGTTGATACAGATACAGATTTGATGACCGAAGTATATATCCCCAGTTTGCAGGGCTGCAGCTGTTGACAGTGTGGTCCATGTCTTTGTGGTAGCGTTGCAGTCACGTGTTTCTTCAAGAGGCCATGTTCTGTTCTGGTGTTCAGGGGCACAAATGTCCCGGACACATCGCTGACACAGCGAGAGCCACCCAGAAGGTGCTACTGCCCACCAAGGTCTGCTCAGCTCCAGGTGCTGCAGGAGCGGGGAGGCACACGGAGATCTCGACATCGCAGGCGGGGCTAGTGGGGAAGCGGCAGCAGTTGGCTGCTGAATGAAGTACATGAGTGGCACCAGCTCCAGCAGATGGGTCTCTGTGGTGTCCATAGTGGTGTGAGCTTCCAGTCCTCAGTGGACTGACATTAATCTGCAAGGACTTACTACCTAGGGTGAGGTTGAAGAGTTTTAATAAAACAGCAGGCGCCTCATTTCCACGCCATGCATCTTTCTCTCCATTTACAGCCTGATATTTTACACTGGTATAAGCATGGGAAGATGAATGTTTTACAGATCCATTTGACAAAATACCCGTAAAAGTCTGTGTAGGAAAACTTTCATTATTTAGAAGAAGCTTTTAAAGTGTATTTGTGTACGTTTATTTTTTAAAAATCTGAATTGAAGGAATATGTTACTACTGAATGGTGTATGGCCTTTTAAAGAAAGAAAAGAAAAAATCACTGCCAACTGCTGAACAGCTAATTCACTCAATATAAAACAAAGATGCATTTCTGTAGGGCTAACGACATGCATCCCATCTCCTTGACAACTGCTCTAATTACCTCAGCTTGGACGATCAATATTTGATCTTTTTCCCACCATACAAACATGTCACTTTAACTCCATAGCTTTCTCTTAGCTTTTTGATAATTTGCAGCCAAGTGAAAATGGTCCTTTCTATTTGTTCTCCCTGGCTTGAGGCCAAGGGTTCTCTCAATAGTATAATGCAGTTCATTGATATGAATTTGTTGATCTCCTGGGTAGTTTTTCACAAATTTAGGGCAATTAAAAACCTTTGGAAAGCATTTCAGTTGAAGTCAATAATTTTGCTTTTAGAATTCACTTCATCGTTTTATGATCATTTTTGCTTCATTTGTTCATAAAACAACTTCAGAAGAAAGACAAAGCACCATTTTATTGAGTAGCTTGTATATACATAGAAACAGAGCTTTCAAACCTGGAATTAAACAATAATTTAGAAATACTTTAATTGGAATGTTTAATTTGTAAGAATAAGAATTTCTTTTTTTTGGACTCTGAAAAGTAATTATTTAAGGGAAGTCACAGCTGAAGTACAGCAGTATGTGCCAAATAGTTTAAGATACGTGAACACGAGACCTTTGAAGATGAACTGATCATGCTTCCACTCAGTGAACACCAGCAAGTTGTTGAAGTTTGTGGAAGTGTTAATGCAGAGGAAACCATACTCTGCAGTCCAAAAAAGCTTTGTGAATTGTTGAGTGTGGCCAGCCAGAAACAGTGAGCTCCCAAAATACAGGCCATTTAATTAATCATAAAGTGAATTAATCAGAAAGTGGTTTAACCATGATAATTTATTTTTGTGGCTTTTGGCTTATTTATTCATTCTCTTTCCTTTTTTTCCTGTGCTCCCATGAGTGTTGCTGAAAAATACTATGATTTCCTCAGGTGGACAGTGTGAGATTTTTTGCTATCTGGAGTTGTATTGTCCTGGTGTTATTTTCTGTTTGTGAATTACCACTTAGCTCTTGGTGTTTTATGGAAGAGTTTAAATACTTTGTTTAGTGCATGCTGTGTTTATTAAATAGTTATGCTGTCTTGAATCTGTTCGTAGTGGATACATTAAAATCTTTTCAGCTGCTCATATCTGCAAAACAAATTGCATAATAGTAGACCAGGGCAAAAATGCACCTAGCCACATACCCTGTGTCTGACAGTGGTCAGATATTCCTAATAAATATTTAAGGAAATGGGAGGGGGAAATATGTCTGTCTTCTGTGGTATCCTGATAGCAGTTAGGGATTTCCTTGGTCTGAGGTTGAATCTCTTCACTCAAGAGCATCAAATTCCCATCATGATATTGAAAAATTAATTCACTTATTTGATGAAATTTTTCATTTTACATAATGGAATTTCTTACTGATTTTTTAAAAATATATTAAAAATGTCAAACTTTTGCTTTGTTCAGCATTTTGGTAGTAATCCTGGAAAACTATGTAGAGATTGCTAGTATTCAGGTGCTACTGAATCTGTAATTTGGATCAGAGTACAAGAGTAAATCATTCAGGACCTATACCAGACAAACAGAGCATTAATAAGATGACACAATTTGACCGAGTGTAGAATCATCTCCTTGAAGGCAAAAAAATAATTTCCCATGAAATACCTTCTTAACTTTGGCTAATTAGATTCACATTTGAAAAATCTTCACATTTAGCAATGGCCTAATTATTTAGCCAACTAAATATATTGTTTAACCAAAGAGGCAGTCAAAAGAGGAATTACATCCTGTTATTTGTATGAAGTACATTTTTTTTAACTAGTAGAGGAATTTGGGTCCACGATTACTCCTGTGAAAAAGTTCAGTTCCAGAAGATGTGTAGTCCTCGGGGAAGAGGAAGATGTTGGGAGAGGCAATATTAGAATGAAAAAGTAGATAGAAAACTGTACAGGCTAAACCATTAAATTCAGTGTATCCTTACAGATTGTTCCTATATTGTAAAAGCACCATTTTCCATTAGAGGATACATGACATAGAAATCTGGAGGTTGCTTTTCTTACTGCTTTTTAACTTGTGCCTTAGCTACTTCTGAACCAGACGGGTCACTTTGTCCCATCTTTCTTTTTGTTACAGAAAACAGAAGGCATCATTGTGGTATGTGGTTGTCAAGTATATTTAGATAAGTGATAGCTAATTTTATCATCATGAATCTAATAATAACCAAGTCTCCTTACAAAGTAAAATATCTTCGGGAGCCATTTCAGTATAAGCATCGTATCCAAAATGGTGGAATAATTTTCAGGCACCTTATAAGGGTTTGTTAATTAAAAGTAAATAGGGTTCTTAAGTGGAAAATGAAATTATCCCATTGCTTGAAATACCTTGATGCAGTTTTTATTACAGGTTGCATATGGTATCTGTTAGGAATTTGAGCATGGTTGGTTGTTGAATTATTGTGTGGATTAGCTGTAGTATTTGAAGGTTCTCCACTTTAAAAGCATGTGTCTGTTTTAAATCCTACATAAATTCCTCACAGTTTTTTAGAACAGTCTGTAACTCTAACCAGGGCATTTTTAACACCACAGCTTCAAACAACAGCAGGAGCAAATCTAAAACATTGCTCTGAGTGGTTTCATAACATCATTAAAAGATTTCCATTTAATTAGATAAATTCCCTCTTTCTTTAACTTTTCAACCTTTCTCTCCTAAGTTCTGTAAGGCAAAGGGTGAAAAGACTAACTGGATTGAATTAAATATTAAAACATTAAAATTGGCAGTTTAGAGCTCATAAGGAAAAGACAGGGGCTAGAAAAACCTCATGAAAAACATATATTTCATGCATATTTTAGATTTTATTTTAAGACCTTTCCAAAACTATTATGGATAGTTTTAGTAAAGAAATATTATAGGCTGTGTTGTCTCCCAGGGCAGCTAAAGTTTCCAGAAGGAAGTTCAATCTGTAATACGTCTTTCACATGTTATTTTAATAAAAAAGCAAATATAATTTCTGTATTTCCACTGCTAAATGGAGACTCATTGTTTGGTCATGTTTCTCTACATCAGCAAATATATTTAGAAAGAATAAAGTAAATTTTATTTTAAATTGTACTGATGTAAAACATTATGTGTATGTTACGCTAGAATTGATTTGAGGGTGAATGTGAAAACTGGTGTCTCCCAGTTTGTGTCTTTATGTGTCCAGGGTTTTTTTACATTTATGAGTGCATAGACATGTATTTACATGTTTGCAACTTTTGATGGTATTAAGTTCTCTTATTTCTCCTCACTTGAGCAGAGAAACTTTATTGGTATTCAAGTACTGTGATTTACAGAAGTATAAACAAAAGAGAAATTACATTTACTTAGTGTGCTGTTACCATTTCTCCAGAGCAACTCATAATTTGTACAATAAAAGTCAAGAGAAACTGTTCACTACATATAAGCATTGATCTGCTTTGTAAAACCAATAGGTCTTTCACTGTTGTGGGTCATTAGCCTGAAATGTGCTGAAGGAATCATAGCAAGTCTTTGTCTTACTAATTTGTCTTACTAACATGTTACTAACATGTTCCCTAAATGTTGTCCCTGGTACTGGTAGAAAATGATTTTTCTACCGATATTTCAACCACTTCCGAAACCTTTGATGCCTTGTGAGAAACTTGGTATCATAGGCAACATATGTTGATCTTGTGTGTTTGTCCTGGTTTTGAGTCACAGTGAGTACTGACTTTAAGAACATAAATTTCTTTCAAGCCGTTTGAATCATGACATCTTGGTTTTTACATTGTAAAAGAAAAGTGGTTTCCTGAGAAAACAGCAATGCTGTGTAGATGGACCTTTTCTAAGTTTTGTAGGCTGATACTAGAATAAGTTCGCTGCTCCTGTATGTTGGTTACAAAGCAAAAACGTAGCTACCAACTGTATATATACTAAGAAGAGTTTTTTCCTTTTAATAAAGAATCAACATCAGGAGGATGAATTCTGCTGAAGTCACATCCATGCCATTTTTCCTTCCCCACAAGAATCATGTGCTCATCCATAGGTTGTGTGGTTAGAGGTGATGCACACCGAGGGCTTCACTGTAGAAGCTCTGACAGTCTTCAGAAAGGGAAAGACTGAAGCAAATGATTGATGCAGGTATTGCAGAGTTTGCTCATCACTGTGGTACAGTCAGGAGAGGATTTTTTTTGCTGAAGTTGCATCATTGTTAATTGACCTCCTGTGAGTCAGTCCAGTCACAGTTGTAGCACAGAGGCTTGGGTAGTGCCGCTCCAGTGCAGTAATGGCCATCCCTTCCCAACATGCCTGGCCTGAGCTGGCCCAAACTCCTGAAGCATGGTCCAGCCGTACAATCAGAAATGGGGGATTGACGCAATGGGAACTGGAGCCAACTTCAGGTAAATTTTCCTGTTGGTTATTCAGGCTGTAGCCAACAAAAAGAGTTATGGGACACCTCCCATGTGGATGAACGTTTTACTCATCATTCATTTGGGTGTATTGTTGCTTTGCTTGTCCATACTGACAATATGTTTTTGTCCTCCAGAAACATTTTTTCTTGCTTCGTACACAAGTTTGGTGCCTTTGAGTGAGCAAATACTGCATGTTTGAGGTGCCTGTGGAGGATGCTTAGAAACACCGGTAGTTCTGGTAATGATCTCGAGTGCCACCTACTACCTGTTCATGGATAGAGCACTATTTGTTTTCTTTCCCCACATACAACCACAGAAAATTTCAAAAGACGGTTTGTGCCATTTTGCTTGTCAAAGAATCCTGGTTTCTGCGTTGAGTTCAGAGAGGCCTTAGTTGTCATTACTCACAGAGGAAATAGAAGAATAATATTGATACTGGATTATTTGACTGAATCCCAAGTTTAAAAATATAAATAACAGCAACCTGTTTGGTAAGCCCAGGTTTACCAAGTCTGTGGGAGCTTGACAGTCAAGGACTTCTATTTCTACTTCTTACTGTAGAATAGAAGTGACCTGATTCCCTCTGGGGATTATATATCGTTCCATTTTATATATTGATCAGTGTTTTTAAATGCTCTTAGGGCTTTTAGACCAGGTGTTACCTGAGGATTCAGCTTTCCTGGTCTTTTGTGAGCTGGTAAGAGTGCTGATGCATTACTGAGTGATTGGCAGGGCATACTTGTGTTTTGTCACCTACTTTTTATATGATGCAAAGAAATGAAAGAGTGGAAATACAGAAAAATACATTTTTAGTCTTGTACGGTTATTTCTAAATCCCCTTGATTTTTTTTTCCCCTAATACATCATAGAAACTGCAGCCTATTTATGATTAAATTGAGGTCACTTTTCTGAAAAGTCTGTCTGGAGTTAATTTTTATTTGGCTTCTATTTTTTGGTCAATCTGCATAATTTGCCATAATCTAACAATTCTTACTTGATTTATATTACCTTTTAAAAGTTTGGTTTGTTTAAAATTCGCACTACGTGTTGTTTGTTAGATATACAACCTGACACCTCTGGTAACTTCCCAGAGAGTCTCAAAGCACTTTCTAGATGATGTAATTGATACATCATATAAAGAATCAAAAAGAATGAAGCTGCTCAATAACTCACAATGGCACTATGTGATAGTTTAGAACAGGAAGTGTGGAATAACTATGTGCAGCTGGATCTACAGGATGAAATTAAATAGACAGGAAATACTTAACCAAGCTGGAATTTAACCACATCCAAAGTGGAATTTGATGTGGAAACTGGCACCTTTAATTATATGAATTTTCTTTTTTCAAAGAAACACTTACGACTGTATGTGGCTGCAACGTTAATTTTCCTCTGCTGACACTGAAATTCACTCCCTAGACCAAATTTTCCTTCTCTTGTGACAATGTCAGGATCCTCCTAACTGTCTTTGATATAACTCCCTCTGCTGTACAGTATTTGATTTTTGAATGGAAATGCATTTATGGTTTTCCATGATCAAATTGTCAATCAATAATGAATGATTTTATTTTTGCTGTTTGACAAAAAATTACTACTAGACTCCCTCTCCATTTCTCCTGTTGTTTTGCTACAATTGCAGAGTGTGGATAGGGCTGGCTG
Source organism: Anabacerthia variegaticeps (assembly GCA_035583185.1). Lineage (NCBI taxonomy): Eukaryota > Metazoa > Chordata > Aves > Passeriformes > Furnariidae > Anabacerthia > Anabacerthia variegaticeps. The sequence continues at coordinate 14,249,328 of JAWWEW010000166.1, read as the reverse complement.
TGGTCAGTGTTATGTAAGCACGCAGTAAAACAGAACCAAACCCTTCTCTCCCTCCTATCTGTCCTGCTGTGGTGCTATTGAAAGAAATACTTTCTGTTGTAGAGTGTGCAGTAAGGAAAGCACATAGAAATAAGAACACAGCAATGACGTTGGTCTGAGTATTTCAGAATTCCCAGGATCTCCAGCACTAAAAGTTTTATAGTGAACCTGGAAAAGGAGAGACATATGTGAAGCTCTTCACCTGCTTGTGGGACAGAATGGGATAAAACCAGATAGATAGTTGTTTCAAAAGTGAATTAGCAAGTGGTGAATGCTCACAGATAATCTGGTTTAGGATGGGTATGAAATCCTGGAAGAGGATCCAAGTACCAAATACTCATTTCAGGAATGAGAGGAATGGAGAGTGATCTGTATTTCTTTTTCAAGCTCAGTTGGAATAAGGTGATGTCTTCTCAATTTAAACTGTGTGACTAAAAAGTAAAGGAAATGTTATTCAGAAACTATTAGAAGAAATGACATCCTAAAAAAGATTTGAGTTGAGAATATGGTTTGAAAGGGAGGATCATTGCTTGGACAGAATAAGGCAGGCTTAGATCAGAGAGAGTGGAAGAAACAAAGGTCCTTCCACTGATGCCTGGAACCCTGCAAAACACACAACCTGGAGATAAGATAGAAAAATACCTTTATTCCAGCTTAGGTCCGGAT
>JAWWEW010000166.1:14233754-14248523 GCA_035583185.1 Anabacerthia variegaticeps | reverse complement strand
GACACTGTGGCCTTCAGAAGGCCTGAGAAACTTACTTCAGTAACTCTAAACACCACTTAATATGTGAGCAAGAATCCTTTAGAAATCCCTTACTTCTAAAGCTATAAAAATCCATAAAATACACCAAAAATACATAAAATTCTTAGGCATCACCACCATCAGCTTAAATAGGGTTGGTAACAATCACCTCAGAACAGGCCAGAGCCAGAGGTAGCATAAGAATATCTTAAACCCACCTATAGAACCACGTTCAGTAATACAGAGCAGGATCTTTTCAAAGAGGCATTGAAGGAGTTATTAGATAAGAGCATCAAACAGGGAAAAGTTATCAAAGTCAAGGGAAAAAGGATACTTTGGAAAGAGGAATTTGCATCGATATTTAATACAGCATAAAAGGAGTGGAAAGGGAATTTGGGTTGGAAGTTGATGGCTGTATTATGGAAAACAGTGCAATAGCCAAAAGGATAGGAGAAGGGAACTTGGAAAGAATTGAGGGCCATTATCAGTGGATGAAAGGGCAGGATGATGTAATAACCTGTTATATTTATCATCTAGCTCTAATCCTTGAGAATTATAGTATAAATTATAGAATGTGCTACTTAAAAATTAGATAACTTCATTATAAATTTTTTTCTATTGTCTTGCCTTCTGTACTCCTGCTTTCCTTTTCCTTGTTAAAACAGTTGGCAGATCTTTAGCTTGCACAATATGTCATTGGTACGTTGAGGCACATGTATGAGCACAGTTCATAAATGGAAGCAGCTGCTTTCCTCTGCACTTATGAGAATGTACAAACACAACGAAGATCTTCAAATCCTCTGTATGCTTTGGACACAATTCCTATCCTGAAAAGCCATGCTGTGATTTCAATTAGTGCAGATGTGCAGCAAGCCACCTTATTGGCTCAGGAAAGAATTCTTTTGTTTCAACACTTGAACAGCTAGATCTGGTTAATGTTACCAAATGAAAAAAATAACATTGCACCTATGGTATTAGTCTTATGCTCCAGTATCTGAAAAAACCCTGGCAGACAAAAAAATGTTGTCATCTCGTAGGGAAAAGCTGAATTCATACACAGGAACTGCAGGATTACTTCGACATTTTACTAGTCCCCTGTAACACCAGCAAGTCCCATAAATGCCTAATGGAAAAACAGCAGAAAATGAGATCTGCAGCAGGCCTTTAGAGATCAAATTTACGTTGCTGAACACTTTTTTCAGGTCAGGTTTAAAGGTCAAAAGAAAGTGGATAGATTAAATTTACTGATTTTGCCAACTTTAAAGGCCCCTTTTAGAGGTTTTCTGTTTCTACAGGAAGCCCCAGTATGCTCTTGGATAGTTTTCTGCAAGAACTGAAATGTATAGAATCTTTACTGTATTTTTCTCATGTGAGAAAGACATTTATGTAGCAATACTTAGTTATCCCCAGTGTGCTCTTGAGCAGTATCTGATTTAGATCTGATGTTATCATCCTGAAGTAATTAATGCTTCCATTAATAAAGTTTTAGTGTATATTAATTTCATATGCAGATTAAGACTCATCTATCACAAGGCCAGCTGTGACACAACAGTGGTGAAAATGGTAGCCCCAGTTAGTTTTCATATGCTTTTGTTAAAGTTTATTCTACTGTTTCTCACACAATATTCATCTCTTCTTTGTCCCAAGCAGAAAAGTATCTTCCCATGAGCATAACTAACTTTTACATTCTGTTCTCTCTTAAATGCGAATAGAATCGAACTTAATACCCACAGTGGAGAAGAAAGAAAGTAAAATACAAAATCTTATCACAAGGGACGTTCTAGATCATCAGTTTCTGCAAACACTAGTAAAATGAATGACTGTAAGTGGGAGGATGACTGTAGACAATATCTTCAGAATCCTGAGTAATTTGGGCATAATGCCAAAAATGTCATTTTCAGACAAAAAGCACCTGCTTTTCTACAGGATAGTAATACTACACAAGGACAAGTTGAATTAAAAGCTTGGCTTCTGTACTTGAAGCAATTCTGTGCATGAACAAGCAGCATGTTTGATACTTGTATTTTTTGGGAGGGATTGATTTATTTATATGGAGTTATTTCATCAGTCTCTAAATGTATGAGGTGTTCACTGTGAGATTTTTCAATATTAGCTCATTGTCAAGTCTTAATACTTCTGAATTCAAAAAATTGTGACCTACCCTTCCCTGTCTTCCCCCTTAGAAAAATCTTGAATGTGTAGCAGATGCAGTTGTTCTCTTAGTGTATATGACTACCTGTAAACTATTGTGCTTAATAAGTATAGTAAATATTCACTCGAAAAGCCTTTTCAAAAATACTTTGAATGGCTGCTTTAACTTTCTAGTGGATACTTTTCTATTACATGATGATTTTCTGAACATGAGGATTTCAGAGTTGTTCACAATTTTATTAGTGTCACATTGAGCAAAAATCATAGACCACACCTGTGTTGGCTTTCAATTCTGTGAGTTTCCTGTATACTCCATAACATTAGGTATGTTCTTTGGAACGGAGAAATTAAGTGACATCTTGAATTATAGATTTACCAGCATCTCCATTGTGAAGTACTTTATTAGCCATTCATTAAGGAAAAGCTTTCAATATTAGGCTTTAGAGAATGTTATTTTCCCATTCAGTTCTTTAGCAAAGCTTCTGCTAGGATTTGAAGAGCTGGCTGTGATGAAATCTTTGTAGCTTGCATGTAGTCCTGTAGGATGTTTTGCTGCTTGAACTCCACTGCTATTTATGATTATTTTCAAATTCAGCCAAAATGGACATAATCATTCCAGCTTCAGGGCTAACTGAAAAATGTACTGAGGTGGGAGCAGTCTTACTGAAATATAGCTGTTTTTTTACAACCACAGACACAGAAGACTGCCTCACCAGATATGGACCTTGCTGAGCTGACTGGAATAAAACTTAACACTTGGGTTTCAGCTTAGGAACAACTTGTAAGAAAATGTGCACAAACTCTGGGTAAATTTGAAAATTCTCCTTTTGGAGTGGAGGTGATGGGACAAATTTCAATAAAATTGGATAAAACTGCAGTGGTATCATATATCAGCCAAGAGGCAGACAAAAGAAGTAGGAATTTATTGGAGGAATCCATCTGACTTTTCTTGTGGGCAGAATTACATCTGGCATTTGTGAGGGTGTGCCATTTCTCAGATCTTCACAGTATGTTGGCAGACATTTTTAACAGGCTTGGATGTTGATTCGGGAGAGCATGATCTCTGAATAGATACATAATTCACTGTAGTAAGACCAAGGTACAAATCACCTCAGAAGAGACTCTTTTGCCATAACAATATCCAAAGGCAAATACAAATTTGTAACAGGCAGTCAGAAAAACAGACAAAGTACTACTGTATCAAAATGACACACATTCAGAAGATGTTTTATAAAAGTTTAGTTTTTCAAACAACTCCTTGTCATCTCTATCCTCTTCTCAGGACATAGAATGATTATGGTGGTAATTGTGGAAGGTTGCTAATCATCAGTGGTGTTAAATGTCTGAATTCTAAAATGTATCATACAGTCTTGAAATTGTTGAATATTTTCCAAGAACTATTATTCACAGTGAATATTGTAAAGTTCCTTTGCTCTGAGATTACAGTGGACAGAGATATGAGAGGGTACTGAGAGACAAGCAATCACTGTTGTGAAGAGTAGATTGCTAGAAAAGCAACTTTAAAGAAGACTTCTGCAACTCCTGTGTATCTCAATGCAGTTTATGAGGAGTAAATAGGGTCAAAAGACACTTCAGAGACTGTTTGTTACACATATACTGAAGTACTGCTGTGCTGCAACCCATTCTATGAAATCTGCTTTTTCAGCAGCCTGAAGCATACTATGGTATTACTACTCAGGTTATGGACGGCATTAGACTAGACTTGAGTACTGTTGGATTTACAAAGTGCATCAGAGAGTTTACAGATGGCCTTACAGACCTGAGGCTCCATTCAAGGAGGACTCATAATTCCTCTGCCTCCAGGCAAGGCCAGGACTGCAGTTTCTGATACATAACAGTAATTACCTCTGGCTAATCCTAACAGCTACATGGTAAAAACATATTCTCTTTGGTGTGGATGGAGCCAACTCTTAACTTGTTCTAGTTCACACTGGAAAAAATCAGTTGGGTGCTGGCAGAAGAAAATCCTGACTCTCTTTTTTGGGTGTCAAGTGTCTGAAGTACTTTTTTGGTCAAGCTAGAGGCTAAAACCTTACCTACATCATCGTGTCCTAAAAAAAGTTCTCCTCTTTACATTTCAGTTTTGTGCCCTGGTGGCTGATTTAAAAAGTTATCTTATTTTAAAGTCTTGGCGCTTTATAGTATCCATGGAGAATAGGTATATGGGTAAGCACAGTAAGGATCAAGTTTACCTTCACAGAACCCACTATCTTATGATGAACAATTTTTCAACAAATATAATTTGCAACTTTTATGGAAACAATAAACAAGCAATCTGACTGTCGATCTTCTTTAAGTTATTGATGCTGATATGTAGTATTTTATAAACCAGTTATTTCCAGTTATAAATTGTTTGCATGGAGTTTCATGGAGTAAGATTTCCTTACTACGGAAGTACAGAGCATACAAGGATAAGGAGTGAAAGGTAGTTTGTGCTTCAGATTAGTACATCTAAAGTGAACAAAGCCATCCATTGTGTTGCTTTTGTGTCACTGTTGTTAGATATTAATTCGATAAGGACAGACTATGTTAGAATGGGGACTGGAAAAGACGTTGAAACTTTTTTTCCCCCTGACTGCTCTATCATACATTATAATGTTTATTGTTGAGATTAAGTACTCTCTATTCAAGCAGTAACAAGTTTCATAGTGGAACAAAAGTAAGCAGCACTCACGAAATTCATTTAAACAAAAAGTATGAACAGAAAGATATGAAAACTATTGATTATGTTGTCTGTGGTGACATACAAACAAAGTGATAACCGTTCACATCTATAAAGGCAGAAGAATGGCAATGTCAGATTGTGCAAAGATTAACGTAAGAATCTGACATCTTTGGTGAAAATTTATAATTACATTTGACGCTTTGGTAGAGATTGGAATGAGGGTGGAATCTTATCAAATAATTTTTTTGTTGTTCGTGTCATTACCAGCTACTTAACCCTTTGATTTTCAACAATTATTACTGTGGATAAATGTGACTATTGTAATATGTTGTTCTGTGTTTTGTACCAGTTCTGAACATCTGTTTCAGAAGGAAGCTTCTTAAGCTTAATTTTGTTCTGCAGAAGATGTTTTAAGCAGCATCATATAGATATTGCTCTCCAGGAAGAGTTTTGGGGAAATACCCAATTTGTGTCTTCACTGACTTTCCTAAAGAAAATTAAGAGTTTTAAGTGCCAGAAAGATGAAGAAATGCAAAGGATTTATCCATGGCTTCTGAGCTCTGGTTTGGTTTGGCTCTTTGCCATCATCACTTTCATTTCCCATTTGTAGGAGTGTTTGATACCACTCCGCTAGCTTTGGTTTCTTACTGGTCTCCTGGCTGGGTTGGACCATAGATGTTGATCAGGAGACACTTGAGGGACAGGAGTAAAGAGGAAATCCTTGATTTCCATAGTTAGCTGTTCTGAAGAGAGAGCAAGCTCCAATAAATATCAAATCTTCAGACTTTCATGTAAGTGAAGGCTTGTCATTGATACAAACACATAAAAATGTATCAAAAACTTGAGACAGAGAGTCTGTCCATTAAGTATTTGTGCTGCATTTGGCTTTGTCATGGACCAATAATTTTCATTCCCTAAAATGAGGTTATTTTGTTATGCAGTTTCAAAATGTTCTTGTTTCGCTGTTGAAAAAGTAGAAATTATGTTTATTTAGCATAAAGAAGGGATTTAAACTCAGAACTAAGCAGGTGACTTTGAGAGATCCCAGCTTCGTTTTCTTGTAAAAACACTAAAACGTGAGCTCAAGTGCTGATTTTAAAAGGAGTGTTTTTTCATTTGTCTTTGTTATGTGTGTCTAATCTGTCAAAGTTATTCAGTGATAGTCTAATCCAGAAAATCATAGTTATAGTGTATAAATTAGCACACAAGTTAACACTGTTAAATACATTGCGATAGCTTTAGTACCTCTTTTTCTTATTCTCTCTGGTTTTAAGGACCCAAATTGAATGGGCAAAGATTCAAGTATAGAGTAAAAAAGAGCAGGGAACATTTTTTCCATAATTAATATTCTGTAACAGAGCTCATTCCTCTTCAAGAGACTGTCTTCGTATAGGATTGTAGGCATTATTAAGATCACACTGACTTCATAATTTGGAATTCGTGGATGTTCCATGTGAAGTTGAAGGGCTGCAGAATGATCTTAGCCTCTAAGGTGTTGTTCTGCTCCTAATGCATTTACATGGTTTGTTTGCAAAGTGTATACATTTTGTGGTGTTTATTTCAGGGTAAAATAGCTAATTTCTTACATGATTGTTAGAGGTATATATAGTACTTGGGATGCTCTACTTTGAGGTACTTTTTGAGAAGTCCACGTATTTTTTGTCCATATTTTCAAATGTGCACAGATCTAGTATACCATAGACTTTGAGAATAATTCAGGTTGGAATGGATTCCCAGAGGTTTGTTAGAGCAAATTTGAAGTTGACATAGTTACTTTTATGTTCAGTTATTTTGAATATTTCTAAGAATGCTATAATGTTGGATCCCTATAATGAAAATTCATATTCCGTGTGAAATTTCTTCAAATATTCTAAAATTCACATGAATTTCAAAAGCAATTTGATTAATATAATTTTAAATACAATTTTTAAGGACATGAACTCCTATGAACCCCTCTTCTTTTTCCCTATACACTTCAGCATTTCAAGAATAAGCAAATTGAATTAAACCAGGCAAACTGATTTGGGCACTGACGTACAGGAGAGGCATTGATTCAAGGGGTTAGGCCTGTCACTGGTTGGAAATATCTTCTTGAATGTAACACTGTTTCTGTAAAGTAAAAGTTTTGGAGACTTAAATGTGTCCAAAGAAGTCAATTATTAGTTACCAGTGTTTTTCTTAATTGCTGGTTGTATCAATCTGTAAATTGGATTGGAACTATAAATTCTCATTTACATGGGCGTTTATGAAATCCATTTTTTTGTCATACATTAAGCTCAAAATAGTGCCCATATGTTTCTGTTGTTGCAAGAAAAATGTGTAACATTACACGGAATTTTGCTCACTAAATTTCAGGGATCTCCTGTTCTCAAAATCATTGCAAACTCAGAGATATTCTGTATCAAGGAAGGTTAGTTCTGCATCAAGAAAAGTTAGGCTGACCGCCTAACCTGATCTTCTATTGATCTCAATATTGCATTGTAATTAAATGGAAAAAAATGTTTGCTCTGTTGTATTTCCTATATCTGGAGTGTGATTTTCTCTGAAGATGGGCAAATAGTGTGACAGGAGTAGAGTCAGTTGCAGGTAGAGAAGTAGGAAAATATTCAGTAGAAAATTAAAACTTATTTTGAGTATTCAAGTGTCTTGAATAGCAGGGCAAAGTGAAGCCCCTACTAAAACCATGAGCTTCTCCAATAATATGGCGTTACAGAAAATAATGTCTTAGGAGGAAAGATTCCCCTCAGATTGTAAGATCTGGAATTAAAAGACTTAACACTACTCTCCCTGGCTACAGTAGTGGTCCTGCTATTAAAAGTGGGTTTCTGAGGTGTGAGCTTATAAATTCATTAGAAACAGGAACATAATGTAAGTATTATTTGGCTCTAAAAAGCTAATAGTTAGGGGTATTTACCCCTCCCCCTTTGAATTTGGAGGAAGTACTCATTGAGAATATAATAATGTGAAACACTGCGGTAGCTCATTTTATTCAAAGTATTTTACAGGCAGTTATTAGTAGCCAAATTAATTTAAGTGACGATATCTCTGTTTAGAGCTTAGCAACTGTCCACATTTCAACTATATTAATAATTATTAGAATTAGCATAGATCCTGACCCTCATTTATTTGTGTTCAGAAACAAAGTCATCCAAGAGTCTTTCTATAATGAAAATTAAAAGGCCAAGCAATAACATTAATGTTCTTTTAAATAATTAATTTTAATGTGTAAAAGTGTAAGCAATAAATGTTTTATTTTAAAGCCTGATGTGGTAATTAATCCAAGTGATTAGGACCTAATTGCATGTTCATAGTAAATGTTATATTTGCTGTGAAAGGCATTTTTTTGGAATTGTGGAGAGTTGTGAGAAGAGTGATATTTAAAAGAAATATTTAACACAGTCTTCACTTGGGAAGTCAGAAATTGAAAGAAATACATCCTTTATTATTTTGCCAATTATGTTTTTAGTTCTTCTGAGCTTTTTATTTTACTATGCACTTAATTTTATACAACAGTGGTGCTTAAACATGAAATTAAATATGTCATAAGGATATGCAGGCTGTTTAAAATCAGGTAGGAAATACCCTGGGGGAGCGGGAGAGGTATTTGTTTTACTAATCATTTACACCTTAATTTGCAAGTAGTGGAAGTCCTGTTATTCCATGAAGCTGGTCATTCCTTTGGTACAAAGACTAAGTCATCCTGTGCACAGTGCTGGTTTCACGTGCTCTGGTTGCGCTTTGGGCGAGCCCTTTCACACCGCAAACAAATTCAAAACTCCACTGAAGCTTTGTTGCTGCTCCAGATTTTCACCGATGGAGTTTAATTTTTATTTTTTTTTTCCTTTGGACATGTTTTTTCCCCCAAAAAAAATTACATTTTGTAAATAGACTGTGCTCTTCTGTGGTTCTACACAGAGCTCTCTTTTGCCCCTGATGAGTCTGCCTTGTTTGAATTGACTCAGTGAAAGGATGAGTTAGCATTAGAACAGTGCAATAAGCTTCAGAAATCTTTTGAGTTACCTCTTGATTATTTCTTTTTTTTTTTTCTCTTCATACCTACGATGCTACAGTATTAGTGCAGTCTTTCTGATGATATGATCTTTATTAGTGAAGTAATATACTCTTTCTTTGGGGCTCCTGAAATATGTTCTAACAATGACGGTAATGACTTTGATTAATATTTAATCCCCATGTTGCTATGTTCTTATAATTTACAAGATCTCAAAGGTAGTTGGGGGAGGGAAGAAAGGTTTCTGCTGAAGTGTTGGAATATTGCAGTGCTTAGGGAGAAACATGCCTATATTTCATTATACCTTGTATCTGCTTTTTAACCTGAATTTAAGTCAAATGTTTCATAGCATGACCACATTTTTGACAGGGAAGTCTGTAAGATACGGATGTCAGACTGGACTTGACTTATTTTTCAAGCCATTGGACTTATTCTTGTGTTCATTTATATTTTGTAACAGTTACATTTGTTGCAGCACCTGGGAATCCTGACACTCTGAAGGCACAGGTACAGCAGTATACACAGCAGTATAGAGCAAGAGTTTGGTGTAGACTTCTGTTTTCCTTTTTCTGGGAGCAGGGAAACAAATGTTTATAAATCTAGCAGAGCAAGCCCAAATTAGTTTGCCACTCCACCCCAAAAGTCACAATGTTTGTGTGCATAATTACATAATCCAAAAGTCTCTTGTGTGTACACATAAAAATTTTTATTATTTTCAGGCTGTAGAATATCCAAAACAAAACTGCCAAGTAAGCAGTAGTGGTATGCAAGCTTTGGATAGTTCTCCATAAGACTTTGTACAACCGTATCAAATAATCTGCTTTTTACAAGATCTTTTGACGCCCAGCGGGTCAGTAGTGATTATCTACTAATACATCAATGGTCAGTCATTGTTTCACTCTGAGTGTTTAACCTGTATTTGTAAAACAAAGCATTGTGCTGATATAAGCACATTTAATTAAGCAGATACTCCTATTTGTGCTTTTCTCGTTCAGGGCTATTTGAATAAGCAAGAAATAGACTGGCTTTAAGTATTTGCTTAGAGAGCTTTCAAGCTGAGGATTAACTGTCTAGAGAATTAGAAATTCTCTATACATTTGTAGTTACATAGATTCTCCCAATTTACTAATACACTGTAAATATTATGTACACACCAAACTTGAATGAATTCAACATATGGTTGATGTTTACATATTTAATGAGATGCCACATTATATTAATGGGACTAGCCATATACCAAGAAGCAAATGTTGCACAATCTTCAAGGGTCTAGCACCTTACTCTGTGCTTCCCAAAGTGCTTATTTGCCAGGACAAGGATCCTGGGATTGTGCTCAAAAATGTGGAAATGAAGATTGAAAACCAGTTATCTCATTGTTCCAAACCACAGTAATAGTATTGTTTCCAATTTTTGGACTTCTGGATATTGTTTCATTAAACAATAATAGGTATGTCTGAGTCTTCTTTTTGGTCTAAACACAGCATTATCCTCATATTAATATATAAACCAGATAAACCTATAGTTACTTTAGAAGGATGAAAGGTGAAACAAACAGTTTCTCTCTTTAATCAGCAATTTGATGAAATTTTTAAGATGCTTTGCTTTTTCAGTAAGGATTAAATTGGTTTTCAATTAAGTAAAAGTGTGGCAAAGTGGTTCTGGGATCCTAGGAAAAATTAAGTGGCTTGCTCTTTATCATAGCTTGTTTGATTTGCAGCTTATATTTTATTGATGGTAATACCCTATATTCTATAATACCTTTCAACACAGAATTCCAGTCATTTCAATAATGTTAAGTAATTAAACCTCCCACTGGTTCTGCCAATGGAGGTGTATTTATCATAACTATTTTGTAAGTGGGTAAACAGAGGCAAAAGAGATTGAATTATTCATCAAAGTAATAAAATCTCTAGGCTCATGCCTCCCAGATGATGTTTAGTACTTCCTCCAAAATTTTGTTATAAACTCAATGTAATTAAATATATACATCTCACTCCTTGAGCTTAATAAACTCATGCAAAACTGTATGCTGAACTTGAGAGAGCATATAGAAGAGAAATTTTTGCATCCTCACAGAGGAACTTCAGGGAGCTGTGTCAAACCATCTTCTTAAGCTCACTTTTGGCAAGATGAGTTAAGATCTTAACTAACTTTGTAATTTTCAAGGAAATAGCAGAATTTCTTTTCTTGGGGGTGATGTTTCCCTACACCAAAACTAGACATATTACTGCTCTCTCGCACATGTGCTTACACCTCTGCCTCATTGTTAAAGTTCTTACCTATGCACTCTGTGAGTATACATCTCATAGGTAAACTCACACGATTTTTTTGTCCTAAATATAGCTTGGAAGAACTCCTGGAGAGTCCTTAATTTAGTCAGTAGTTATCAGAATTGAAAAATATTTCCAAATTGATTAAAATTAGAAATAAATTCCTAATGTATGCATAAAATAATCGCTTTCTTTAACATGTAATGCCAGACATTGGAGGTTTTCTGCTACTGATAGATACTAATATGGCAGCAATCAGAGTTCACTTCAGCAACAAAGAAGCTGTTCAAGTCTGAAAGCAATCCTCTCCTTTTGACGTGTTGGCACCATCATAGAGGAAAATGTCATGGTCAATATAAGCACATTTACTGACAGTTAGGTTTTTTTCTGTGTTTCTGCAAACTGTTTGAAACTTGGCTTTTATCAAAAACAGAAACACTGGCCACTCAGAATGATAAAACAATAGTTTACGGCTTAGTAATTTTCCAGTTATAAAGCAATACTTTCATAAAAATAAACAATGCACACAGGACCAAGCCAAAACAATTACTCAGAGAAATTGTTGCATTCTTGCTGTCCTTGCTTTCTGATTTAAAACAACTGTCTCCAGTAAGAACTGGACAAAAAGCAGTGAGTTTTGTTTCATTAAGTAACTGCTTGCTGATCACTATGAGATAAAATATAGTTCCAAAATGCAATTGATACTGTGTAGGTACTTTCGATGTTCCTGAATTACCTTTTACAGGAAGAACAGGTACATAGATTAAAATAAAGTTCAAGTATTTCACTGTTACAGACTGAACGTTTCCCAAGTGGAGAGTTATAAAGAGCTTTTGTCCTTGTAGAGAAAGTAAAATGTTACCTAAAGCACAAGAACCTTTTTTAGTAAAGGTCGTGTTGATTATTTAATTTGTGGGGGTTTGTTAATTATTTATGGAGGGTTTTTAGTATTTGTATCATCTTGACTATTCTGTCATATCTCAGGAAGGAAAATTATTTAAAAATAATTTCAAGCAGGAGCAGGTTGCAGGTATAAATGCTCAAAACGTGGGGATCCAAGAGTAAGGGGTCAGTAAATCTGCTAACTTGACAGTGTTGCACATTCTAGGTATCAGGCTCAGATGTTTCAATGTTAAAGGTAGTTTTTAAATTGTTCCCTGCTCTTTTAAACTCACCTAAGTACTAAGACAGATGAAGAGCTTTTGCTCTAACATTCCAAGAAGATTCCTTCTGGTTCCTATATCTGAAGGAAGATGATTTCTTTGCCATGTCTCCCAGTGGGTGGGACATGGACTGCACCCCGTCTGTGCTCTGGCAGTTCAGGAGTTGGAATATGAAAGTCTTTCAGGCTCTTCTGGTTGAGAGGGCACCTGGAAACCTTCTGTAAGTTCTATCTGGAGCAATTACCTTGTGGTTCATTCTCCATCCCAAGAATTGCCATGTGTTGCAGCTTCAGTCTTTCCAAGCCTTGGTATTTCTGCTAGACTGCAAGAGATGAGACTGACGGCAGAGCAGAGCTGAGGGAACTCTCTTCTGCCCAAGTGTGTGCCTTGAAGTTCTCTTTGTGTACAGAATATAGGAAACTTAACCAGGTCCAAAAGCTCTGACTTGGTTGTGTCTGTCATGTAATGGAGCAAGTTCTTTTGGCACCTCAGCAGCCTCACTCTTTCACTGGAACTGCCAGCACACTTGAAGTCAGATGATTTCTGTAGGGCTTTACTGAATCACAGTATTTATCAGGACTGTCACTACGTAACTGTCAAAGTTTCTGTGTGCCTGAAAAATTCCACTCTTTAGATGGATGAGAGTGTGATGTCATCATAATTGAATTTTTATGTAAATGCTTGCTATAAAATAATTTTGGATTAAATGATGTGTTCTTTTCATGTTGGCAGAATATAATTTGTCTTAAATGGCAGCAGACTGTTGTATACATTTTTCTGAAAGTTAAATATTTTGATTCACAGTCACAATTTATTGATTTTACATTGTTACCAAATGGCATCCCAAAATCAGCTCAGAATACCATGGTTCAAAATCCTGTCATTCATATGATAAAGTTATTTTCATGTAACCCACTCTGCAAATCGGAGTGTCAAGGAAAGTGGAAGAGCTAGAAAGAAGAGAGAGCAAACACGTTTTAGGGGGTAGTAGGTTTGAAGGCAATCCTAAATTTTATTATCTCTCTTCTAAAGGCAACATTGTTTCTGTGCTATTAACCAGTATTGCATCCCAGACTGCAAAGCTCTTTGTTATCATCTTGCCTTGAATTTGTTTGGAAATACTGACTTGGAAGAAAAAAAGAAATCTGGATCTTCATTGTGCAAACATTCTTGTATATAATCCAGACAAATTCAGTGTAAGAGCAAATTCAGTGTAAGCACGGCTTCTCAATTTGGAGAGAACACCTTATACAAAATTGCCTGCAGCAAAGACAGAGTTGTGCTGGCTTCATGAGGTCACCTCTTCAACACTCTCTTGATTCTGTGCTGCGGACAGTTTTGACGTGCTTAATTTGCTGCCCTCACATCTGCAATATCTCATGCTGTAAGAGTGTAGTGTAGTCAGAAGAAACCTTTTGGGTCTCTGTGTCTAGAAATGAGAGAGATGGCTTTCAAAGACAAATTGCTCGTGTGTAAACTCAGCAAATCCTTTTAGTAATGCTAGTGTCTACAAAAAAAAAAAACAAAAAAAAAAACAACAAACTTGAACATAAAAGACTATCCAATATTCACAGTAGCCTAGCATATTTTAAAAGGTGCATCAAAGAATTTCTGAATATTGTAAAAGTCAGATTAATATGATATTCTCTATTGACTTCGTCCACTGCTGTCATGTGCATCTTAATACTGAATTTTAAAAGCTGTCTGTATCTCCCATAGCCATGTGTCTGCAATACACTGATGCGTTTTTCTCATTTCTTCATTTTTGTTCCTCTTTATCCCACAAGGAAAATGTGGTTTTTTTCCTCCACCAAAGGGCTGTATTTACATAAAAGCACTGCTTACAGTGCATAAGAACAGTATTGCTGCTGTGCATGTGTACATACCAACATGTATGCACATAATTCAGTCTAACATCCTATTTTCCTGGTGTATGTGTTGGTTCAGCCTTGCTCTCTGGCTTGTGGTACAGTGGTGCCTTCCTCCTGGCATAGAAAAGACACTCATTACATTTTGAGCAGCAGAAAATAGTGGCACATCATGAAGCAGTAGCATCTGGTGTACTCAGTCTCAATCAGTGCACGCCAAGGGAATGCTGCATGCTGCTGGTATGTCTGATAGCCTTTAATGTTTAATAGGGTTTCTTCATACAGTATTGCTGCCTTTCACTTTCTGTGACTGCAGTGCCCAATTATCACATCTCCTTCTATCATAGAATCATCAAGGTTGGAAGAGACCTGGAAGAAACATCAAGTCCAACTCTCAACCCAGCACTATCTCTGTAACCTCTAAACCACATCATCCAGCACCAGATCCATAAGCCTCTTAAACACCTTCAGGGATGATGGTGACTGCACCACCTCCCTGGGCAACCTATTCCGATGCCTGAGCACCGTAACAGTGAAAAAAATTGTTCTAATATCTGATCTGAATCTTCCCTGTCTCAGCTTTAGGCCATTTCCTCTAATCCTC
>JAWWEW010000166.1:14149248-14233654 GCA_035583185.1 Anabacerthia variegaticeps | reverse complement strand
AATGTGCTTTTCAGAGTGAGTGGCCCAGAACTGAACACAGCACTGGAGGTGCGGCCTGGCCAGCGCCGAGTGCAGGGAGATGATCACTTCCCTAGTCCTGCTGGCCACACTATTGCTGATACAGGCCAAGGTGTCATTGGCCTCCTTGGCCACCTGGGCACTCTGCTGGCTCATATTGAGATGGCTGTCAACCAGCATCCGCTTCTTTCACAAAGGTAGATACATACACAGTAGTTACATTTTCCTATGCAACGTAAGTTTTCCAGGCTGTTGGAATTTCTGTATATTAACTGTTTCATCCTGTGATTACAGTTATTTTCCTTATGGTTGTTTTAAAGTACCTCTGCGTTTCGAGGGTAAATAGGTTCCCAAAACTCTGTGAAATAGACTATGGTGTGTAGGTGGGTATAGAATATCTTCTGAGAATCCTCTTAACTTTCTTGATAGTGGGAATAGAATTTCCTACTGCTGAAAGACAAAGTCTTTTGTATCAGTGATACAGAATACACTTATTCTCCCACTCAGAACTAATGCTGGCTAGCAGTTAATTGTTGAGGAAAAGGTAGGAGCAGTTGGGTTAGGCATTCCTTTTTATACATCTGTCTGGACAAAAGCAGTGGCAGCTGCAGGAGCCTGCGGGCTGAGGTTCTAAGGAAGTCACAGAGCAACTTTGCTCTGAGTCCCAGTGAGATACAATAAAACGTGTTTGTTTTAGTGGAGTTCATTGCTGCGCACAATTGTAGCATGCTGCAGTATGGTGGTCTGTGGCTTGTCTAGTTGTAATTCAAACTTAGGAAACTGAGATGCTGTAACTATACTGGTCATAGCTGCAATTGGAATTCTGCTAAAAATAAAGACAAATTCAATTTAAATACTTAAGGATTGGAGTTGAATGAGGTTTCTTTAAACCCAAGTCTCTTTAGGTCAGATTTTATACATTTTTTTCCCCTATTTTGTTAATTCCACTGTGTCGATTGTTCTGCTACAACTTCATTTTGCAAAGAAATGTTATACTTGGCAAAGAGTTCCCATACATACAACTTAATTTCTAGATGTTGTAATGTCAAACAGTTATTTAAATAAAAATATAAGCAAAGTCGTGGAAAAATGCAATTAAATGGCAGAAGTGATTTTTAAAAAACCCAGAAGACAGAGCTGTGGCCTTTGAGATTTCCTGGCCTTTACTTTGCAGGATCTGAAAAGCAAGCTCTCCTATCTGTATCTCTGTACTTTTATGTTGCCTTTCCAAAGAAAAGGGAATGGGATGCAGGCCAAGTTAGATCTCATGGGGATAGTGTTCTGTACCTTAAATTACGGTCAGATGTATTTTAGCTTAGATGAAGTTTTCAGCCTAAAATTGGTAAGAAGCCTAATTATTTGACCAGGTTACTATTTATGTAGACCATTGTAGAGCAATCTGTCATGTATCCACAGCTGGCAACATGTTAGCCTTGAAAGGTTTTTATTTTGTGTTTGGAACAGTTTTTAAAAAATCCATCTCTGTTCATTAAATGAATCACTAAAAGATGGTAGAGATCGTTGTGGAGATGAGATGTTATATAAACTGTTCATTTTAATTCTTCATAACGTAAAAATAACAAAGAGGCTTGGATGTTTACAGGCTTCCAATCGTTCCAGGTACTGAGTAACTCCACAACATGCGCAGCATTCTTGTGCCCTTTGGACTTTCATTGTCGAGTAGCAAATTGTGCCCAGTTTTTGAAATCAATCATGTATTTGTTAGACTGGGAAGTGGGGAATAAGGAGAAATAAATATATACACTCTCAAAGCTGTCTTTAATCTGTGAACTTGTCAATATATTGTTTTTTCCAGTGAGTAGAATGCCTAGAATGACCTGATAACTGAAGTATGCAGGATAAAAATACAGATATTTTGTGATTTGAAGGCATAATCATACGGATAAAAACTGGAAAATGAGTCTCTTTCACTATTACACCTTTTAGAGTGTCTTGGTGGTGGTGTTATGGATAGACTGAGATGATGTTTTATTTGTCAGCCCCTCCTCAAAGTTGTTTATTTCTGTGCCTTATACATTATCTCTGGCCTTAAATGTAAACACTTGCTGCTTATGCTTGAAAATTGCTATTGTTCACTGAGTTTTGAGAGCAGTTAGTAAAATTACTTTTAAGATTATAAAAACAAAACATAGAAAATTTGTTTAATTAGTGCAAAGACTAAGCCTTTGTCTAATTAGTAGATGAATGAAACTGTAAGGGATCCTTGCGTGGCTCCTGGAACTTGTATAGTTGAGGTAACTGTCTGCAATGCTAAATTCAAAATGGCAGCTTTGAACTGCTCTTCACACAGGACTGAAATCAACATTCACAGTTTAGTAGACAAGTAGTCATTTGTGGTTGAGTTCTCTTTATTTTGTTTCACAGTTGATACTTAGTTGAATGTTGATGTTCTGAGTAAAGAAAAATATTTTTGCAAGAGGGTGGCAAGTAAAATACCTATGCTGAAATGTGAAAACCCCTAGATTTTTCCTGCAAAACAATAACAACAGCTACAAATTCAACATATTCAAGACTTTATTGTAATCAAAATAATAATTAGTCTCCTAGCTGTGTATAGAGCCATCATACTGGACTTCAGAATTAAGCAGCACAGTCTGATTGACTCCATTACTGTAAACAGGCATTTAGAATTTTATTGCATTTTAAAATATGAACGTCAGTCTAGGCTGCCATGGGAGAGTGTGCTACATGGAATGCAGAGGTAAGTAGGGAGTTATGTTTAATTTGGGAGGTCTGTGATAGGCGTATGGAGATTGTTTGTCACCTCTTTAATACCTTAATGGGAAAGCAGTATTTCCCAGAAGTTTTTATCTGTTCACTTGTGTGAAAATGTGGGTTGGGGAAGTCTTTATAGAAACAGCATATGAAATTAGTAACATCCTTTTTGTTTGGATGCTTGCAGGGATTCTTCCTGACAGTCTCACCAGAAGCAGTATTAAAAGTGGCTGCTCAGGCTTCTGCCAACAACAAGATCTTCAGCTTGAATCTTTCTGCACCATTTATTAGCCAGTTCTACAAAGAGCCTATGATGAAAGTCATGCCTTATGTCGACATTCTTTTTGGAAATGAAACGGTGAGTCTTAAGAAAGTAATTGAAGTGTTTGTATGTCTTGCACCCGGGTGTTTTTGTCTCAGAGCCTGCTTCCACAGAACATGGCCTCAAGTTGTGCCAGGGGAGGTTCAGTCTGGATATCAGGAGGAATTACTTTACTGAAAGGCTTGTCAGGCATTGGAATGAACTGCCCAGGGAGGTGGTGGAGTCACCCTCCCTGGAAGTGCTCAAGAAACAACTGGACATAGGTGGCACTTAGTGCTATAGTCTAGTTGATGGGGTGGTAGTCAGTCAAATGTTGGACTCAATGATCTTGGCAGTCTTTTCCAACCTTGATGATTCTATGATTCTGTGATTCCTGCTCCTTTTTTTATGGAAGGAATCTGACCATGTGAGGTGTCACTGCAAAATTATATCTATGGTCACTGGACGTGGATATTTCAGTAGATACCAAAGATGTTATTTGACCTGTTACAGGTTTACAACTTGCTCATTCTTGTAGGAAATTTCCAACACATTGGCTGCTTTGTAATAAATGCCCATGTGCATGATGTTAAGCCTTCTGGAAGGAAACATATGAAGGGCTGCTACTGAGCTGCTGTAGCTTGATTCCATACCAATGCTGCTCCTATTAATAACATTTTCTGTGATGAAGACGACTCTTTGGGGAGAACTGGAAGGAGAAAACTAAAAAAAAAGATAATTAGTTTAAGAGATTCTCAATTATTTTGTGGTAGATGGACTGGCAAGGAAGGCTTATCTTTGCTATGCAAGTTGGCAAACAGATTGCATGAAATTCTGCCTGGATGTCCACGTTAATAGACCAAATTAATTGAGATTTTACTCCTCATAGTGCTATCATTTTTTTATTTCTTTACACTTTAGAAAGTGTGCTTAAATATTTATTAGTTTGCTTATCAGGAAAAGGTTGAAAAAAGCCTTGGAAAGTGTGACACACCTAAATGAAATGCAGGTTTGGCACTCAAGGTAACTACAAGAGTACAGGAAAATTATGGAAAAGCAACTTCTGTCAGTGGTTATTCATGACTGTGACACAGGAACTAGCACCAACTCAAGCCAGTTTTCAAACTATTTTCCGCATGTCCACATTAGGGGCTAGCATTGTTACAGATACAGGACTTCAAAAAATTTTAAAATAAATATTTTTAAAACAAAAGAAAATAGCAATGATTTTAAATACAGTGGGATAAGGGAAACCTTTTTGACTATAGTTAGCTATACAGAAAAGGTATTTTCCAGATACTATTACTAAGTGTTACCTTTATCCATCTTTCATGATACTCTCCTCAGAAAGATGGTACTGAATATATTAATTTAATAGCAGTGTAATATCAACAGGAAAAATCTTATCAGATTTCACAAATTAAGTAATACTAAGTCTAGTCAATTTTTAGGTAGAAGGGCTTCATAGAATCTTCTGGGATTAAAACTTTCTGGTCTTTTATATAAATACTGTTCCATTGACTTATTAGGATAATTCAGATCGCAGTGGTGCATTAGGTGCTATTTTTCATATGTTGTTGCTTTTTGTGTATTTGTATAATTTATGAGCAATAGTTCACTATACAGATGACATTCAAATTTTAGAAATTATATTCAGACTATGTAAATTTCCTCTCTAGTTCCAGTTTGTTGTGGTATTATTCGCCTGCTGTCATAAAATATTGTGTAGGACTGTTTTGTTTGTTAAAGTTGAAATACTTCCTGTATTTTCTGTGTATAAGTTTTGAAGCATTTTGGTGTCTTTCAGGATAATAGATACTATTTAAACTTAAGTGATCGTTCTTAAACTTGGCAGTACAATATATGGAAATACTTCCTAGTACCATCCTCTTTGCTACCTGAACTGATCGTGAAACCCTTGTCATTTTTTTAGTCTCTGCTTCCTGCCGTATAGGCTGGCTATTGCTGCCTTTGAGTTGTGGAAATGCTATTTGCAGTGGTTTATTCTCTTTCTCTGTGACTTGAAACCACACTCTTGGCATGATGTACTTCTAGTTTAGACTAACTGCTGTGTTTTCTGATTGTCAGTATTTCTTCTCTCTGCATATGGTTTCTGGTAAAGAGTAGTTGCAAAACTCGAGAGAAAAGCGCATTCTGACATTTTCTGCCTTCTAGTAACTTGCTCCTTTGTTAAGGTCAGCTGCAAGTACATTCAGGATATTTTCCGTGCTTGTGTATGTCCTGATGGGCAGTGAACCGCTTCAGCTAGCCAACATTACATTTTTGCCCATTTAGTGGGATTCCCTTTTCCTTTTTGTTACGTTTTCCATCAATGTAAATGCATAAGTTAACATATAAGCAAAGCATACTAAGTGGTGTGGTTGTTACTTTATTAGTACAAATAATACTCTTAGACACAATTTTTATCCTTCCCTATATTTATCTTCCCTCCACATTATAGACCAATACAATTCTATTGTTAAGCACTGAGCTATTTATTTTTTTGAGTAATACAAAAACATCCAAGTGCAGCAAAATTCCAAATTGCTGCCACTCCTAAACTAGAAACAATTGGCAAAGTGATTTTAAATTACATCTTCTACTTAAAAATTTACATCTGAATGGAGATTGGTTATTTCAAGTTTCAACCAGATGGTAATTAAAATGGGCAAGTTATAAACCTCTCAGAATAAATGTTCTAGTTTAGAATGTAAATGCCGGCATACCCTTAACTGCAGTGGAGACATGGAATGCTGTGGTAACAGCTCAGAACATGTATCAGTTTCAGCATTAACTCAGTGACCACTGCTGTTTTGATCATTTATTTAAATCTCTTTTATAACTACCTAAACATCTTGTCTTGGGTTTTTGATATTTATTAACTGTACTTCATATAATAAATTTAGTACAGAACATTCAGGAGAGGAATAATTATATGGTCATTGCTGCTAACCAATTAGGGCCATTCTGCAGTCATTATGTAGCAATACATGACTGGAGAACTTGATTATTGTCATTGCTTTTAATTTTTATTAAATTAAGGTTTTTTTAATAGTGTCATTTTGCAAATGGTTCTTAGCAGTAATACCTTCCAAGCTACTATAATCACTGGATAATTAACCTGCCAGGATTAAGCACACTCTACTTTGCCTCAGGATGCTTAACTCTCAAATAAGGTCAATTATCTCCTGATGATAACTGCTTTGTCACAAGTTGCTGCTTAATTTGGCTGTAAAAGCTCACCTTAGAATACATATTTTACAACTCAAAGTAACTTTCAGTAACAGAATGGTCAAAGGAGTGAAAGCTTTGAAAGTGACATCATTACACAGTGTTGTGAAATCTTTTCCTACACGGAAATTATACTAGGCAAGTAAAGGAGACTAAATTTGTATTTATTCCTTTCCCAGACCTCTTTCCACTTTCCCAGTTAAGGCTAAAGCTTGAGGTCTCTCATACACTTGACCCATCAAAGTCAATAATGAGCACAAGAATCTGAATTCAATTTCCAGTCTCCCCAAAAAATGAGAGTTACAGTGGCATCTCCTCAGGGAAGGAACTACTCTTGGGAGGAAACAGTCTGTGTATTTTTGGATGTGCAGCTGGATAGCAGTTTCTTCAGAATTCAAGGGACACTGCAAAGCTTTCACATGATTCATCCCTGCATATGGCACCAATTCATTACTCAGAGGAATATTTGTTTATATTGATGTGGTAAAGATCTTCTGGGTTCTCTTGCGATGTGTAGGCAAGGCATGGCTGAGAATTTAGAAACTTAGAGACATGCTGAGCTCCTCAACTTGGGCTTTACAACAAAAACCATAAGCCAACGATGTAACTTGTGGTATACAATGTACAGCCATCAGTAGAAGTTGAGGAGGTTATGTAGAAGAGAAATTGTGAATTTTTCTAAAGTGCAGATATAATAAAGAAAACTAAGATAACAATTATTCTTGGAAATTAGGTCCTTGTCCTCTCTAGTGGAAAGAGCTGTTATTTCTAAACTCCCAGTCTCTGAACAAATTAATTACAGGATCGTAAGCTGAAGTTCTGCAAAGACAGATGCATCTTTGAGCTCACTGGGAAATTGATGCTGGGGTGACAGCAAATGTGCTGAACAGAAGGCAGGTTGTGTGCAAGACTTGTACATTTTAAGAAGTAAAAACAATAGTTTTAGTGGTAGTTATGGAGTTAGAAATCCTGACCTTTAAAGAGACGGGTGCCTTTGTATGGAATAAGATAACAAGTGGGTCTTGTCATCATTACCTCTTCACAATTATACTGAAATGGTGTGCCTCCTTTATTTAAAATATCTTAAGTGAGGTGTCAAATACTAACAGAAAGATCCCTACAAATACAGATGGTTTGGACACAGCCTTTAAGACCCTTTGTAAGCCTTTATAAAGGCAAGTCTCTTTAATGACATGGAAAATTCTCTTTAGTGGCAAGGAAAACAGGCAATATAAAACTAATGTTTTGGTGGAGTTTTGATGAGATTAACATGCTCCCGGTTTTGAACTTGCAGTCAGTCTGTAGTTTTGTGCTTATTTTAACCAGGGGAGTGAATGAAAATGCTGCTAAGTTTTCTAGCATAAGCTGTGTTCAACACACTAAGATTTACACTTAAATGACAGTTTCCAAACAAATCGGTGTATTCCCTTGCTGTAAACAGCTTTCACTCCACATCCTTTGATATATTACATTAAGATATGACACTGCGAGCAACCTTCAGACCCACCTGCAGATTTCCTCTGCTGCGTTATCACCTGGGACCAGACTGATACCTGCTGGCTTAGGAATCTGCCCACAGCCCACGAGAATCTTGAATGAGACACAATCACTTTTGTAAGATAAATGAGCCTCATGGTGTTTCTTTTCAAACTAGTGTGCATTCATAATGGCATAACTGAATTGATTTGAACTTACACCATCCAATTTCTAGACCTAGCAGATAGCTTTTCACAACCACCTGAATGTCCTTTCACATGGGTGAGTTGTCTGATTCTGAGGAAGCTATTAAGACGTAAGAGTCAGGAAAATAATGAGGTGGCAGATAAAATTTGGTATGTGGAACAAAGGAAATACAGTTTGACTTTCAATAAATAATGAAAGAGAGACCAACATTTCAGTCTGTTCTTCTGTATCAGATGGGGCCAAGAACTAAGAAACACAGCAAAGGATGGCTGGTCATGCCATTAATGTCACCAAATTGATATTTGTTTGAGTATTTACAATTATTCTTGAATGCTTGAAATTATTAGTGAGAGGCAAATACTAGATTATATTTGAAACTGAGTATCTTGAAGAGGCTCATTTTACTGTACTGCTAACTTGTATTTATGTTACATAAGGAGCCCTTAAAAAGCAGGGGGTTTTAGCTCACAGACCTGGTCTGTATTGAGCAGTTATTTTCAGCCAGTAGTTGTTTGCAAACTGTCATCCTGAGGAGTTCAACCTTTACCTTCAGTTTCTACATCTTTATTCGTTTGGAATTAAGTTTCCAGAAACATTAATCATCTTAAATGGAATTAAGTTGGGTGTCAGTGTTTTGCATTTCAGTATTTTCTTTTTCCTTATGCTTTCAGAAGTTCTCAGAAACTTGCCCCACAGGTGAGGGTAATTATCTTCAGTTTGTAGGCTGGGTGAGAGACTGAGGTTTGCACAGTTCCCTGCAGGGAGTCTGCAGTTCAGTTAAAAATCACAGTCAGATATTCTGACCCAGTTTATTAAATACACATGGGAAAAAATTTTGTAAGGAGACATCTCATCTTTCCTTCTATTTTAACAGGTAGATGTTTTTAAGGTCAGCTGCTGCTGGTGTTTGCTTTTCTAAACTGCAGTAAACAGAGTATTTTCTTTTTATAAATCCTATATTTAAGATAGGTCTGCAAGGCCTTTGGAGGGAGCCTGGGAATTAAAAATTGTAATTCTTAATGAAGGAAAAATAAATATTATTTTTCTTTGATGTCTCTGTAGAATTTTGATGCATATTTCTTAGTGCCAGTGTTGTGTTTTCAATTATAGGATAGCTATGGCATTGTAATATTGCTCCTTAAGTCATAGATTTAAGTTTCTCAGTTTTGGAATATCTAATAAACTGTGGCCATCTGAAAAATGAGAGCATCTCTAGCACAGGGGAGGTTGATAATGTCAATGGCGTGTTGCAAAGATGTGCTGTGGGAAGGATGCTGAAACAGCCCAAGGCTATTTCAGCTGCAGACACTGAATCTGCTTCTCCTTCTCTCCTCTCTTTTTTTTTTTCCCCCATTTTTTTCCCTCCCTTGTGAACTGCAGTGGCTCTCTAAGATAAAATGCTTTTAAATCATTTCCCAGCCTTGCAGCCGTTTCTGATAAAAGCCCTGTTATCTGAAATGATATGAATCACTGTGGAGTTAATCATACCTTATACAACAACATATTTTGTTGTGATTCATTCTGTCTCAATTAATCATCTTATTTATCTACATTGTCTCAGCTGCTGCACTGAAATTCATGAGTAATAAGCAAGTAATTGTTTTAGTATAGTTTACCTAGTACATTATGAATGAAAGGAAAATTGAGAGCCAAGTATTTAAATTTATATATAGTGCTGCTTTCAGCTGATGTCTAGATATTTAAGCAGTTTAGGAATCCTATCTCAAAAAATGGCTTTCCTGTTATGGAAAACAAGCAGGTATTTAGAAGCGAAGTTTATACTTTCCAACAGACTTCACTTCTTAAAACTAAAAATATTTCCTGATAGTCTCTCAGAATGCTTAGGGGTATTTATCCTTCCTTATGCTATGCAGTGTTGAGATACTTGCAAGATTGTGAATACTGGAGAGCGTTCAGCACAAGACAGAACATGTCCTGTGAGGAAGGAAGGCAGATTCCACCGTATTTCAGCAGCTTATGTTTTACTGATGATGATTGATAACCCTGTTCACTTTGTAGCACTTCCCAGAGTGTTTCATAACACTTCATAAACATTAAAGCTCAGAATAAACCAATAAGGTGGGTGTATAGTCTTGTCTGTTTTACAGGTGGACAATTGAAAGGTTATTTGCCCAAGGTCACACAGGAAGAGCAGAGCCAGGAATAAGCAAAATTGAGTTCTAAATTTTTTCTTCAGTTAAGTGTCCTGAGATGTTGTCAGCTGCTGGATACGTTTTGGACAAAACTCACCTGTCTGGAGCAAAAGACTGGCAGAACTTGGTTTTCAGTGTTCAGTGTAATATTACTATATGTCTCTGAAAGCCTTTTAAAAGTAAACTGCATATGCCTTTTCCATAATCAGATCACCGGGCAAAAAATGTGTAATATATAATACCTAATAGATAATTTAAGAACTGCAAAAGATTAAGAGGATGACTAAAATTGAGTTGCACAGTTGATAAGAACTAGGAGAACAGAGGCAGAAATATTCACAAAAACTTTTTAAAATCAGTGTAAATTCACAGATATTTGCAGATGACAGTGAAGGTGAGATACATAAGTTATAATAAAGGTTTTCTAATGCAGCTAAGGTTAGTTCAGTGCCCCTACATTTCAAACTCTGTTTGGGGCAGATGTAGCCAGTTTCTGATTAGAGTATTGTTAGGTCATGCTAAAGCCTTTTATGCCAACATATACAGGGGATTCTCCCCTTCTTACAGACAGTCCTTCCAGTGGAATATCCGTGCAGTGCCATGTTATCCCCATGGATAGCATTTGCGTGTGAGCTGATGCACACCTCCCTCACCTGTCCTTATCACATGGTGTCATCTGCCCCCTTTACTCAGATCCAACAATTTCGTGTCCGTAGCAAGAGTGAGTTCAGTGGGCTGGACTACTGTTGAATCACTGAGCTGGTCCAAGCTTCCCAGGCAACCTGATCACTTGATGTGACTAGATGAGAGTAAAATACATGGTAATACAAAGGACTTGGAAGGGAACACCTGATCACTTCTCTGTTTTGTCAGATCTAACCAGCCAATACTGTTAGGGTCTCCCAGGCAATACAGAAAAGAAACACAGTTAGGGTCACTGACTGACTTAAATGCATAGTATTTACAGCAATATCCTTTTTCATTCTGACAGGTTATATATGCAGCCATCCAAAAAGTTTTATCTGAAGGTATTTAGCTGAATTTATTTATTATGCATGGATAAGTTCAGATGATAGCTGTACATGTTCTTGGACAGAGGTTTTTATATAAAAGAACCATTTTTTTAATGTAAAGAGTCTGTATTGATGCTTCCTGTGTTTATAAATTTGAGTCTAAACAAAGGGTTCTTGAAAGAGGAGAAAAGGGGAGGATAGTCAAGGAGCCAGTAATAAGTCTGTGATGCTGTTCAAAATCTTGAAAACATGGTTTGTGGGTCTTGGAATAGAATTAGCAATATCTTTATTATGTTAACCTATTTTTCTGTATTACATAGCACTGATTTTTCAAAACTACAGTTTCAACCTTGTTTTTTTCTCATGTTATCTTTCCCTGTCAACACCTTCGTTCACTCTGTTTATATAGTTCATATTCTATTTTTATTACATCAAGAGAGTTTCATATCTGATTACAAATCTATTAACTAGTTTCATTTTTCTGACTTTCATCAACAAAGAAGAGCAAAACTAGGCATTTGAACCCCCTCTTCTTTCCAATCAGTTATGTAATCTTCTGTCAGTGGGATTCCTACTGTAGATTTTATAGGAATAAATGTAACCCACTGACGTTCCCTTAAGACTACTGAAAAGTTGCTGTGTATAAGGAAATTAGCACAAAGAGACTTTTTTCCTTCATGCACTGGCATGTATGTCGAAGGTGTTTAGAACTGACTTATGCTAAACTGTTACCGATTAAAATGTATGTTTTCATTTTTAATTAGAATTTAGAGTTAAAACATTGGAGTTCATAATATGTGACATTTTCATTGATTAAATTTACTAATTATACAATTAAAACATCATTTATCCCTCTTGCAAATGACATTAAATGGAAGGCTAAACGTACACTATATTGTGAAACTCATAAATATATGTAAGAGCTGCAAAAATATTTTACTGATTTCTAAATAGTCATAAAGGCAGGAAATAAGCTTGTAAAAGAATTATAAAAAATACAATTGCAGATACCTAACTTATCTGAAAGATACATAAAAGCATCCATGGTTTTCCCAAAAGCATTAATTGATCTCTAAAACCTTGCCTTATTTATAAACTTAAGCTACCCCATTTACAGCAGCCCTTGGGTGATTATTTTGCAGCCACGTGAAAGTGTCTCCTTAAGCTATATTTTGAGGTTTAGTGGTCATATTCTGACTTACAATACCATTTGTTTAAGTCCTGAGCTCCCAGGGAAACAATGTGGAGAAATTGCTTTGCTCTATAGGGTTTTGTTCTAACTTAACGGAACTTATCCCTCCTAGTCGTTACATTTTAGGTTTTTTTAAATCTAAACAGAAATGGCCCACTAAACCTTTACTTTAATAAAAGTCCTGCTAATCCATATGTGATAAGTAACATTAAGTACTCAGCCCCTCCTTTGACTCCTCGTATTCTGTGTCAAAACTAGCAACATATGCAATTGCATTAGGGAAACATGTACATGAGTCAGTTTGCTTTCCAAGCTAAAGTGGTTTCCAGGTGAAGGAGCTTTCCTCTAAAGGAGAGAATTGTAGCAGTCTGATGGCTGGGACAGTAGAAATTTTGGAATATATAAAACTGTCTGGTTTTTGGTTAGTTTTCTAGCTGTGTAGAGAGGGACCTCCTGCTCTTGAAATTCAACAGACAGTTGTGGTCCTCATCTTCAGTTCATTTCATGTGGAGGCAACAGTTTCACAACTAGAAAGTTTCTTCCTTCCACACACAGCTAAGGAGAAGGACGTGCCCTCCATCCGTGCAAAGGAACCAGCCATCAGCTTCTGGTCCAAGCCTTGGAGCCAGCTGGTTCTCCCTACAGCATAAGGCCATGGGCTGCCCTTGTCAATAAGCAAAAACCTTTAGCATTTGAGAAACTCACCTGGAAGCAATGGGAAAGTGGTAGACATTCCAATGGAAGACCCTTGGGATCCCAAATTAACCTGTCCTTTGTGATACTTTTCGAGCTGTACTTCTGTTATCAAGATACAGCCTTGCTAGTTGAATAGGCTCTTGGAACATATCCCAGATATCTCTGGAATTGGGAGTTCTATTTTAAATTTTTCTGATGCTAAAGATTGATGTATCTCAATTCAAGGGAAACTCATTATTTTTATTGAGAAATTGAGAAATTCTACTTCTTCATCTTTATGTTACTGTCCTTTGAGTCTAAGCCAGTCTGCAGGTGCCGGTCAACAGCATGTTCATTTCTCTTTCTCTGTGGCTGTTCTTCTGAAGGATTCTACTTTTGTAAATCTGAGAAGTCAAGCTATGGACAGTGTCTTTGATCCCTGGCAGGTGGGAGACCTCACAGAATTAGATTTTCTTTAGGAGCTCTTTTAATAAAGTGTGTTTCTGCTCTGGAATTCCCCTGAGAGACCAGGGCATTTTTATCTTGTCTGTCAGACTGTTGACCTCTCCAGGTTGTGCAAGATTCTTTCTTTTCTTAAAAGAACTGGAATTTTCATGAGAAATGAAATTGTAGCCATAAAATGTGTTGTTGGGGCGGTCCTGATGGCTCTGTAAAGAGGACCTTTCCACAGCGGGAAAAGTATCTGAAATTTCATGGAATTTCAGGATCTTTTACCATCAGTTTTTTCTAACTTTTTTTTGAAACATGTATGATCTGTGTGGATGAATACTCAGATGGTCTTAACACACAATATTTGATATACGTGTTATTTTGGAGCAGCTATGATTAACATGTCTTTTTCCCTTGCTGGAATTTCTACTAGAGCGGGAAATACATCTGTGAGTGGTCTTGGACACATACCAGTTTCAGATAAATGGATCAGCCAATTTAAATTCTGCATATATAGTTGCCAAACACTATGCATTTGATTTGAACATCAAAGTAAATGCCAGATTTGGATGGAGCTGCATCTTGGTATATGTGAATTACGATAATGAGTCAAACTACTGAATCTCGCTGCTCAAAAAAGAACACTCATCATCTGGAACCAAAGATCTTACTTCTAGAAGCTAAACTCGTGAAAAGAACTGAAGACGTGCACAGGCTTATGCTGGCCAGTTGTAACCCATCGCTGAACATGCCTTAGCTGAGAGGTGCGTGGACACACTGAGGAGTATTCTAAAATGTAGAGTGGTGGGAGATGGACACATTATTTAGGGTACACCATAGAAACTGTAAGTTTCAGTAGTCCATATTAACCTTACTTGCAGATGAGTTTCTTTCATATTTCAAACAAGAACTCTGTGTCCCGGGATGAGTGGCGCATGTATATCTTTCAGGTAGAGCAAGCTAAAATCAAGATCAAAGTGTTTAGTGTGTTATCACCTTCAGCTATGTTCTTGGGATCATTTTTAAGTCATCTTGGAAGTGACAATGTAACTCATCCCAAAGTTCTCTTTTCATTTATGGTAAAGCTATCAAGTATTTTAGGGAAGGGTCTTCATTGTAACAGACTTGATTCAAACCATACCTATTCATTTTGCATATCTTGCATTGGAGTTGCTTTTTTTTCAGGAAATTAAATGTGAATTATCACTTTTTAACCAACCTTCACCTGCACCATTCTTTAACAACAGTTTCTCTTTATTGTTACTTGGAATTTAAAAATGCACTGTGTAAAATACTGCAATGTAAATTAACAGAAGTTAGTTACTTTGGAGGGCATTTGCATGGATTTAGAGTGAGAGAGGAGTATGTACTAGGTTAATGAGCAATGTTTCTAGACCAGGAAAATGTTTAATTCAGGAGTAAGCTATGCAGACATTCTATCTTGTGGATGGATGTTGTTCAAGATAGCAACCTTTAGACCAGTGTCTCATGTAATGAAACACAAAGCAAACCCCCTAATTTTTCTGTTTCAAAATCTTGTATATTCAATGATACAGTAATGATTTTGTTAGGTGGATGGAGAGATTGGGTAATTAATATAATATGTGGAAAGGTTTTTAATGCATCTTTTTTAATTAGAATTGAAAAATATTTTCAGTGCTACTGTTTTGTTCATCTGTTCATAAGATCTCTTGCAATTAATTCTTGTTCAGGATTACGAGTAAGAAAAACTATACTTCATGTAGATAAAATTCGCAGAAGTAGATTTGAAATATACCTAGCTCATCCGGCAAACAATTTGAAATGTAACTAATTTTATCTATGCTGAGCTGCCCCAACAGTGTTACTGATTTAAATTGGCATCCAAGTAAGTTGGATTTCCTTAGCCACTTTTTTTTCTTGTATATTTCTTGTGTTTCATTTTTCTGGAATCAAACGTACATACCCAGCCACAGCCAGGGGTGCAAATTTGATATAACTCTGCAATGTTTTCCTATTTTAATTTCATATTTTTAAACACTTCTGTGGATCTTATGTTGCCTATGGCAGCTATGTGGAAAGTATAAAAAGGTCTTTGGAAGTACTTATGACTGAGTTCCTGCTCTCTTTCAACAGCCAGCTTCTGTGCTCTCGGCTGCCCCAACCAGCCATCTTTCTGTAATAAACCAACCTGTGAGAAACATTTCCATGTTCCTGCTCCCAGTAATCTCTGCAAATATGAAATGCCTCCCTTGTATTATACTGGCTAGAGACACAAGGCATGCATCAGTGTCTTTGGCCCTTGGATGGCTGTACATGGAAGACTGGCAGTATTGTGCAGGGGAGATCCCCAGCTTGTCAGAAAGGCACACACAGCTTACTGCCTGCCCATGAAGGCCCCAGGATATTGAGCCTGACATACACACTTATCATTTATCAGTAAGCTGTTATGGGATAACCTTAGAAGGATTCTCAAACATTTTCCTCTGAGCCTCATACAGCGTCCTGACTTTGCAGACAAAGGTGTATGAAAAATTGTACCAATAAACTCTTTAAATTCTCTAAAATAGTTTTTCTCTGAAACATGTCATATACGGAATATATGATGGGTTGGCATGTCAAAATGGTTTTGTGGAACCTTTTCTGAGGCATCTTGCTTGCAAATTAACTATTTGAAGAAACCAGCACGTGCTCTTTTTTTCTTGCCTGTCTTTTACCCTTATTACTACAGCAGTTAACTTTATAGATGATGTTTGGAGTTCTATACGCTGTACAAAACAGAGTAAGAAGCATGTCCTGTCCAGAGAAACTCATATTTTAAACAGAGATAACAAAGAAAAGACTGGAGAAGTAATTACCAGAGAGAGGTGAAATGTCATAACAATGTTGAAGCACTTGTTCAGTGCCATTACACAATGTAGCTAAGGTTTTTGGTCTCTAATCTCGTATGTCAATTTTTAAAAGAAATGCAATGAGTGGAAAAGAAGAAAAAGTAATGATGGTCCATGCTAAGGCTAGATATACAAGTCCCTTCACTATAGATATTTTTGTTTGCTTTCTTAAATATTATAGTCTTAAATATCAGGCAGAATTTAAGCAGTTCACGATCAGTTAAAATGGCAAATATTTAAGACAGCAGTATTTAAGATTAACTGTTTTCCGTTTACTGACTGTTACTTGGAACCAAAAGAATCTTATATTTTTGTAAGCATAGTAAGCTACACTGTTTTTCTTTAAACTTTAGAGTATGAATTATATTCCTATAATGACAGCTGCAGGGTGGAATGTTTTAACACACTGGAGTGAGATATATCTTGGACACATTCTTGGTATCTTAAGTTCAACATGCTCCATATGGTGCCACTGAGCCAGTGATTTTGAAGAAAACAGTTAAAGACTGCTGAAACAGCGTAAAATACAAATTAGCCTTTGCTGTATAAGTAAAAAAAAAAATCACTGTCAATCTTTTCAGCTTTTTGCATGAATACTTCCAGCAACTTTAGTAGTAGTCCCCATGTTTTAAAACAACTGTTGAATTCTAGCAGAATAGAATGAAAGACTGTGCACTAAGAATACATTGACTGTATTACACTTAAATCTTATGCAGGAGAGCAAAGGGAAAGGAGGTTGGGCTTCCCTGTGTTGCCACATTAATCTTTAATGTGGCAGCGGGGATTATGTGATGCAAGATTTGTGAGAGGTAGGTTGCTCTTTGTTGGCTTGATCCTCTATCAGCACAAGAGCACCATGAAAGAGCTGTGTGTCAGGGAGGTGTCTCAGTCTACTGTTGAGAATATCAGTGATTGGGGATTCTCTAGTAAAACTACATAATAACTGTTGTTCTTGCTTAAATATTTTAGGGTTTGGGGTACTAAATTAGCTGCGAATTATGTTTTCAGAACATTGGACTTTTTTCATGTATGTTTCCATTCGCATATCAAGACAGGTAGGAGTTAATGTATGAGAACGTTGCTTGTCTATCTTTTATCTTAATGTAATTGGATTTTTTTCAATATAAACCTAACCCTTGGTTTTCTGAATTTATATTCCTGCTTTTGGATTTCAAAATTCTTATAGCATACTTGCAGTTCTTAATACTGAAGTTATTCGCTCATACAGATTTTTACTGTATATTGACTTGATGTAAATTTTTTCATTGTTATCATTAAAAAATATATATAAAATTATGTGACATTGTAGTGATATAATGTATTATTAATAATTTATATATTATTCAATGATAATGATAATATCATTGTCATCATTATCGTCATCATTATGGCTTTTTAAAAGCATCATACATGGACTCCAAACAAGAAAGCTAAGGATTAAATAGCAATGCAAAAATTTTCTCTCAAGTTGTACCAACCTGAAATCATTTTGTATTGGTGTTGACTCATCAGAACAGGTTTTCAAATACAACACAGCATAAGACAAACAGGAACAGTACCCTAACCTGTAAACCTCTACCTGTGTGCCTTTTCTACCAGCAGAATAGCACAGTGCAGTGAGAGTATTGCTGATGAACGAAGCCTCTGCAGAGCTGATTTGCAGAGTTATGTTACTGCGAAATTGCACATTACAGCTTGGGTTGATCTAGGAATTTACTGCTGGAGGAAGATGGAGATCTTGCTGCCTATTGCCCTCCATTTTCACACTTGTAGGTAGTGTCTCGGGTTCTCTTTGTCCAGTGTAGCTAAGGCAGCAGAGACATGGGGGATATTTTAAAGGAAAAGCCCGAGAGGGTGTGGCCACATTATTTTTTTGGACAAGGATGTAATTTGAGGCAGTCCCTCTGAAAGCGAGAAACCAAAATACAGTCCTTGAGCTTCTTTTTCCAAAGCTAAATTGTTGCAGTCTATAAAATCATGAGGCAAGGACTGACAGGTAACTAGCATTTTAGTGATCCCATATCAGAGCTACCTGCATTGCTGTAGTCCTTCTAGATATTATCAGATAAAACAGTCATGAATAGTTTGAGTAACAGTTTCATCTTTAAGTATAGCCTGAATGTCAAATTTCAAAGGATAATTACTTATGACACTTGTTAAACCTTTTGGGGTGTAGCCAGTGTGTATCTGGTAAAGAACCTAGTTGCCAATGGATTCATAAATAAAGTTCTGTGCACTCTCAGAAAGTACATTCAAAACATGTAAGGTTTTGATACAGTATTTTTCATAGTAAGCAGAGGTCAAATATCTGCTTTCAGTGAAAAATTGAACTTAATATTGACATTAAAGTCATGAGCAGAACATCAATGATACATTAAGGTGGATGCTTTCTCATCACACATAAAATTAGCACCTTTTTTTTTTTCTCCTTCTTCTTGCGGTAGCTGGATTCTTTAGCTTAAAAAGGTGTCTGTTGATGTTGATCCAGTCACTGGACATACATTGGTATATGCTATATAAAAGACTTATTCAGCTCCCTCATCACTGACAATTGTGCAGGCCTTCCAGTCTCCATGGCCATGCTAATCCATTTGCTATGATGATATAATGCAGCTGTCATAAAACACTATCCCCTTTATTTCAGAAACATAAGGCTTCCAAGCCATACATGTAACCTAAGTCAAGGAAATGATCCCAAGGGATCCACTTGACCTGTCAGTCAGGTCAGTGCCTGCCTTCATTCTGTGCCATGGCTAGACTAGTCCCTTTAGTTATCTGCTCAGCAGGATTACAGTCCTGGTCTAAACTGGAACACAACTGAACTTTTCTCAGTATCAGTTCATTGTCACTGTGTGTGAGAAGCTTGTGTTAAGCTACATGTTAAGCTTGCATTTCACTGTTCCAAAACAAGTTTGTGAATGAAAGACTTAACAGTGAAGTTATATTGCTCTGCTGGGACAAAAAGAGGACCTCCTTAGGCTAAACATTCTTTACGCTGAGGAGCAGAGCACAAAGGAGACCAAAACCTTTTTCTTCCTGTTACTGCTTTTTGCTGAAGGAGACAGGGTCCAACCTGTCCTTTTTAAATTCCACATCTCTGCTATTGTTGGATTATTTGAGGAAAGGAGGAGACAAAGAATAAGGGGAAGGCTTGAAAAGATCCAGTGGAGCTCTCTCCCTGAAAATGGCTCTGTATTTCCCAGAAATGGAGACATTTCCTTAACATTTCAGACCTTCTGCAGCAGCTCAGCTTTGTCTGAGTGCAAACCTGGGAGTGGTTTTCTTTATGCAGGCCAGAAGCCTGTTCATGCTTTGCTACTTACAGGTCAATAAATTACTTCTTCAAAAAGTTCCTATTTTGATAAATTGATGTGCTTGTGTGTTTGCACTATATTATGTAAGAGGGGCCTTGTCATCTTATTGAAATAATAGGACATTGAGAGATACCAAGTATTTATGGCTGTATTTAACGATTTTAAAGGAAGGAAATTATCGCAGCCCCAGGGCAACAGTAACTTACATAGTGACAACTTATACATGTTTTATGTACCTATTTACTTCAGTGTTCACTACAAAAGTATAGCTACCATAGCAATGACCATGTCACCAGATTGCTTTGCTAGTTCTGAAATACAAAGTACCCAAATGCCACGTGAACTGTGATTATTTTCTGCACAAGTACTGAAAGAGAAGTTGAGAGTATCACACACTTTTCTAAGCAAACGGTAACACACTGATTTACAGAATGCTTTATGTTGCAAATGTGTCTTGGGTTGTTAGCATCGCAAATATTGTAAACCCTTTGCCACTAAGCTGAAGGAAAGTCTCACTGGCTTCTAACAGCAGAGACTCCACTAGTGTATACTTCACCTGTAGGCTTCTGTGGAATATCACTACTTACCTGAAATATTTCAAGAAAGTAGTGCAGGGTATTCAGGAAGACATTTTCTCTGATTTTAAGTATGAACCCCTAAACAAAGCAATCTTTTGGCTAATCATGCGTTGTTAGTGTTGTATAAAATAGCATCACAGAAAATGGTGAGATTTTTACCTGCTGCTTCTTTTACTTTATAAATGGGAAATCTGTGAAGAATTTAGGTA
This sequence comes from Anabacerthia variegaticeps, assembly GCA_035583185.1. Taxonomy (NCBI): domain Eukaryota; kingdom Metazoa; phylum Chordata; class Aves; order Passeriformes; family Furnariidae; genus Anabacerthia; species Anabacerthia variegaticeps. The sequence continues at coordinate 14,213,231 of JAWWEW010000166.1, read as the reverse complement.
GTAACTTCTATACCTTGGTGTGCATTTCACTAGCACCAGTAGTACTGAGAAGCCAAGTATTGGGTTTCCTAAATCAGCCTTAACCACTGGGGCAGTGGTGGGTTACCTCAATATGACTTGTGACAGGTGAAAAGGTTTTTACCACAGATCTAGATTTCTTCTTAAGGTCGAGTTATGTTTTCTCATATGTGGACAGCATGAGCTAACATATAAATAACACATAATAATTGTGAATATGGATGTTTGAAGAAAAGCACTTTTCAGCACTACAGACTTAATCCACCATTTCAGTCACTCTCCTTCAATAAAGACTTGTCTACACAAAAAAATTAATCTGAACTGAGGCAGCACATTATTTTAAGCACAACAGTTTTACCTCGGATTTGTATTGTGTCCATTTGTGGACAATCTTACGCTGGAACAAGAGTGGTTTGTTCCTGTTTAACTTAATTTGAAAATGCATCTAACTAAAGAGGAACAGGGTACATGAATTATTGAAGAAACATGTCAACACTTGGAGCCAGCCATTAGCAATTCTTTGTGAAGATGCAAAAGTAAAATTGATCTACATTCATGTAATGGTTGATCCTGTCTTCCTTGCTTCATGTAGTGTCAGAAGCCTTCCCACGGGGAAGGAATCTCAGTTTGCTGGGTAGGGAAGTGGACATGGTACTGTTAGGTATTACATTTGTCTGTAGGAGTTGCAGTGAAGAGCTAGAAAACTACTTTAACGGGGAAGTTTGGTCCAACCTGCTTAAGTCTTTGAACTGGAGGTGGAGACCCAGAGGTTCAGATTATTATTTAGCAATGCTGCTATTTAAACTCTTTAAATGTGATCAGAGGCCCCCAGAGGAAAATGAAGTCTTAAATTAGAAAGAAGGAAACTTTTTTACACAGCTTCAATTTTGACTGGAAGTTGTGTAAAAAGTAAAAAAAAAAAAAAAGTCTCTTTCATTGTGTTGTGATTTTTAACCATTAATAAGTAATTCTAACGACTTCAGTTTTTATTTGGATTCTCTCCGTTCTCCTCTGTTTCTTTTTCAGACTATCTAGGCATCAAGTGGAATTTAATACTCTAAGTGCATAGGTGTACTCTTCAACAAAACACATTTGAACTAACCCAGGACAGGCAATTTGCAAGACTGGATGATTCAGTTTTCTGGTGCTTCAGCAGCACCTTAAACTGTATGACTCTCTGAATTACCAGCTCAGGCTGGTACCTTGGGTGGTTCTGAGAGTTCTGTGGTGCTCCACTGCCTTCTATAAACATGCCCAGGGACTTGTAAGGTCTCTGACCCTCGCACAGACATACAGCCACTAGTTCCTGTATAATTTACGGGGTAGCCTTCAGCAGTGACCTGTCCATGGGGAGGGTAAGCTCCAGCAAGTCAATGGAGTATGACCACCCAGCTTCACACTGATGGGCAGATGTGGTGGGAAACTTTGTCCAGAAAGCCCCTTGTCTCTGCAGCTGATGAGCTGTGTGATAGATTAAGTCACTATGTCTGTGTATCACCTCTTTTACCACATACTGCTTTCATAGTGAAAAGTGTGTTTGCTCCAGCTGTGATGTTAAAAAGTGTAGCTCCATTTACACCTACAGGGATAGTCTGGGCAGAGCGTTATTTGTCTTTACTGACAAATACACTCAATACAGAAGGAAGCACATGAATCTTGTGCATGGTTGAAGGTATAAGGTACAGTCACATTTGTTGGCACCGCAACAGGCTTAGGAATAAATGTGCTTCGATTTCTGGATGAAGGCTGTCTTTCTCTTGCTAAAATCTGACCTCCAGTCCTTGTTCTGTGGCTGCTTGAGTATTGTATTTCTTCTCTCTTCTCTTGCTGGTGCAGCCACCCGGTGTGGGGTGGATTCCATGTGTGTGATGCTCACGCACATGCTGCTCTGCTGCCAGAAGCAGAGGACCTAATTTTTTGTGACATGAAAAGAAACTTGCTGGTACAGTACGTTACTAAATGCTAGAGACTGACTTCATGAAATGGGAACACCGCAGGGGAATCTGGCAAAGAAGATGTGTTTATGTAACTGAATTGAGTGTTGCAACTGCCATCACTTCGTTCCCTTGGCTGCAGTGAGCGAGTTGTGAGAGAAAAAGAATCCAAACAGATCTTCAGATGCTGAGGGCAGCTCTAATTACATACAAATGGTTAATAAAAATGAAATGCAATAGTATTACAAATACAAATGCCATTAATTTTCATACATGATCACGTGTACCAAGCTCACTGATAGGGACAGAAACACTCAGACTTTTGCACTTTTATTTGCAGTACATATTGTTTGGGTGTCTTCAGCACACACTGATATCCCAGGGAGATTCATGACACAAGAGTAATTGCACATAACATAAACAAGATCTGCATTAGTTGGCTCTTAGAGTCCTTTTCCAAGACCAGATGTGTGATGTGTAAATGTTAGTAGAAGAGAGTCCTTATGAAGTAGCTTTATCAAATGCAGCTAGTCTTCCAGGAAAATGGAGAAAATATAAATTAGCGCTCAAGGCCTTGGTCAAATCTGGTGCATAAAATTTTATGATTATATTTATGTTCCATATGTGCTTTGGACAAGTGCCATGTTTGTAAAGAACTGCTTCAATATTATTTTTAAAAGTGACACTTTTAGCACAGTATCCTCTGCAAACTGTTCACTGCTCGCCATGTAAGCCAGCCAGGCTCCAAATAAACTGTTCATTTTCATAGTCTAAACCTAAGATCAAAATGCCTTTTGGAACACGGTGATTTTCAAAACATGGCATGGTAGATGTCATGTGTTACTTTTTGGAGCATGATTCAGGAGCGTTGATTAATCTGACTGAAAAAGGAGCATGCATGGTACAAAAATCTGACAATAGATAAGGAATTAGGAAGATGTATACGTCTGCCAGTGTCAAGTATCTGTTCTGGCTTGTTTGTAAAATAATTAGATTTTACTATAGTATATGAGCACTACATTCTTTGTAGCTCTTTTAGAAAAAAGAAAACAAAAACTCCAACCAAGGAGATTCTGCAAATTTGTGCCACTTTTCAGAGGTCCCAGGCTATTCTTTCTTCATTTCCCTGAATTCCTAGATAGCTGTCTTTTAAAATAAAACTTCCAATGCAGCATCTGGTGTGCTGTTATTACCACTACTTTTGCTCTGAAAGCATAGCACTACTGTTTTAGAATGTTCCCATTCATTTGTTATCTGGTATTTGGCCAAAAAAAATATTACTAGTATAAGAGAAAGAAGTAAATTTTCAAGAGCCCAAGTAGGAATGCGGTCTGAACAAAAGAACAGCACTGCTTTGACCCTACAGCTCTTTTCAAATTTTGCATAAAATGGAAGAGACACAGCATCTTGGAAGAAATCACAGGAATTCTTTGTGTTGGAAAGTGTGAGGCAAACTAAATAGATTGAAATAATTTCTGTTATATTTAAACACAAATGTAATACTACAGGCAAAGGAAAAAAAAGAGATTATTTATACTTCTGAACACTTAGGAGGTGTGAGAAATCTGCAGTGAAGGGGTTGAGCAAGTACTTAGCTAAAAATAACCTGTCCAAAACTGAATTACTATTACTATGACTACTAATTTCAGCTTCAGAATAATTTGTAGTCTTACATTTGTCATGTAATAAAATAAGAAATACATCAGGTGCAATTTCAGGTTCATTTGCAATATGCTAACATATACTAAATATATAGTAATGGTTAACAAATATGTAAATTCATATTAAAATATAATGTGAATCTGTTATCTCGGTAATTAAAAAATAGTTGTGAGACAAATCCTAAAATAAATGTAGCATTTTAAAGACACAGAAGTAGAGGTTAAATGGTAACTGTTCTGAAGTATAGCCGAGGACTAATGAGATGTTCTTTGAGTCTGGGAGTATGTGGAGAATGCACATATGGTGGAATCAGAGATGGTAATTTTTTTGTATGCTTATGTACCAAGTTTATAAAACATTCTTGCTTGAAAACTAGGATAGATTTTTATGAGCCTTTAGAATATATGATTGGTGCCACTAGGAGAGTGTCCTTGCTTAGCAGAGATTTAGAGGACAGCTCTTGTAAAAAGAGCACAGTTGAAACTCAGAATTTTCTTTTATTCAAATGTTGACCAAATCTTTAATTTCTCTCTGTGTGGACTGAGTTCAAATTTTGCTTCTCAGCTTGTCTTTAGAAGTTAGCTGTGTGAGTTTATGAACTGGAAAAAAAATAGTACATAGCAAATTGTACAGCAACCTCGGTCATTATACTGAAAGAAAAATGTATTTATACTTTAATATTTTATAATTAGTGAAGATTGTCTTTTTAAGAGAGAATAGATAAGTCATTGCAACTGTATAACATGGTGAAATAACCTCATAGTAACAAAAAGATCCATCAGTAGTAGTTAATATGAACGGTGATGTGACCTGTATATCTCAAACTACAGCCATACGTCTTCATAACCTTCAAGTGCTCAGAAAACTTGAAAGTGTCAATAAGTTGTGATATTTTGGTGGCTGTGATTCCATTGCAGCCACCTTTTTTTTTTTTCTTCCCCTATTTAGAGGTCTAGGGAATAAAAATGCTTACAAAGCCATTGATTTAACCTGGAAGGGTTTGGAGAATGGGTGCGCGTAGAAAACAGAAACACGGAAGGTTTCAGAGAGGGAAATCACATTGGTTTTGTCGTGATCTGTATATGCATTTGTGAATGTCATGTATGTGTGTGTGTGTGTGCGTAAAGCTGATTTAAGAGGAAAGGCAAATGCCTCACAGACAAAATGACTATGAATTCAACTTATCAGTATTACTGCTACATATCCAGTGCGTCTTAGAGCAGATGATCACATTGAAGGAAAGGGGTTTGTGTTGCTATCCATGTAATAATGCATTGCTAAACTATGCGCTTTTAACAAATAAGTTGTTGTCATAATTATGCTGTTATGTATTAGGTGAAAGATTACTGATCTTTGATGCAGGAATATAATTTACCATAATTACATCATCTAATTTCAATTTTTTTTTCCTATAGGAATTAATGCATATTCATGCCTCTTTTTTTTCCATATCTTTTTATAATTTCCCCCTTTTTTTTATTTATTTTATGAGGATGGTATCATAAAAGTAAAAAGGAGTTCTGAAAATGCTTGTAGTTTCATTTCTGTTATAGAAATTCTGTACCCCAGTTCTTTAAAAAAATTGCTTTCATGTTTGAAAGCACAGTAGCAAACTCAACCAACAGGATAGTCATGATCTTTTAATCTAAGCCAGATTTTAAAGGAAAAAGCAATTATAATGAAATGAGAGTGATTTGAATGCGTGGAGCAATTGGTTATGGATAATTTGAATGTCTGCTGCCAAGCATATTCTAACCCACATGAACCCAGTAATGGACGTCCATGTTTCCTTGATGCTTGGTGTGCTGTAATAATGCTAGCAGTCCTTTAGCCCGCAGAAACTGGATGGAGGATATTTCCAAGTCCCTGAGAAATACCGCTTATTTGTCAGAGCAGCTTGCTCTGATCCATTTGTAGTTTGTGACTCTCCTCACCTGCTCCATGGCTGGGGTTAATTGTTTTAGCTGTTTCTTTTCCATCCTAACTTTTCTGTGTATATCAGTAAGTCTTTGATAAAGTCTCCCTGTCTACGTAGCCCCAGCATGGATTTTATCCCATACTTGCAGTCAGTAGCTACTGTCTTAACGCAGAGTGTAATATCACATTCCCAAAGACCTTGACGGAATGGAGAAATGGGCTGATGGGAACCTCGTGAAGTTCAACAAATGAAAATGGAAGGGTACCCCTGCCTTGGGAGGAATGTTGGTCCCAGGACAGTATGGGAACCAGTTGGGTGGAAAGCAGCTTTGCAAAAGGGGGCCTCAGAATCCCAGTGGTAAAAAAATGGATTTGAGCCAGCAATGTGCCATCACGGCAAAGAAGGAAGACCTGGGCTGCACTAGGAAAAGCCTTGCCAGCAAGTAGGGGGTTGGTGGTCCTTCCCCTGGTGAGATGCATCTGCAGAGTTGAGGCCAGTTCTGGGCTCCCAGCATGAGAAGGAGGGCCGTAGACTTAATGGAGTGATACCAACAAAGGGCCACAAAGATGGCTGAGGGTTTGGAGCACATGTTTGAGGAGAGGAGACAGATCCTCAAGAAGAGGAAGATCTTACCAATCAGGGAGATCTTACCAATGCATCCTAATGAGAGGTAGTAAGTAAGACGGAGACAGGCTCTTCACAGTGCTGTCCAGTAATGGGACAAGAGGCAACAGGCACAAAGTCAACAGGAATTTCCATTTAAGCATTAGGAAAAAACTGTACTGTCATGGTAGTCAAATGCTGGAACAGATTTTCCAGGAAGGCTGTGGAGACTCCTTCCTTGGAGATACTCGAAGCCCAATGGTCCTGGGCAGCCTGCTTTAGCTGACCCTTCTTGAGGAGCGGGGTTGGACCGGGTGATGTTCAGAGGCCCCTACCGAACTCAACCACACTTTTGTGATACCACTTTAAAATACGTTGCAATCATATACCTCTAATTTCATTATTTGACTATTCTTTCAATCTCTGCTCTGTTTTAGCTGGTCTTGGGTTCAGGATGGCTTCTCATGGAAAAACGACAAACATACCAAAAAAACACTCATCCTTAACACTTGATGGTCAGAAACAGTTAAATTCTAATGTTTTTGGATTTTTATTTTTTTTTTTTTCAAAAATTGGTGCAAGAAATTAGCAACTTATCCAAGATGATAAATAGTGCCTTAGTCACATCTAGAATTAGAACTCACGTTCTACAGTCAGGACCACAGTGATCTAACTGTGGTCAGATTGAAATTCTGTTTTTCCATGCAGTGACCAAGTTGTGAGAGAGCACTGCTAGTACAGACTGAGAACTAGGTTTTGCTTTCCGTAATGTAGCTGCAGTAGCGAAGATAGAATATTTTGGAAAAAAATTTAAATCTTGAGTGTTCGTATCTTCAACCCAGATAAATGCATCATTGAATTAGCATTAAACAGCACAAGGAACTCCAGTAAGAATCTACGAGTCAGCTGGGTTCAAGATCCATTGAAAGGGTAAAATACGTATTTTGAAGATCAGTTCAAAGTTAGTGTTATTGCTGGACGTTGCAGTGAGCAACTTTATTTTCTTGCTAGAGTTAACAAGCAGAGCAAGCCCAGCACAAGGAGAGTGTTAGGGAATGATTGCTTTTTGCAGGGTTCCCAATACCAGAGCCTTAGTTATAATTCTAAATGGCTGTGCATGACATCACATTAAACTAAGTATATAAAACAACTCCATTTCACTGCTAAAAATGTGTTACCCCTTTAGCTGGACTGGAGACAAGTCCTGCTGGATCCCAGCACTTTTAGCACAGTATCTGATTATTCTCTTCATCTGAAATTGCTGGATGAGAATATCTTGTCTGATTTCAGGCTAGTTTGAGTGGCTGCAATCATAGAAGGCCTTGTTGAAAATCATGCAATCTTTTATTTCCGTTTGTCACCCTCCAGCCAGAAAGTTAGTACTGGGAGCATCCAATGAACAGTACTAAAGACTTGAAAAGACCCCACACATCTTTTATTGTTACATGCATATAAAACTCATGTCTTCCAGCTATTAGTTTTAAGATATTTGTTTTCATTTTTATTTTTTTCTCCTGATTCAATGATGTTTAAGGAAGAAGTGGATTTTTTTCCCCTCCTTCCTCTCTTCTGATCATGATGCATTTATTTTTAAGATAGAGATAGACACATTTGTATAGAGAAATGGTGTAAGTATTGTTCACTAACTTGATGCTTATAATATGTGAGGAGAGACACACATGCAGAGTCATAGGTAGTTCATTTCTTTAGGTAAGGATGTAAGGGAGATATAAGTAATAGCACTTTATCCATCGTAAAATTTCAAAATGGCTCAGAGGCACATCCCTGCTGCAGCTGTTGCAGACCCTGTAATGGCATTAAGCTCTGACTTAAGGTGATTCTAACCATAGAAGATTCTAGCAAGAACTATAGATATGGTAATAGCATGAATAGGAGAATAAATAGCTTGAATATTAATTGTACATGATGCAGACACTCCAGGGTGAACCCAAGCAGGATAGGAAATATATTTCTTTTTCAATTCTTTTCACACTAGGCTATTTCAGACAAAACCCTCTGGTACTCTGCCAGAACCCCTCTGAACATTGCAATTTTAACCCATATGGTATTTATATTTTTACTGATAATTCACTTGAACTGTTTATTATTATTTTATATTTTCACCTTCTGGGTGAAGGCAGTGTCCATATATTTACCAGTATCTTTAGTATTGCTAGAAAAAACTGAAATAATATTTTAGGATATGATATGAGTTCTTGTTATCTATCCTTTATGAGGAAAAGCAGTTTTGGGGTCTGGCACTGCTCATAGGAAAGAAGGGTAAAAAACACTTCAGTGTTCCTTTATGATAATCTGCCCATCCAATTGATGCCAGCTGTTCTTTCTTCAGTAACAACCAGTGAGAGGTAGATACTTGCTGATTCTCAGTGTTGATTCTCAAGCTGTGTGCAGGGTCTGTCCATTCTGTGACCACTTTTATTGATCTTCTCTGAAATGTGAACAGGTGTACACTACTGGCTGAATCAAGGATTAGTCCTCTGTGCTTGTCAAACAACAATTACATTGAAGTATTACAACCATGTAACACATCCCCAAGTATAGCACAAACTTGCTCAGTTGTAGCAGAATTTCACCATTTGTTTCAGAAAATACGCTGTGAGATTCTTTTGTCTTGTGTTTCTCAAATTCTCGTGTGACCCGTATTAAAGCAACTGTCTTCAGGGAAAAGAAAAGAAAAAGCATAAAATGACATTTCCCTCTTGAGCCCTTAATGCCTTTATAAATGGCCATTTTTTAATAAAGGCATATGAGCTTGTATTGCCTTTACACAATGAAATGTAGTAATAGGTGACCTTAAAGTAATACCTGCTTAAATCAGACTACAATGACATAAAAGGCTGGATAGGATAATCTACAGAGTTTTGAGTAACTGTTGATAACTATTTAGCGCTGAATGAAGAGGAACATATGTATCTTACCACTAACCACAACAAATGTACTGCTGGCATTAAAGGTTAGTGATCCAGTTGGAACTGTGTCCTGTAGATGTTCCATCCATTCATTTTAAATAATAGCGGCCATTTGTTGAAGTCATGTTTTCAACTGATCATCAGACAGTCTTCAGCAGAATCTCCCTCTTATTCCCTAGGTAGGTCAGGATTATCCTTACCACAGCTTTGACATCACCCCTATTTGCATCGCATGAAAGTACTTGTAGTTCTTGTATGCTGTTAAATCATCACATTAAGAACTGTGGATTTGCTATGATACCTATGTGTCTGTATATATCTGTGCATCTATTCTTTTCTTAAAATTGGGACAGGTAACAAAATCAGATATGACTTTGTTTGGCTTTGGGTAGCATATACAGGAAAGAGTGGTATAAAGACAGGTCATATTGCTGCACATTTACAGGCTTCCTTAAATACCTGGATTTGATAGGAGAGCACCCCACCAACTGTGTCATGAGGTTAGCGGGTGTATTTATGACATCTTTATTATAATTCAAAGGCAGCAATTGAAAATCCATTGTCCTGTCTGTGCCTTAAGCCCCATTTCCAGGGTCATATTTATCAGAAGCTGGAAGAGCAGAAAACATAGCATGGCCCAGCTCACTAGTCCCTTTACTGAAAAACTAGCTTAGCTTCCTCACTGTGACAAATGTTTTGTGAAGGAAATACCAAAAGAAGGGCACATGGTGATCTTGAAAGTTCATTCTTCGTGACTTATCTTCCAACAAAAAAGGGAGGGAGATTTTAACAAAGGAAGATGTCCTTTTTTGACCCGTATTCAGATTACTGGGCACAACAGATAACTACTGAAATCAGAGGTTCTAAGTACCTACAGACTATATAAAACAAGGAAGTACCTCTGGAAGCACAGAATTTTATGAGAAAGCTACTTGTTAGGGACAGGGAAAGATGACAGAAAGGACAGAGAGATACAAAGGACAAATGTGTCTACATAAGGAAAGGTAAACTACAAGTGTTATTAATTATGTTATAATAAAGGAGAAGACTTTCATGTCTCCATAGTGCAATGAGACAAATAGTACATTTGGGGGAAGGGAGGGGGGTTTGGTTTTGGCTTTTGTTTTACAGATCTGCTGTCCTTTAGGAAGTAATGAATAAAAATGTCTGTTTCAGAAATACAAATCTTCATCATCTACCTCTAAGAAAGATTTTCAATCTAAAACAACTTTATTTCAGTCAGTCTTCTGTAGAATGAAGTTGAAGATATCAGTGGGCATCCCTTGTACGAAAGTCTTCCCTATATTCCCATACGTTTATTTTAGTTGTAACCCATTTAATTTACGTAACGAGGGTTTCATGTTAGAGATTTGTGAAACTAACTTTGTTGCCACAAACAGTACAGTCTGTAGAAAAGCACGGGAGGATTCAAAGAACACGAAGTTATACCGGGATTGGAGATGAACTCATGAGCGGGATGGATGGTAGTAAATGATTATCGAAGAAAAAGGGAATTACCTGAGTGAGAGAATCATAGCGTTCAGTGTGTTCGAGGAAACACTGTACATGGGAGAAAACTAACAGTCCATACTTCTGAAATGTAGGAAAGGAAGGAAGTGTTTAAGATTAACTTTTAGAATATTTTGCCATTGTCACTGGCAAGACTTCAAGAAAAAATCTCTGGTTAGAAAATGGTTCAAAAAAGCAGGAAAAACTTTTGCTAAATCATGTTTTTTGTTTTTTAGAACCCACCCATTTTACAATTACTTCACTGTCAAACAAGCAGTTACTAAAATAAGATTTCATTTACAGGCTAAATTCTGTAATTCTGCAAGCTATATCCAGATCAGCATGGTTTGACTATACAGGTTTCAAAATCTAAGCTCGAGTCTTATATGTATTATTCCTAAAATGTGACAAACTAACCCTAACACTCATGTTACCGGATATTAGGGAAAAGCTTTCTAAAACAAAAGTGAGATTTTGTAACTGATGTCCCCTCCTTCTCAATACCACGTTCCAAAAAAGTTTACAAAGACTTGCAAGGTACAGTGTTGGAAGTACTATTCAAATTATAATCAAACATGATTGGTACCAGCAGCAATGGTTCCATCAGATGCAGACACGAAGTGTATAGTCCTCATAGTCATTTAGTATTTCTCATTGAGTGAGTCCACTCAAGTTTGCTTTTCTATTTCTTTTTGTTGTTATGCACTCTGCTCTGCATTGTACTGCAAGGATCTTCCTCTGCAGTTACACATGCTCTGTTTGTGTGTGCAGGCGTGAGATTACATTGATTCATGGGCCAGGCTGAACCCACTGAGTCACAGATTTTTTATGCAGAGAAAGAGAAGGATATTCCTGAAAATGTGAATGGGGTATATTTTGGGTAAGTCAGGAAGTTTACGGTTAACGCGGCAGGAACTCCCTCAAAACCTGTCAGTAATCTCCCAATTAAAAACAGTTAATCAAATCCAGGGGATAGCGCTGTAATGTGTGAGTTGAGGTTATTCTGAGATGTTTTCCCTACCAAGAAGGATGACAGGGGAGGGATTACCTTCAATGTCCCCTGCATTTGCTTTCTTGTGTAATTATGGGAAATGCATTCAGTGTGCAAGGGTATCATTGCTGTCCTGCTGTTTTATCATTTCTTTATGAGATAATGTTGATTTCAGCAATGAAATGCAAATTTAGTTTACAGTGCTCCTTTTTTTTCTATGTAAAGGTTAAAATGCATATTGTAGATAATGTTGGTGGTGCTTTTGAAACAGCCCTTGTCAGCTAATTTTGGCAATACATGGTTTTGAATGCTGTTCAGTACAACTGTATGAGTTTTATGTTGGCCTACATGAATTAATTTTAACCCAACTTGCATGTTGTTACCATTTTGGCTTTAATTTGATCAAGTAATCGTAAAACTTGGTACCAACAAAAATTTGGGGATGTGACAAGAATATTTAATATATGGCTTGCTTTCTGTATCTCATGGCAAACAAAACGTTGATTATTGAAGCTGAGCCATCTTAACTGTATAATCATAAAAGTCTCCTAACACAGGGGGCTAACATACTCCTAAGAATGCAGATGCTGATGGATTCTGTGTTTGGAGGGTATGTTTCCATTTATTTATAAGCAAATAGTGTGTATTGCTGGTGATAAAAGGGCTCAGAATTTTAACAAGTCCTGTTAAAATTAGCCTGTGTGTAGATTATAAACATCTCCTTTTACTAAATGCTGGGACTCCTACAGCAATAAAATACATGCAAGAATGGAAATAGTTTTGAGCTAGCAAGCAAATTCAACATAACAGCACGGCCAGCACTAACGGAAGTTGCCTTTTTTATTGTTATCTCTTTAATTTATCTCGCCTTCCTGTGTAAACTGCTCACTATTGTGCAAAGAGAGGGTGTGTGTTAACTTTGGTGACATTGTGTTACTCCCATGAAGTAATGTTGCACACAGGTTCTTTCAGCATGACTGTACTTAGGATTTCCCCCCCCCCCCAAATGACATTTCACAACAAAAACCAAATCCCATTTCTGCTTTAGGTGGTGCAACAATAAATTTGCTGTCACAGTTAGTAAAAAGATTATATAGAAAAAAGAGGGTGAGGTTTTAATATATGTAGTATGAAAGAGTGAAAAGATGGGAAGAGGGTTTTATGAAATGAGATGTTCTGTTGTAGGCAATAACAGAAAATAGCTCTGAAAATGCTGAGTTGGAGTAATGAATGAATAATGTTTAAAGTTTATCAAAACTGAAAGAACTCCTGATGTGAAATGAAGCCTCCTAAGAAAATTCTGTTCTGTCGCTGTTTTGTTTTGCTGCTGTCGCATGTCACGCATGAATGAAAATGCTGCATTCTCTGGGGAGCGGTAAAGCTTCTGTGTAGGTTGTTTATTTCCTTAATCCCTCCTTCTTCGTGATTTTCAATGTCAGATATAAAATGGAAAGCCTGTAAATATAGTGATTATCATACTGATTATCACCGGCATCAGGGAACGCCCCGGCTGGCCGCTGTAACCCGAGCAGTCTCCACATGTTACAGCCACTTAGATTTTAACCTGACTACTTTATTAGAGACGTGGAGCTCAGTATGAGGTGCCCTAGGGCTGCACAGATGGGTTCTGCTTGTTTCCTGTTCTCACTGTTATTGTGAATAGATACTAAAAGGTTCTCATCGCTTTTATCTGGTTAATTTACTTTGAACTGTCCCTGGCATTCAGAGCCTGCCTCACATTTCTCAGTGTTTTGCAAACACCAAACTGTAGAATCCAAATGTGTGTTTTGAGCTTTATTAGCTTTTTTCACTGGAAGGGCCTTAATTCTTAAAGGGATCTCATTCTGAGAGGCTATTTTTAGGGGGCTGTAGGCACAGTCCTTACTGAAATAAGCTGCTCAGGAGTGGTTCTGAGGTTCACTGGAGAGCAGAGAGGAAAATTAAGATTGCTGTTGTTCTTTGGCGTGTTCAGACACCCTGAGATTAGAGGTCAACTGCAGGAAAATCTATGATTGTGTGCTAGCTGCCATTATTCATGTAGCCGGGCAGCAGACCAGGCTGAAAGATGACGATCTAACAGGAGAATCTGAAGACGAGATACTTTTTAACAAATGTGCAATCAGTTATCCTTTCTTGTGGAAGGGCCAGGTCTTTCAAACCACATGTGCTATGCATGGGTGCCCCAGTACAGAAAATTAAGATGAATTTTCTCGAAGTCTCACACATAAGAAGGCTCCACTTCACTGGAATAGTTTTTATTTCATGTACTGGTGTCCAGCTTCCTGCCCAGACAATAGTTTAACACAGATGTTAATGTCCTACTGCACTAGGATTTTTAAAAAATCCCCTTAGGACAAATCAGTGTAACTTCCAATTTCAATTGCATGACCAAAAACCTGAGGCTAAAGGAATTATTTGGCTACAAGACATGATTTTTAGTCAGTATTCTTATTGTCTCCCCCCTTATCACTCCCTTATTTCTCTTTTTTTTCTCTTTTTTTTTTTTTCTGTGTCACAGTCCCATTTCAGGCTTTCTTGATTGTGTTGCAATTCATTGTAAGTGCATCACTTCAGAGTGGAAGCTTGCAGGCTCCTTTTTTCATATGAGCATAGGCTTTGTTAATCACATGCTGGTTTAGGAAAACACTGCATGATATCTTTGAACCCTACACTCCTTCTTGACAGCCAGGCTAGCAAATGTCATTGCCTGTGTGATGTACAAGAAGGGATTCAATTGTAAGTAAATTGTCAAAGTGGCTAACCTTGCCCGCACCCAATTGTCAGGACCATGATTCAGTTTTTCTGTCAACATCAGCTAAGGCTAACCCGGTCAGCCTTATGTTTCTGCAGTGAAGCAGCCTGAGGAGTTGTGCTTTTCAGCTTATCACATTTTATTAACCTCAACTTACTGTGGTTATAATCAATTGTACCCACTTCAAATTCTTCCATTGCCCCCAAATTGACAGATCATATAGGTCTAGAGGTATGTATTTTCTGCAGCACTAAAACCTCTCGTAGGGACACTGGACTGGTTTGATGTGGTAGTTCTTTTTGTTTACTTGGATCAACTGACCATTTTGGCTCGAGATTATCTCTGTGTTAGTATCACTTGGCAAAGATAATCTGGAAGAATGCAAGTTAAAACAAAAAGACTTTCAGGGTTTGCTACAATATTTCCAGTGTTAAGGTAGAAAAAAGTGAGTAAGGGAAAAACCTTCCTCTTGTCTTCCATCCCCTTGCTTTTATTTCAAAACAGATTTTAATTGCTCCAATTAATACAAATAAGACATGAGGACATTCTGATACCCTGATGTTTCCTCTGTTCTTTCAGGAAAAGAACATAGTTAAATTGCCTAAAGCAGTGATTAAGACTTCAAGAGTATTTTAAAATGTTCATCTGATTCTACCACAAGGGTTTGAACACATTTTGTGATCCTGGTTTTTTAATGCATTGTAGATGACAAATGTGGTTTTTTTTTTTAAATGGCTTGATAACATGTGCCATACATAAATGTAGATATGGTACAATTTCCATTAGAAATGTGTCTGAAGGGTGTTTGTCTGGATTTGAGGTAGTGGTTTCCTAGTCCAAGTCCTATCTCCAGAAGTAACTTCCCTCGTTTGGAAAAAAAAAACATACTGTACCTTCGTTATTTGAACTTGTGAAATGTGTTGACATTGTACTGTCGTTGGGCTTGAGGGGAGGAGGGGGAAGCTTTTGGTGCGACTATCAGAATTGAACAACTGTATATGGCTATATTGAGATAATCGTGTAAAAGGAAAACTGGCTGAATGAGTTTCAAAATGTGTTATTTCTTCATTATCTAGCACTTTATAATTAACTGTTCTTTTTTTATTATTTCAGGAAGCTGCCACTTTTGCTAGAGAGCAAGGCTTTGAGGTGAGTTAACCCACAATTGCACACTAAACAGATCCTAAAGGTTTTTTTCTTGCTGATAATGAAGTTCTTTTGGACAATGATTGATGTGCTATTATACTCTCCAAGCCTCGCAGCGGTTGCCATGGAAACTTGGCAGTCGTCATGGTTTCTTTGTTCTGCCAGCTCAGTGTTATGACGCACTCTGCTAGGTCTGCACCCAACATCGCCTACAGATGTTATTTATTGAATTTTGAAAAGCCTCTTGGGAAGCCGAGAGGTTGGGCACGGTTTCAAGCTGCCTCTGCAGATATGGGACCTGTCAGTTTGTTCAGTTAAAAAGCTACCTCATTAGCTGCATTACACTCCAGAAGGATTCACTGCTAAAGCAGTGCTGAAGCAAGACTAAATAGTGAAATATAACACCGCTTAAATAACTTAAACCCTGCCATATGCGGATTATCATTATGCAAATGAATTTTAGAAAGGTTGTATATAAAATTGTTAGGTACTGATTAATGTAAACCATGCTTCTACAAACAGCTTCTTTTAGAAAGGGTAGTGTAGATTTTGTGTTTCAAAACATATTCGAGTTGGTGTTTTCCATCTGTGCTCTAAAAATGTCTGATCCTCTACTTTCTTGAAGTAAACACTGTTGATTTTGCAGTGATTTTCAGAGCTTTTGATTTCGTCTTCTCAAGGTATTTATTTGACTAGTACCTCCCAT
This sequence comes from Anabacerthia variegaticeps, assembly GCA_035583185.1. NCBI lineage: Eukaryota > Metazoa > Chordata > Aves > Passeriformes > Furnariidae > Anabacerthia > Anabacerthia variegaticeps. The sequence goes on along the minus strand of JAWWEW010000166.1, from coordinate 14,197,062 downwards.
TGGCTACATTCAGATAGCTTAATCCGGAGAGCCATCAGCTATTGGTCTCTAACGCTGAATTCAAATAGGCAGGTTTTAAATACTATAATTAATGTGACAAGGCTTGTGCTAATTTTGCAGAGAGTAAGTGATCTTACTGAAATCTAAATTGCAGAACTGAACACACATAAATCCTTTTACATGTGGGTTTTTTTTTTTTCCACTGGAGTAAGACCCACCTTAATTGATTTGTTTGCAGTGTAAGAGAACAGATAAGAGTTTGACTGCTCAACACCCATTTTGCATAAATAATAGAAGCCGCGCAATTCAAACCGCATCGCTTTAAGAATGTGCCACTTCTGTGTATGGATGGGTGCATATAAAAAAAAGAGGGAGAGACTGACAGCTTTTGTTCTACAATTTAGATTTCTTTAGAACCATACCCCAGCAGGTACATCAATGCCATCACTGTTTTAGACATTAAAACTGTGGGCTGTCCCATTTCATTTTATGTTTCCCAAATTCGTATGGCTGCTTTGTAGAAATCAAGACTTTTTATCACTGTCAGTTTTCATTTATATAATCTGTATTGTTAAGCATAAAAATATACTTTGAGTTTATACCAGCAAATGAATGAATTTCACAGATGCCTCCAAAATATGAAGCATAAGAAATTATTGGTACCCTCTGGTAGCTAGACAATAAAAAGGTAGGAAGTAGTGTATTAAGCCTACCCATTCTATATTTTTATTGCCCCCCTGAGCTAAAGACTTTGAATGTGCCTGGTTTAAATTCAGCTCTAGTGACAAACTGCTTTTGCTGGTGTCTGCTAACTACCGTCATATTAACCTTTCCATTAGTGCTTGCTTAGAGATTTTAGCACAGTTCCTCCTGAACATCCTAAATCTGCCACATTTGATTACAGCATATCAGTAAAGTGCACGATGATTATGATCTTATCTCTTATTGCCCCCTTGCTTGGCAACGACTCACGTGTCAAGTTTGCTGACAGAGATGTGTAAAACTTGATAAGCGTCCACAGTTTGGTTTTCCCATTGTGCTGTGGAGACAAAAAAAAAAAATCACACTCATAAGAAAGTGTCTTACAAAGAACTCAAAGAGCTTAAAGTAACCTTTCACTTAAAACCAAGAAAAATTTCCAGCAACTCTCAAAAGCTTAAAAAATTGATTCTGTGATTTATATCAGGAATAGAAAACTGGTAAAACATGGCCAAATAAAGAAAAGAACTTGAATGACTAGGGCAAAACCAAAGAGGATGTTTATCATAGAAATCATGAAAAGTTGCTGGTGGCTGCAATTGAATTGCCACCTGGAAAGACTTCTATTTTTTAATCAGAAATATTTTAGCATAGAGAATGAGTTGTTCTACCTAACAGTAATTTCAATAGTTTTGTGTACTAAATCTCTTAAGCATGGATTGAGTTAAGTGTATCTGAAGCAGTTTTTGAAAAGAAAAAAGGATTTACAATCAAGACAACTTCAGGAAAATATGCACCTTTTCTGAAGAAAAAGAAATCTTGTCATAGGCAGGAGAAAACACTTCAATGACTCAAATCTGGTTTTTTCTTTGTAAGGGAAAGTCCATTCAAAGGAATTTTTATGCTTCACCTTACCAACAGTTAGTTTTCCATTGTACTTTGCTGAAATACAAGGTATTTTTATAAAATCAATCATGATATTTGAAGACCGTTATTTCCTTCACTTTGTCTCCTGACCGACACTTATCTATAATAATCAAAAGTACAACATTACTTCTGATGTAGTCTCTTCCTGGAAGGCATCATTGTGGGGTTGAGGGTTTTTTTGTGAATTTCAAGTTCTATGACATTTTAAAGCTATTAAATAATATCTGCGAAGACAGTGCTTCATCCAAATTGTATGTTGCAGCCATCTCAGTAATCCATTATAACAGTCACAGCTTTTATCCCAGGGAAGCTCTTGGACTTGGTTTCCCGTGAAATGGTAAAATGGTTGTCAGTATGTTTTAACTGCATGTTTCTAATATGTTTCAGATAACAAAGGTTTATGAGGTTTTGTTTTTGCAAAAGGATAACTTGCTGTTTCTTCTGCGTAGAAATCAGAAAAGTAAAATCCTACTTTAAACAGAAAACTTGGGGTTCAATTTTGTCTGTCAAACCAAAGAAGTAAAACCAAGTGAATGGAGCAGTAGGTATCTAAGGGGTTAGCAGCAGCTGCCATGCAAACTAACTTATCTTGTTAGAGATATGTACTCCTCCAAAGGACATATTGGCTAGGGAACGAAATTAAGAGTTTCAGTACCCTGAACTAGATTTAGGTCTTCAAGTTAATGACGTACACTCCACAGGCCCACTGTTTTTGATGGAGTTATGCCTGTGTAGGTGTCAGGGCTGTGGTAGTCCAGCTATTGGGTATCTCTTCAGAGGCAGAAATCAGAAGACATTGTTTGACTGGAAGTGTTAACTGTATGCAGTTTTTCACATACCTTTGTCTGATCCTGGGGTATCTGGTGTGCTTTCTTCATGTGCATACATTCCACTGCTGGAGTGAATGCCACATGAGAGGTTTTTCAGGTGCAGCATCAATAGGCAAATTGTACTTTAGTGAGATTTGTATGTCAGCTTTGGTAAATCAAATTCAAGTATACAATTGAGTATGTGTGAGTATCTTATGAACCTGGGGCACATTATTGAGGCTTTAGGACCACAGACCACTACAGTCTTATCGGCAGTGTCTGAAGACACAGGATGCATGAGAACGTCTCAATAAATGGGCAGGTACAATTCATTGCAAAACAAATATTATGCATTTCAGCTATTTGAAAATATTATGTATATTCTGAACAGAAATAGCAGATGACAACATTTCATGATGTTTGCCTGACAATGAAATAAGGGGCATAGTACCTCTGCAGTTTCAAATTGTCAGTGTTCACATATTGTAAAATGTCACAGTTTTACCTTCAAAATACAACATAATAGTAAAATGGAGATATATTGTTCCAAAGTTAAAGCCTCCTCAACACTGACATTGAAGTTCTTCCACTATATAAGCTCTATTTTATTCTTTTCCCTTGAAAAAAATTAGTATATAAAGTGATTTTGTCTAAATATGGTCAAGTTAATTTTCACAGAAAATGCTATTCAGTTACTTTTAAAGTCTGCACAATCAGACACAAATCTCCAAATCGCTTTCTTGAAATTTCTGCTTTTTTTAAAAAAAATTGCCTTTTCCTCCTAAATACCTTCCTTGTACTTATGCTTTACATGCTTATTATATATTTAATTCTTCCTGAAAACATGTGCTTTTTACTTTCTTTCACTGTCTACTTTATTTCATACTTTGCCATCATTCTTCACTAATCTCCTTCCTCAGGGTCCGCTTTTCTTCATGTAAGTTAATCTTTATTCTTCCTTAAAAGCTGAAAAAATCATCTCTTGATCATGCCATTTTCTCTTATTATAGTTTCATCATTTTCCTTTCAAAATTCAATGTGCGTGTAAACACATGGCACAAATATCTTCAAGTTCTTTGATTTCTGTGCCTGTTTTACTCCACTGTAAATGTGCCTAATAAAGTCACTATTAGCCACTTCCAACTTAGCAAAAACGAAACACTTCTCTCCCGTTTCCTTTGATCTCCATGATGCTTTATTGCAGTTTCTCATTTGTGGATCTCTTAATTATCAAGGCCTGAAATATTTCGGGATTTAGGTTAACCTTCAGAAGCCTACATATTTCCAAGCTGGAGGACTGTATTTTCCATTCATTCCCTATTCAACAACTTGTGCCTCCAGCTGATACCTGCTGTTCATAAACCTCCTACAAAGACATTTCAAAACAGAAGAGTAGCCATTTCAATTCTTTTCTCCAGCGTTTTTAAGGGACTGGTCAGCTTCTGAGAATTAGGGGTATGATGGCCCCTTTTTACAGTCCTCACTCTATGCAGTGGGGTTTCATGGTTCTTCTCTGGTGGAAGACATTGCCTTCTACAAGCTTTGTTAACTCTCTGAGCAGGAGGAAGGAAGAAATAATGCAAGTGAGAACATTGTTAATAGAAATGACAAGTACGAGAGAATTTTAAAAAGAGATAAAGAGGCCAATAAGTAAGGAGGAAACTCTTTTCATGTTTGCCAAATGTGAATAAATCAATGGGCTTCTGACTACCAGAGTTGGGGAAGACATTGGAGAGAAGCTAAGAGGGTTGCAGAAGAGGTAGGTAATTTTCACTTAAATAGATGTTAGTAAATATATAGCCCAGGCAGATTCTCTGTCCCTAAGAAAGATCAAGTGCTTAAAGAACAAACAAACAACAACAACAAAAACAAACAAGCAAACAACAACAACAACAAAGAAAAAAAAAAAAAAAGGGAGCAGGTAACCAGGACTAACCAGGGCTTAGTGATATGTAGATTATAGTTCCTGAAGCAATTACTTGGCCTTATGATGAAAAATAATCAATCTCTTGTGAAAATGGTACATGCTGTACCTGAGTTTCAAACTAACACTATATGCTGATTTTGGAAGATATAAATCATGTTAGTAATAGTATAAAAATAATAGTAACAGCTCTGTTGACTTGAAACCTCTCTGTACAGCTTTATAAATGAACTCTATTCAATGTGTAATAGTGTTAAAAAATGAGTTGTGATTCGTAGCGAACAGTAAACAAAACAAGAAGAAAGTATCATTATGTTTTCATATATGCAACACTAGGCCCTTACCATGTTTCACTACAGTTTCTCATACACAAGAACAAACCAGGAAAATAATATGGTGTTGTTTAACACATATATGAATTAAGTGGGATACAGTAAGTAGCACAGAGAATAATGTTAGAAAATAAAAGAATAAAAAAAGAAAAGTGTATACATTATGGAAAGAAATAGATGACATATACAAAAGTTACTTTGTAGGACACTGACCTGAGATAAATCTGATAACAAAAGTTTTCCATATAACATTATAAATGGGTTCAATGCTAATGGAAGTAACAGGAATACCTATATTAAGGTTAGATTGAAAACTAAGTAAATTAAAAATTGAATTCTTCATGTTTCAGATCATAGGGCAGTGGTAAGAATAGAAATCATAATATTGTAATGCCAAGTTGTGTTGTTAGAGTTTCCTGCATCAATTTTAACATTCCAAACTTGTTGCTGTGTAAGACACTGGATGGATTTGTGCCTTGGTTCAGTGTGCCAGTTTCTCTGTTCCTAGCTACATGCACTGTGAAGTGCAATGTCCTTCTGAAGGAAAGACTTCTTAAACTTTTGCATGCTAGTCATACTTCAGAAAACTGGTGCTGTTCTGTGCCCCACTGAATACACCTTTTGCCCTTTGGTTCCCTGCATCTCCATTACACAACCAGTGGGCACCTGGGCTGCACACCCTCTCAGGTGCTGCAGTGTATGGTTTACTTGATGGGACCAATTCTTTTAGGGAAGAGAAACACTATTTGTAATCCTGATGAAATCAGAGGGATTATAGTGGTATAAAACCTGGCTAAAATGGATGAAAATCAGGCTCAGAGTTTATCCAAAGTATTCTCTTTCGAGTTTTGTTTATAATTTTATGAATAGGTACAGTTAGAAGCCAGTCAGCAGCAAAGAAACCCACTAATTGCTCATTAAGAAATGCTCTTTAATTCCTTTGTTAGCTTTGCAGTTTTGCCGCAATTGGAATAGCTGAATTATCATTATCAAGATTAAAAACAGTCGTCTCATAGTACTACATAAACCCTTCAGAGAATGAAGTATTCCTCTTTTTGAAAATCTTCCTCTACTGACAATAAAGTCTGTTTTATACCTAGCTGTAAGAAAATAAATCTTTGATCTGCTAATAAAGTTCTAATCTCTCACCGCTCTAGTGTGCTGGTAACAAGAATTTTCTTTCTCTCTGTTAATAGACTGAAGACATTAAAGAGATAGCTCGGAAGACACAAGCCCTGCCGAAGGTGAACACTAAAAGGCAGCGAATCGTGGTCTTTACCCAGGGGAAAGATGACACTGTAATGGCTACAGGTATATTTTTCCAATCTCCATTGTTGCTCACAGTAAATATTCCACTTTAACAATTACAAGTTGTGGTTTGACAAATTTTAACTGTTAAATGGAAGTCAGAGCATTTGCCTTTTGATGCTAGTTCGTATTTCACATCTTTTGTGCTTTTAATTGTCTTGAGATTTTGAATTTAAAAAGTTAATATTTCACAAGAATGCCTGAGAATTTAATTCTGAACATCTTAAGTTCTTTTTTTATAACATAGATCTCAAATATTGATCCAGTTGGTTTTACTCAGATTTTTATGACTTGAGATTTTATCTGTGTAGCCATCTTTGCTGCAAACAGGAATACACTATGCCTGCTGAGAACAGCTGTGCAACAGTGTAGTATATTTAAACATTTGTGAAGAGGAGGAAGTGAAATCCAGTACTAAGTGAATTTCCAGGCTTTTTTGCTTTGAGCAGAAAGTCTCACTTTAGCTTTTCTCCGCCGTCTGCTCTTCAATTCTCAAAGGAGTACGTGGGAAAAAGGTGTTCTAGCAGGGATACAAGTAGTTTCTGCTGTCTCAATTGATGATGTATGATGCACAGATTTAAGCATTATAAACATGACTGCCTACCTTTTGACAGTCTCTTTAATTCTGTCCACCTATGCTTCTAGACTAAATAAAGCTATTAAAAACATGTGCTGTGGCAAGCCATTTTAGTAGTTCATTCCTTCACAAGTTAACTTATTAGTCAGGGCTGAATTCCTCCTTTGAAAATCAAGTGAAGTTGAGGAAGCTTTGCACCTGAGGGACTGGTGCTTACTCATACAATATTTGCCTCGAAATCAGAATTGGCTTCAGACTGTGTCTGCAGGGCTAGCACTAAGTAGGTATGTCACTGCTGTATAGATCATTCCTAGCAGCAGTTTGAATGATTTCTCCAGTAGTTTGCTGCTTCCCCTATTTTGTTAGCTACAAACTGTTTCAAAAGAAATAGAATCCAGTCATTGAGAGTTGGGTATGTGTATCTCACTGAATGATGATGGAAGTGTTCTTTCCAGAAAGTTACTGCATAATGTGAATGGCCCATATGGAGACACTCTCCCTGAGTATTGTGCAGTTGGCTGAGAAACAGCAGTATAGAAATGTTTTTGTACATGAGCTAGTAATAATGTAGTAAACCTAAATCTTATATGTAACCCTCCTGTGCTCTTATTTAATTTTCATTGAGTCCTTTTTTTATTCTTCAAACTGGAGTTGTTAACAAATCCATTAATCCCTTCTTTGGTATTTTTACAATTGGGAGCTTATTTGAGGACTGACACTTGCTAATCTTAGGTGTTTGTTCACTATGAAATGAACTTAAATTAGAGAATGCACTTTATATGCATGATAAATGCAAGATGGATAGAGAGTGTATGCAATGGTGTCAGCTACAAAAGCAAACATGATAAATGTTAAGGCAGTTTTGAGCCGTGGGATAAGCTATTCACTGCACAAGCATAGCTGAATCTCTTTGCTGTGTTGTTATTCATGGCAGCCAAATAAATGTCAATAATAAAAGAGAATTAAAGATTTTCATTTCCCAGAGGCAGTCCTCTAATACAGCTTGATCTTTCATTTCATTTGTAATTCGTTCTCATGTCAGGATGCAATCATTCGCCAGGCTCTGTGTGTCATGTTAAGTCATTTAATAATGATTAAGAACATAAAAATGTTTGGCCTGTGGGGCAATTCTCAAAAGAGATACCAATTTGTTATTGTTTTCCCCCTTTTCCCTTCCTTTGGTGTGGACCATCTTTTTCTCACCTTCACACATTAAAATAATAATGAAAGAAGGAAAATGTGTCCCTTAATTTAGCATATGATGATTCCATAGAATGGCAGAGAGTGCTGCTAACACACTAACTTCAGAACTAACTAGGTCTAGGTTTCAATCCTGCAGTGGAAAGTCTAAAAGTTCCTAAATGATCTGTGAAGAATTACTGCATCTAGTATAAAATCATTTCTTTTTTCTAATGGACAGGAGTATGTTTCTGGAAAAAGCGGGATGTGTGTCGTTGTTTATTGTGCCTTTCTGAGGAAACACGAAAGTCTCAAAGAGTTTGTGCCTGGATTAAAAAAGCATTTGCAAAGTCAGCTACGGATTTGAATATGCCTGTTTGTACCTTCTGCTTTATATTTTGTCCAAGTTAATAATAAAAAGAACATGTTTATTATGTTGAACAACACGTTTATGCAGAGAGACCTTGAAAACTGCAGAGAGACCTTAACAAATTAGAGAGCTGGACAATCACTAACTATATGAAGTTTACCAAGGGAAAGTGGTGGATTCTGCGCCTGGGATGGGACAGCCCTGGATGTTTGCACAGACTGGGGAATGAGAGGCTGGAAGCAGCACTGTAGAAAGGGACTGGGGGGTCCTGGTGGATAGCAAGTTGGATATGAGTCAGCAGTGCCCTGGCAGCCAGCAGGGCCAACCCTGTCCGGGGGGGCGTGAGGATCTCCAGCCGGGTGAGGGAGGGGATTGTCCCTGCTCTGCTCTGCACTGGCGGGGCCTCACCTGGAATATTGTGGGCAGTTTTGGGCACTGCAATGTAAGAAAGATAGAAAGCTGTTGGAGAGTGTCCACAGGAGGGCAGTGGAGATGGTGAAGGGCCTTGAGGGGAAGCACAGGAAAGAGGTGGAGCTTACAGGTGGGAGAGGAAAAGATTCCAAGGTGAATTTAGCCTTTGTGGGTTTTCTGCCTTCTGTTCTTCCTCCCTGTCTCCATATTCCCCATGGAAAGGTCTCTAGCAGCAGTGTGGAGCAGTGTTGCTGTGAGCCCTGGGAGCAGAAGTGACTGGCTTGAATCAGGCTGCACTCTGTGAAGAGACACAGCTGGATGGCCAACCCTGTTCTCCTTTCCCTTCCCTCTGCCCATGCATGGCAAGATGAGATAAGCAACATGGAGGCTGTGAAAACATCCTTAACAGAGCTTTCTTTGCTCTGTCAAAATCTCTTCAGACTGTCTGGGACAAGGCAGTCTTGGGGCTGGGTTATGAGAGGAGGGGTGCACCTCTTCCATGAGTTACCTGTAGGTTGAATGGGGATCAGGTAATGAAAATAATGAGGAGATACACTTTGATACGGCTCTGGCTAGAAGGAAGGGAAATAGGTTGGGTAAAAGGAGTTGTTGCAGGTTGCCAGGTCATTCATGAAAGAGCTCAGAATTATATATGCTGCAAATTTGACATGGACTTTCTTTGGGGGTGAGGGGGAAGTGTGTGTGATATTAAGAAGGCCAGATACAGCTAGTCACTACATGTGGGGAGAACTGTGGCAACAGTTGTTATTTCTTGATGTTCCAGAGAATCGAAGTATCAACAGTTATTTGAGGAGTAGAGCATAGGGCAGAAAGGCACGCTTGATTACTAAAAGGAAAGATTGACCAAACAGTTCTGGGAATACAGCACCTGTTGCAGATGAGGGAGAAAGCTTACTCATACTTGCATACTTGCAAAGATGTTTAGTCATCTTATGAATTGCTGCAATTTACACAACATTGTTTTAATGTCCACCAGAAACACTGGTGGCTCACCTCAAACACATCATGAGCTGTAGGCACTCAGGAATGGATTGAGAAGCAGCTTAGAGGTCCATACAGCTGGAGCAGATCATGGAAATGGTGAGAAGCAGTAACTGCATCAGCAGTCTCAATCTAAGCCATTCCCATTTGTCAGTCCACTTTCTTTGGCTGTCTGATTTATTTGTGTTTTCAGAGGAAAAATTCCAATGTCTTTATCATGGAGCGCATTGGGTCTTTCTGCTGTCTATTCGTATCTGCTCCGTCACAGCACTCCAGCCCCAAGGCCCCTTTTCTTTCCCTTTCCTTCCTGTTCTCTGTCAGTAGGAATAATTGCAAGGAAGAGGCAAGCTCAAATTCAAGCTGAGTGTGATCAGTGTGTTTTAGAGGCAAGGAAAGGAGTGTTTAGGATTGGCACACAGGAGCTGTGGCAGATGTAGTGCTGACTAAATTAACAGTCAGTTTCTAATAAGACTACAGTGCACAAATCATCATGGTCTGAGGTTTTCCTCGTCATGTCATGGAATCATAGAATGGTTTGGGTTGAAAGGAACCTTTAAAGGTCATCTAGTCCAACCCCCCCTACAATGAGCAGGGGCATCTCCAACTCAGGCAAGTTGCTCAAAGCCCTGTCCAGCCTGACCTTGAATGTTTCCAGGCATGGGAATATTTGCAGCTTCTTGGGCAACTGGAGGTACATTTTCCGATAATGTCAAATTTTATCTTTTTATTGAAAAACTTGAAAGCATTAGAGCTTCTCAGAGTGAGCCTTGACAAAAACATTGTCATTTTCTCTAGCATTGGTCCCCAATGTGACTGAATTTGGATAAAACTCTCTTGCATAAAAGCAGCCTGTGAGAGACACCTGTGATGAAACCTTTCAGTACAGAGGATTATGCTTTGGTAAAGGAGCTGGTAACTCAAAACTGGATCTATGGACTTGCTTGTCAGAAAAGTTTATTTGAGGAACAGTATTATTGAGGAACAGATTCCTTGTGAGGATGCTCTTCATTCATACTGGGAATTACTTGGTAGACTCTGGTCCTGCTAACACAGCCTTGTTCCATTATATCCCTCTTGCCAGGCCTGAGATTGTGGATTTGACTGAGGTTTGAGATTTGACTAAGCTTATGGGATACATTTCATGTTTCAATACTTTTTTCTGTAACCACAGACAATACACAAGTGGAGAGTGCAGGGGCAGTTAATAAACATGTGCAGTCTCCTGATTTCAGCAGCTGGAGCTTTTAAGAAATGCACCAAAAATCACAAACTCTGGCAGGAACATATATGTCATATCTATATGTGTGCTATAACATTTGTCAGAATCAAATGCTGTGAAAGATATCCCTTTTACAGAGTTGCTCATAACTTTAAACAAATTCGTTTTAGTCAGATACATTTTATGACTGGTCTTGGCCCAAAGGGAAATCTTCAGAAAGTCTGAGCAAAATCAGTTCAGCAATGGAAAAACATACTTCTATATTGAAATATTTGCATAATTCAAGAACAGCTGAAGCTACAAACTTTAAACTTGGCTCATTTTATAGCTTTAATAGAGGAAAGAAAAACAATCCAGATTTAAAGAAAATCACTTCAGCGTTTTTCAAGTTATGAGTGATGAAGTCTGGCATGTTCAGGGATGAACACAGAATTTTCCATCCTCTTTCCCCCCCCGCCTCCCCCTGATGTTTGCAGGACCACCTCTATTTAAGGGTATGTTTATAATAACCTCATTTGTTAGAATACAGAAGTAAAAATGGATTTTTCTGAGAATTCAAGCTTTAAAGCCAGCTCAGGTAGGACTTCCTAACCACTTGTATCTTCATTTTTTGGAACACATTGCTTGAGGTAATTCAGGGAATCTATTAGCAGTGCTAGCAAATTTGGTAAAAAGAGAGAGGTTTGTCTTAAACTGCATTTATTAGTGCACCCACCACATAGCACATACAGAAAGAGTTTTGTGAATTTCTATGTGTTATTATCATTATTTTATCTATTCCAAAAATTAAATAGCATGTGCAGTGTAGCCAAGTTAATATGTTTCAATAAAACTTGCAGCATTACCAAATTTTAGAGCCTGCCTACGAAGCTTTTGATATTGGAGTGATACCAGGCATTTGTCTCTACTTGTTATCTGAAACAGAATACTGAGCTAAATGGATGTTGGTGTCACCCAGTATAACCATTCTTAAGGTAATATATGCAGATAGATTCATAAATTAAATGTTTAGCTGTTTGGATAGAACTAAAACCTAATATAAATTAAAATAATGACAAATGATAGTATGTTTTTATGAAGCTTTTTTACTTTGTAAGGATATGTTAGATCTTAAATATTTTAGACTTTTTTAAGGCATTTGTTTGAGAAGGATTGTCAGAATTGTGGATACAAGAGATATTAAGAGCTGTTCTTAAATCATAATAGTATGATGCTCTGTGCTTTTTAGGGGGATAAAAAGGACTGATGTTCAAGTATACAGCTTGATCCAAATAGAGGTCAATAGGTTTTTTTTGTCAGATTGTGGGGCAATCACAGACCAGCATGTTACCTTGTAAGCCTATCTATAAAACATAGAAGTATTTATTACTATTGACACTTCTGACATTTTATGGTGGGTCTATTTGCAGCTCCTCCTTCTGTAAGTTACTGAGTACTGTGTGTTTTTTTCTAAGGAGCAGGAAAAGGTGTTCTTGTTTTTCCTTCCTTACAGCTTTCATGCTTAGGCTTCCAGACAGGAAAACCTTGGCTGGCCCTCTTTTTTATCAGCTAGGCTTCGTGTGCATTTACACAACCAAGACTAGTACCTTGGACCTGGGGTTCTAGTTGAATTATATTACCATCTACTCTCTTTTTCACACGATCACACACTTTCACTCTTCCCTGTCTATTTATATTCACAAATAGAAGTTTCTAAAACAAAGATGGACTTACAAAAAAAAAAAACAATTTTAGTTCTCTAACGGCATAACAAATGAGCCAGAAAGCCCAGAAGAATTAGTTTACTTGTGTCTTAGGAAACCACGAAATCTAAATTAATAATGAACATTTGTTGGTAGGGATTAATGAATAGCAAAGCTGGTAATACCTTTTTGTAACTGAGACCATTCATGCTTTCATGCTGTGTGGGAGTGGAAGACTGAGCATTTTACTAGACAGCTGAAACACATCATTAAAACCTAAATTCTTGGATACAGGTATCTTGACTGGACTTAAAAGTGTATCAACTGTTGCATCTCAAAGAATGCATATACAAATACGTAAATAGATACGTGTGTGAGTTTCGGTAATTTCATATTGATTTAAGAAAAGGATGTTTTCTCTAGTCTACTGCGTTAACACACCAGCTCAGCCCAGAAATAGAGAGTGAAACTGGGAAATCCCCTTTTCATGTATAATCAGTAGTAGTAAGGAATATTTGAGGTAAAACTGTGCCTCTTATTAAACTTAGTTCAAATTTCAGGTACTACAGTGAATTTACATTCTGGCATTCTGAGGAAAAATTACCCCTTTAAGCTGCGTAAAAATGGGTGTTTGTTAAAGGACAATAAATGCGGGCCCCTACCCCATTCCTTAGGACTGGGCAGTATTTCCTCTTACAGAGACATTAAGTGTATCAGTTTTTATACTGTAATTCTAAAAAGGATTATCAGAGACATAGCTGTTGATAGACAAATCCATTCCTTTGGTAGTAGAAATTATATGATGTTGGAGTAGCAATACAGAGTGAAAGAGTGGGAGCAGGACTGAGGTAGACCAAAGATCTGTCTAACGTGATGTTTGCAACAGTGTAAAGCAGGGGGTGCTTGTAAAAGACGATAAAACCGGAGCAAATTTGTAGTGATAGTTCCATGCTACACTCTCCCAGCTTCTGGCAAAGTGCAGCTTGGGAATTTTTGAACTAGAGATATTTTCTCCGTGCTTAATAGGCCAAAATAGGATTTTATCATACATAATGTCTTGTGAAAATGAGTGTCACAGACTCTGTGTTATGTAAAGAAATATATTCCCTTATTAGTTTGAATTCAGAGACTTCAGAATGTTCCTGGCTATCTCCAGCTGCCTGTCCACAGTCATTCCATGTGCAGTGTCTTTTACTTTTGATTTTGCAGATCTTTTGTGTATCTCCCCTGTGCTAGTCTTTTTTTCCAGACTCTTTTCCTAGTTTGTTTACTTGTTCTGTGTTTGATCCATAATTCTGACACCCAGGGCCACACTTCACTGCACCTTTTTTTCAAGTCTGCTTACTCTTTGTGAATGGGGGACCAGAATGTCCAACTTGCAAGTGCCTGAGAAAGTTACAAAGTGGTTTAATTTTGTTGTTTCCTTTGTTCTGTATTTCTCTCTTAATAATTCCTAACATTTTATTTGCTTTTCTAGCTGCCACTTAGGATTGATCTGACATTTTCATAGAATTATCTGTTGTAACTTCAAATTTTCTTTATGGTATGGTAATACATGGTTTAGAGCCCATCATTGTGTATTTAAAGCTAGAATTGTTTTTTAAATGGGCACCTTTTTTATACTGATTGACAAAGAATTCTATAGCCCATTAATGTTAGACACTTCTGCCATTCTTCACACTCAACTTTTGTTTTTACTGTCCCGAATGAATCTGAATGTCTCACATGAAGATGCACATGATGCACTGGAGAGCTTCCTTCAGAAATTACCTAGGTATATTGTAGGGTTTTAATTTAATTTTTTTTCCCCCCAAGAAATTAGGCTTTCCCTGTGGTACTATTACTCAGTTAAAGCATCCACACAGAATAAATTAATCATAAATGTCTGGTCTGTCCTGTATACATGGCTGTAATACTTTAAAACTGGTGTAATTTTATTGGTCACCTGAGTGAGTTGTGAGGTATTTGTACAGAAAACATTACATCAGTACATTATTATTCTGTTTGCTCAAACCCTGAAGCAACAGAACTACCTGCCAGAAGTTCTGAGAAGAGAGAATGGTACTAGTGAAGCCTCGTGGTTACGGGGCAGACCCCTACTGTTGTGGGCAGTCATGTAAGGAATGAGGGTTCACCTTACTGATTCGATGACTACGTAGTTCTCAGACCACAACATGCTGGGACTTGGGCTCCTGGGAATTTTAAACTGACAGAAAATCCAGAAACCAGTGGCTCCTCCTGGGGCACACATTTCCATCCTGTGCTTTTCCCCCACCCTGCCAGCACTTCTCCACCCACACAGAGCAGTTCAGCATCCCGCACAGACTGGCAGAAACATGCCCTGGTGAGGAGTGGAGTGCTGTGGCCCAGCTCCTCGCAGGGTCCAGGTGCTGGTGCCAGCATGGGAGGAGTGCACGTGGCATTTGCCGTCGGAGGAGACCAGGATGAGGCTCTGGTATCTGCCAGCTGTAGTGGCTGAAGTTGCTGTGGGCCCTCAATTTGAGTCGTAAAACATGGTGTTTTGTTTTGAACTTCCTTCTAGCAACAAAGACTGTCTTTCTAAAGTTGGAACAAAAGTTGCTTCAGCATCAGCTGATAATACTGTAGAATGCAAAGCAAATAGTAAAGAATAAGGGGGCAGAGCCACGGATACACTATCAAAAGGGAAGCAATCTCTTCAGCATCTCATATGCTGAAAACCACCAGTGTTACCATAGAATTCCATTACAAGAATGGTGAGGCATCAGAATTGGTCATTCAGTAATTGGGAAGCACTGGAATTAATGACATACTTCCAAATTTAATTTGTGCATTTCACATATACACGTAATTAATGTAACTTTGTCAAGGTTATCTCTGTTTTCTGAAAATGACACCTACCCCTCTCCATGTGCACCAAGCGGGGAATTCTGGTCAACATCAGTTTTTCAGAGACTGTTTCTACAGCTACAGTGTTATGTTAGTCTAAATGTATCCTTCTGACTTTTTGAGCAAGCTGAAGAAAATCCAAAGCTGCAGTATTCTGCTTCATAGAAAAAAATAATCCTAGAAACTTTTAATTAACTTTGTGCTTGAAGTTGAAAGTTCAGCATTGTTCTTTTCTGTACATTCATTCTATGTTATTGCAATATTCAACATTGGACACTACCCATTTCTTCTTAAAAGCCTATGCTTTAATGAGGTGAAATCTGAAACCCATGCTTTAAAGGTTTACAGTGCATGGGCTTCTCACCTCCCAACACTTAGGGTCAAATCATACTAACAGGGTGGCTATTTTGTGAAATTAATCAGATAGTATTTTTTTACCAATAATTTTTAAGAAATAGATTTTCTCTGTATCATAATTTGGTGTGATTATTTTTTTCATTGTAAGAAATTAAATGTATGGCTTGTTCAGCAGGTTTCATAATAGATCAATAATTTGTTGGCTTAACTTTTTTTTTTCCTGTGGAGATGTGGGAAGATCAATGTCTGTAGTGCCCTAGGTCATGATCAATACTTTTAATAAAACTTCCTTTTTTTCATTTTCTTTTTTTTTTTTTTTTTTTTGCCTTTGTACCTTTGTACGGTTTTGCTTTTATTAATGAGCTTTTCCTTTAGTTTCAGACCATTAATGGCTTTCAGATAATGTCATACTGCCCAAGGTCAAGGCCAGTTTGAACTTAAAACTCTACCCATCAGTGTTTAAATCTAGTGGATGGGCTTAGATGTGTTAGAAGACATAAGAATTTGAATCACTGCTTTACAAAGGCCCAAAGTTGAAACAACACAAAATCTCAACCTTTTGTGAGGCTGACACATTCAGGCTTTTTTTGCATTTCCTTCTTAAATAAATAACAGTGTCTTATTTATGGATCACATACTGGCACTAACAATGCAGGTAAGTACTGTGGCCTTGACTGCTCTTCAGTTAAAGATACTAAACACTCCATATGGACCTTTATAATGGTACATTGCTCATTTGAGCAGTAAGTTTGAAATAAGATAGTATTCTTTTTGTTTATTCCTGAAATTCTGGATGGGAAGGTAGCAAATTATCAAAGTGTGTGTTATCAGCTGGAGTGCTTGAGAGAATGCAATGTTATTGTCTCTGAGGCTCACCCCAGTGTCTTTTGAAATCAATGGAAAGATCTCATTAACTTCATTGGAAATCGATTATGGTCATGGAGAACTTAAAACATTCATGAATATTAATGGATTATACTGATCCATGTGTCTTTTTGTGCGTTGTACCTTGTCTGGAATCTGCAAGTCAGTTTTTGGATTCTATCTAGAGGTTATAGAAAAAGACAACTTTATGTATACTGAAAGATTTGATAACACATTTTACCTGGAGGTGTCTTCTTTGTTGTGTGGAACAAGTGAGGGGCATAAAGATCCGCACCCTTTGACCACTGGCACCTAGGCAGATTATCTTCTGTAGGAGATCTCTTTTGCCCATTATTTTGGCAATGTTAGCCTGTTTCTCACTAGGCAGCAGTTCATTTCATAACAATTCGTCACAGAGGAGTTTGAACAGCAGAATCTGTGCTCAGAAGGTGCCCTACAGACTCTGGTAGCCTATCATCTTTAATTTAGAGATTTTATTTCCCATCTTGTGATTACAGTTGAATGAACATTGTAGAAAAGTTCAAATTGTAGCTATCCATGTCATGCTTTTGCCATAAATGATGGAACTTACGTTTTCAAGCCTCTAATCTTCACCTGCTCAAGTAGTCCCTATAAAATAATTGCACAGAATGGAAGGAGAGTAAAATGTGGGTATGTATGGTGCCCCTGGATGAAAATTAACTGCAGGAACTGACCCTTTGATTAGAAGTTTCTCTGCTGTAGCATCCAATTGCAGGCAGTGAAAGTTGTGGGAAATAGGTGGCTGAATGGTAGACAAATTATTAGCTCCAGGAGGGGCAGAGCAGAGATCCCAGCTAGTGGAAAAGGCAGACAAAAGGGAGGTTTGAATGGGTCCTGCTTTGCCTGACTTTGGGGATTTAGGATTTATTTTGTGTAAGATGACAAACATCTAGAATTAACACTGAGGGTGTGGGAGGTTAATTGGAGTGCTTGGAAATGGTTAATTGTCTGAAAGTGGAATCATGAAATTTTATGATCGATTTGGCTCAGTGATTTCCACAGTAGGTTTCAGAGATAATGCAAAGTGGAAATTGTTTAAATGTCATACCTGAAAAGTAGGCTGTGCATGTCAGTCTGGTACCAATGACCTGGCCTCGACACACCCAGGCATCCTATAGAATATGAAGTGGCAGTTAAGATATAAACTTCTGGATACCACAGAAGTAATGTTTATGTAGTTGATTCCATTTGAATGAAAGTCAGCTCTGGGTTACTTTCACCAGAGCTGTTTTCTTACTTATGAATAATAAAGTCAGTAAAGTAAGCAGACCTCGCATAGAGTATATACAGACAGCAGATTTAGTGAATAGAGTAAACATGGCCTGTTTTTATATTAGTTGTGTTTTGGCTATATCTACTGAATGATATAATACTAATGTTTGTTCAAAAAGAATACAGAGAGTCCTCTGAAACCAGATTTAAAGTTTGGGCAGCTGCTTATGTTGATTGTGTTTGCTCTAGTCTGCTACCCTGTGCCCCCCACTGCTCTCCTAATCCATCCTGATTCTTCTGCCTGCCCCCATGATTAGCAGTCAAAACTAAATCAAAGAAGAGTCTATGGAACCAAATATTTATGTCCCTTGTAATGAGACACTGTGATATTGTACTGTGAACCTGAAAAGATGCCAGGCCATGCGTTGTAGCTGATAGCAATTGATCACAAATGGAACTGCAGAAGTCTACTCCAAATTGTTGGCTTTATAAATTTGATAATAAGTACATTTCCTGATAGAATATAAAAGTGCAATAAACTGTGCATGCCCTCTCTTCCCTCCGCACCTGTCCAATTGCAGAATGCTGTTTGTACAGTACATTGTCGTTGCTGACAACTGAATAAGAATATTTTAGGAGCAGTTGGCTATCAAGTGATGGCAAATTTAAAGGTTATGCAAATTGTGCCAGTACAGCCCAGCTTGTTTCAGACCTCTTTTCTCTATTATCATATCAATTGAGTCAGCTCATAGTAGACAAAGCAAGGTTATGGGAACCACCTAGAGCATCATGCACCATTAAACATCAATGCAGCATACATGAACATCTGCAACAAAGATCTTATTAACAGAGGGTATAACGAAAGGCAATAAACAGCTTTCTTAGTCACCTAATTGTAAAAAATTTAATAACCTAATACTTGTGTTATTTATCAACAGCACGTTGGTCAGAAATTATGTAATTGTGGTGGATTAAATTACAATACCTACTGCCTGCTGCAAATTGCTACAAAAATACGGAAATCCATTTGTGAGCAGTTAAGCACTTTAGTAGAGTGCTAAAAATGCAATTTTCTTTTAATCTCTGTTACATCATGCAGTGTAAGTATCTGCTTTTTTTACTGACATTTTTATATTTGGCTAAAACCAAATATAAAAAAACTAAGGATTGATTTTGGATTTTCTGCTTAACTAGGTAGTTTGAACATTTCAAAAATGAAGGCACTGTTGTTTTGCTGTGAAAAGTAGAATACAGAAAACATAAACTGGTCTTCAGTGTGTGCGATCAAAACATGTTTGGAAGAACAAAGTAAATCATGTTAGGTATCTGTACTTGATATGTATTGTGTGTTGGCTTCTGGAGGAGTCACAGCACTGGTCTAGAAGATGAAAGGATGTGAAGTTGTGATCTCAAATGGCTTAGGGAAATGAATACAGAAACTAAAGTATGTCAGAAGTCAATAACCAAGAGAAACGAGGGCTGGTTCTTCAAGGAGAAGCCAAACTTCTACAGATAGGCTGGGGTTAAAGCACACCATTTGCTGGAATCAGAGACACTGGTGGGGAGTGGCAGCCCTCTTCACCATGGAGCTGAGGTGGATTCCCTGGGATAACAGGGAACCAGAGGCCTTCTTGTGAAAGGCTAGAGCTACAGGAGGAGAGCACTGCTGTTCCTATTTCACCCTGAATGTGCAAATGTACAGGCATTTAAGAATAAAACCAGAAAAAAAAGAAGTAAGAGACTGGATGAATAAACCAGTACAGGCTCAAAGGTCGAGTTTGACAAGTGCATTCAGCAGAAAAACCTACTCCAAATGTTAGTCTGCTCCCAAGCAGCTTTGTTCCTTCCTGGCACCGTCTGCTCCTGACTCCTTTGCTCCAAGTAGCGGCAATCAGATCAGATTTGTATTTATATGGAAAAAGAATGAAGCCTTCTAAGTTTTTGGTGGCATAAAAATCCAAATTCACTGGCCACAGTCAGCCTCCAGGTCACCAGTAGACACTTCAGTCATTGCTTTAATCAGCAAGAATCAACAGGCAATGGAGAAGGATGGGCTGAAAGAGTGTGAGTGATTAACAGTAAGCAGCAAAGATGAGTAGAAACTTGGTACGATTATGAATTTGGCAAGTTGAGAGTTATGTGAGTTCATTTTGTTTCCCTAAAAAAAGGAGATTTTTTTCTTAAAAAATGTTAAATGGAAATCGGTTTCTTTGTTGTGGTTTTTTTTTTGGTTGGCTGGTTTGTGGGGGTTTTTCTTTTTTTTTTTTAATCTAGGTTTGTTTCATCCGGGAGAAGATGGCAAGGAAAGCAGTCAAATGGTCTAAATAGCAGTGTATGTTTTCTACTGACATGGTTCTAAATGGAACAAGTAACAAGCATTTTTCATTTTTTTCCCCTCATCTTTAAGTTGCAGTTCAAATGATCTCACACTGTAGGCTAACCAGGGTTTTTTCCTGCCTATCTGTCTGGTTTTTAAAGCAGCATCTGTTTCTTACCTTTCTTCATTACTTAATTATATCAGCAGAGGTGTCCACATTTTATTTATGCACTTCTATTTACTTGCTTACCAATCTTGCTTTTCAGCAGTCTTCCTTGAGAGCGGGAATTTTTTTTCTTCTAATACATATCTTCATGATCACCTTGACAATAAAAGAATACACATTAGGTTTAAAAGGTCATGGGTTGAACTTCCTTGTATGTACCAACTAAAGTTTGATCAGTTTTGAAATGTTTTATTTCTCCTGAAAAGATCTGTGTGTTGCTTTGGGTTTTATTTTTAAATAACTTAAAACTGAATTATTCAGCAATTTAATACTACAGGAATTATACTTTAAAGAAAAGCAACCAAGACTGACAGGCGATGGTAGGAGTTTGACAAGGTTCTGCAGAGATAGAGGCTGAACATTTTTAATTTTGCTGCTAGGTTAGTTATTTTGTCAAGCAGCCTGACTTTATAACATTGGGGTTTACATTAAATGACAGTCCCTGCAAAGCCTGTTGTGTTACCTTTATGAGCGTACTCGTAAAGGTAACCAAGGTACTGCTGTGCTTTAAAGGCCCTGGTACACAAACATATGATTCAAGAGCTCTTGCCAGAACCCATTTGTCACAACTGCTATTACAGTACTTATATCCAAATGAATTTAGTCCACTATGTAGTCAATAATTGTATACATTCAAGGTTGCATAATTTACATTAAAATGTATGTGATGTTATTTTTAAAAGGTGGTAGATTTACCATCCTGCTTACATCAATAGTTAGGTAATACATTTAAAATGATACTACAGAGAGCATAGTTTGGGATATTTAAGAAATTATCTAAGAAATTATCTGCAGCTAATGTAGGGGATAAGTAAACTCTTGCATTTTGGGTCAGATTCTTTTCTTAGACTGACATAACCCTTAAAGAATTCCATTAGAAACATTGGAGTTGCTGTGATTAACTGATATTTTAAGAGCAGAATATTTTCTCATTGAGATTAGAACAAATTTCAGCCTCCACTGCAGTGACATCTTCTAATGTATTTAAAACCTGCTAGAGCCTGAGAAAATTCATTTAGTAAGCATGTTTCATTCTTGAAAAGTAAATAAGTAGTCTAGGGAGATCTTAATTAATGCCAACATGGAATTTACAAATACTGAATGAGAAGAAAACCGTCATTTTAAAAGCTCTAGAGCTGAGCTCTGAGTTAAAAAGATGAAAAATTGAAATTTCTATATGTAATTTGAATTTTTAAAGGCAGGGCTGTAGAACGTCTATGGTATAGCTAACTCAGAAATGTCCAACTAGTAACAATTTTGTTTTAAGGAGAAATAGATATACATTAACTTATTTTTAGTAATATTTCTAGGGAAGGCTGTCTCTTTCATTCCAATGGACTGATTTTCTTTATGAAACTAAATATAAATTCTCCCAGAAGAAAAAGCTCCTTCAGAGCTGCTCTGTAGTGACCTAATGCTCACTCCTTCTCTTTTCAGTCTTACTGATGCTCAAGTGAAATAGAAGTGCCTTGGGCCCATTTCTGCCTCCACTGACAACCCATGCTTCTCAGATTATCATGTAGCATAAAAAAAGCTGTCATGTAACATGGCATTTATTTAAATGATGTGATTTCTGTGTTCACCGCTCTGAAACTGAGGTATAGCTAAGAAAGCTTGCAAGTTTTGACAGGTGTGTTTACCCCGCTAGGGCAATATGCTTAATGTATGAAAAATGTGAGGCAGAATACAGTTTTTGTCCTACACAAAATCCAATTATGTGTATTTCTCTCTCTCCTTTTCTTGTTTTGTTTTGGTTTTAGCCCTGACAAGCTTTTGGGTAGGAATTGCTTTGACTTGACTTATAGGTTGACACTTTTCAGAAAATTCTCCCATCGGACAGTGTTCTGATGGCCCAGCTATGCGGTGGTTTCAAGTCTGTCTGTGAAATACCATGAAATGGAGTACAAGCATAGATGCTTTCCTGTTGGTGTGTGGGTCAGTGCAACCAGTAAGTGAAGTGCACAGTCTGATTTCTGAGCTGAAAGGTGCTTCATTATTGCACAGTCCCCATAGCCAGGTTTCAGAAAGCTGAAGAACATGTGTGAGCTACAACATAAGTGTTGGTGTAACTCAGACACACATCTGTGAAGTATGCTTTACCTTGGACATTGACATTCCAGCTGACATCATTTTCAAGTCTTGAGCTATTTACAGATAGAAATAGATTTGTTTGTATTTCCAATTTCCATATACAGCTCAAAAAATAATTGTGGAAGGGAGTGTTGATTGGTTTTTCAGATGTGACGATCAAATAAGCTATACAGTGGTCAAACTAATACATGCAGGATTTACAGCGCAGAAAATTTGTTAATGTCCAAGGCCAGATCTGCGTTTGTGTCACCCTCTCCTCACTGGTGTGACTCAGGTCACTGTGGCAGAGCTTGCTCTGGATAGAGACTCGGATCATACAATTCTTGGGTTTCATTTTTGTAGCCCATCTCTCCTGTATCAGGACTGATTTTGATCTGAACTCTTCCCAGACAGTCATTGTGTTGTACCAGTGAAATATCTGCAGAAACTTTTCTCAATTTTGGTGTCTATGACTACACACCCTTTCCCTTTTCTGAGTCCTCAACCCCTTTCTCAGCCGGGACAGAAATCACAAAGAGGATTTAGCTCTGAGCACTACCTTATGTCTCCAGCAGCCATGCCGACTAGAAGAGTGCGTTTTCTGGCAGTTCAGTGGGCGCAGTTTCAGCTCCCTCTGAAATCTGTGCCTGGCGGGCAAATGGCAATACTCTTATGTGCTCATAAGGCTTTTTCAACAGAGTTCATTGCCATTCTAAACCTTAAACATTGTGACACATGCCAGAAAAATTCAGCGGCTTGTTCTTTAGGGCAGTTTTTCCATGTATGTATGCATATATATATATATAAAAAAAAATGTTATACTAGCAACAAACTGAAGCAGAACTAGTATTTTCTGTTGACCTCTTCTCCATCTTTTATACAAAGTGTTTTATTTACTTGTGCTTAGAATTATTTAACATGAATCTAGTATGAGGGATTTCATTTAACGTGAGAAGTTCAACTCGTGCCACTGGCAGTGATGACATAGAGAATAATGACTTTCAAGAGTATCCCACACCTTCGATGAAGTAAACAAAACACATTTGGGTCTATAGAAGCGTTCATAAGTCATTGGTTGATTCTGTTACATTTTTCACAATTGTAACTAGGTACAGAGTTCTGAGTCCAATCTCGTGCTGGTATAAATCAAGAGTTATTTCAAAGGAGTGGTGTTGAATTAACAGGAGTGTGAACAGAATCAGCTGTAGGTTCAGAGGATATAGTCTGTGTGCAAAAATAGTGTTACATTTCACATCATTGCTATTAGTTGATGTGTATGAGTGTATGAGTTCCTTTGGATGGACCTTTTTCCCCCTATTATTTCTAATCCTATGAATTACACTTCACTGAGATGCTATGAATATGACTTCTGAATAAAAATGCTCTTGACTAGATAATGGGACAATGTGTATGTCTGAGAAGAGCTATAAAGGAAAGACAAGTCTCATTTACCTCCTAGGAGAGAGGGAAAATGGGGTCTGCGTACTGTCATTCCCCCTGTGGATATCCATAGGACCATATCTAGTCCAAGAGTAGAATCACAGAAAATTCAAAGTCTTTGGCATCGTGTTCTTTCTCTGTTTCTACTGAAAATGAACTAGTTGTCTCTGAGGGACAGCACTTTGCATCCTAACCAACACTTTTGTTTGGCAAGCTGCAAACAGAATTTCAGTCCTGTTGCGAAAGGGACCCATCACTTGGGTCTTTTATTATGGAAATGAATTAATATTTGTATTAATTGTACCATACCACAGACATATAAAAGCATTGTAAATGACAACTGCTCTTTAACTTGTTTAGGGTAACATTGTTTATTGTAGCGATAAAGGATGAACAACTTCTACATTACTAGTTATAAATATTTCTTGGGTGCATGTTGAATTCATTAGAATACAGCATCATTTGTTGTGTATTATTAATGCACTTGATAGAAAATCCCAAAGCATGCAGCTGACTTGCATCTTTTTATTATTCTATTTGCCTCTGTTGACTTGCAGAAATAAATTGCTTCTGTTTCTGACAAGCCCTACATAGCTACAGCACCAGCCCCAACAGTGCACAAGCCTAGATGGAGGAGATGTTGGCATGCCAAACAAGGCAATTTTAACATGCGCACAAAAAGGGTCGTAAGGGCTGGAGTGTCCACCCGGTGCCACTGTCTGAAGGTCCTAGCCTGAAAATGCAGGATCTCATTCTGTTTGCTTAGAAGTGCCAGGTTGAATCAGCTGTGCCAGGTTTGAAGTACATCCTCGCTGGAAGTCTTCAGGATTTCCAGCAGGGGCTCAGCATGCAGGGCCCTGGCCCGCCGTGCCCGATAGCTTTGGACAGCGCTGTGCGGACGTGGTGGGGGAGCTGTGGAGTCTGCCTGACGTACCTTATCGAGTGTGGTGTCATGTGAAGGACAGCAACAGCAGCTGTACAACAAACAGGACAAAGTGGTGTTATACTAAAGGTTTTTTAAGGATGTATTGATGTACTGAAGAAGGTACAGAGACTTAGAGACTGTAGGCTTCTGGGGTTTACCTTCTGCAGGGGTTGAGAGCAAAGAAGTATCCTAACAGACACGGGCTAGTTTCAAATACTTTTCTCATTACTTCTTACCTTACAGCTGCCCAGAGACATTTATAGGTTTTGAGTTCAGGTTTCTCTTAAGTTCTTCCTGTCTCATTTTTTTCCTTTCTTTTTATCTGTTTTTTTGGCCCCTGATCTAAAGAAAATTAAAAAGGATGGAAGTGGGGAGGAGGTGGGACAGGATTCTGTTTCACAGTTGTTCGGTTTTTTTACAGGTTTAAGCCCACAAAAGAAACACGAATGTGACCCCATCTTGTAAGCATCTGTACTACCACTACCAGCCCAAAATCAAAAGATTGTTTGAGGAAATAGCTAGACCTTTTTCTATGTGTATTTTAGGTCTCCCTTCCTCCTTTTATTTTATTTTAAAACAAAAATAAGGACACTCCAACATGTTGCCCATAAGAGTTCTGTTACCGGTAATTAAATGTAAGTTTACACATTTAATCTACTTTTAAGAGCAAGAGAGACTGGTAAATGACCCAGTTAAGGAAAGTACTCAGCCTAATTGGATGTAATGATTGCTTGCTGGTGTTTATTACTGTACTAAGAGTAGACATGTAGTCTGTGATTCTAATTTGGTTTAAAGACAGACCTGTAGTATTTGCAGCCATCATCAGAGTTCGATTGTTTCTGTTAACATCGTGAAATAGGCTTGTGTTCATTTGGGAGCTTAAATGTATTAGAATGGAAGGAGCACTTTTTTCAGTTAATATTGCTCTCCAATTATTATCTCCCCAAATTGTTTTATCTACAAAACTGTTTTAAGCTAGATACGCTAGCATATATTTTTGCCTGAGGAAAATAAATACAGATTTCACAGATTTCACATCTTTATATAGGTAATGTGAGAGATTAGCAATAACTAGATTTACCAGTGAGCTGATTCCTTCTGACTTATCTGTGAATACTGTCTTCAGCCTATGGAATCACCACATTAACGTTTGGGTTTGAATATTTCTATATCATTCTGAAAGAGTTGATTTCCTCACTAATATAAAGTCACTGACAGTTAAATCAAAGTTCCAAAATTTTAGATTCCATTAATGCTTGTTGCTAAAATTTCCCTCATTATAGTCACCATGTTGAAATTTGCACTCACAATTCTGGGCTTCCAGGAAATGATACCCAAATGGAATGAGTTGTATCATAGAAGATATTTGTTGCTTAAAAATAGAACACTGGATTTTATGCCCAGAGGAGCGGCACTTGGACTTCAAAACACTTACGTAATTATTCTTTATTTCATAAGCTCTCTCAGAATGATGAATGAAATCAGAACTGACTTTGAAAAGCAAGGCCACTGACAACCCGTGCACTTAGGCAAGGTGTCTCAATGTTCGCTATGATGGATTTGGGAGTTTTAGAACATAATAGATCAAACATGAAGTTAAAGCAACATTAAAGTCACAAAAGCAAGGATATTCAGAGTGGAGGCTTCTACATCATCGTAATTCACCCTATTGTGCCTGGTTGTTAGAAAACACAGACCAGTAAGAGAAGTTAGCTATTTAGGTGCTATTACACAGACAGAGCAATGTAATGTAATGTAATGGCAGCTTTAATTTTAACTGACTTCATTTATTGTGAAGGGGGAAAATATACCACCAAACCTCAGTATTCTTTTGGTGATACTTCAGTATCTGTTATTGTCAACTATAATTTAGTAGACTCTACTATGCTAAAAGTTCTCCTAAGGTTAAAGAAAGATAATTTGCCTCTTGGATATATGCACATAGTAATATCTTTGTAATGTAGTATGTGCTTCTTCTGAAACTTCAGTACTTCAAAATAAGAGATTATTGCTCCTCTTGAAAATATATGAAAATTTCTATGGGGAAAATGTATGACCCAGGTAAAGACGGAAAACTGTGATCAGAAAAAAAAATAAAAATAAAAATTTTTTCACCAGACAAATTTCTTGATGGTATTTGGGGTTTTAGGCTAATTCAGTTACTTACCATTATATCTACTGCAGAAAGAATAAAGTAAGAGCTCATAGTGCAATACTTACCTGCACATACTAGAGGGAGCTGAGGGAAGGAATCAAGACAGGAGAAGAAAAGAAAGGAGAAAGATGATGGTGAGAACTTTCATTTGTGCTAGTTTGCTTGAATAGAATCTTATTTGATGCCAAGCCCCATTTACGGCATTCAAAATACAATGTCTGTGCATTATTCACTCTCTGTGCCCAAACACAGACATTTGTATGCATATGCAATTGTCTGCTGTGCATTTAACGTGGAACATCTGTGTGTGTGCCCATGCACACTTGGGAAGGTTAGTTGATTACAATGTGTCTTCAACAGACTTATCACATTGTTCATTGTTTTAGTATTATCTAGAGCAAATCAATATACCTTCTTGTGAAATGGATGAATACACTCTGCTCGTCTGGCAGAGTTTAATGTAAGACCTCTCTTTCTTCATTTCCAATTCAAATTAATCCTGTTAAAATTGCTAAAAAACATTGCTCTTGAAGACTGTCTTAAGAGCACAACATAGCATTGAAGCATGTTTCTAAATAGTTTTCTTAACAGGATAGAGAGTAGGATGCGCTCAGAACTGACTGAAACCTGTTCTTTAATTGGAATATTCATCTTATGTTTTTCATTACCCTTTTTCCTTTGCCTCTCATGGATGGTTGTTGCTAATGCTCCCCTCCCCTCCCCTCCTGGTGGGCCAGCCAACAGTTCCCTCTGGAGGCAGCATCATTATATCTGCCTGGTTCACTTAGTAGCAGATGGTGAAGAGCAGTAGAGCTGATACACTGCATTTCACAGAAACCAGGATCCTTCTGGTACCTCTGCAGCATACACAGACTTGCCTGATTTGAGACTGCAAATTCTTTATATGCCTTCCAAACTAGATTTCGTTGTTTGCTACTGTGTACATCAATGTAGGCATGATTTTTATGATCTGCTCTGTTGCTGGACAGTGAAGAAACTACGCATCTCCAGGTTTCAGCAACTGGAAGATCTATTTTCCATTTTATTTCTATTTTTAACAAAAATTAAAAGAAAACAGCTCTGATGGTTTTCATTTTCACTGGTTGACAGGCTTTTCTTCCCCCTCCCCTTCTTGTAATTCCTGCTGTCTGCCAAAGGACAATCTGTTTGCTCTGAGACAGTTTAATGCATACTGACTACCAGAGGCAGAACTTCCATTGGCTCCGTTACAGGGGTAATTTACACTTTAACAAGGTATTGTGACAAGGTGGTAATTATATTTTTATCACGTCATTATGACATTACCACCTGGAAAGCCATAGCTGATTAATTAGTGGCATATATTAAATTTATAACCCTAGAACTCTAAAGTTATCATACCTAAGTGGTGTAATTATGTTGAACTGTGGTGTGGCAGTGAATTGAAGGTGAAGATGCTGAGTATCCACCTATTGCAATAAGTTTAATGAGTGCCAGTAGAGGGCAGGGAGCTGAAGGAAATAGTTGTTTTTTTTAAAAAATAAATACCAAGGAAGAGGGTGAAGTCACTGAAATCTTGAAACCAAACCTAGTCAGATGGCGAGTTGTAAGGCTTCCTACATATATGGGGTTTTTTAGAAGATGTAATTTGAGAGCACTTTGATTTACACTTGCTTCTGCTTTTTATTTCACAGCTTTATTTTAGCTAATTCACGTGTATTTTGGTTTTCACAGTGCAGCAATTTCTGTTGATCTTTTGGAGGTTTGTACTGGCCACTCTGGAGGCTACATCACCCCTCTGCAACCAAGAGGAAGCACTGTTTTTGGCAGGATGGATTTTTCTTAGTCTTGTTCATATGCCCAGGTGTTTTATGGTGTTCCTTCTGATTTACATTTTTTCTCTTGTCCTTAGCATTAGGATGAAGAGAAAATAAATGAAGCTGGAAGTAAATAATGAAAATGCCCACAACAAATAGCTTGATCCAATGTGACTCCATACCCCTATGCAGTAAATACATACAGAATTATAAACCAAATCTATTTTTATCCAAATTATCATGCTAAAGGTCAGAGCTTCAGCTTTGAATTGTTTTGATTTTCACTGTCTGTTGTGCTTTTCAAAGTCATATTTCCAAGTAACTCATGTTTTATTCTTCCCTTCCTTTACAGAAAATGAAGTGACTACTTTCCCTGTGTTGGTGAGTGATCAGAGTGAAATTGTGGATACCAATGGAGCTGGAGATGCGTTTGTTGGAGGTATTTTTTATTTCTCTCTGTTGTTTGAAGATTATCCTGTTCTTCTCTCTGTATAAATCTACTGTTTTTTCGTTCAACTGTCCTTCAGAACAAGCTTCATTCTTTTACAGCTTTTCTCTGCATCCTGAAGTTATATGATTTAATTAAGTTCTGATTTCCAAAGGGAAAGTGTGTTCTATTACTTCAAAAATAATATGCCATTATGCTGTACTCTGGTCGTTTTCATGAGATTAATTGTATCTGTCAGACTGTTGCATAAACAAGCTGCATCAAGTACTATATAGTGTACAGAAATCCCTCCTGGCTTAAATGTTAACACATTGTTGTTCTTTAAAACAGGTTGTAGTGAATATTAAACAGTATGTTAATAAGTGAGCATAATGTCTCTGATCATGTCAATTTTGGTAGAACATCTGCTTCCAATACAATTATTTGGACATCAGAAAAGAACGCAAAGGGTTAATTTGTTAAAACAAACCCAGAAACTATCTGGCATTGCTTAATATCCATTTGCAAACTTACCATTTTTTTTGGCACAAGCTCTAAGGAAAAAAGAGGATGTTATGTCTATGCCTGTTTCAAAAAATTATTCAATAGAAGCCAAAAACCATTATAATCCAAGATTTCTGTCATTCATTGTAACCTTCATCCATGTAGTTCTGTGATGCACTATTGCATCCTGAAGGCTCTAATATGCAGTATGTAGTAGCTGTAAGGAGCTCCATTAGTCACTAATTTACTGGAAACATTACCAAAGAGACTTTATAAATAGAATTGCAGGGCTCAGTCTTGTAGCCATGAAGGGGATAACAAGCAGTGTGTTACCAAATTAAAGCTTCAGAATTGTGTCCCACTTCAATAAAGTATTCAATATAAGCTTAATCTTAAGCATGTGAGTGATTCCATCCGTACTTAATACAGCACTTAAACCAATGATAAATTTTCAGTATATGCTTAAATCTGGCTGAAAATAGGAATGTTTTTACTCATTAGTTCAGTGCTTTCGTGAATCAAAAAGGACAGAAATAGAGGGAAACACATTAGGTCATATTATTCATATACCTTTTAGGGCATGCTTGTCACTCTCTATTGTTCCTAAATCATGAACAAAACTAAATTTGAAGCAGTAGGTGACAGTGACTATAACGTAAATAAGATCATCTTCAAGTGCTTGTCCTTGTATGCGTTTGCTCTGTGTGTCAGCTGTGCCAGTAAGCTGCTTTTCTTGTGAGGGGGGAAAAAAGGGAAAAAAGATCTTGTCTGTTTTGTTTTCATGTGTCTGCCATGTTTATCTCAGGTTGTATTTATTCTCAGTTCTTCAGATTTTAGGCATTTTGAAATCAAGACTTTTTTTTTTTTTTTTTTTAAATAATCCTACTTTTGTTCTTTCGTAGTTTACCTGCAGGAAGACTATTGCAACTATATAATCAGAACCTTAAGAACTGCCTGGTTCTCTAAAAAATGTTCCTCTTTAAATGACATCCTTTTCCCTGGTACTGCCATAGCTGCTTCTTTTCTGTGGAAGGGCTAAAACATGTACTTTGGTAGTTATTCAGAGTATCTGGTGTGGAAAGGCTGATACAAGCCTCATCAGTCTGTTCCAAACTACTGCCTTCCACCAGTCCACTAGCAGGGTAAGGAATTCAGGCACATTCTCTCGTGCTGGTCTTGGATCAGGTGTGAAATTCCTTTCTCAAAGGGGAAAAATTATGTGGACAATGCTAAATGGAGGGAGAGAGATCTTCTAAAAGATGAACTCTCCCTTGCCAATCTAAGTGTTGAGATATTGTGTTTGGATACAGCAAGCTTCTGCATATCCAGGATAATCTTTCCAAAGGTGATGTATCACTGTTTATGGATGTGTATTATTTTCCTCTGTTGCCCCACAGATAGCACTGAGGCATCAGATGCTTTTCCTGTGGACTGCAAGTGCAGTGCAGTCCAGTGCATTGTACAGTTCTCCTTTACTACCAGGAAAAGAAAGGACCACAGCTGGTTTTCCCTCTGCAGTGGAAGTTAGCCCAGGGGTTGCAAATCTGTCTGAACTGAGCTTGTGGTCAGACACTTACCTGAGTGTTGGTGTGTGAGCGTAGGTGTGTGAGTTCTTCCGTGACTCAAAGCAACATGAGCTTCAGAATATCTGTAGTTCTTCCATTATCTTCTGGGATATCTTAGCTCTCCTCTGTCGCCCCATAAATAATAAATTCATCATTTATTCTCCTCAGAGAATAGATTTTCCTAAGTTTAGTCCAGATGGGAGAATTGGGAGTCATAACAGTCTAGACACACAGCTGATTCTAGTCTTTTGTACTGTGGTCTCCTTCGTAGAGTCATTTAATTTTCCTTCCCATATGTAGGAAATAGGATACTGGACTGAATGGGCTTTGATTTGGTCTGTGTTTCATTTGGGGAAAATGTCTGTATTTTATCTGTATCACACTTTTCATGTGTTTTCAAAGTACGTATTTGCAACAGGAAAAGTTCTTTATTGTCTCCTTACCAGCAAGCCCTGTGCAGTAATGTCGGTAATGCTGCTCAACATACATGTCTTCTGTTGGTTCTAGCATTGAGCCAGCTGCAGTGTTACTGTCCTGACAGAATTGTTATAGCAGAATGGTTATGTTCTCTTCAGCGCTTTTCTACTGTCTTTCTCTGACTGAGGATTTTATCAGTTGTTACTACCTAGGCAACAGTACATGTAATGTTTTGATTTTAGCATCTTTGTAGTAAAATGTTTCAAAATTAATCCCTTAACTAAAGAATTCACTCTGTGTGATAATATATTCTTCTGGAAACATAGTTCCTTTATTCAAACAGCAGAGAACAGGACTCCCATGGCAAAGTTTCCCATACTCCTCTATGGGCAGTGTAAAAACATGACTGAACAGTTGTTTTGTTGGAGCGAGTGTCTTGGCCGAGAGAGGAATGTGGGATATAATGAGAATTAACCCCATCAAACAGGATTTATTTTACATTAGGAGGTCAGGTCTGCTAGACTATCATATTTTGAAAGGTCTTTCAAAGAGGCACTCTATTCCAGAAGCAGAACTCAGAGATTGTAAGGAAATTCCTTTTCAATAGTTATGCCAGCTTGGCAAATCACTTCTCGTGTTTCTCCATGTAAAAGTAGAAAGTAAGAAACCTGCTGGGATTTTTTTACTAGAACCAATCTAACTACTGAAGGTCTTGAAAGCTTAAAGTCATGAAAAAGTTTAAAGGTACAAAGTTTCTGGGCACTTGTAACTCTGTGAGCTGATTCATGAGTTCGGCATTTCTGAACATGAAGACATTGGCCTCCAAGGAGAACTAGCTCACCCCAACAGCTAGCAAGAAATAAACTGCATTCTTCAGTTGAAATGTGTTTTTATTAAGTTGGCACCAGGAATATCTCTGAATTTCTTGCCTCTTACTGCAGGCATGAAGTCATCTGCCACTCAGGCTGGTGCAGTGCATGAATAAGAAACTGGGTTTTAAAATTGCTGCAGGTATCTTTATGCTTAAAATGCTTCTCTAAACAATACCGACACATTTCTGCCTTTATTGCTTTCTAGCTACACTGCTGCCTTTTAGAAGTTTAAGCAATAATGATTTCCTTTGTAGCATCTCAGCACCTCTTGTGGTTTTCAGGGGTACCACAGATTTCCAGTTATAAATCCTTGAAATACCCATAAATTTAGGTTTCGATTCCACCTCCAGGTTCTTATGACATTCACAAATTACTTGAGCTTTGCTGACATGGCTTATGTCACAAGAGTCCTCTTAATGGAGTTACAGCCTTCATTTGTAGAGTTTGGGGAGCATTCTATTGCTCATTAAATTACCATTTATTTATTACTAGTCAGCCCCACTTTGAACCATTGCAATAACGATAATCAAAGCACATTTAACGACAGTAAATAGGTTGAAATATGGACAGTTTTACCATCTTATGCTTTTTCTTTATGCCATCCTTCTCTCTTTAGCCAGAGTAGGTCTGCCTTCTGTTTGAACTCCCTTTTGTCATTGCCACCGTAACTAATGAGAACAATAAGCATCTGTTCCGATAGTTGCTGCCATTGTTCCCTGCAAAATCTCTCCCCTAGAATCTGACTACTCAGTGGAACTAGGTAGAGAGTTCATAACAAATGAATGGGAGAAGGTGAAAAATCAATGTTTCTCCAAGTTCCATCAATATAAATATATTGACTTACTAATCTGCTATGATTTAGTCATATGCTACAGGAAAAGTACTAGAGTATGAAATGGAGCCACAAATCATTTTAAAGTAGTGTGATGAAGCAGTGACAGAATGATCGCAGCAAGTGTGTATTACTTATCACCATGCTATAAAGATGTTATACCATTCTCAAGGAAAAGAAATCCCAGGGTAGAAGGAGCTCTTCATTAGGCATTGCGCGGTGCCAAATACGAGCTGATAGCAATTTGCCTCTGTCAGTATCAAAGCAGAGGTCAGTGGCTCAAACCACCTCTCAATTTAAAAATCGCATTGGCAGCTTTCACATACTGAGGAATCTCAAAAAGCTTCTGGCTGTAGTTTGAAAGCTACACTCATTTTTGGTGCACATACTTAAACATAAGCAGTTGTCTCTCTTGTGAAGCCCAGTGTGAGCCTTATGAGATGGCCAACTACTGTCTCAACTATCAGAGAACTACTGTGATAGAGACAGTGAGAGCAGCAAAAGAGGAATTGTCCTCTTTTATGTGTCCTTGTGTGAGTGGACCTCGTGGCATCCTTTTCTCCTCTTTAGAGACCACAGGACTTAGTGAAGACACTTCCCTTTCTTTTGTTTCTATTTGAGCCAAACTTTAATTCCCTCATCTTTATTAATTACAAACATATTTTTTCTGTCTTAATCTAAATGTCTCTACAAAATAGATAAAGACCTTGGACTTGTAGGAATTTGCCTAGTCCTCAATTGTTCAAATTTTAGCCTGTTTTCATGAGGTAAATGAAAATGATTTTCTATAGAGTGGCATCCAGCTTTGATTTCAGAGCTAAGTAATATTTGGCATAGTTTTACATTATTAAAATGTTAAAATACTATCCTTAGTATGAAACCTTCTTTGAATATATTACACATGTACATATACATGTGTGTATATTTATAAAACCACAGCACAAGAAATAAAAACACAAGCTTGCAAAGAATACATAGTGCACAGAATAACTGCTCATCATTGCTCCTCTACTATTTAAAATTTGGTTCCAAAATCTTTTTGAAAAAAAGGCCTGATTCTGTTTTCTGAACACACTGGGATGACTTCGGAATAGCTTGACTGAAGCCGGTGGATTTAAACAAGCATACTATTGATAAAAATGGAAATGTAATTGAGACCAGTATAATAATTTTTATGCTGTTACTCTTTAGATTCCATCATTTATGGAGGGAATGCAACAGTTTTTAAAATAAAAAATCATCTCAGTGGGATTTAACATCATCTGAGTTGACCCTGCCTTAAGCCAGGGGCTTGAGTAAGTGACCTCCAGAGGCCCCTTCCAACCTACACTGTGCTATGGTCCTGTGAGTTTAATCCTATAGGTATTATGTTCCCAGGTGCCAGTTCCTGCTCCTCTGGAAATCCAGCCTCAGTCATCTTCAGAGGGCGGTGTTGGTGGCTAAAGAGTAGGAGCTGACTGAATTAAAAATGAAGCTCATAGAATGGGAATTCCGTGTTCTTGCAACAAATCTGATCTAGGGCAAAGAGGGACTGTACTCATGACTTTGTCTAATAAGTCCCTTATGTATTTCATATGAAGCAGTTGTGTGGATGGAGGCATGTGCATGTCTGAGAAATGAAATAAGCTCTTACGAATAGTTGCTAAATGGCTGTTCCAGGAGTGCTAAACATGCAGAAAGATCCGGTAACGCCTTCAGCAGAGACAGATTTGAAGGCTTTGTCAGAATACTAAATCATGAGTAAGCTTGTGACTGTATTAAAAAGAAAGTTACTTAATTGATTTCTAGGGCCCTTGAAGATTGTGAAAGAATTTGTTTTCACTAAAAACAAATATTCCTCTTATATGTTGTATTTTCCTCTCTGAATAAATCACTTTTGTAAGAACTGCCCTCCCGTCAGTACTCACCACCCCTAAAATGTTCTAGATTTGTTGAATTAAGAGTTCAAGGAGCTAG
This sequence comes from Anabacerthia variegaticeps, assembly GCA_035583185.1. NCBI lineage: Eukaryota > Metazoa > Chordata > Aves > Passeriformes > Furnariidae > Anabacerthia > Anabacerthia variegaticeps. The sequence goes on along the minus strand of JAWWEW010000166.1, from coordinate 14,161,778 downwards.
GAACAGTTCTTTAGTGAACAGCAGGAGCATGATATCAGAAGCTATTTCATCCACTTATTGAGGTCTTCAATTTTTATAAGGTTTTTATACTTGTTGAAGATACCTTGGGAAGCTGTCATCATTTTTTAATCACATTTGATAGAGAGAAATACAGTGGCTAAAATATCGCTGCTGTGAAGTATTCCCTTCTGATAACACCAGAGCTCTGAGCTGCGGTTTTATTTGGCAGCTGCGAGTGAGGGGTATTTTTTTGGTGATATCAATTAAATATGTATGTGCATGGAACTTGTAATGGCTGATTTTTTCTACAAAATTTATCTTCACGAGCAAAGAGAGGGGATACTACTTTGAATTGTTCTGTCTTTTCTTTGAAGTAAAGATAACAGTTATAACAGAAAGCAGCACTCTCTTAGTTTTCATTTATACAGCATGGGTGGCTAATTGCTTCTGAGCAATCCTGTTGTTACTGAGATCATGGTGGATGAGATACAAAGCTTTGAAATAAAAATGCTTTCTTAGTGTCATCAGCATTTTGACTGACAGCTCGTTTTGCCCTTCTAATACTCCTGCTTTATAAACAGCATACAGGAGTGTAATAGCTGAGTTGCAGAGAGGGCATCAATCTTTGCTTGCTAAGGGATAACTTGTCAGCATGTTCATGATGGCATTCGTAACTCTTAGAGATAAACATCACACATAAACCCAAGCTATTAGGTGACCATGTTATCTCTGTAACTGACCTTCTACAAAGTAGAAAATGACCAGATTATATGTTCCTGGTTGATTTTTCTCAGTCTCAGCTAGAAGCGCATCACTATTCTGATCAATAGTGTAGCCAGTCACTAGTTATTTCGACATTAGTACTGGCTCAGTTTAGAAATTTGCCACAGTTTGAATTGCAGCTACTGAAACAGAACCACAGAAATAGATATAGCTCAGAAAAAAACCCCATGGAATATTTCTGTTTTCTTTTTCATTCTCTACCTCTCTTTTTACCAGTTTCCATTGTGAATTACTTCTTTGGAAAGAATACACTCTTCTGTGCTGACGTTGTACTTTAAACTGGTTGTCCACATATAATTGTGATCCAATCTGGTTTAATTGTTTTGTTTTAATTGCTACCCTTCTCTTGGTTTCTAACTCTTCCTCTTAGTTTTATTACATATGTATTCTTTATCATAGCACAGTAACTTAAATGCGTTAATTCACATTTTCACCTATTCAATTTAAAGACAATCCAGAAAAAGACATAGTAGAATTAATGTAAGGCAAAACATTAGTATACTTGCTGTCATTTTTTAAATAACATGTAGAAGTGAGAGATCCACTTAAAAGGATCAGTGTATGGAATTAAAAACCCTCAGAAGTTTCTAATTAGACTGAAGCAGGACCTGATCCCTTTAGCCTCTGTGTCTCTCTTCCTGTCAGTGACACCGTCAGTGCTAAGGGAGCCTCAGTACACAGCAAGAGGATTAATATTTTGCAAAACTGGGTTTTAAAAGGCGTAATTTACCTCACCATAAATTCAGTGACATTCTGGACAGGCTTTGTGAGAAATAAATGTCAAATAGGTTGCATACATTTTAAAAAACAAACCTACTGTGTTAAAAATAGATTTTCAAAACCAATTATAAAGTTCCAATTTTTGCTGTAATAGCTATGGGACAATTACAAATTGACTTAACGCCTCAAAGCAAATCATCACCGTTTAAAACACTTTGTCATGCCTACTATCCCTACCCTCATAACATTTCATTTTATGTTAATGTGTCATGTGTTAGAAAATCATGTAATGATAAAGAAAATGTTCATGTGGAAGGTTAGAAATTACTTTAATGAGTTATTATTACCTTGCTTGCAGACTGTTGGCAATATTTTTGTGTTATTTTAATGTATTCTGAGTAGAGACAGAGGCACTCGTCAGATGGGATCATCAAGAACATTCCCCTGGGAATCAGGACAGGATATAGTCCCCTAAGAAATGATGTGTCAGATTAGGCTGATGCTATGTTCGCAGGAGATAAAACACCACACCAGGAAATATAAAAATACACTGAAATATGTTGTGTGTTTCACATCTAATGTGCCTCTGTGGGGTGGTTTGGAGATTGGCACAATGACCATAAAGGTACTTCCCAGGCTGGGCAATTTGCTGGCTGGGTCCTCGCTTGCAGCTGCTCTGTTATATAACAGGATGGTAACGTCTCCCAGAATCTGTTCACTTCCCCCACACTGGAATGGGTTCATACTTGAAGTGGGAAGATGGCAAGATTGTAATAAAAAGGAATGAAAAGAAAAAAATTGGTCCAAGTTGAAAGCAGTGATGGTACCAGTACTTGTACATTGGTTTGCCACTGATCTCCGACTCAGCAGAAAGGGACATTACTGTTACTGGGGATGACTGAGTTATTCGTATCAATCCAGGACTGCAACACGTATTTGAAGAGGCAAAAGATATCAAATGTCACTGTATTAAAATAGGAGCATTATGAATATAATGCTAGGGTAGGCTATTTCAGCCCACAAGAGTCGAAAAATTCATAGGCTGCCTAGCTCTCATATTCCCACTGCATTGGCTGTCGCTTTTTGATTCTCTTTACATACTCTGGCTTGGCTGTGGGGAAGCACACCTGCAAATAAAACCTTCCTGGGAGATGGTTGCTCTACAAACTCAACTTCAAATCACCTAGCTTTTGTGCATATGGAGTTACATTCATGTAGCCTTTTTTGCACTTGAATTTATTTTAAAAACTGAATAGAAGATAGTACATACTATTCCATTTTATTATCCTTAGAACTTTATTATTTCTACATTAAATTAGTGCAGTTCTCATCCTCTTATTGCAAGCAGTAGGTGTAGTCATCTGTACCATTTAATGTCAATACAACAGATCTGGTTTGAGGCTCAGAAAATTTTCTTGGGTACTAATAAGGCTTATTTCACTGTGCTATCTCAAAAATTACTAAGGAGAATTTTAGATTTTGAAGAACATTTCTCTGAAATGTTTTAGGGAAAAAAAAAAAAAAAGAGAGAATTATCAGCCCAGGAAGTAGTTTTTTTCAGATAGAGAACATACTTGCAGTGAAAATACCTGTATTTGGTTTGGCATATGCAGTACCTTGAATACTCCTTGTAAACTTGGAGGGGGTTTTTAATCAAATGTTTCCCCTGGAGGCTGTTGGAGACAAGCCTAAGGCAACCAGATGCTGATCCTAAAGGAAATTTACCAAAACTCATCATGTGCACTTAAAAAACAAAAATAAGACTAAACCATGAGAAGTTGTAACTTCATTAACAGTTTCCTTAATCACAGCTTTCTTGGAGCACATTATAGACTGAAATGGTTCTTTTGTTGGACAAAAGGATGCTCTGTGGAATTTAACAGAAGGGATCTACAATAGCATAGAGTTTATATATAAAGTCCAGCAGGGATGAGTAATGTGGAAGGGTGTCAGAGTTTAAAACACTTAAGACTCCCCTCCAGTTGTGAGCTATTCCCTCTCAAAAGGTGGACAGTCCACAGTCAGTGCAGTGATAGGAAAACTCCCATCAGTCTGAGCAGGCTTTCTCCATCCATGGCACAGCCTTCAGGACCAAACCACTCTAGAGTTACAAATACCGTTCCTACTTGCACAAAAGCATCAAAGAAACCAGATTGCTGATTTTCGTTAGAGGGAGTCTCTGGCGGGCCCAAGCGCCTATCCAGGCCCTGGGAAGTATGATCACACCTTGTTCTACAAGCTGCAATGAGCTGGCCCAGTAGAACCAAACAGGGGTAATCACATATGCAATGCAATGAAATTATTCAGCCTTGAGTAACTGATTCCTAACGGAATAACAAGGATGTGATGAAGTTTTATTTCATTTTTTTTTTTATTGTCACATTCTGCAGGAATCTTTCATTAACATTTTCCACATGTAATGGTTTAAAGCATTAGAGACTGAGTTCTTTTTTTGCTTTGTGTATTCAACACCTCCTCTCCATTCAAGGAAAAGGCTGCTAAACTGAAAACACTCCTTTCACTTATTCATAGTTGTCTAGTAAATGCAAAGTTGTATTATTTGCATGTGTCCATAAATGACTATGTAACCTCAGACTGAGGAAGACGTATACCTGTCTGAGTGATCCTTACAGAAATTCAATGCATTCAAAATGTATCCATAAATAAGAAGAAAACAAGAGGGACAGGGACAGCAATATCAATACTCTGCTTTTCTTAAAACATGTTTGGTTTAGTATTCATGCTGATTAAAAAATAAGAAGTTTCTGTAAGAGGGTTGTACACAGGCAGTGAAATGCATTTAGCATGTGACCACTTGATAAATAAAGTAAATATAGACTTCTGAAACATTTTATTCCTGATCTCATGGTTTTGTCATTCTCTGGAAGTAAAAATATTGACATTTACCAGGCTGTTCGTTCCAGCTTTCTGGTCTCCTGCAGTTTATTTATATAACAACCTTATCGATGAGCCTCTTACTCAGCTCTCTAGGTTTAACTGAGTTGAGTCGATTTGTTACCACAGCTTCAAGTAGCTGTTACAGAACAAGGGAGACATCCTAATAAAGCTGTAAACGTGTTTACTCAAACATGGTATTGATTTTACTTGGAGAGGGAGAAGCTAGTGCTTAGCATGGTGTCAGGGAGGATGAATTTAACTGCAGTTTTTCATTGTCATCTGTCATGGTTGTGAAACACTAAGTGAAGCCACAAGAGGATAATTAGAATTGCCAGAAATTTAGCCCCTAAAATCAGTTAACCACTTGAGATTTTTGTAGTTTAATTAGTTTTTATTAAAACTTTCCTCCAGTGGCATAGTCAGGAAGGGTTTTCTAATGTTCTTTTCAGTGAGAGGTTTCAAGGTTGCCACGTGTTAGATATACATCTTAAATGACTGTTTTTATGAAAGGGTTGATACCACCTTTTTTCTGTCCATTGTAATTAGCCTGGTACTACAGTTCTGTATGAGCACAGAGCCATTTCATTTTAAAGGAGAAATACCTTTGTTTCTACGCATATACATTTGTATTTAATAACATATATATGTATGGAATAATGCTTACAGTAAATTTTGAGAAAGTGCTGTGGTGTGTGAAGGTTGAAAGAAGTATAGTATGTTTGAGGATGCTTACATTTCATTTGTCTTATATACTGTAAGTCTGATGCGTCAGACCACAGTGCCAAAAGACATGAAAACAGAAGCCAAATCCCACCCTTAATCAAAAACGTTTCCATTTAGAATAGCCAACATTTGGTTTGATAGCAATGGGCAGGGCCTCTGGCTTACCACAGTTCTTGGCTGTAATATCCACCATCTGCCACAAAATTAAAAAAGGAGAAACCTCAGCATGTTGACGTACAGTCGATCAGTGACTGTATTGCAGAACCAACTGATGCCAACATCTTTTACAAAATCTAGGGTGGCTGGTTGCCTCTTGGCAGCAGCATCGCCAGCCACCTGATTACAACTGACCAGGCTCGTGCTACCACAACATTAACCCACTCCAACAGTGCTAAGAGACATCCAAAAAAGCCCCAATCGTATCGGCTACAAGGCTTTACACTGCTTGGGTAATGTTTCTTGAAAACTGCATCTTCCCACACTGCTGGCCTGGAAATCTAGTGGGATCACATAAAAATAGATGAGTGTTCGAGCAACTGTGATAAAATTCTGTATACAAACAAGAGTGTGAAAAGGTGCTTGCAACTGTCCCCACGGTGGAATAACACCATTTTTGAAAATGCAGTTCACAAATTAGGCTGTCGAAATTTTAAATACAAAGAAGAGGAGGCAGGTCAGCTGTTCATGATCTGTTCTGTGGCTGGGACAATTTTGCTGGTAAATGGCCTGGCTATCATGGATCACATGGGGTGCTTCAGAGTTCAGCTGGAAGCAGAGGATTGTCTGGGTACATCACATAGTAAAAAGGTTTCGAGGGGCTGTGACTCAGGGTCAGCTTGTAATTGTTTATAATTAATGCATTTGATAATTGGGTTTTTCTGCTTGTCTTTTTTGCATTAAAAAAAAAAAAAAAACCCACAAAACAACACAATAATTTTGCCATGGGCATTTTATAAAGGTTGGAAGTGTGAGAGAAACTGCAGAAAGACAAGTAGTGGGGGAGCTGGGTGTCGGAGGCTATAAACGGATTTCCAGCCAGCATTAGTAATTAACAGTCATTAAAATTAATTGTCAAGTGTACAATTTGAAATGAAACATTTGGCTTGAATATGATCTGTTTTTAAGTGTTTTTAAACCATTACTGAAGCAGACCAGAACTGTTTTAAAATCTCCACTATCGGACTCCCACATTCCTGCCCAACTGCACTAGCACTAGGCATTCATTCAGAATTACCACTGATAATTTGGAAATAAAACTTTCAAAAAAAATCACAGACTCCAGTGAAATTGCCTCTGAAATGTCTGTTTTGCTAGAAAATTAACTTGGTTCTCCTTTAACGATTTTTAAGTGCTACTCAACTCTTAGGAGTAGCAAAGTAAAGACAACACCTTTTGTGTCAGTCAGTGGACTGTCTTGCTGTGTCTTTTCAAAGTTATATTGACATCCCCAAAGAGATTTGAGCTGGTTTCAGTGAGGGCCTTGGTTTGGGTCTGGATTTAAGGCTCAAGCACCACTTCTAGCACTTGTCTTACAGGACTTTCCATTTGGTGGTGAGCACAAAAAGGAAAAAAGCAACTTGACTTTTCCATCCCCCAATTCTGTTTGCAGACCTCACAGTTACAAACATTGTCTTTGTGAATATGTAGTAAAGAAGCTGGAGATAATAAAGATTAACTCTCAATTATTTCAGACACACTCTTCAGAGCAAAGTGATTTCAGAGTCGCTTTTCCCTACTGAGCAGAAAAGAAATAATTAAGGGCCAAAAATAGCTATTGGTGTGTTATAATCACTTTTATCCTCTGGGAATGCAAATACGTTTTGTACCACTCCAACATTTAGAGCAACTTTTGAAGCAAAGTTGTCTTTTCTTTCTAGGAAGGTAAGTGGGATGAATTGGACAGGTTCAAGTAGGTTCTTAACATGACTAGGTGCCTGGTGGCTACCTGGCTGTCCATGCCTGTGAGGGACAAAAGGCATCCCATCTACTTTGAAAGCTTATTGAGATGGCTCGTTACAACAAGGTGGCCTTCTAGACATCATGCAACTGCCTTTTCTCTTACTCCATAAACAGTTACACATGTTGGATGTCAGGGCAGGAGTCAGACAGCAGGAAAGCCTCGAATCTGGCTCTTGCCTTTGTGTTCTAGTGTGAATAGTGACACACAACACATGTAACAGCATCCACAGCTTCAGCAGCAGAAATGCTGGTGCGGAATAGCTGCAGTTAGAAGATGGAAAACAATATTGCCTGAAGCTGTTTGGGTAAAAAATCTGAAGTCAGGCTGTGTAGCCAAAATATACTACTGCTTTCTGCACTCCATTCCACTGATAGCCAGGGACTAGTTCAGACCACTCAGAAGTGAAAGTAGATGCCGAGCTACTTTAGTATGTGCTGGGATAATCTAGTTCTGTGAGCCCAGGCCTGTGATACGGGATCAGAGGGTTCAGTCCTCCCATTTTGGTCTGTGAAGCTGTAGGAGGAGTGTAGGGTAAGTCTGAAGCCATGTTCACTTATCGTCTTGCATTTCCAGTCATGGCACCTTAAAGAGATTACAGCCTTTAACTGCTTATCATCTTCCCTCCACCACCCTGCTCACTGGCCAGGCTGTTTGAATACTCAGTAACCCACTTCTGTTTAAATCAGCTGGGTTAGCAAAGATCCACTGTTCAACAGCTTACCGCTTAAACTGATCTGGCTCATTTTGACAGGGTGTCAGGTTATACCAGCAGCAAAGAAGCATAGTGAAAAACAGATGGGTGAGTAATTACTTCAGCTGGAACTCAGAAGTTCTGAATCCATGCTTTGAGAGTATGACTCATGGGGCTTGCATCACGGTACCTTATGCACTGGAGGAGGCAAACTCTAAATTATATTCTGACCATGTTGCTTTTTACTGCATTAACTAAAAGGAACATTCTGCAGCTAAGGCAGCCAACCTGGTAGAGCTCTTTGCTTCTCTCTGTTCAGACAACAGTGCTTTCTGGTGTTCCCTCGGGGTCTGCTTTGCCAACTGCCTAGTCTTACTATGTGATGTAGTTTTGTGTTTGTGATATGTGTGTTTGTGTTGTCATTCGATGCAATGTTGTGTCAGATACTGCTATTTCTATTTCATCTATGAAACACATACCTTTTAGGAGGAACTCTACAGACAAAAGAATGGTTTGAGGGCAAACTCCCCACTGCAGTTTCTACATATCATATATGACAGCTGTGCTTAATGTCATTTCTCCACCACTCTGAAATCACAGAGATCTCTCATTTCTATCCCCAATTAGAACAGGATGTTTTTTCACCTGACTCTGCTTTCACTTAGATCAGAATAAATAACAAGTAGCTTCACTGAAGACAAAAGATATGTACTAGCTTGAAAGTAGTGAGCCTGGGAGGTAGTGACAATGTCACTCTAGTTGGTATTGAAAAATAATTCATGTTCCATGGTCCCCTGCTCTGTGGATTTTCTCATCTTCATGTATGTTTGATGCCCTGATCGTAAATGTAGAGGACAGTTGTTCTTTCTTGTATAAACCTCTCTCTGAATTCATGCTCTGCACAAAACCTAGTGTTTGCCTTTGGAGGCCTGCCGAATGCATCTTCGATACTTACTGAGTCAGAAATGGACTCTCTTAACAGCCTCCTTTTACATATGGTTACAACTTGCTCTCAAGTTCTAACCACCCAGAAGCACACTGGCAAGCTCCTGCCTCCCAGGCAGTTTAAATTTAATGATTGACATTCTCCACGTATCCAAGAAAGTTTCTCCTAAAAATGCATGTTAATTTAATGGAGAGCAGACCATTTTCATCTCGTTATTCAGAAATGGTCTGATTTCTGCCAGGCATGCTGTTTGAATTTCTCAGCTGTTACCCAGCTCTTGCAGCTGGACCATCCTGCCACAGTTGTGTTGTCTGTCATCCCTGACTGCCATCAGTGATAGCACTCACAGCACAGTTTCTCCCTGTTTCAGATTCTTATCTTTGTACTGTATACTGATAACTCCTGTCTTCTTCACTTGTGCGTATGGACTTAACTTCTATTGGTAAAGCACTCATTTTTTCCCAGCGAGTGTCAGTCAATAGCTGTGAAATTCCAGCCAATATGTAGTTCTCTAGAAAAGTACTGATGTCAAAAACATACAAGTTTTCTCCTAGTTGTCAACTAATCTGCCTACTCTCGATTGTCTCCCTATTCCAATGAAAAGTACTTGATTTATAGATTTTGTAGTTTCAAACTCTTCTCCCATACCGTGCAGGTTAGAGAAAACTATACATCAACTAGGCTTCTTTTCACTATTGGTCAGGACCAAGAAGCCATGATAGATCTTGGTAAACCACGAAAACAGGACTTTTGCTCACCAGTATTATCCTTCTTTAGTCTAACCTTATTTTTCATGTTTGACATGATTTTTAATCTCCAAGGAGCAGACTTCACTGCATAGGATAAAATATTTTTACTATCTTCTAAAATTATGCTGTAATGTGCCACAAAAGGAAATATTTAGAAAAGAAGCACAGGTTAAATGAGAGCATCACAGTACAATGTAGAGTCTTTGTCAGAATAAAAATCAAGATTAACAGAGACAGTGTATAGGAAAGCAAGCTAGCAAAACATATCAGCTTTATATCAAAATTCACAGTGTGTCAGAAGTTGGTACTTCTGAGCTACGTAGTACCTAGGAGAGACATGGTTTCAAGACTACATTTGTACTGTCAAGGCCCAAAGTCTGAACATGACACAGAAACTTGAAATGGTGGATGAAAGCTTTAAAAAGAACATCTTTCAGCTTGCTAGAATTCTGATTTTCTTGGGCAAGAGTCACTTTCCTCCTGTTATTGGATGAGGAAGAGAGATACATCTGAAACTTATTAAAACCAGGATAAAAGTGAATAAAATATTACCTCTAGAATGACAGAATGGAGTTTCAACTTATAAGGTACTAAGTTTACTTTTCACATCTTGAAACCCTCTTCCAAATTTAAAATACATATTTCACCTCTGCCTTAAGTTCTGTCATGCTTTCAATCACAATAGTTTCAGCCAAGACAAAATGTTTCAGAAATGAGGGACTCAATCCATAAAATTCCTGGTGCTGCTTGTACTTAACTTCTCCAAGTACCTTTTTAGGACTCTCTGCTTCTAATCATTTAAAGAGGTGCTCAGGCTTTCAAAGCACTTGGCTCCCAGGGATTTCTGGCTTTCCAAGCCACGCATGCCAGGGCTTGTGTGAGCTACAGCCATGAACGGCATGCCCCGATTCTGGGAGGCGCTCGGTTCTCCCTACAGCTTGCTGTTTGAGAAGGAATTTGCACATGCTCAGAGGCACCCACGGTTTCTGAAGTCTTAGATTAAATGGCCCGTAATCAAAGGCAACAGATATCATCTAGCTTTCCTCGTCAGGTAACAATTTTTCACCTTCTTTGCACTGCAAGCACCTGTAACTCTGAATATAGATAATGTTTGTCTGTTGTGTGCCTTTCCCTTTTTTGGAGAAAAGCTTGCAGACAGTTGTTTGGGGCTGTAGCTGTAGCCAGTAAGAACTGAAGAAGCTCTTTTCAGCAGGGAAAACTGTTTCTTTGCTTTTAAAATGGTCTTTGAGGAATCAGGGGTTATCTCTGGAAAAGAAGAGAACCATAACTCTGGTAAAATCATTTTGAGGACATTAATAATGATCAGTCTTGATAATCTTGAATTGATTTGAAGCTACCAGATGGAGACTTCAGATAGAAATAGCAGCAGCACCACTCCAGCTCTGCAGGTCGCTCAAGTGCAATACTCGATTTAAACTGGCCAGGCCAGGCTGCCTGGGTACATACGGGCAGGCCAGTATTTCAGTCCTTTGCCCTGTGAAAAACTGATATACTCAAAAAAACCTAATCTAACCATTTTCTTCCTTCTCTTTCTCTCCCACGTTGTTCCAAAGGCTTTCTGTCCCAGCTCGTCTATGACCGGCCAGTGACCGAGTGCATCCGGGCTGGACATTACGCAGCCAGCGTAATTATCAAGCGTTCAGGTTGCACCTTCCCAGAGAAGCCTGACTTCCACTGATACTGGTATATCAGAGGGATCAAGAGTAACTTCTGTGTTGCCATGGGATTGCTGCCTAAATTTTTCCTCATTCCCTTTCCTCACCTTTCCAATACCTGCATCAACGCTTCTGTACTTCTGTTCATTGTATCCTAAACAAAAGATATATTTCTATGGTATTTTCCATTTCATACATCTACAATGTCTCAGTAGTCTTAACTTTTGGAAACAGTGCTAAGTGAAGCTTATTATCTCATCCATCAGGAAAAAATGTTCTATTTACACAGTTTACAAGGAAGTACCATTTAAGTGACACTGCTGATTAACACCATTAAAATACTTCTGTTGAATTATCTAGTTTGTATCCAGCTGTGGCCAAATCCTGTTGAACTTACATGAAATCAACAGACCTGACTTTATTTGTCACTTAATGTTATAAAACAGGAATTGTTCTTTATATATAGTGGAGTCAGACTAGTGTAACGAGCTGTGTAAATGTCCCAAGAATTTCCATATATATTGGAGTGTACAAGATCTGGCCATCAGATCCAACCCAGCTTCTGTGAAAGTACATCACTATTTTGTCAGTAATTTAAGAACTTGATGCACAGTTGATATCACGCATTCAGTGGTCTTGCACTGATAGCAGTAACTTTGGGTCTGGCCCTATGTGAGAGCAGGCTCTGGCCACTTTAATCTGTCAGCACGTCTATAGGTACAGTCACTTCCATCTGTCAGATGAGCTAGCAGGTTGGTACTTTCAGTGATTTCAGGGCAGATGTGTGAGTTGATGACAAACATAAACATACAGATAGGTTCTATCTCCTCCATGTGAGCTTCCTAGAGGCTGTATTAAGGTACACATAATGAAAATGAGGTACAGAAATATTTATGCAGGATATATTGACAGGATATGCCAAATGGAATCTCTGAAACGCACATTTTTAAACTTTTAATTTACTTTGGATAATTAAGCAATATGGTGGATTTTGTTTGTATTTACAGTATTCAAAAAGGTGATCTGACACTGCATTCATTACTTTGCTATGTAATTTGATACTGATAAATAAAAAATTGTCATACAGTAACTCCTGGTTTGGTATTGGTATGTGTCTGTCTTATTTTTTTGTATATCCGACTGAAATGGGAACAAGAGTGCAGTGTGCATGGTCATCAGGCTTTATGGGTTGATCAGAAGAGTTGTTATTTCTTTACATCTCATAGTTCATTTCTAATTCTTTAACTTGATGTATCCATGTGATATATTTTAATCAAGAAAAGCTGACATGCCAAAGACAGATGTGTGGCCCTCCCCTTCCCTCCCCTTCCTTCCCCTTCCTTCCTCTTCCTTCCCTTCCCTCCCCTTCCTTCCCCTTCCTTCC
>JAWWEW010000166.1:14121553-14148062 GCA_035583185.1 Anabacerthia variegaticeps | reverse complement strand
CTCCCCTTTTTCAATGCAGATGCAAGAGTCAAGTCAGAGGTTCTGTTCTGAGCTTTTCCACTGATGTGCTTGGTGAGCTTGGGCTCCTGACATTTGTCTCTGAGTGTCAGCCACAAAGCGTAATTTGAAGACAGTGGGAGTAGCTAAGAAATAAACTGCTACCCAATTCATAGAAGGGCACCAGAGTCTGACCTGATCTGTTTAGCCATTCATTATTTCTCCAATATCTGTCAATGAATATTTTTGGATTATATATAGTTACTTAGAAATATATTGCCAAATCTTGCTAAATAATTTCAGTTTGTGCTGTCAAATTGCCTGACTATTTCATTCTGGATTATTTTCAGGATCTGTATTCCTTTCCTCCGTACTGATGAAGGGGAGGTTTATCTATATAAAGGATAACGATGTCACCCTTAATATTCACTCTCAGAAACAGTCTTCCTCTGTACCAGCTTATTCCACATGGAGGCATGTTAGAAAACTGGACTTTCTGAAAAACATTGAAATAGTTGTCTGTCAGTGACTTGTGCCACTGTCTCAAATCCCAGATGGGATGACTGAAGTGACTCTGTCACTGAACTTGAGCCATTATTTAAATCCAGAGTTCTTACCTAGGTTACTGTCAGGAAAACAAATATTGGAAATCCATTTCACACTAGCCAACAGCCAAAGCATCCCTCACTTAGATAAAACTTCCCTTTTGCTGGAAATAAAACTGCATCTCCTGTGCCCAGCATCGTGCATCTAAGACTTGTTTTAGTACCAAGTAAGTGGGCAGCAATGCTGTTGACATTAACAGGCAAGGAAGTAGGCCCAGGATTCAGAAAGCTATATGCTATCTAGCTGAAAAGAAAGAGGAGCTGGGAATCGGAAATAAAGGTTGTGCTTCTGTTTCTGCAGGTGATCAACTGTGTTACTTTGTGCAAATCACTTTCCTCTCTCAATCTCTTTCTGTAAAGATGATAAGCTCAATTAGATAGTGAACTTGAGAAGTGAAGGTGGTAAGAATTCAAGTAGGGCAGGCAGTAACAGCCACATCTCTGTCTGTGCTCATTGCTAGTTATTTGAATTTTCCCTTTTGTATGTGAACTAATGTAAAGCTATTTGTTTACCCTTGGAAAAACAGCACTGGCTGTTGCTACTTGTGTGAAGGTTAAGGCAGGGGAGGCAAAGGAGGCAAAGGGAAGGTAAAAAGCTTTACTTATATGACAGTGAAGTAAAATATGCTACATGAAAATGACAATAGAAATGCACACTGTTTTAAGATGACAAGTCTGGGAACAATCTTTAATTTAAAAGGTCTTATCCACAGTTTTCATAAAGAAATGTTAATTAAAAGTGTGATGACATGTTTGGGATTTAAAGGAAATCATTCTGCAAAGGATTTATAGCAATCACAGCTCCAGAGCATTAGGATTACAGATCCTTGTGCTGTTCCTTTTCAGTGATCATGTGATTGGCCTGCTGTTAAATATAGCTCCCATTTAGCGAATTGAGACAGGCATGGGAAAGGTAGGGAGAGTTTCCCTTTAACCAGTGGGATTTCAGAGGTGTTGGAGATTATACAATTCATTAGTTTTTACATAAGATCAAAGGGAAAGAGGAAGTCTTAATTTGGGCACCAACTGCTACTGTCTGAAAGTCTTGCAGATTAAATGAGAAGAGATCATGTGCGGTGCTAACTGCTTGTGTTAGAGCATGAGCCTATTGTTTTATATCTCACTAACTCATTGTTCTCTTCCTGGAGATAATTCTCACACTTAAGACCTTCAGAGATAGTTATGTCTATTGTGAATAGTTCAGCAACCAACTGGCTCAGAGGTTATTGCCTAAGCATCTTTCCCTTGGTCTAATCCCCTGCAAGGTTTTTTTCTGGGCAGTGTTATTAATCTGAAATGACTGCTAACTGACTCCTGTGTCAAACATTATTCATTATGTGCTTTAAATGCTTCCTGCAGAGGCCAAAATAAATTTTGCTTTTTTAAAAGCGGACCACAAGGAGTGCCTATGTAGGATATTTCCTAAAAGATTAGACTCAAAATGGCAGATGAGGGGAAAAAATTGTGCTCAAAACAAAGCTTCACAATTTAACCAGGAACATACAAAATGGACAAACCTCAGTTACCAGAACCCACTTCATATAGAATTATCTGTAAGTTGTTCCTGTGAAAGAAAATATGCAGCCTTGCAGGGCAGGAGAAATACTTATATGAAGACATGAAATAAGTAACTTTATTTAAAAATTAATATCAAATTAACAAAATTCTTAGAAGCGGTAATTATTTTGTGTCTCTGGGTTTTTTTCAGGTGTCACTGGTGTTGGCATAAAGCATGAGGGGGTTTTTGTGTCAGTGGCACTGACAAGCCTTGCATGTGTAATGACAGTATGGGAAGAGAGACAGACAGATAGATTTGAATAGCAATAAGGTGGGTTTTCTTCCAGTGTGAAAAGAGCATGGGATTCATGTGTACTGAGATGAAGTATAGCCTTGCTGCACAGTGCAAATATTTAATGCTGTTCTAACTATCCCTTGGTTATTGGAGTGTGACAGTTAATAGCCGTCAGCTGCCAAATGCAGTGAACAGTTTGGTTCTCTAAAAAGAAAATGAAAAGTTAAAAAATGAAGCCAAGTCAGACTAGAAACCTGCAAATCATAAATGTGCTGTAGCTTAGCAGGCAGATCATCTCCGAAGTTTAGAGCCATGTCGACCTGAGCTGCTTCTCAAGTGAGAGAAGGATGGAGTGCATCTGTCTCCAGGTCCTTGCTTTGCCAGGTACTTGCAGGCAAGTTTTGGCTTGGCTTTCTGCCTCCCAAGGCCCTGGTGCTCCCGAGTGACATTTGTAAAGGAGATTGAGTAAGGGCTGGGATGAAGAAAAGCAAAACATTATCATTATTCTGGATCAAATATCTCGAGTCAGTGGTGCAGCATAAATGCACAGAAAAATGGAAGAGCTCCTAAACTGAGTGTGAGACAAATTGTATGCTTGGAAAGCCTTCCTGTCTGTGGTGCCATGGAGATGGTAACAGTGGAGTAAAATATTGCCCTAAAAGAAGCATTACTGTGGAATAATAACAGCATGTGAGAGAATTTCAAGAAATAGGTTCAGCTTGAAAATCACCACTCATTCTACTTATTTTTCTTATTCGTGCCAGAAGTAACACTTCACTGTACTTAAAATTGCTCCACTTGGAACATACCTATTTTTTGGGTCCCTGGGAATAGTCACATTCCCTTTTTCCCCTGTATATTTGCTGGCTGTTCTTCTGTGATGTTAAGTACCAAACCTAAGTGATTAGAAGGCCATGCTGCCCTGGCTACACGGTGTGTGTTCCAGAGGACAAGGTAGAGCAGGGAGTAACCAACAACCCCCGAAAATCTCTGCAGGCACCTCTGCTGGCTCTAGAGAGTAGATAGGGTGGGATCTACCTACTCTAGAACTGCTGGCCATCTAAAGCAAGAGCAGAGCGGGGGACTGCTGTTCCTTGGCCTTTTCCCTTTTTTGGTATTGTAGGTTTCACAGAAAGGCTAAAGGAGGGAAAAGAAATAACAAACAGGTAAACAAAGCAGCAAAATCTATAACCATCAGTAAAATTACTCACATTTAAATTGCTTTGATCTCAGTTTCTTAATATTTTTTTGAATTCAAGTTAGTGATGATCCTTCTAGTCTCTTAATACTTGTGGTAGATATTGCACAAAACCACATTGCTCATCTGCAGATCCTACACAACCTTTTGTTTCCTTAGGATTTGTCTCTCTCTTGAAGTATTTCCCTGCAAACACACCTCCTGTCCCAGTTAGCTTTATAAAAAGAGTAGGTTTGGGCTTTTTTAAGGGGGGAGGCAATCACAGTAGGTTTCCCCAAAATTGGATTGTTGTCATTTCTGTGGATCAGTGAATTACAAATTAAATGATTGATCCAAATTTGAGTTTAATTTTCAGAGATATCACTTATTGGTGGGACTATTAATGGCACTCAAATAACTTGCAGAATTTTCAGGGTTCTTCTGTCAACCTATCACATGGACAGACCTATTTTAGTCTGGCCTGTCCTAAAGCATAGCCAGCTGCTGTGGCTGTCTTGCAGGGTAAGGACAAAGCACTTTCCTATTCGTCTCCCAAGGTCAGTACAATAACAAACACATTTTATGTCTGATAGTAGAAAGCATTTATCAGTGCAACTTTTGCATTCTGTAAATGGTGACAGATTTCACAATATGAACACACTGGATTTAGAGAAGGCTGTGCTCCAGATACGTGGTGTTTTGTATGTATCATGAATACATACATGATATATTTCACTGCCTAAAAATAGCAGTAAAACAACCTTTTGAGACTTGATGTTTATTATGCACCACAGTGTTTCAGGACAAAGTGAAAAACAGGATTTTAGCATATAACCCAGCAAATTCAGCTTGGAAAGGAAGAAATTAATGTGGAATGACTTGTCATAGTGTGTTTACTATAGAAATTTATGCCAGCTCAGAAGTTAGCCCTTCTACCCCCCAGCAGCAGCAGTAGCAGCAGCTTAAATTGGGCCATGGAAGCCTCACAGAGTAGAAGGATATTTGAGTTTCCCTGAGGCTTAGAGTTCTGCCCTGAAGAAAGCCTCACATATTGTTGTCTCAAAGAAAAAAGATAATTGCAGTGTGCTTGGGTATTAACTTGCACAGTATCAGGTCCAGCTTTGCACTTTGTGTTGACATGCAGAAGTACTTTGTCATCCTGTGCATGACATATCAGCTCACCTCTGCCTGACACAGTGTTTGCTCGTCCCTCTTCATCCTACCTACAAAGTCACAAGTAGTGTGTTTTATTTATCCTAGACTTGGAACTTTTTCCTAATGACCTCATTTTTCTAAAAGAGATAAAGATGGGGCAGTGTGGAAGACATCTGCCCTGTATCATAGTTCATACGTTCTAATAAAATCAGCTTCCCTGAAGACTCACTCACTTTTTGATGAACTGGAGATGGAGGAACTACTCTGTGCTAAAAAGGCCAGGGAGATTTCTAACAATCCATTGTTGCTTATGCCTCTTCCTATGTTTCACACAGTAGTGAGAAATCAACTCTGTTATAGCAGCAGGGAACCCTACGACTTGCCTCTTTTCTTTAATTGGCTTTAATTCTTGTTCTTTAATTTTCCTTGGATATACCCTGCCCTTGTACTAGCCCATCCTGATGCTGTGATATCAAGTAGGAACAGAGCACAGGGCACTGGACATTACAGCCCCAGACTGCAGCTGAGTTGTACAGCTGTTGGGTACTACACAGAGCAACAAGGATCACAAGGGGCTTGTTTACTTTCCCTCCAAACACCACTGGCAAAAGAAAACAGACAAAAATACCTTTTGCACAGGCCTCTTGTCTCTCAGTTCCGCTCATTTCATGATTCTTTTTGGCTGTTCCTTACCTTCCAAATCATAGCTGTGAATATTCATCTTTAAACATAAAGCACCATGGAAGGGGCCTTCATACAGGACTCCCTCTGGCTGCCACTCCTTCTGAAATAAAAAGATTGCAAGAAGCAAGAATTTGAATGAAGGACAAACGTCACATATGCTGTGTGCTACGGAGGACAAATGCTGCATACAAATATGTTTAATTGCTGAGTTAATTATCCCACTAAAGTCTAAATGTTGTTTTTTGGCACTCCCCCCCCTCCCTTAGTTGTTTACTTTTATCAGTTAGAAAATAAAAAATCAATGTCATGAAAAACATAATTATATTCCTACTAATCTGGAGTGTTTTCTCATTTGAGTACTGCAGTCTGATGCATTTTATCACTTTCCATCAGATTATAGCAGTGGAAATTGCCAGCTAAAAGCTATGGCTTTAGAGCAAAAAGGGGGAAGAAGCAAATCCGCCCCAAAGCCGTGTGCCTTGCCAATCAAATCTTATTCCTAATGACAAAGCTCCCGCGATTTCCTTTTTGACAATACATGAATAGCTAGTGAATAATTGGTTCAACAGGACCTTCATCAAAGTCCAAGAGAGAAAGCAGGATATTTCATGTGAATAATTTGGAATGATTGGTAAAGATGAGGCATTATTATAGGATTGCCTTCTGCTCCACAGTCACAAATATGCAGCCTCTTCCTTGTCAAAGTATGAAAACATTTTGTAAATAGTTCTAGCTACTCCCAAGTGGTGGATGATCTTGCTACTTAGTGAAATGACTTTTTGGTTGTTACTGTTTATGGATTAAATGCAATCATTCTTTACACAAATGGAAAGTAATTGAGCTTTGTCTGGGGAGCCCAGCTGTGGACAGCTTGAACAGGTTTTGCTGTAAGCTTGGGGTGTTTCTCCTCCACCACTGCAGCACAAAGGGTAGTGACACTGACACACAGAAACCTGGACCCTGTGACTCTGTGCCCTGGCTCACCCCACCACACTGCTGCACTCTGTGCCACCCACTCTGGGCTGCATAGTACACAAAGGTACATGCATCGGACCATCCTCGATGGTTCTGCCACTGCAGCCTTCCTGGTGGGCAAAAACAACCTGGAAAGCTCAGCCTGGTCAGCAGAGTGAGCACTGCCTGTAGTCATTTACCAGAGGGAATGAGTCCACATCAAACACCCACCTCGATGTGAACTGCTCGATCCTCCCAGCACTCTTCCCCTGACCACATGTAGCAGGGCAGCACAATACAGCAGGGTACTGCCAGGAAAGGACACAGATACTAACATTACCCTCCTGTCAGGAAATGGCAAAAGGAGCACAGATGAACTCAAGATTTCAGGGAATGACCAGGCCCTGGACTGGGAGCTGACACCCTATAAACAAGCTCTTCTTTGAATTGCACATCTGGGCTCCCTCCTCCGTGACGAAAGCCCACTTCTGCCAGCCCCAATGACTACAGGCCATTAACCTGGTGGCCTTGCTTTGGATTTCATATGCCCCTAGGTTTGCCATATGGCATTCTAAACTCTACATATAGCTCAGATTTTAACAAAACTCCCTTTTTTAAAAGAAAGGGCCAATTAATTTCTTTATGCTACAATAACAGATGCTTCACCTCAGTGAAAAATCCTTCAGTGATTCTGGCAGTCCCTAAACTGAGTTGTCTGACTCTAGCCATCTTGGATGGATGTGAGCTCAACATGGGAAACTCAGCAGTAGGGCAGCCATCTCCTAGTCTGTACCCCGGGGGACAGTGAATCCTTCTCTGGTACATCATCCTAAGACACTACCTGCAAAGCTTTAAAATAGTCAGTGAATGCATTAAAATATCACTTTAAAGATAACCTCATAAGGTCATTCAGTCTTGAGGCAGTGCTTTGTTAGTGATGCACAGTGTCAGAGTGTAGGAGTTCAGAGCTTCTTACTGTCTGTTGAGTCTTTTTTAGGTGGAGTTGAAGAGGGCCTTGAGAAGAACCAGTAAGGTTCTAAGTGCCTCCAAGGAAACAAACCCACATCCCAGCTGGACCCTTTCCTAAGAAGTTCCACAGGCTGTGTCACAGTAGGACCATGTTGTAAAGGCAGGTCTCGAGGAGAGCATATTTGATAAGCATCTGGTGAGAGTGTCCGTGTATGTGCCAGTGGACACACATGCCCTCCTGTTCTGGCCTCTGCCTCTTTTGACAGGAGCCAAAAATCAGGGAATTGATTTTTCACCCAGCGTACCCACTATAGCACAGCACAGTTATGCTAATGTACAGAGACATATGCTACCTGCCAGAATCTGGTTAATTCCTGCCAAATTCATGACTGTAATAAATAACAACAGCAATGTTGAACATGATCCTACTCCTCTAGGCAGTGAATAAAACAGCCTTCCCAAATCAGAGGCTGTGGCCCAACATCAAGTGGCTGCAACCCAGCCAACTCAGAGCAGATGAGGAGGCTACGTATACCAGAGGAGATTCACTGCAGGGTAACTTACAGAGGGAGAAGCAACTTCCATTTGCTGTGAGTGCTCATTTGCATGGACAACAGCTAATCTGACCTGTCCCTTTACCATGCTAAGGCTCCTCACCCCACATGTGCTTCAAATGTGGAGCACAACACTACCCCTGCAGGACTAAGAATCTCCAGAGGGTCTAGAGCCTTGGCAGACCATTCTCTGCAGTTTCTGAGTTTACAGACAATGCTCATATTCATTTTCATATCCTTGCAGCCTACTTTTTAAAATATTTACCCCATGCCTTTCTCTTTCCACAGGTCTTCAGGTGGCTGGTCAGCCAAGTGTGTATTGCTGGCATTAAATAGCCCTGTCTGAGAGATGAGAACTGATAGCACTGGGATTGATACATGAAAAATATCAACAAATTCAGGACGTGCAGCAACAGGGAGAGGGATTTCTGTGAACAGTTTGGCCATTCATTAACAAAAAGAAAATATTTGTCATCACTTTTCCCCAGAATGTTTTTACAATGGCAGCTGCTACCTGAGCTGGTATTTGGGTTGCTGAGCAAGTGAGCAGCATCCTAAGGAAATAAACACACAGGCAGGTGTGCAACCATGCTCATTTGCTGCTTTTTGAGGGCAGAAGAAGGGTGATGTAATTAGCAGACACATGTTTAAATTTTTAATTAAGAGTTTTAATGGATTATTCACTGCCTACCAGAACACACATGCTCTTAGTTTTTCACTGTTTCAGGCTGTGTTCCTAAGGAAACCAGGCTTAGTCAGTCATGCTGCTTGCCTGCCAGCCAGCCTTCCTTCCTAATCAGTGTTGAACTCTTCAGGGTTCATGGCAGGCGAACACCACTTTTGTGGTAAAATCATGACTGCATCACAACACAGTGGTAGGAAAAGGTCTAAGCAGCTGCTGCAGGAGTTTAGCAGTAGGCACAAATAGACTTCTTCCAGGAACAGTGGTGAGTCTCTGGCAAAATCAGCTGGAGCAGAGGGAGAAAGCCACGAGAGAATAGAATAGGAAAAAGAGAAGAGGATCCTGATTTGTTGACCACAGCTTCTCCAGACTCACTTGCTGTTCAAAGAGGATTTTTTTTAATATTTTTTTAGTCTCATGCCACTTGCTGGTGCAGTGGTATTCTTTATGATGCCTGTGTGACAGAAGTTGCAATGTTGGTCGGAAGGGCACAAAACTGAAAGATTCACCAGACTCCAAGAGTTGTGAGCGCTACTGCTCACACAAGTTATTTTCTTCTGCTTGTGAATTCATGGCATTTATTTCCAGGATGTCTCTAGCTTTAGAACGGCTGGAGGACTAAGAAAAAGAGTTCCCAAAGTTTCTAGCCCTATCTGCTTATCCCTGAAAGAGTGGAAACAATGTAAGACTATTAATTTTCCTCCTTCCACTGTTCCGTAGTATAAGTGATGCATTTGATTTCAGGATGAATCCACCATTTCTGCTCTTCTGTGAAGGCAAATGGGTTAATGTTTTTGCTGAGATCATCAGTCTTTAAAAGCTATGGAGATTTCGAGAGGAGAATCCTGCTGGGGAGCAGCAAGAGCTGGTGCTCTGCAAGGGAAGGTGAGCTGGAAGCTGAGCATGCTAACACAGCTGGCAGGGCAGGAGTCTCACCAGTCCCACAGCCTCCAAGTGAGCCAAGCAAGGCAGGTCCGGTGAGGGTAACAAGGATCAGGCATGACCCAGTGAACACCAGGCAGATCCATGGTGATAAAGCAGGTCTGAGATCAGGCTGGAAGGCAGCTGCAGGGCAGGGTCTAGGTCCGGAGCAAAGGGCCCAGAGCCAGGGACAGGCATGGCTGTAACACAGCATGAGCTTTAGCTCAGGTGGGGCCCAATGGAAGGGGCTTAGCTTGAAAGCAGCTCCCACAGGAAGCAATATCAGCCAGCAGAGGAGATGGGGCAGCTCTCAGCCCTGCTGACTCCAGGCTGGCCCTGAGCCCAGACAGTCAAACAGCCAGGAGGGGACATGCTCTCAGGGCCCTTATACAGGGCCCTCATCTCTCTGTGTTTGCCCTTGCTGAAGCATAGAATAAGTCAGAAAGTTGCTGTGTGATGTGGAATGGTCCCTGATGGCTTTAAAACCCTTAATCTTCCCTTTTGGATTTAGGCTTGCCAGATATAACTGCTGCTGTTGCCTGGTGGTCCAGCAAATGGTTTTTCCAAACCTATGGGGTCTGAGGAAATCATGAGGCTACTCAGCACCTGCTGGTGAACATTCTGGTGGATATGGGATGGAGAGGACGCTGTCCATAAACACAGTGTGAGATGGATGACCACCTGGGAAGTCCAAGGTGCAGAGTCATAAATACTAAAGCAGAGAAACTGAACAGCCACAAATGAAGCATAATTGTTACAGCTGAACAAAACACCAAGCTCTTTCTTTACATTCAGGTTAAGTGGGAAAGTGATTTCCCTTCACCCATGCAGTCCCTCTGCTCTCAGGACTACACAAACTCACCTGGCAGGTGGACTGGGGTCTTACCTGGGATCTGAGCTCTCAGCCAGTCCCAGCACATCATAAAAAATAAACGAATGGCAAACTGCCAGGGAACTCCTAGCACCAAACTACAAGAAGATTCTTGTCCCATAACTGGGATCTGCATATTTGTCTTGATTGTTTTGATTGTTTTGCTGCAAAATACTTCAGAGAAACTACAAAGGATATATTTGACACCTATTGCTGACAGGCTTTTCTACACCATTCACCAAAGCAATGTTTTGTGTCCCTTCTGTTCTATTTGCTACATGAATTACCCATGCATCAGCACTGTTTACAATCACTTTCATTTTTGTTACTGTTGTTGTTGTTACTCAGTTCATGGGTAATTGTGTTTATTAATTTCTTCCCACCAATTTGCCTGAAGGTGATGCTTTGTCCTGCACCAGCACTGTCCTGCCAAACTGCATCCTGCTCCTCGGGAGATGGTCCATGCTGTTAGCTCCATTCCCAGGATGGCCTAGGGACGGATGAGCAGTTTTACTGAGCTCTGGGTTTCTGTTGGAGGTTCTGCTTAAATCTCAGAGCACAACAAATGCCTAAAGTTCTCTCCCACACTGGTATCTCTTTCAGAGCTGCTCTTTGAAGGGACATGGTGAGTCTCTTGTTCAGACTCAGCACCTGTTGCAAAAGATGCATTTACTCTGCAGCCAAACAAGACCCAGCCTGAATCTGGTCGGAGAAACAATCTTGGAGCCTTAGGATCACTCACCACTCCCCCAAACCTTTTCTGAAGATAAAGGAGTGAAAACAAATGTAGGAGAAGAAATAACTTATTCATGTTATGGAATTAGTAAGGTCCTATGGGAGAATGTTTTTGCAGGTGCTGGGGCTCATCAGTGCTGGTCACTTTTAAATATCACCTCCTAAGGGCACAGGAGCAACAATTCCCAAATGTCGGAAGTCAAACAAGCAAGGCAGAAGGACGGCTTGGCTGAATATGAATCTTTTCTGAGAAATAAGGCAAAAAAGGAAGGTGCATGCCCAGTGGAAGCAAGGTCAAGAGACATGGGAAGAATTCAGCAATGCTGCTTGCCGCTGTAGGGAGAAAATTTATGTGGCCAATGTTCAACTGGAGTTGAAGCTGCCAGAGCTGTGGGGGACAATACAAAGAGTTTTTTTCAAATACATTAATGGCAAAAGAAAGTGTAGAAATATCATGGGGCTGTTACAGCATGAGGATGGTCACCTCACAAACAGGGACAGAGACAAGGTAGTGGTGTTTAAATGCTTTCTTTGCCTCTGTCTTCAACACGGATGACGGACCAAGGGGGTCTCAGTGCCCTGAGCTGGAGCACCATGACTGCAAGAACGATCAATTCCCAGTCAACCCTGAAATTGTGTGGCATCTGCTGCTCCAGCTGGATCCCTATGAATCTATGGGGCCTGATGGGACTCATTCCTGAATCCTCAAAGAGCTGCTGATGTCATCACAAAACCTCTCCTCATGATTTTTGAGTGATCTTGGGAATCCAGAGCAGTCCAGCTGACTGGAGGCTGGTGAACGTTGTGCCAATTTTCAAGGAGGGCAAAAAGGGGGACCCCAGAAACTACAGACCTGTCAGTCTCACTTCAGTGCCTGGTAAAGTTACAGAGAAGATTATTCTGGGAGGTATTGAAAAACACCTGAAAGGCAGTGCAGTCGTTGGTCACAGCCAGCACAGCTTCATGAGAGGAAAATCCGGCTTATCCAACCTGATTTCCTTTTATGACAAGGAAAACAACCCAGCTGATCAAGGGAAGCCAGTTGATGTAATCTTTTTGAATTTCAGTAAAGTTTTTGATACTGTCTCTCACAGGATCCTCCTGGACAAAATGTCCATCCCACAGCTGGATAAACACATCATGGAGTGGGTGTGCAAGTGGCTCACAGGTCGAGCATAGAGGGCAGTAGCATTGAATGGGGTGACATCAGACTGGTGACCTGTCACTAGTGGGTTCCACAGGGCTCCATCTTGGACCCTGTGCTCTTCAATATCTTCATAAATGACTGAGACACAGGACTGGAAGGGATACTAAGCAAGTGTGCAGATGACACAAAACTGGGAGGAGCTGCTGACTCCCTGGAAGGCAGGGAAGCCCTGCAGAGAGACCTCAACAAATTAGAGCACTGGGCAATCACCAACCAGATGGAGTTCAACAAGGGAAAGTGCTGGATTCTGCACCTGGGATGGGGCAACCCTGGATGTACAGACAGACTGGGGAATAAGATGCTGGAAAGCAGTGCCAGGAAAGGGACCTGGGAGTCCTGGTCATTGCCAAGTTGAATGGGAATCAGCAGTGCCCTGGCAGCCAGGAGGGCCAACCATGTCCTGGGGGGCATCAGGCAAAGCATCACCAGCCAGACGAGGGAGGGAATTGTCCCGCTCCGCTCTGCACTGGGGTAGCCAGGGCTAAGGGGTGGACTCAATGATCCTTGTGGGTCCTTTCCAACTCAGCATATTCTGTGATTCTGACTGTCTTCTCAACTTACTTTGAGATAACAATTTGGATTTTAAACTTGTTACTGCACTTTTTTCTGGTAACCTGCTTTGTTTAGATCACTCACATTATTTTAATAGCCCATATATAAACTATATAACATATTATTGCACTTATAATATGTGTGTACATGCATGTATGAGCATATGTCTACAGTTACAGAGAGATGAAGTCATTTGGGTTTTAATATAAACATTGTCTTCTTAGATTTTTCTGTGTGGTACCAGCTTTTCAAGGTCCTGGCTTTAAATAATTATATTAATTTAGGAATAAGAGTGTGTTAGACTTATGGAAGAATGTTAAGACATAAATGCAAAATGCAACTTAGAAATTAAAATATAAGATACATTTTGGCTTCTTCTGTCCATTTTCCAAGCATATGAAGTGGGAAAAAAACCTGAAATAAAACCCCATAAAACCAAACAAAACCCAAAACAAACAAAAAAACCACCAAACTCAGAAATCAGCAGCTGATAAGAAAAAAACACTCTTCCAGGCTGCCTTTCTACAGGAAAGCATATATCAAGAGTTGAAGTGAAAGAGAATAGGAATATTTGGCTGAATTTAAGGCTGGTTCTAATAATAATTCTTCCAAAAGGCTATTTGAATTCTCATAGCTCAAAATGTTTTCTACTTTTTTTCTATGTGAAATTTTATAAATCACAAGGCAATGGACATTGTAAAAAGTCCTGGAAGAATATGGATGAGTTTTCCAGTGTGCATCCCAAACACTGCAAATGTTGTGGACCCTTTAATTTAGCCTTGCTAGCATCAACACAACACTTTCGTGGAATATGGCCTTCATGGAAACTGCTCCCACACTCAGATATTTGCAGTGGCATTTTTGTGCATGGCAAACTCTTGCAAAATGTAAGGTTTTCTTTTCCCTGGCAGTGCAATATGCAAATATACTCCACTGATGCAAAACTGAGCCCACTTAGTGCAGCTTATCATACTGAAATAGCTTCATCAGTGCAAACACCCAGCATCCTCTTACCCAGGCTGTAATAAGATCTCAATGACATATACACGGGTTTGTAGGATCGGGTTATTATTTGTGTAACATTGAAGTCCTTCTCTATCTGGCAGGAAAATGTATGGCACTCTACATGGCATCTATTTATAAAGAAAACTTGAAGATACAATGCATTTCTATATCAGAGCATATAAGCATTAACAGCCCTGACCAGACTCACCTCGAGCCTCCCCACCACCTCACCCCTGCCCAGGAACTCCATTCCAGCTCAGCCCTAGGCTATGCAGGAGGGGTAGTGGTTTCCAGCTCAGCTGCAATGACATCTGTGCCTGGCCGTGGTCCCTGTTTATCCAGACCAAAGCCCATAGGCTGGCATGGAGCATGGACCTGTCTGCTCATCTCCATACCTAATACGGATCCTGCCTGGCTTGCCCTCGGACCTGCCTCATCACCACCAACTTGCCTGGTGAGTCTGACTTTTGGTTAAACTGGGCCCTAATCTTGGGGTCTGCCCTTCCCTGCTCCCTCACTGCCAGTCCTGTGATACCCCTTGGCTGCTGGACTGCAGGGAGCAACAGACCCTTGCTGCCTGCTGACATGGTACTATCGTCTCATTATGTGTGCCCAAGAACAAGAGCACGAAATCAAGGGATGAGTTACAAACTCAAGAAGATTTGTTAATAATGGAATCTGTGTCTTGGCACCCTTGCCACCATTAGGATTGGCCACATAAAATACTTTTTTCTAGTGTGTCTCACACCCTGCTTCAGCAGTATGAAATATAGATCATGAATTAATTAGGCACAATTCAGTTGCACGATCATAAAATTGTTTTTTTTCCCATGAATGGACATAACTCATCTGTCTCTGTCACAAAAGCTCAAATTTTTCTCTGAATTGGACTCAGGGCCTCCTAAGTTTCAGATTCTCCCACTTTAGAGATTTTAAAATACGTGTGGTTCTGATAATCTCAGTCTTTTTTTTTTCTTTTTTTTTTTTATTTTAAATCTGTCTAGTCATAGGAGATAATAATTCTGCCTTCTTAAATACAGCCATAAGGCTTCCTATGAAACAGAGAAGCCTTGTACCTAGAACAGTTGACACACTACTTCTACCCAGCATTGCAGCAGGGGACCAGGGAGCACAGAAACAGAACCACAGGCTGGAGGCAGAAGCCCTGAGGAACCTGCCAGCTCCAGCTCTTACTCAGTTCTTCTGATGCCACTCAGCTGAGCAGCACGTCACATGCAGCCTTGCAATGGCTGCTGTGCTCCATTGTAATTGAGCATAAGGGAAGAAGACAGACTTTTCTGCCTGGCAGAAACCTGTCTGTCTTGAAGTATGTGTACATGATGGAGTGCAGATTTTCTGGACTACTTCTAAAGAAACCTTTATCAGGGGATTCTGGTAGGAGTGGTGCTTCTTGATGAGTATGGGCAATGGTTTTATTTTTTCACTGCGTATTTTGTGAATGTTGCATCTTTTGATCTTAAAAAAAATGCTGTACTAAGCCTCATCAGTTCATAAAGCAGTGTTAAAAAATGTAAGATGCTGCTGGAATCAACTGTTGCTTAAATCCACATGGATCATGCAATGTCTAAAAGCTTCTTTCCCCACAACCTGGAGGAGATGAATTTAAAAACCAAACAAACACACACCCCCTCACCCCTGCTGCTCCTCCAAGGTCAACATGTAGTCATTCAACTCAAGCAGTCAGTCCTGCCTGTAAAGAACAACACACTTAATATTGCTAGACTCATGATGGAGATCACAGTGGTGTCAGTTCTCAAATAAAGAGAAATAAAGGTTCGTGTTCCTGTCCCAAGAGAAGGCAATTGGCTTTGAAGGGCTGTCAATCTAGAAATTTCAAACACAAACATGTACATGTGCCAGCAAAGTCAGTCTTCTGAATGTATGAATAACCTTTCTGCAGGCTGGATAGTGTAGCATAAACCCCTCTGAATGGCAGTCTTCAGCACTACTGAATGTGGTGCTGTTTGTTTGAATCTTTCAGTTAAAAAGTATGTCAAAACAGAAAGATAAGTGGCTACAGGTTGCTTAATTGGCTACTGCTGAGAAATATGGCAATTGCTTACCCAAGATAACCACTTCCAGTAAACACTAATAAAGGAGAAGAACTGATTTAGGACTACAATTAAGGTTGCAATGACTTGAAACACAGTAGAGAAGATTTAGACTGAGCATCAAGAAAAACACTGGAAAGCTGCAAGGTGCCTATTCTGTTGAAAGTTGGGGAAATATTGAGGGAACTTCCACCCAGGTCACCTTATAGTAGCTCCCTGAGTAAAGGGCACAACTGAGTTTCACATTGTTCTGGACCTTCATTTGCACATCATATTTAAGTTCTAAAGAACACATTTAAAGAAGCAGTCCTGCTCAAAGAAGTTAAATTTGCCAGGCCTTCCTCATTTGAATCTGTGTTCTCTGCTTCCTCTCTATGACCCTGTACTTGGAACATTTATGGAACTAAATCATCAACCCAAAACAAGTAACTCCTTTCTTCCTACCTTCTCTCAAAAAGGAGGAAAAAACTTCTGAGAAATTATGAAGAGAATTTTAACTAGATAAAATCCAAGAAATTTCAAGTTGAAGAACATCCTTCTGTTTAAATAGTGGTTAATGCTGTTACTGATTAGAATCACAGTAGTGCCTAGATGTCTTAGCTGAGACTGGGGCAAAGGGATAATGTCACTTGCTTTATACTCTGGAGTAAAAAGACAGCCAAAGGAGGTATTACTGTATCTGTATGACAGAAGATGAAACTCTGGGAGGTTAAGTGACTGACTGATAGGCTGTCTGTAACAAAGACAGAAAATGAAGCCAAAGCTTCTGAGTTTTAGTTTGGTGCTTTGTTCCAAACTCCTTCCCTCTGCCAGGGAGCTTTATTAAGGTAGGTCTCTAAGAAGTTTTGCTGTTATTTGGCCAGTACATTGCTGCCTTTGCAAAGTGGGAACTACAGTGCTTGATCAGATGAGCTTTGTGGCATGAATTGGAGCCAGTTAACGTAGCTGGCTGTGGGTTAATTCCTTATGAAATGAGATTGTTGTTCATGTGTGTCATGCAACTGCACTCAAGAGACCTAATTTTGATTGCTTGCATTACCAGCTGGGAAGTCAGAAGTTTGCAATTTGAAAAGCAAAAGGAGAAATGTAATTTCCTGGACTTATATATGATTTTTTAAAAGCAATTATCCAATGTCTATAGAGTCAACATGTAAACTCAGTGTTAATGCTTTTCTAAGAGGTTAATTGTTATAAGAAGGAAAAAGCTCATATGCAGCAATTGAAATTGAGTGGGTTCATGACTACATTCAGAGCCCCCCTCCCAAGATGAACATCTTCTTTCTAATAATCCTCAGCATTTATACAGACAGGAGGATTTCTGAGCTCCATGTCTACTTCACCAAGAGACAGATTAATAATATCTTCCCTATTTCATAAACAAGAAAACTGTAGCAAGGAGCTTTCAGCAAGTCTAGAGAGTGCCATGCCTTTAAAACACAAAAGATCCTGCTGCCCACTATTGCATTTAGTCTCTTCACCCGTATTATTTTCCATTAGACTCTTTGTCTCTGATAGTTCTAGATAGCTGTGGATTTGAAGCCAAGGAAAGATTGGGGGAAAACAAAACAAAAAAAAGGTAAGTGAAATTCAAGAAACAAAGGACTAGTGGGCTGAGTGGCCAAAGGGATATAAACAAGAATGCTCTTCTTCTATTTACAAATATTAATGATTTATTTTTACAGAATCCTTCTACAGAAGGTAAATTAAAAGAGCTCATTTATTGTCTTTTCTGAAATGCAGGCATTCTTTTTTTCTGGATCTAATACAGATGGAATTATTTTTCTTATATTACTGAATATTCTCCATTTACAGATAACTGTTCAAATACATTCATGTTTTAATTTTAAGCAAATTAGTGTTGAATTAAAAAGTCAACATTTCCTAACAATAAACATAGTTTATTGTGAGTGCTCATTCTTTGAGATGCTGCCTGAATTAATAAAGAGAATCTCTAGTTCCACAAGTTTACAATTTAAATGGTATTTTGAATTCTACCACACCCAGTTCTTACTATAAGGAAAAACTGTAGTATGATAGATGATTTGATAATATCTAAAATAAAATAGAAAATGCATATGTCCAATGCAAATAATTTCCCATTTGCTTAGTCAGTTTTACTACTAATTGAATGGTCTCCTATGTGTCTTGGCATTTGCAATGACAGCATTTGTGAGAAAGTTAGTTTTATGACGTAATGTGGAAATTTATTACATATTTGTAGATTCCTTTTCTGTTAGGTAGTTTGGTATTTGCTTTCTTTTTTATTCTTTTATGTATCCCTTGCTTCCCAGAAAGAGCACTGAGGCCACAGATGAGCTCTTTATTTAACTTTAAATTATTTTAATTTAGTCCAGAGTTTCCAAAGATTAATTATTTGGTGTGCTCTACTTCAGATTGCTTCATTTGCAGGAAATTAATGTTCAGCATTACTTGGAAGTGAAGGAAAATGAACAGATCATTTATAAAAGTCTGTCATTAATACCATATACACATTTTTCTATTCCTAATGACTGGGATTTTAAATCAGCCATACAAAATTAAGCCCAAACATGAAAACATTTAAGGTATGATAGCAAGCTCCTCAGCCAATGGAAACCTTTCACTGGGTTTAAAAGATCAGAGATTATTCCCTGAAGCAGGTGTATACCTTCCCAAATGCATACATGAATATCCCCACCAAAAACCTCAAGACTATTCGGTTGCAGTCACACACCTTGCTCAGACCACAGCAAAGCTGAATGAGGATTGATTGACATTCTGGGTACTACCCTCCTCCTCTCCCCAGGCTGTCTGTTCAGACATAATTACATCTATAATCACTCCCTAACCCGATACAGTTTAGCTTATACACTTTTAAAGTCAGGTCATTTCTAGGATGTCTGAAAGTTCTTTGCACCTTCTGTGGGGCTGCTTCCCTGTAAGCAAGTGACAATCCAGGGGATGACTCACTAGATGCAAGTTAAGCATCCGGCTCCTGTCGAAAAACAATAAAAGTTGATTAACTCCCAGCTGAGCTTTTGAAAATATCCAACTTTGCTCTTAGGCCACACTTCAGCTGAAGATAATGTGTAGAGAATGCTACTAGTTGCAGTGGAGCAGAATATTCATCTTAGTTGTTAGCTCAGGCAGCATGATATCTCACTTAGCAGCAATAAGCTGTGTTAAAAAAAAAAAATAAAAAAAAAAATCTGGCAGCCCAGAATTAACAGAGTGGGTAAAATACTGTGAGGAGTGAGAGAGGCAGTGGTGGATGTTATGGAAAGACACAGGGTCTGATTATCCAGGCGTTGAGAGGGATGGAGGGGCAGGGGGGGGAAAGAGGGGATGTTCTGCAGCTTAATTAATGGAAAGAGGCTTGTGCATCTGACAGCAGCCCCTCTGCAAGGTGAATTCTTTCATAAAGAGCCTCATTCATGAGTTGCCAAGACATCCACGACCTATTCTTGAATTCACACAAAAATTAAAAGAAAAACAACTGACTGGCTAATTTAGCGACTTGCAGGATGCAGCTGGTGCTACTGTTTTCACAAAAAAAAAAAAAAGCCCTTTTCCCTTCCACCTCCTAACCATTCCAGTCTTCCTCCCCACCCCCAGCTATTTTATATCCTGCTGCACCAGTGAGGAGTGTGACAACTCCTGACTTAGCTGGCACTGTGGGATATCGAATAACAAAGAGGAATAATATCAGGATAACAGAGGGGATCTGGCCAGTGCTAAGGAAACAAGCTCACCGCTTGCCCAGGTCTTGCCATCAGCTGAGAAGTAGAACTTCCCTTTTTTTATTTTATTTTAATTTATTTTTTTTAATTAAATAAACAAAGGGCTTCATTATGCTGGATAATGCAACTCTGTCCCTGGCATCTTGATAAATCAACAGCTACCTATCTCATGTACCAATGAGGAGACAGTTTGTGTAGTTCCAAGTGTATGAAGAAGACACTTCATGTTTCCAGCAGTGCTATATTATTACCTTAGTTCTTCCTAGCTACTACTTCACATTCTCACATTGCCTGATACAGAAAAACAAGTTTCTCCTGCCCCCCAAATCCCTTTTCACTTAGATTTTCCTTCCCAAAGGATATTTAATACAAAATCCTTCTGTGTGTGACAATAATTTAAAAACCAGAGTTAGTCAGGTTGGGAGCCCTAATACAAGTAAGCCACTGGCTATTTTTAAAGGAGCATTGAGCAAATCTAAAGGTTTCTGAAAGGGTATTTGAAATGATGTGGTATATTGCCACCTGACTCTGACAGGCGTCCTAGACTAGTTAACAGAGGTGGAGTTGCTCCTGTGCCGGCAGCTATGGGAAGTGACTGAAATGAATTGTTTGTGCAGTCAGAGCTTTATTTAGCAAGGGAACTTCACAACTAATGTGGCCAACAAAGAAACTAAAGAAAACATCATACAGATGCTGCTAAACTCCAGCTGGAGATAGCAGTGTGGTCCTTGAGACCAGTCAAATTCCACTTGGTTCAAGCTACAAAAGGAAAAGACTAGAGTGGACGTTGCTCAATTTTCAAACATTACAAAGCAGACCTAAGGTTTTCTAAGCCTGGGCTCAGCAATTTCAGAGCTGGTTTGCCACACAGGTTATTTTCCAAACTCCCACTCTGAGTGAGAAGGTCAGTGTGCCCGAAGATGCAGAGCAGAAGTCAAAAGGGGAAGTGCTCCAACCAGCTTTGCAGTATGTGAGGATTTCCACTGTCCATTGAGTCAAATGGTGGTGGGTGTGCCTTTCAGTCATATTTCTTGAAGGTCTGGTGCTGTGGTACACCAAGAGTTGGGCAGCATCAGAAGAGTCTCCAAATTATGTGGCTGGTCATTAAAATTTTTTCAGTTTATTAATAGGATTTTTAAAAAATATAGTGGAAAGTGGATGAGAATGGGATTAACAAAAACATGGTCAAGCTTTCTCATACCTCTTTTTCTCCATATTTCTTGTCAATCTTTGACTAATAAAAGATTGCACCAAGTACAAATCTGGAAATTTTCCCCTGGCTAAAACTGAACTAGAATGTAGCACACCCACATCACAGTTGGAAGCGATGAGGATTCATTCAGTTACATTAAGGGCTATCAGAATCCTTGTAGCAGCTCAAAGTAACCTTATTTAGCAAAACTACCTTTGTAGTCTCTTTTATTGACTTCTAAGTACCAAGGATGGCCCTCTTTTCATTGGAAGAGCTCAACAAGTGTGCTACCAGCCTTTTTGGAGAAACTTCCCCCCCCCCTCCTCCCATCTTCTTGTCTAGTTGGCTCTGGAGAAAGTTGTATAAGTCATGTTCATTAAAACAGAGACCAAGAGAATATTCCAGCAGTATGGAGACCACAAAAAGCTGTTGGGAAGCTGTGAAAGGGATTTCATGTGAACTCTAAAATGAATCCCCCTGTCTCATAAACTGACAACCCAATATCCCCAAAGGGAACAGGTGGAGGGAAACCTAAACCTGTTGACAAAGTCAACCGGTAATGATTGGAGAGTTAATTACTTTAGAGCTCACAAAGACAAGCTGAGGTGTTAAAATCGCTCCTGTAAACAGCAGCATCGTCCCCTTTCACCTAGACTAACTAATCACAGCAGGACAGTAGCAAGAAGGCCCTGAGCAGTCCCTGATTATGGCAGCTTTCACTAGCTCTGAGCAAAGTGATCTTTATTCATTTTCAGTTCCATCCTTCGTCTCATCAGCTGCTCTCACAAAGTATTACCTTAAAGGTGTATAAAAACACAAAGCTGCATCAAAGTTCAGTGATGCTGGTTGATACAGAGTCCTGCAATATCCCAGGCCTTCCTCTTGGGATTAGCCTCAAAAACACTACTCTTGCACAGGGCAGCAAAATGCTTCCTATGGTATCAGTGCCTTTTACATGGCAAAAGGAGAAACTTAAATCCAGTGCAGCTATAACTAACAATTTACTGTGGAGCCTAGGTGCTAATCCTTTTTTCTTCAGCAAATTTGTTTTGAGTCACACTTTATATTAAGATTCCATTTGTGAGGTTTAACACAAGATTAGCAGGTGTTTCAATGTAAAGCATGTAGAGTTTAAATACATCAGTAGAGTGTTACAGATGATGATGAGCTATTGTTGTAAAAAAACCCTATTGACCCAATGGTCTCATAACAATTGATTACCACCTATTAAAACATTTATTTATCACTTACTAATCCTTTATCATGTATAAATAGAACCTCCGTGTGCAGTACTGTGAGATATTGTGTATATGAAAGACACTAACTTACAGGACACGGTCATATATAAGAGCCACCTGTTCTTTTTCTGCTTTGCTTTTAGCCTTTTCCTTTGCACTCCTAAATTCTACTCATCACATTGCTTCTTTAACATGTATAATAGTTAATGCACCAAAAAGACATGCCCCTGCTAAAGTTTCAAATACATGTTAACAGGCCACTAGTTTCCTCTCTGTGACTAGCACAGCCACTCTGTATGTGGATCTCTTATGACTAGAGTAGGGCCCTTGGAACTCAGGTTAGCAGATTTCTCCTGAAGACAGCATCCTCTTCTAACAACTTCGCTTTATGCTTTGTATATATCTGGTTGGAGAACAGGAAAAACAATGTATGTTCACTTAACAGAGCTCTTACAGGAACTAATTCATTAAGGATTGTAAAGTGCTTTGATATAGCAGCTTGGTATATTTGCCAGGGTAGAAAGAAACATGTGGGATTTATTATAAAAAGTCACTGTCTCCATCCCTGTGGGATGACAGCTGATCTACCACAAATGCTTATTTCCAAATTACAGTATTATGCCAATTACAACTCCTGAGTTGAGACTGCTATAACATTTACCTTATAATCTGCTAGTTTCACGAATTAAAAAGCTCCTAAATCAGTAAGATGGCAGCAAAAGACTATTTTATAATATTATTCAATTTTATTAAATTTAATAGATGAGACAGCAAATTATCAGAAAATGTGCCCACAGGTTATTCACTTTGTGTGTGTATAAATATATAAATGTATATATTAATATACTATATAGTGCTTAAATTGGGCAGTGATACTCTGTTGTGTGCAGCAATGCAGATCCTCATACATAAACCAAGAACCATTCTGTTTGCATTCAGGGTTACTTTCATGGATTAATCTTTCAGATTAAATTACAATATAAAAGGCTGGGGAAAAAATATCATAAATGAAAAAAAAAAGAAGAGACTGTTTTAGTTCAGAAGGAATATGAGGATGAAGGTTAGGGTTACAGGGAAGCTGCTGGAAAGTGAGCTAAGCAGAAGAGGTGGTATAGGGAAAGAATACATGCGTTCAGCTCATTGGCAGGGACATGCTTGGAATGACTGCAGAGGCCGGGAAGAAACTCGCTGCACTCTTAGGATGACTTTTCTCCCCAAAGTCACTTTTTTCAACAGCGTATGCCAGGGGAGGAAATTTCCAGGTGACTGTAGTCATATATGTCATTATGTGTGGTAATAGAAAGAACATCCTGGCTTTGGTGAAGTCATAGGAAGTGTTGCCAGACTTTGATGGGGGTCAAGACTTTGCCCTCTAACAGCTCCAAAGATAAATAGGGATCTGTCACCATACCAACATGGACAACTATATAATTGTTTCTAAATATGTAACAGCTCCACTAGTTCTAATGGAACTGCATCAGTGATTAAAGCCCTCACAGGGAAATTCTTAATATGGCAGTAATTTCATGCACAAGAATTTTCTTACTGATTTCAAATGAGCGTTCAAACTCTAATTTAGCATTCTTTTTTGTGTACTGATGAATTTGTTCTGTGTATGTCTGGGCTTCATTTAAGCAGTAGTCTCCAGCATGTCTTACACCACTACTACACATGTAGCAACTTTCAGAGTTTGATTTTTGAGAACTGAATTTAACTCAGACCATGCTCAGCCCTTAACTTCTTGCTTTCTATCACTTGTTATCCCAAAATAGTAGCATACATTTATTTTTGGAATAATTATAATGACTTTTGGAGAGAAGGATATGCTTACTACATACACTACAGTATAGATACGCAATCAAATTTATTTTTCCATGGGGTGTGTGTGAGGATGACTATCCTTTAAATAAGGTTATTTATAACGAAAGCAAAGAAATTAATAGAACAAAGTGAAATGAGCCCTAGTACTTCTTCCTACAAGCAGACAGAGGAGAGTAATTTGATTTTAGATGCTTTTTTTTTTTAATATCAAGGACATCGCATGGCAGGTGGAATGGATGTATTCAATGTATAGGTGTTTAGGCAACTGTTACTGCTCAGCAGAATTAGTTGTTGTACTTCATCAGTTTGAGGTGGCCATCAGAGAGAAATCCCCCGAAGTCTGACCATAGAAGACATGTGTGAATTTTATTGCTTACACTAATTTTGTTGATGGCCTTATAACTTTTCCATAGATATTTTTAATATAGGGTTGAAGTTTTTGTCATACACTAAACCAAAAGTATTTCTTATCTAGCTCACAAACCAAAATGCACACAACATATTGGACATTCTCAATTGCATCCAAAGAGTTTCAGGTACTTACTCTGTGTAAAATGCACTGTTTCAAATTGACCTGCACTAAATTCACATGATGTCACTCTTTTGAAGTTATTATTCTGGAAAATAGTGTAATTTACAGTGATAGTGGATCTAAGTTTGCTGGACATCTGGAAGTTAAAGACTAAAACCTCAGTCAATGGTTATGGTATGGTAGATACATGCTGGAATATTATTTTCACCTGGTAGCTTTCTGTAAGTAGGTCATACAATTTTACAGTGCTCTGAAACATCACCACAGAGTTTCCTTATACACCATGTTCAGCAACTGACTCTGAAAAAAGTTGTACTAAACCTTACTGCTTATTATTTTATTATGGAAACTTTGTTCACTTGCTGGTCTACATGCATTACATCATTTAGGAAAGACCTTTGTAATTTATTGTAGAAGGTCATTTTCCACCCAGTCTAAAAGGACAGGTTTTTTTTTTCGTTTTACTTTTATCTTTTCGTCTTTAGGACCAGATATTTTAGAAAACTTTGTAGACGGGCACTTAACGTGACACGTCACGCCTAAGATGTGGCAAAGAGGATGCTGAGGAGACCTCTGAGGCGGTCACATTTCAGGCTGGGGAAGATGGGGAATGTCTAGCAGGTGCCTGCTTGAGTACATAGATGCTCGGGTAGGTAGATTGCCTTTTCCTGCCTTGCGTGGCACCCTGTGGGATGCACCCCATGGTATTTTGTCATGGCACGCTTGGGTGAAAGGTGGTGTTTGCCGCCCACAGCTGAGACAACCCTCACAAGCAGTGTTAAAACTCTGACACGCTGAGCGGCCTTTGGCAGCCCAGCTCCACACAGCGCGGAGAAAACCTTCGAGGGAGCTGTAAGTCCATACCTGTTACCACCACGTTCTGTTAAATACACTCCTCGTAACATCTTGTTACATACAGAAACTCCCTGGGAGGACATCTGTGATTTGTTCCCGCTGCTTCCATCCCTCCGGCTAATTATGGTCGGCGGGAGCACAGCCCGCTTTGCTCCGGGCCGGGGCAGCGCTCCGGGCCCTCGGGCAGCGCCCGGCCCGGCCCGGCCCGGCCCGGCCCGGCCTGCCCGCCGTGCGGCCCCCACCGCCCTGCGGGGCGGGGAGCGGAGCCGGGAGCGGAGCCGGGAGCGGAGCGGGGAGCGGAGCGCGGTCCCCCCGGGAGGCGCCGGGGCCGCTCCCCCTCAGCCGCCTTCCCGCCCTGGGGACGCGCCGCCCCCCAAACTTTATCGCCTTTCCCCCTTTCTCTCCCTCGTCTTCTTCTTTTTTTTTTTTTTTTAATTTTTTTTTTTTTTTGGGGGAAAAAGGTGGGGGGAGCTCAGTTTCCCACTTGCCAACAGCAGATAAAAAAGTGGGGAGGGACCTCTTCTGTCACAGCCTATGTAGATTAACCTTTCAATTAGCTGTTATCAGGTCCTGTGTCTTAGCACCAGTCCCCGCAATCTGCGTCCGCCCGCACCGGGGAGGCTGGAGGTCTGGGTGGGTTTCTGTTTTAATTTCCAAATTAATGATAATTGCTCTCGCGGCTCCCCTCCCCCGCCGAGAGCCGAACGCGTGTGTCTGATCTGCCTGTCCACCTCTGAGTATTTTGGAGTGAGAAGAGGAGCCCCGCAGAGGAGGAGGAGGAGGAGGGGAGACAAGGTATTCTCTCTGTATTCATCTTCTTTTTTCCCCTCTCGCGGAAGGGCTTAGGGAAGGTAACTGGTGCAATCAATCCGCTGGCTGGGGATTCCCTCCACCCCCTCCCCGGCTCGTCTGGCTCTGCTGGCTGGGTCTCTTCAGTGTGTGTGTGTTTGGGGAAGGGGGTGGGGGGAGGCCGTGTTGTTGTTGTGTTCCTGGCTCTGGTTGCAGCCAGGAGAGAGAGCGAGCGGCGAGCGAGAGACAGAGCGGAGCGAGCGAGCGAGAGAGAGGAGCGGCGATCGCGTTTCAGGGCAGCACATTCCGCAGGAACCGCTGCTGCAGGAGCACACACGGGCACGGAAAGGAGGTCACTGCCGGCACAGCACGGGGGGAACCCGCGGCGGAGGTTAGATTCCCAGGAGTTTGGGGGGGGGGGACAGTTCACG
>JAWWEW010000166.1:14079771-14120189 GCA_035583185.1 Anabacerthia variegaticeps | reverse complement strand
GGCGCGGGCAGCGCAGAGCAGAGCGGGGCGGCCGGGCCGGGCCGGGAGCGGCGGCGGAGCCGGCAGCAGGGGGAGCCGCTGCGGCGCCCGGAGGAGGCTCCTCCCCCGCGGAGGTGAGTGGTACCGGGGGGCTCACCTGCCTCCCGCGGGGCACACGCGGCCGCCGCCCCCGCCCCCGCCGTGTGCGTGTCCGCACGGCCTCGCCCTCCCCCGCCCGCCCGCCCGGCCCGGGCCGCCGTGCCGCGGGGGGCGCAGCCCGCGGGCTGGAGGTGCTGCCTCTGGGGTGGCCGGCATGTCCCGGCGCGGGGCCGGCAGCGCTCGGGAGCCAGCCGCGGTCGGCCCCTGTCAGAGGCAACAATGCCTTGGCCCCGGAGTGCGGGCGCTGCACGGCTTCCGCGGCTGGGCTGTCCTGCACAGCCCTTAAGCTGGGCAGGGGAATGGCCCAGCCCGTAACGCCACGTTTGGGAAGTGATGTTCTCGATGTGTGTTCTTTACCCGGACCTCACCTTTCGCACTCTGTCACTTGGCGATAACCCGCTCCGCAAAGAGCAGACGGATACCCACCCCTTCCGTGTAAAATCACTGCCCCAAGAAGAAATGTTTTCAGTGACACCCTCTTTCCAGGTGAACTGCTTGCAGTGAAGATTACCTTCCTGCATTCCTTGATGTTCTCCAGTACCGTATTTTAAAGTGCTGAAAACTTCAGTGGGAGAAGGTGGGAAGGGTGAATTTGGTGTCGTGTTGTGCTGATGCTGTTCCTCCGGTGGCGCTTGCTGCTGTCATGTTGTGAAATGACAAACCAGCTCGTGGGGTATCTCAGAGCACGAGCATTTCCATCAGTTCGGTTCACATGTGCCACTCTTATCTCCACACCCCCAAGTCTTTGGTGTAGTTTTGAAGTTACTGTAATGTCTCCACATCTGTTTCTTTAAAGCCTGTGCAAGTGTCATTGCCCTTCCTTGTTATTATTGGAAACTGTTGTGTAAAGAATAATACAATAGCTGGCTTTATGATCTGAGTAATTTTAAGAGTGACATGTGTGCTGGGAGTCTTTGCCAGGATCTGCTTTCTCCCTGTCTCTTTGTAGGTGCATGTATTTTGTAATGGTGAAACAACTCTTGCCTGTTTTGCATCATTAATTGAGATGGGCTGGAGGGTGGGGAGGAATACAGAGTTGATTAGCTGCAGAATTCTAACTAATGTCTTAGACGAAAGAAAAATGGCAAAAATGGAATGCAATGGCAGTCTTCTCTTCTTCCTCCTACTCTGCTGCAATCCTTACCTGACCCTGATGCTGCAGCAGAGAGCTGGCCTGCTGCTGCTTCTCTTGAGTGTGTGCAGAGCGGGTAGGAGGGAGCAGGATGAAATTGTGCTTCACAGGTCACCCTCAGGTTGCACAAGTTCCTGTCATCTCCCTGCACTGTGTCCTCTTCCCTTACCTTTTATTTCTTCTGGTTTTTTTCATACCTGTGTTAATCTCAGTTTTTAAAAGTGTAACTCTGTTTGCATTTAAGGCAGCCAAAGAAGGCTATTCATTAATTTTTCCATGAAATTACTTGAGATTGTATTTTGTGATACTTATGTAGTAACTTTGTTTTGTTCTTGGAGAAGAGAAGCACAGCTTTTTTTTGTTGCCGTTTTTCTGACTACACGGCTTGTTTTCACAATCTGGATCACTTGGAAGTGATTCTGGGTACTAGTTCAGGCCAGAAAAACACCTTATTAGAGGATTATAGGATTACTGATGACACCTGAGATTGAAGTGTTCAGTCAGTGCATTCTTTAATTATAATCAGCTGTGCAGTAGGTGTGTGCTTAATAAAGGACATATTTGCATTCGTTCTAAATCCCAAGCTGCAATTTTGCAACTTCTTTGTATTTATCTGATAATTTATGATCTGGGTACAGAGACAAGCCTTGACTAGAGATGGCTTTTAATGTTTTAAAGGTAATGTGTTGTATTTCACCCTCTGAATGCTTATGTTCTGCAGCTCTTCAGTAGCAGACTTGTTACCAGTCTTGATCAGTGCAGTCAAACTTTCTCAAATGCTTTTATTTTCAAAGGAATACACTACAGAGTAGAAGCTGAAATATGACAAATTATGTAGAACTTAATGACTGTGCTGATAAAACTTGAAAGTTGTCCTGTGTATTTAACAGGATGAAGAATCTAATCTGTGATTGAATGGGTACTGTTGAGAGTTTGATTAAAAGTTAGTTAACTACAAGGGGAGGAAGATTAATAAATAGACATGAGTGCCTGATAGCAATCTATAACCATTTCTTTACCCAAACAGCTTTTGAGGAAATATCAATTTTAGTAATCACACTTTTTATATTAAATGATACATGTCCACCTTTTTGTGCTTGTGGTAAAATTACTGAACTTAGTAACCTGAATGTAACTTTGAACTTCTGTGTGCCCCCTCATGTTGAATCTTGAAAGTTTGTTTCTAAACCAGTTTGTTTTGTGTTTATCCAGTCACTTGGAATGTAAATGTGTGTATTTCTCTATTGCCAAACTCGGATCAATCTGTCTTAACTTGATTGCTGAAAGACCCACTTAATTTATAGTTCACGATCACTCACCTGAATTATTTTGCTGGAAAAGATGTTAGCAAGAGGTTATTCTGAATTTTGCATATGGTCGTCCTTATCATATCAGTCATGGAGGTCAGGGTGCTCCACTTCAAGTACGTGTGCACTCAAAGTGGCAGAGTAGCAGAGCCTTTAGATTGTGGGGAAACAATTGCAAACTCGAACTGGATGTGCTTTGCATAACTTCCTAAGACAGAACAAACTTATATGCTGTTGGAAGTTGCGAATTTAAGATGTCTTGATTTTTTCCTCCTGAAATATCCTGTCCTGCATGTTGGAAACATCATGTTCCTGCTGATACATTCTATTAGTGTTGATTTAGTAGGTGCTACCATGCAGGAGGTTGTATTACACGTTGGGAGTTTTAAGTAAATAAGTAAAAATTCAGTTCTGAATGTATATGGCTGTGAAATTCCTGTACCAAGCAGCAGACTTTATATGAAGATACAGGTTTATGCTAACCTTTTGCCACAGTCACTGGCCAATAAAAATTCCTGTAACCCACACATTACAGCATTTATACTGAAGTGTTCATTGGTGTCCAGGTGCTTGGAACAGACCCTATACTGTGTGTTCTGGAATGTAATGGAAGTGAGGTGGTTGCTTGTATGAAATGTAATACAACAGTGCTGCAGTAGATGTAAAAATGAGGCAAGTACATCTGACTCAGCAAATGCGGTGTTCAGCATTTAATTAAGTTGTGACTGTCTTAATGAAGACTCATAGTAGAACAACCTAAGTAAATAATTGTAAGGGTAGCTTTCTAGGAATTTGGGGCTTTATATGTAGCTGCAGAGAACTTCCAAATCTACAGACAGAATGTGTAGAGTAGTCTAAACGTGAGTCTTCACTACATAGCGAGTTCTGCTTTGTTGTGTTAATGTATTTTCAGTGTCAGATTTGTGAGAGAATCTGTAGAACTCATAATACCATGGAAACTCTTTTCTTCCCTTTATTTGTCTGCATTTTGTAGCTACAGTGTTATTTTGGAATTATCTGAAAACAGTGAATATAAACAATTCTGTTAGGAAAAGAATGGCTTTTGCTAGCTGGAGTAAATTAAAACGTCTGTTTACAGAACAAGTTATTGTTTGATTACAAATACTTGAAATACACAGAACTGTTATCAAATACAACTTCCATGAGTATGGTCTGGAAGCAAGAAACAGGATCCAATCTATGTAGATCAGTAGGGTTCAGAATGTGAGTCATTTAAACATTCAGGCCCTACATTTGCATCAGGAATGTATCTTTTCAGACTGGTAGTCAGCTGAATTTTCATATTTATAAATCTGAAAATGTTTAAGCTTTAATCAAATTCAGGAAGGACAAGTTCATGAAATGAATAAATATTTTTGCTATTTGGATATAAAACAATTTTATATTCACCAGTAACCAGCTGCTCCTTCGTTACTAATCCTGTTGTGTAGGTATAATAATGTGTGAAACATGATCTGGAGTTTATATTTAAAGACATTTTTGAGGCAGTAGAGAGAGGAGAATGTACGAGACCAAAAGTGGTTTTTTGTACCCATTGTCTTTACAGTTGCAGAGAAATCTTTTTAATAATTTGAAAATAATTTAGATTGCTGCATCAATTCAGGTTTTTTCCTATTTATAATTTACTCAAGTTTTTAAACATGATTGAAATGCAAGATGACTCAAATACA
The DNA here is from genome assembly GCA_035583185.1 of Anabacerthia variegaticeps. Classification (NCBI taxonomy): domain Eukaryota; kingdom Metazoa; phylum Chordata; class Aves; order Passeriformes; family Furnariidae; genus Anabacerthia; species Anabacerthia variegaticeps. The sequence continues at coordinate 14,115,921 of JAWWEW010000166.1, read as the reverse complement.
TGAATAAAGATGAAGTCCAAGGCTTGTGTAATTATAGGTGATACTGTTAGTTATAGGCTGCTTGCCATAGCTTTTTCAGTGTAGTTGCAGATTAACTAATTTTAGATTTTCCTGTGAAACTGGTGAAGCTTCTACTTTACAAGGTAACCCATTTATTGAGAATGAAAATTTTCCTCTTCTATGTTTTGTTTTCTTTTGATTCAAAGTAATTATACAGTTCTGTTAGTGTCTCCAAAAGTTCTCATTCGCATTTCATGACGGAAAAGAGTAATCTCACATATATTTGTTTATTCATTTGGCAACTGCTGTCTCAGTTTAATTTGTCTGACTTTCTAAATTTTTTTTAGTTTTTTTTCTTATATTTTCCTACAAAATGAATAAACTTCCAATCAAGATTTTCTTTAACGTTTCCTAAGTAAGTTTCTCTAGCCACTGAATTTTCTATTGGAGTGATGTATTCCATAGTAAGTAAATAAAATTGTTTGTTAAACTGTGAGTCACCAAAACACGTTTCGTCAATATGACCTCTTTATATGTCTTCATGCTGACAGCCTATTTGTGTGAAAATGCCTCCTGTCACTTTGTTTTCATTTCTGTTCTTAAGAGTTTGTATCAAAAATGCCTCTGTACTGCACCTCTTAAATGAGAAGTACCTTTGTGATTCCTTTTGATTTTGTAGGGTACCTAAGTATTAATGAAGGATGTAATACTTCTAACTTGTTTCTGATATTTTGGTTTGTGTTTTTCTGAGTCGTGTGACTGACGTAGTGTGACACTTAAAGACAGCATACTATAAGAAATTACAGTGGTTAATAATTTGTTTCATTGGTTGGGGTTTGATTTTTTTGCTTGTTTGCTTTTCTAGTGTGTGTATAATCCATACAGAAATGACTTGTGGGCAGTTTGTTTTAGAGAATATTTTCATATCCCTGGCTGAATGGAAATTGTCCAACAAGTCAGTAGTAGGTTAAGTGTTGGGGTGATGGAATCTTGGAAAGCTAAATCCACTGTATGTTATGAGAAGTAGAAGGATTTCGTGGTGACTTGTTTGGTGTGGGGTGGGAATTGGCGAATGTTTCGTATAATCTCATAAAGATTTTTCCATACTGCAACATCTACAATGTGAATACATGTCTGAATGTGTTCTGTTTCTTTTTAATACTTCACATTAACTGTATTCTCTCCCTGCTTCTTGTTTTTTCTTTTTAAAGGTTGCAACAAACTTTATTGTAAGGACATACCGGTATCATCACGGATGAATCATTTCTACCATTCCATAACAGTCAAGTAATTGGAAGGTTCAGCCAGCAGGTATTCCCTGCCTTTTCCGAGTCCTCAGGGTGGATATTTTTGCCATGCATCCCAGCAGAGTGTGGAATCCTTTCATTTGTGTTTGAGGTGTGAACAACCTCTGAAAGATCTGCTAAAAGGATAAGGAGGAACCTCTATGGGTAACTCTTGGCTGAAAACAATTACTGGTCAACCATGGTAAAACTTGCCAACCCTCTTTATACGGAGTGGATTCTAGAAGCTATACAAAAAGTTAAAAAGCAAAAGCAAAGGCCTTCGGAAGAGAGAATATGTCATGCTGTTTGTGCTTCCCATGGATTAGATAAGAAGACTGTTTCGGAACAGCTGGAACTTAGTGTTCAAGATGGTTCTATTCTTAAAGTTACTAACAAAGGTCTTGCATCCTACAAGGACCCAGATAATCCTGGGCGGTTTTCGTGTGTTAAACCTGGCACTATTCCTAAATCTGTTAAGGGATCTAGAGGAGCTTGTAATGAGCTTCGTAATGTGGATTGGAATAAACTCTTGAGAAGAGCAATTGAAGGGCTTCAAGAACCTAATGGCTCCTCCCTAAAAAACATAGAGAAGTATCTGAGAAGTCAAAATGACCTAGCAAATATTTTCAACAATCCTGCCTTTCAGCAGAGGTTGCGTCTGGGGGCCAAACGTGCTGTGAACAATGGGAGGTTACTGAAGGATGGTCCTCAATATAGAGTGAATTATGGCAGTTTGGAAAGCAAAGGAGCTCCAAAATACTCCAGCACCTTCCCAGCTTCTCTTCCACCTGTCAGCCTTCTACCCCATGAAAAAGACCAGGTAAGTCTGAAAAATGAGAGCTAATGTAGTAATCCCAAAATTGTTCCTGTTGTTCCTTGTTTATTTACTTAATGCAAAATAATGACTCTCCTTGTGCTTTGTTTACCCATTTAAATGTATATAAGTAAGGATGCATGTCCAAGATCCATACAGAATCAGTTCTGGTAAATGAAGTTTGCTTAGCTCCCTGTGTCCTGTGGTTCTGCATTGGAGAATTTACTCTGTGGATTTTTGCTAGATGAGCAGAGCAGCAGGGAAGAGTACAGCTGTATGCTCTTTTGTGGGTGTGAAATTGTTCTGTCCTGGTGTAGCTGAAATCTGCAGTGTGATTTGATTTTGGCGTTTTACTTCAATTTTCTGCCTGGATATACTGATTTTCTTGTGGTTTGAACACCACCTGAAATGCAGCTGGTTGGATTTCTGATTTTTGAGAATGTTAGAACTATTATTTTTAATGATATTTGTATGTAGATAGTGAAATTGCAATTAGTAGGAACTGGAGTTAATGCAAATCTTCTAGGAAGAGAAGTGAAGGTGTTAAGAGTGACAGTTAGAGCTAAACTGCAGGATCCTCCTCCTGTGTCAGTTTTGTTGGACTCCTCACATGGGTTTGTTTTTGCTGTTACTTGGATGTTGTTTTAAAGTTAATTGTAAGTTTAAGCCTTGAGGGAGAAAGGGCCATCAATTAGTATTTTGTTTATGAAAGGATAGTGTCAAAGACATGTCTGCAGGCATTCTTTGATCATTTCCCATTTAGTATGTTGAAGTGTGTTTGGAATTTTCAATGTACTTGGGCAAAAAGTTAGCTGTTTTAGTCATTGTCTTACTTAAGATACTTTTAAGTTCATGGTTTGGTTTGTTTTTTTGGATTTTTTTTGCCTTCTGAGTGGTCAAGTTTGATGGCAGTTGTTTTAGACATGAAATAATCCAGACAGCTTTGTCATTGTTGAGGTGCCATCAGTGTCTCCTAGAAACTGCCTGATCGTTTTCACTTGTCTTTTTTCTTTGGCTGATTGTAAGATGCTGGAGGGTGCTGAGTATAAAGTGCTTGTGTTAGAATTATTTAGTGAGGTATACAAAAACGGTTGTTTGTGGAACTGTCAGAGGTGACACTACAAAGGTCAGTAGTTGTAACTTGATTTTTGTGAGCTTCTCTAAATAGCTGTTAAATGATTGTTTTTGTCTATGGGTATCCATTTCTATGATTGGACTTCTTGGGTATTTGAGGGATGCGGGGCTTCAAGCTCTGTAATCAGAATGGAAATTCAGAAGTGCTACATACTGTGCAATTACTGCTGTAGCCGTACACTATAAACATTTAATTACTTGTAGTGGTAAAGCTGTCTGTTTAAGTACTTTCAGAGTTTCTGCTGTAATTCGGATACTGTAATGGCATTAAAAATCGGGAAGCTGGAGTACCGAGCAACCAAAATAGCATGAATTCTGTGGAAACAAAAATCTCTCTTGTTAGGCTACCTACTGGGACTGGCACCCATTGCAAGGAATGTTAGTTGGGTCACGGTGCTGAAAAAGCCATTACTGCCATACTGGTATAGGGATAAATCTGTCTTCTAGAAGTTAGCCAAACAAATCTGTTCTCCAGCAAGTGCTTTGGCAAGAAATAAGCTTTCATTTGGGTTCCTCAAAATTAGCAGTGTGACTTGCGTGTTTAAAAACTGTTCAGCATACACTTTTCTTCCTGACAAAAATAGTTTTGATGAGAGGTTGGTGAATCAGTAGTTGCATATTAGTGCAGTGCACCATTTAGTTGTACTAGTTGTAGCCCAGGTTACTGGATAAATATATAGAAACTTGTTTTAAATATGTGATTTTTGCGGTTCTTCAATGTGTGGCTTTAAACACTCTTAAGGGTTAGTTTTGAAAGTAACCATACATAGGTTGTCCCTGTTATTGGAATGTGACTGCATCTTCATTTGAAATTGATGTTAATTCATGAATAAGAAGAATGACACTGCAAGAAAACTGTTAGGCTATTTTTATTGTAAGTCTTTAATTGACAGTATGGGGCATGTCAAGATTATTTATTCAGATCTATATGATAAATGTATCCAACTGGCATATCTTGGGAATGGCTAATACTTGAAGGGATTGGGTATTTTAAAGTTTCTTTGTCTCTTTCTATACCTAGCACAACTAAGAGATGATATTTTGTTGTTGTTTGCATGGCTAATTTTGTATGTTTGGAGTCTTTTTTTCCTGTTTGTTTTCAAATGCTAGAGGTGAAGTTCTAGTATCTCTTCTGATGACTTTCCTTGAGGAGAAGGACAAATGGAGGGATGTGCAGAAGAAATCTGTTTTGATGACTGTGGAAGTTTGAGTGATTTTGATTATTTTTCTTTTAATTAACATGTCATCGTGGTGAGACAGTTAAACAATTTGGTGCATTAGAAGTGCATCAGAGCTCTCTCTTTGTCAGTCTGAACATTCACACTCCTAGTACCAAATGCAGACTCTGAACCTTTCTTCCTGAGGGAGTCAAAGATGATCAGAAGAGATATAGTACAGCCTGTGTGGGGGAGGGTGGTTGTGTTGCTTTGGGTTTTTTCGTTGTTTGGTTTCAGAAATTCTGTTTTTGTTTGTTTCCACTACACACCCAAAGCATCAGAGTATGTAGCACACTGAGAAGATGGTACTATTGCCATGCAGTGCCACTGAAGTGAGTTTTGCAGACCTAATGCTTTGACTGTGTGTGAGTGTTTTGCATTCTATGGAATGCTTGAAAGAGAGAGTTGATAATACTAAATCTTCCTCTTAGTAGTGATGATATGGAGCTGATTTTCTTGTCTCCCTGTGAACTCAGTGATCCAATTCAACTAGATATAGTCCTCTTGTTTTGTTAGATACAGAAATAGCTGCAGTTAGTTATGGTAATACAGTTTGTATTGCCATGTTTCCTCCTCATCCATAGGCCTGGAAGAAAGCATTTTTGTAAAAGTGGTATGTTTCCTTCAAGTGTTATCCTGACCCTTCTGGATTTGGGCAAAGGTATGCCAACTGAGTTAGAGCAAGAGGAAGCAAGCATTGCAGCTGTTTAAATCTCTTCTTCTTCCATCCCTCTCCATTCCGTAGTATGTGTGGACGGTTGCTTTTCCACCTCTGTGTGAAGAGATAAAAGTATGAGGCTTATGGAAGGACAGATCCTGTTGGAAGGTCAGTAGCTAGCAGCAGCTATGTGGTGTCTAGGCTGTACATCATAAATGTAATTAAGAGTAGAAATTATATTTCAAAAGGACTTTCATATTATCCAGTGTATTCTGGTGGTTACATTGAGGTCTTTTTTACTTCCTGAACTCCCCCTCCCCTCTCCCCCAAAGACCCTCAAACAAACAAACAAAAAAAACCAGAAAAGCACACACACAAGAAAGCAAAAAAAAGAATTAATTTTTTTGTGCATCAGCTTGATCTCATGCACTTCACTATATTGCAGTGCATAGTTAAATGGTTTAGCTGCTCTTATGTGCTCTTCCTTATGTTCAGAGTATCTTGCACAGATATCTTCTATCACACTTCACACCTTTTGTCACCCGGTATTTTCTGAAAAGAGCTATATCAATATGTTAACCAGAAAATGCAGTGTAAAAACTAGTTACATAGTAGGGAAGGATATGAACCGAGAGGAAAATTGAGTAATACTTAGTTTTTCTATAAGCCTTTGAAGCATTAAAATACACTTCTGGAAATGCAGCAAAGTGGTATTTAAAAGTTAATCTTAAAAAGGGTGTTTAATTTATCTTTGATGGTGTCAGTTGTAGAATGGCAGTATTGCTGGTGTTTTCTGACTGTGGGCTGTATTGTTTCCTTTTTTTCTTGTCACTTGGACAAGCACTAGGAAGGTTCTGCAGTTTGGGAACTGCATTAAACCTACTAGGTCTTAGGAGTTAGCCATCTCCTGAGCACAAATGCTGTGTGACTGTGAACTTGAAGAAACAGATGTTTGTAGGCTGTAGGCACCTTCTTATTTGCTTATTTTTAAATACAATTTAAAAGGGTAAATCCATCTTTAAAAGGTGAAGAGGCAGTGGCCATTGTAGCATTTTCATAGGGCTGTGGGAACGTGTAGTGTGTCTCAATTACATCTTTGCTATCTTGAGAATAATTAGTACTTAAACTTAGAAAAAAGCAGTTCAAATGGAGATTGCTTGGTCTTGGTTCTCTTGAACACTCTCTTGAACAACTCGGCAACTGTGGTTTCCGTCTGATTCTTGGCATGAAAATTTTTATTAATCCTCTTTCAGTTTGTCTTTCTAAGCTGACTTTCATGCAAAACCGTAATTGTTTTATTAATTTTTCATACCCTCAACTCCTATTTAATTTTGTTTTCACTGGCCTACGTACATTTAGCTTTTCAAAGTGTAACTTGGCATGGGTGGAATTTCAGTTTTCTGGTATGTAACTTGTGCCAGTGCAGACACTGGGTGTTCCTCCTTCTGTCTTTCAGGCAAAGGGCCAATCTATAGCGAATTGCTTTTTTGGCATCCAGGCTCCTCCTTGCTCAGTTTTTCAGCTTCCTGCCTTCATGTGGCTAGGCAGCAAGACACTGTTGGTTGAGACTTCATATTGCCTCTGTCTTCTAGACTTTCCACTGTGAAGAAACAGCTGGCTTTACATGGTGTCTGTGCTTCTGAGGGTGAGTCTGAGCACCAAAATGCAGTGATGGGAAAGTTCCTATAAGAGAGTCTGCAGTGCTACAGTTGAAGAGACTGTAGACAAAGAAATGGAAAAGACATCTTGGTTAGAACTTTGTCAGTCCATAAAATACTCTTGTCCTCAGACACAGCCTGTGTTTCTCTCCTCGTAACATCTTTATGGTGACAAAAGACTGTGTGGAATGTTAGCATTACTTGACAGACAGTAAGTCTCATATTTGTGCTTCTCATTATCTCAATTCACAAGATACCTTTATTTCTTGGAATGGTGGCCCACACCTTTCTGTGTGCAGCTCTGTCCTAGAAGTTCTGAGATGATTGCTATGTTCTGCCACTTTCATGTGTGTTTTTGCTGTTGCTGCAGCTTCTGAAATGCTAAAGGTACCAATTCTATGGACAATCCAAGCAAAGACTTTGAAATGGATCCTATTAACTCGTGAGATACTAGAGCTTACCAGAAATTAAAGAATGATTTAGTCCATCTTTTGACCACTTAAAACTGAAGTGGAAGTCTTGTCATCCTGTATTTTGCAGATACAACTCATGCCACTGTAGAGATGAATATATCTGGCTTTGGGGGCTTTTTTGTGTTTTACGATTCAGCACATTTGGATCAAACCAAGAAGAGTGCTTGTAAAAGTTGTCTTGCATTGTATGGTGGGAGGTAAATTAAATACTGCTGTTTCCTGAGTTAGATTGGTCTACTCCTTCGTAAGGCAGGGCAGAGGTTAGTTTTCAATTTCTGATGTTAGTTTATGCAAACAGGTCATCTATTTGTGATATTGTATAGAACCATGAGAGAAGACCCTACTCATTCTATTTTTCCCCCCAAAGCTGGGTATTCTGAACATAGTTCTGTATGGTGTGCACATGGTTCTTGTTTACTGCAACAAGTGATTCCAAACCTTATACTGCAAGCTGTTTAATCCTAAGGCTTGCTAAAATTTGATTCTTTTGGTAGTTTTCTTCCAAAATTAATTGGTGTCATGTTCTGTGGTAGATCCTGTATTGAAACTGACAGCAGTGAGTTAAAAAAAAATCCTCTGTAATTCTATTGGTGCTTATTCATCTATGATATTTCCTGTGAAATCTTCCATCTTAACTGGGAGTGGCATTTGATTCCTAAACTGCAGTTAGAGGATTTACTCTTTGCATATTTCTTCCCAGACTAATTTCAAGTCCAGACACTGGGACTTTATGTGCAAAGTATAGTGGAACAGCAGTCTTAGGGCTTAGCCGGTGGCTGTAGAATTTTGAGTGTGATGCACATCAAATATATTATTTCCTTCAGTTACAAAATCACTTGTGTGTGTTTGTTGTTTTTCCTTATCTTATATCCCTCATTGAAGAAAATTATTATTGGTGTCGCATGGATTTTTCTGTGGCTTTTTTTTTCCTCTCCAAGTTATTTGTGAAGAGCTTAAAGTTTCAAATGTACAGGCACAGACAGCCTTCTTGAAAATAGTGTGACCTGTTACAGGGATGTCAGTGTAGGCAAGTCCAGCGCTGCTGCACTTAGTTCTGGGTTTGTGTGGATTACTGGGACTTCAGGTTGTGCTGTAGGTAAGATGTTATATAAGGAAAAAGTTCTTGAGGTGAGGGAAGCTGCAGACTTGTAAAAAGACCTCTACGATCTTTGAGTCCAACTGTTAACCTAGCACTGTAGTGTTTGCCATTAAATCATATTCCCAAGTGCCATATCCACGTGTTTTGTGAACACCTCCAGGAATGGTGGTTCAAGTGCTTCCCTGGGCAGCAGGAAGTAGTTACAAAGAGTACAGTCAAGATAAAATTGTCATCAGTGTGTGGGACTGTTGTGTTAAAGCACCTCTTCCAGCACTGTATATCACGTAGTTATAGTGAAGAAGTCTGCTATTTCTCAGATGGCAAAAGAACGAGAGGTAACTGCCACAAGCAGCATCAAGGGAAATTGCATATAGATGAAGGAGAAAATCCTTTGCAATGAGGATGGAGAGACATGGAACAGGAACTTGGAGTGGCTGTGGAATCTCCCATCTTCTGAAATCAGGAAAAATAACGACTTTTAATTTTAAATACCGGACCTGGAAGGCTGGGTCTGGAATCTGCTAGGGTTTAAGTTCTACCATTATGTTGTGTGGATTCGGATTCCTTAGGTGGTGCCGCTTGGGGAACTGTTGTCCTTTATATTGATCTGTGAAAATGTGAGTAATGCCTAACTTGGAAATACTGTGAAATTCTCTAAAACACTTGGGATTAGTGGATAATGAGCAGTAGTTAGCAAAGACATTATACAAAAGTACAGTTAAAGGGTGATGAAAAAGTCGGTGTTTGAGCTGAAAATATTCTGAAGACCAAAGTAATCTGTTTTAATTACTGAACTTAATAGGAGCTAGTTAACAAGTTCTTTGCTACTGTATTCATCCTTTCTGTTCCAAATTTAAAAGACAGTCATCTTTGGTTTCCTATTTTGCTTTTTTTTAATTTATTTTGACCTCTGAACTACTATACCTGCTGTAGGAGTCAATTTAACAAGAATATGTTAATGGTAGAGGAACAGTCCATTGACTCCTGCAAGTAAATATTTGGTTTTCATTCCGTTTATAAACATGGAAGTTACTGTAATGGGGTTATACATAAGCATGGTATTTTTTGATCTGAATATTTTTGCTCTGCCTTGTACTGTCCAGCTCTCTCCCCTTTCCTCTTTATCCAGGCATGAAAACTGAACGTCACTCAAAACCTTTTAATGTAGTTTTGCTAATATTAACCACCTTTAATATTGGAAAATTGTATAGTAAAAACAATGCCTGTCTGTTTTGACATGTTTGGCATGCATTCTGCTGATCTAGCAAAGCAGGTTTTCAGATGTTACAGATGTTTACTGAAGGTCTAAAAGTTATAGACAAGAAATGACTAAGGAAAAGCACTTGCAGGGTAGGTTCTCAAGTCAGCAGCATGTGCCAAGTGCATACAGGAAGGTCAGTTACTGTACTTGGACCTGTATATATTTAACTACATGAAAAAGTACTGGACCTCACCCTCTTAGAGTCCAGTAACTGTTCTGTGCCTAATTGAAAGAATTTCTCTTGTTGGATCACTTGACCTACTTGTCTACTATAGCCTGAGAAAGGAAATTGTTGGTACTTAGGTCAAATAATTATGGGCTTTGCCCCTTGGATTTCATATGATGATGGGCAGTTGTTTTCACTTTATGAATTTGTGCACTGTGTTTAAAAACCTGTGAGTAGCTGCTTGTCTTGCAGGCATGTGTTCAGCTTTTCAGCAGAGAGTTGCAGAAGTCTTTTCTGATCTGAACATGAGATGGATGGTTGGAGTCTTTTATTTGGAATAGTAAACCACTGGAGGAATCTTTGTCTGTGTTCCCAGCTTCCTATAGTGCTTTGAACTCAAGATGATACTTCAGTTCTGCCTGTGAATTTAAGAAAATGCAAATTCTATTAAGCCCAGGACTGACAGATTTTGTTTTACATCTCCTGGAAGATACTAGTCATGGGAGAGGGATGTACTGGAATTTTGTTTGGTACCTCTCTTTATCAGTGAAATATCTGCCGCCTTAAGTAATGTTTCCAACATGTTTATTAGGCACATTCAGCCTGTTATAGAAAAGGTATTGATAATTTTCAGGATTAGACTAGAAGTAAAACTGGCTCATCTGTTCTTATGTTAATAAACCTGCTGGAATTGAATTAATAAGGGAAAATTATTCTGGCAGCTGGAATCTCTACTCTGCCTAAGAAAAAAAAAAACCAACAACAAAAAAAGCTGGATGTTCAGACCTTATTGTATGAACATGTCATATAAGTCTGTATGCAGTTTTAAACGACATACGGTCTGCTACCCTTAACCAGAATATAAATAATTTTTATTGTTTCTTATTCAATATTGTCTTTGGATGTATTTTGAAGACACTTCTAAAAAACTTGATTTTCTAGAGAAGAGCTTCTAATATAGAGGGCAAGGGTTTTCCATTTCCTGATCTCTATATGGTGGTAAAATTTTAATTTGTGTGATACTTTGCTAAAGCAAATGTTTTGCTAAAACAAATGAATTTCTAATTTTTTTAGAGCTTTTATTTGAAATATACTTGTAAAGGTTAGTGCCTTAAAATTTTGTATTTGCTCCCATGTAGCAGGGGAGGGAATCATAAAGTAGTTTTGGTAGCTAAGTGGTTTTAACTTGAAATATCTTATTTAACTTTTTTTTGTCAAAAATACTTAGTATTTAGTAGAGTTGTGTCCTAGTTTTCAGTTTCAGACAAGAGTCTTAATAGGAAACTCTTTCCTCTCCCCACAACACATGAATTTTTACTTCCCTGTTACTGATATCATTGTGAGGGCAGCAGCTTTAAATAAGGTTAGCTTTTGTCTTTTATGTGGAAGGCTGTAATGACTCACATTGTTATTGCTTTCTTAAGCCATGACAACTTGACTTTTTTTTCTTTTTCATTCTAAGTATGTATTTAATAGATTTTATCAATTAGAGAAGACATCTGTTTGGATATCAGTAGCAATCAAAATCACTTATGAAGAGATTTTTGGCTCGTGGTGCATCTAAAATATTTCTGAAGTTCAGCTTCTTTTAGCTGTTGCTAAGAGATAAATTTTCATTGACATGAGTGATGTAAGGACATGTCAGCATGCTACCAGTTGTTTTATAGGCAGTTAGCTCCTCCGCCTTGCAGATGGTTGGAAAACTTTTGGTAGTGGGTAAATGTGTGCTGATTATCTCATTGAATTAAGGTAACCCTTTGTCATTCATTGAATTCTGTATACCAGGCACTGAGCAGCTGCTCTACTGTTGAATTCTGGATTTGATGAATACAAAGATTATGCTAAAGGATGTTTAGTCTTGTTCCAGGTACTGAGCGTTGGAACACTGTAAGAATTTTTTTATGCTTAATACCACTGTTAGTGTGTTAATAATCAGAACAATCTGGTAAGACAGTATCTTTAACATTTTAACTAAACTGTGTTTTTTAACTTTGCACCACATGCTCATTGATATTTTCAAACTTTGAAAGCTCTGCCTTTCTACAAGTGGTGCCAAGTGGAGTAACTCTTGTTTCTGGCTGATGAGGCTTTCCTCAAATGCAGTTTAATCAATATGATGATTATCGAGTTCATAAACACATTTTGGATTACACTTATGAGTGTGCACCTAACCTATGGGAGTATATTTAAAGGTCACAGGTCACTGCTGTGTGAAAGGTTCTGTTTAAACTTGTTTCCCCATCCTTTAGAAAACAAATTATTAGGCAGAATTTTATTAAAGACTGTTTACAAGAATTGAAATATTTAGTTTCTAGAGTGATTTTGGAAAGGCATTGGGGAAGGAATTGGAGAACTCCCCAGACAGAACTTAAAATACTTGTATTGAAGTAAGTGAAAACATTGCTGGACTGTTAGTGTTTACGGACTTTCAAAAACAGTTAAGGTCTTCAGATCAGTACAGTTTTGTCCAAGAAAATCTCTTTTTGTATGGATCTGAAAGGTGAGTTTTTATGAGAATAATTCAATTGCTTCAGAAATACAGTGGATAAAATACAGCTGGAGTAAAGTATTGTTATAGCAGCTATATATATAAAGGGTTATGCTGGTATACCATGTGTATAGAAGGAAGTAATATACACTGTTCAGTAATATCATAATGGATTGTAGACTTAAGGTATCTTCTAGAGAGTTGCTTTCTCAAGACATTATGATCCTCAGTGAGATTTAGAAATAGATGAGAAAAGTAAGTGTATTTGGTACTACAGTACCTCTTTTTCCAAGGTAAGAATAAAAAGAGGGATAAAGGTCTATGTGTAAGGGTCACTTTCTAATGCATGTTAAGAAAAATGCCTCTGAGATCCAGTTTAGGTTCATCTTCCCTGCCCTGCTTAAATGTAATTTTGACTTTTTTCTTGCAAGTGTGAGGTATTAATTTTTTGTTTCAAAATATATAATGTTTCAATGGATTCTTATGTTTTCTCTCAACCCATATCACATACTGATCAGACTTCTACCAGTAAACAGTTGTCCATCTTCCATGCAGTTTCAAGAAGTGTTGGTGGGCTGTTTCTGTTGAAACTATATTGTTCAAAAACTAGAAAGTCTATTTTGATGCTAGTATTATAATAAAAAAGCTGATTAAAAGTCACTATTTGGAGTATAGAATTTGGATGTGAATCTGTTGAATGAATTTTATTTGTTGCATAAAGCTACAGCTTTACATGATGGGATATAATATTCTCAAGAAAGCTTTGCAGGAAGCCCAGTAGCTGAAGTGTTTTCTCTGCTGTAGAAATACCACAGTCAAATGATACATCTTTGAAATTATGGAAAAAATAAGGAAATCACTTCATTTATTTAATTTGTTTCTTTATCCCTAATAATCACAGGGGTTTCCATCTCTGAATACAGTGGAATACATTCCATCATAAGTGTTTGAAATAGCTTCTCAGATTGAAGAATTCACTCTTTTCTTGTACCTAGTGGAATTTTTAATGCTTTTTTTTTTCCTCACTTTCTAGTTTACTGAAGTGCTGACATGTAACTCCAATAAATTTCCAGTAATTCCTCTCTACTTCTGTTTAGTATCCAACAGGTTTCTTTTGTGATCCAGTTCATGTTTTTAAAGTTAATTGTATAAAAATCTTGAGATACTGTCATAGAGAAATAGTTTTAAAAAATGGTCATCTTGGCATCTGTGAGATTGCCCCAAAGTTAAAACTATTGCATAATAGTATATATATGAAAATTAAGTTTTTATTTCTTAGCAACCTTTCCTAGAATATGCTGGGTGACTAAGGTAGAGTGATATTAATGCTTTCTTCAGGCAAACCAGACCGAAACAATAGCTCCTACAGGGGTATCTGTCAGTTGTGGGGAACTGTGGCCTCATTGGAGCTAAGGACGAGGATAAGGCAGGCTGCGTGCACAGCTTCTAGTGTGAGAGTTGAAAATGACACCTTATGACACAGCCTTGGTTCCAGCATGGCTGTTTCCTGGTGCTGTTACCATCTAGCCCAAGATAGCACACATAAGCATTGTGCATACTTGTTCCAACTTGGAGAGTTTGAGTTGTGTAATCTAACAGTCCTGTTCACCTTCCATCTTTTTGAGTCCTGTGATAGAGTGGTTGCTTTTGGGTAGCTTTTTAATAAAATATTGCAAAATGCTGCAGCTGGAGAAAAAAAACACTACCCTGACTTTGTAATACTAACTGTAAACAGTTTTCTTGGAAGGGGTTTCACTAGGAGGAGGAACTACAGGGAATATTGTATATTATTATATCACTTGTCATTCAAAATGAGCTGGTAGACTGTAAAGCCGGTAGGAGAGTAATTAAATTCTTAACTGGGGCTGATTAGGAAAGGTACAATGACAAGTGTTTTGATACATGCAAAACAGCAATAGGGAAGCATGACTTACAACTGTATTTCAAACTAAGACGGCAGCTTTTGCTTGTAAAGAGCTCTGTGGAGGTGCGTTTCTTCTGTAGTCAAATGGTACGTTGACTACTGTATAGAAGTAAAAGTACCCCTTTTCTTAAGAGTTTTTAAAGTAGTACTACAAAACAGTAATATTTGTATTTTATTTGCAGTTTTAACTCATTTGTATTCACAAACCAGTAAATAATTAGTGTACAAAAGTATCGTTCTAGTAGATGTATTCAATTTCATCACAGCTCTGTTTGATACAGCTTATACTTGCCATCAGTAGTTATTTCCTCTGTGACTATTACCATGGGACAGAGGTTTGGTATTTATGCTCAATGCTTGTTGGTTTTATTTCATAAATGTGGGGGTTCCATGTACTTTTTCAGGTTTGTCCAAGAGTAGCGTAATCTAGAACAGCTAATTTACTTAGTGAAAAGAACAGCAAAACATAGAGGGGTTTTGTTTATAAAAAATGTTGAGTGCTGACTTAGCAGAAGTGTGTCGAAGGCGTTTTTTTGAGAATGGTGTTGGTTGTTCAGCCTCATCGGTGTATAGCTTGAGTGAAAAGCTGTAGTAAATACTTTATTAGCAGCTTCTGTGGAGGGTACTAACAAGTATCCTGTTATCAAAGTGAGAGGCAGTAACGTATAATCTATATAAAAGATATTCACATGACATATCATTCAGCTACATTCTCTGGGGATTTTTGCCCAAATTGCTAGTTTGTATTCAGACTTTATACTTCTGAGGTGATATCAGTGTCAGTGAAAACAGTACACTGATTTTTTTTTTTGTGACTTTTTGTGGTTGCTTTGAATGCTTTTCTAGTGTTAACTAGGATGTTGCTAATACAAATACCAAAAGTGCTAGAAGAGGCTCAACTACTATGTCAAGATGGACAGATTTCTTTCTTCTGAGTTTGTGACTACTTCGGGAACTTGAAGTTGAGCAGTGTTCGTTTCTTTGTACAACTGTTTCTGAACTTTTCCCATGAGGGAACCTTCACTAATAAGATCTTAACATGGCTTTTGTGGTTTGACGGCTCATAATTAGGGGAAGGAAAAAGTGAACTCTGGTTTGAGTTTGCCACTGTGGTATAGGACACACTACAGTTCATGCTGTTCCCTGTCGTGTCATAATCTTTATTAGATTAATTTGCAGAGTTCAATATTAATATTTATCCCACAATAATTTTGGAAAATGGGAAACATATATAGGAAGTGTTGGACTGCTCATCTGCTGAAGGAGGAAAAATGCTTTCTTTTTCATGTGTTCCACTGGCACTACCTTTTTCCATCCATCTGTCTGGCCTCCATCATCAGTTCACTCACACCTGTTAGAAAAATACTGGCTTGAGGCTCTGACAATATGTGTGTATTTCTTGACTGAAGTGGAATTGACTAAAAATGCAGTCTTCATGTGCTGTTTCAGTTTCCAAAGTCTTGGGAAGGGACTCATGAGTCCTGTCGTACGGCATTTTGTGCTGCAGGACCTGCAGTGGTTGTAGCACATGTGAGGCTTTAGAACAGGTCTAGCTAGTGTGTTAGCTCAAGAGCTCAAGCTTTTATACTTGGATTAAAATGATCTTTCTTTGATTGTGGGTTGTAACACTGGATTAAATTTTGCCTAAGTTAAACAGATAATCCATTAGAGTAGAATCAAAAGACCAAGTGAATTCAGTGAAGACAGTTTTTTAGAGCTTCATTTAATGCTTAATTATTCTGACTCAGGAGAAGATTCTGTCTTGAGAGGTATCATGCTGTTGCTCTATTTGAGGGTGAGAAGGTCCTTGCCTAGATTACATCAAAGAGGAAGGAGTTGTTGTTCTGCAAACACACAAAAACTTATATTAATAGCACATTACTTGGAATTGAGTAGCCTGACTTATGTTGTAGAAGCACTTCTCTAGTACTGTAGGGGTTTTTTCTGCTAAATGTGCTTGATTTAAGAAGATCCTAATTCTCCTCCAGGATATAACAAGTTAAAAAGTAACCTTTCCTTGTAGAGGATGGTGTTGTAATCCTCAACTTCATGTGTATATGATCATAACTAATGAATGTTGGTAACTAACTTGGAAATCGTTTTGTGGTCAGTGATTACAGGACTCTGAAGACTAGCCTCACTAGCTGCCTGATTCATGTCTAAAGAATACATTTTTCTTAAGGTTGTTTTGTTTGAATTTTTGTCTTGAAAACAAATATTCAAATATTTTTAATGAACTGCTACAGACTTCCCATTTTGTGCCTAACATTCCACCACAAAGGTCAGTTATTTCCTCAAAAGTCAGAGCATACCAAAATTGTAATGCTGTACAATTCAAGTACTGTTCTTGCTGTAAGGCTTTGCTGCAGGTTTGCTTTTGTATTTGGAGCAGATTAACACATATGTGTCATAACTGATATACTAAAATAATTTATGTCAAGTGATAAAATACTGAGCTGGAAGGAGCTGTGGAGCTCAGTTATACTGCTATGCTGATTCATTTTGTGGCCATCCTGTAGAATTGGGTGAGGTGTTTGCCTTGATTTTTTTGAAGACTTTCTGAATTTGGTCAGTAAAAATTTTCATGTGCAAGACCCATAGTGACCTTAAGTATATGCATTCTTCTGTAGATTGGAAACCTGAAGTATCTTTAATGGTGTAAAACAGGAATGCCAAATCAAAAGTTAAATGTGGCATACAGGTTGTGAGGCAGAATCTTCCCTTCTCACTTTTCCCTTTGTCCATGGATCATATAGCTTAATTGATGCTTTAGACAGGGCAGCCACACCAGCAGATGCTCAAGGCAGCATTTCAGCTGTCATCAGTATTGGTGGGCATATGCACGTGAAAGCTTCTGGAGACATTTGGCTAGTGTATTTTCCTTGATAAAATACGTTCTCTCTGGAGGAAAATGTCCTTAGTGCTAGCAGGTTTTTCTGTCCTGTCTGTCAGGGTTGACAAGTGACACATGTTAAAAGTGCAACAACTAAAAGGCAGAACCTTTGTCTCCTAAGTGGCAACAGCTTTGTTGCTCTTTGTTGTGTTTTGGGGTTGTTTTTTTGTTGTTGTTGCTATTGTTCCTAGTAACACAGAGAAAAATACTTGGAATTGTCTGAAATTCCAAGCCATCATAAATATACCTTGTGTGAAAATGGTATTAACAAAATCCTAAATCCACAACAAAAAGCTATATTATGAAATGAGCAGGTGTTGTCCATTAAATTCCAAGCCAGGTGTGAAAAAAAGATGTAAAAGGAGTGTTATTTACTGTCATGCCATAGACTAAACAATAGAAGTGAGGGGGAGGGGAATACTACTTTCCTATGAAAGTTGTCTTCCATGTGTATGCACAGCAGTATACAAACATAAATTTCAAGAAGCATGCTTTTCTCATTGCTTTTTTACTTTGTAGGGTTAAATGGTACTGCACAGTACAGTTGCAGGCTGTTCAGTCCTGCCTCTTCTACTTCTGTATTATTCTTTGATTAATAATCAGATGCATGAATGGTCACTGAGACCATTTCTGACATACGTTGAGGACCAATAAGAAAGGACTTCTTGACTTTCAGATGTTTTATGCTAAACAAGATCCGTGTATTTTCTCAGAGATTATAATTCTCAGATAGAAAGCTTTTTCAGAAGTAAATGAAAACATCTTGAGATTTCTCATGGCTATTTGAAATTGAGTACTTATTGAATTGTCCGTTGTCTTCCATGTCTACACTGCAGGGGGCTGCCATTTCAAACTGTTTGGGTAGAAGAAATTCTGAGAAGATGCATTCCAGGTTTTCCCAGAAGTACTTAGGGGGATCTAGCATATTGGACACTTGTGATTTGAGTCAGCTAGGACTCTTCCTGCTCTCCATTCATCCAAGAGGGTATCTGGCCTGGCTGGACCTGCAGAAGTTCTCTCTGCATGTCTCATTCACAGCTGTAATCAAAAGTAAATGTAGTAATTTCTAGTACTAGAGGTAAATGAATCTTCAACTGCTTTTCAGTCTCTAACTAATGAGTCTAATCTATTGCAATAAAAGCTCTACCAGTCAATGAGTGTGTTACTGTAAGTAATTCTGTGGTCTAAATCTAATTACTGTACAGTGCTTTTCAAATCAAACTTTTGCTGTCTGCAGGGCAAGGCATCTTAAGCCTTGTCGCACTGAAACTGTACATTGTGTGGAATTTTTTTAGGAGTGATAACTATGATCCTGTCATGTGCAATATGTTCTGAATTTACAAGAGAAGAATTACAGCTGTTGAAGTTGGTCAGTTGTATAGGAAATAAGGGGATCAATTGTACTGGGATGCCAGAAAATAATTGAATATATAAATGAGAGCCAGACTCAGTAGTCTGTGACATCATACAGCAAATGCAAAGTTTTAATGATAAACTAGGTACTAATTATGAAGCTTTTTCTGTGCTACAAATGAGCTAATTTATAGACTGCCAGCACCTGAAGAAGGAAATCTCTTAAGGCCAGAGGCATGTGTATTATAACATATTTATTGGTTTGATAAAAGCTGTATTGCATTATCTGTCCAATTTAACTAGGAAGTATTTTTCTTATCTTTTAACTGTAAATCTCAAGAGGAGAAAACTGTAGAATGTGATTTTTACATCCTAATGCCACTTAGCAGTAGTGATTCAGGAATTGATGCAAATAAGTTTTTAAGCAGCTTCCAGGGAAGAGAATTTTCTTCCTGAAGTGATTTTTATATGTCTTCAGGTACTCTGTTCTTAAATGTATTCATACACAAACATATATATATGCACACAAAGTGTTCTATTTGCACCATCTGGATTTATATAGTGATTTACCAACCTTATTGTCTTGTGAAGACTGACAGACTTTGATTTTAAAAACAGAAAAATAGGATGCAAGATGGAGTGAGGATGGAAGGGAAAAGCAGAAGCCTACAAGGAATGAAAGAAAAGTGAAAGAAGAAAGTACTGTCTACTTTAAACTTGGTCATGTTTGTTACTGAGAGCAGCTTCCTTTCTGTAAGTACTGTCAGCCATTTAGCAGTGTTGAGGTTTTTCACTTTTTTTTTTTCAAGTTAGTTAAATAACTTGGTGATAGCTGCAGCCAGTTGCAGATACATGGGCCAAAAGATGTGGGGTTGCTGTAAAAAACGTTGTGGTACCCTGTCCGACTGCAGTTGTTACTGACATGCAGCCTCAGCTCAAGTTCTGTGTGTGGTTTTGGGCGCCACAATACAAGAAAGACATTAAGCTCCTAGAGAGTGTCCAAAGGAGGGCAAAGAAGATGGTGAAGGGTCTGAAGGGAGAGCTATATGAGAAGTGACTGAGGGTACTTGATCTGTTCAGCCTGGAGAAGAGGAGACTGAGGGGAGACCTCATTGGAGTTACAACTTCCTTGTGAGGGGACGAGGAGGGGCAGGCACTGATCTCCCCTCTGTGACAACCAGTGACAGGACTTGAGGGAACATCATGAAACTGAGTCAGGGGAGGTTTAGGCTGGATATAAGAAAAAGGCTTTTCATGCAGAGGGTGGTTGGACACTGGAACAAGCTCCCCAGGGAAGTAGTCACAGCAGCAAGCAGACAGTACATGAGCAAAATTGTCCTGGAACCTGTAGGGTCAGTGCTCTCACCTGTGGGGTAATTTTATGACAAGTCATGTGAGAGGTGCAAGACACTCAGCAATATAGCCATTCAGGGGGTTGTGTGTTCTGCTCATTTGTGGAATAAGTGGTGGTCACCTGAACGTCACTTAAATAACCTGGTGATGTTTGTTTTTTGGAGGCATGCAAGAGTTTTTAGGTACTTGAATCCCAAGTCAGAACTTGGAAACATAAAAGTGTATCAGACTAAGCCTCGTGGAAGGTTAAAGGTTATGAGGAATGCAAACTAATTATGTCTTTCTCTGTTTGTTTTAGTCTGATATTCATAATTTGTGATGTTACGTGTTTACCTGGAACACATTAATTATTCTGCTGGTTAGAGTGATGAAGAATTAGCTGGTGCTCTGTGCACACTCAAGTAAGAACTCAAGAGTTGTCATTGTCTTGGTGCTTACCTGTAACGCTTCACAGAAATCCTGTGATAACATGTAAAGGTCAAAAGTAACCAGCTCTGAAATCAGCTTACCCACTGCTGCTTTTCCTTTCCCTTAAAATTTATTTTTTGCAAGAATACCCTGCATTTACCTTTTGAATAATCAAGCCTTTAGATATTTTTATATTCCTTGCAGAATTGGCCCTTGGTTTTTTGGTCTGTCTTAAGGACGTTAAATTCCAAAATTAATCTGCTGCTATCTTGGCTTGTTGACAGGCAGTCTCATCGTGTTTCCTGTGTGCCATGTTCATCAGAATTGGAACATTCCCCACAGGCAGTGCTGTTGCTGCTGACGTGCAAATGACATGGAGTGGTCAATGGCCTTGCTGTGGTAGTTACTACTGCAAGATGGGGAGTAAGGCTGGAAGGTGCTCTCTGCCTTCAGGCTGTAAAGAAGCAGTTTGCTGTTGTGCAGACTGGTGTTTAGACTATCTCTGATGGAAACAGTGCTACAAAGCTGCAGGGATCAGGATGAACTTTTCTGCTCACTGTCATGTTTTCTAGCATCTCTCTCTGTTACTTGTGCGTGTCATGTCCTGTCCTCTGTTTTCTCATGTGGAGTAGTTTCTTTGCCTCCATGGAGTAGTAACTGATTGGTTAGAAAGTAGCTTTGTATGATAGTAGTTTTTTGCATTGAAGAATGTGAAAACCTATTCTTAAGGGTTCAGGGTGAGTGGGGATTTTTGCAGCCTTTTTTTTTTTTAAGTTGCTAAAAATACTGGTTTACTTCATGCTAGTTTATCACCCACTTTATTCCCACCCCTGTTTAACATTTGACTGCTATTTACAACTCAGTTGTAGTGTATGCATTGTGCTGTATCTCATAGTAAGGCCTAAAATTACATGGGTACTTGTTTGTTTTCAAAGGAGTGGATACGAAGGCGTGAGCTACGTGTAGTGAAAGCATGGGGAATGGGACAGGACCCAGCATTGTCTTGGGAAGGTCAAAACTTAACTCAAGTTGTTCTCCACCTCTTGAAATGGCAAAAAATATTCATTCTATCTGAAGTTGAAGATGTGTGTGCTCTTTGAGGAAATAAAATTTTTCTCTGGAGATATCAATTTCGTTGTACCATCTAGCATTTTGCTAGAGTGCCTCCCTGAGAGTAAGCAGTCCCTTTGCATAGAATGTATGGCCTGTCTCATCTCTTGAACTTGAACAGAGTAGAAAGGTAAATATGTGTGGAAGTGATTAATGTTGTGCTCTTGTTATTGCATGTGTCTTTAAACACGCTTTTAGTGTGACTATTCCTGTTTTGCCAGAGGTTTTTGTAGTGAATTATGCAGACCATAGGGCTCATGTGATAATGCGCAGTGGCCTCCACACCCTGTCCTGGAAGAGATAGGGTAAAGACTTCAAGCTGGAGATGTGCTCAGACTGCTCAACTCTTCAGTGTGTCCTGGAAGCTGTGTACGCATCTGTGATTGCTGCCACTTTTTGCAGAGTTGCTGCTGGTTTTGGATTCATGTGGAGAGGAGTGTCGTTATAGTTCTCCTAACTGGATCTGTCACTTCTGTGCAGTCAGGTAACTTAGCACAGGTTTCCCCTGCACATGGATGGGATATCTCCCAAGGTGTCTTTGCTCGAGCCACCTGTTGCTGTTAAGCTAACTAAATCTGGGAGCCGTAATGCTAAACCACATCTGTGTTGAAAGTATTAAACACAACTCTTAAAACAGGAAGCTGTGGGGTTGTCATAATAGCCTGAGCTTCTAGACACTTTATTTTGGTGGTCTTTCTGCGATTTGCCCATGTGAGTTTCTGGTTCAAGAAAATGTATCAAAAGAAAACAGATCATTAATGTTGGCTTTTGCTCAGATCACATGTAAATGCCTTT
The DNA here is from genome assembly GCA_035583185.1 of Anabacerthia variegaticeps. Lineage (NCBI taxonomy): Eukaryota > Metazoa > Chordata > Aves > Passeriformes > Furnariidae > Anabacerthia > Anabacerthia variegaticeps. Next base: position 14,093,831 of record JAWWEW010000166.1, on the reverse strand, counting down.
ATTGTATTACGTATTAATGGTCTTGGTTTGTTTGGGTTACTTCATAATGCACAACTGTTTTAGAGGAAATGAATCTTTTTGACTTTCTTCAAATACACCAAGTTTAATGAAAAGCAGTTTGAACTAGATCGGTTTAATGAGGCCTGCTTCTATCAAATTTACTGCTTTAAACCCAACTACAAATAAAGTAAATTAAAGACCAAATTATTTCAATGTAGATGTGCATTGAGCCAGGGTGTTATAATGATTAATTTCCTCAAGTGTTTAATTCCCAGTAGGTTTTTGTGTCAACAGCCAAAAAGGAATTTATTGACTTTACATTAACCATAGTTTGGTCTAGTTGATTATATTGTTCAAGTGTAAATTAGTGGGTGGTAGAAGACTGTGTTGTATTGGAATTTTATTTTGTTGTAAGCAAATTGTCTCGTGCCTTATTAACTATAATTGCTTAAAGTATATAGGTCTGACTCTTTAAATAGATGTTAGTGTTTTCAAAAGTGTTATTAGTGGGTTTCTCCGATTCATTATGTGAGAACTTGCATATTCAAGCAATGTTTTCCCGCTCCCTTGCCCTGAGAGTGCACTGTTAAGACTGCATAGTAAATTTGAATGTTTTGTGGCAAATTTGCTACTCGGTTTATTTTGTTTTATATTACAAGTGATAAGATGTTTAGGTTCAATTTCAGCATATACAAATACGCAGACTATTTTCTCATCTGAGATAAGTGTAGTTTAGATGCAAAACATTTCCCATGGCTTCCCTTCCAAATCCTGTCTTGTACATCTGTTGCTCTAAATAGATGACTTTCATTTGTCTCTGCATTTTATGGATTGCAGTCAGGAAACATGAATTGACTGATGTCTCCTGCCTCATGCAAAGATAATGCTAGAAGAGTATCTAGTTTTGGTTTGTTTTTTTTTTGGTTGTGTTTTAAAGGGCTGCAGATGCCCCATGGAGAGTATTTATCTTTGTCAAAGAACTTGTATCCTCAAATAAACATTCTTCCCCCCTACCCTAACATGGCATCAAAGTATCATTAGAAATGATAGGTGTTGAAATAGATGATCCTCATAGACCTTTTTATGTTTCAATTAAAAATTGTGCTTTGCAAATTTTTTTTTAAAAAGCAGAGTTCTAGTTGGGCATGACAGCCCTCCAGTTTGAAAAATAATTGCTGTTGGATCAAACTTTCTGTTCTGTGTCTGTTATCAAGTTATCTATCAAAGAAAATAAGATGAACGATTAAAAGGTTCAGATCAAAGGCAACTGATTTAGCTACACTGGAGGCTCCTATCTTTTAATTTAAAATGTATCTATGACTAACTGATTACCTCTCACATTTATAAAAAAATATTGACATCCTGCTAAAGTATGCAGTGACCTCACTTCTAGCTGAATTGTGTAGGTTTCACTGCAGGCACTCTGAAAGCATTGATATTCCTGTAACCTTTTGAGGCAAGATATGTGTTTCGTGTATTAATGAGCTGGTTGAAGTGATGTACAGTAATTTCATCCTTGGGTAAAAACAGATGTGAAAGATTCTGTTTTAATATTTAATCAAGCTCAAAGCCTCTGTTGGCTTGTTTAAGTTGACCTGACAGCATTATACCTGGAAACACTTTGAATTAAACCCTGAGTGCTTGACCTTGTTCAAACAGTTGTAATTTAATAAGGCTGCTGTCTTAGTGGAGATAGTGCAGCTAATGGGCAAATCCTTTCTTGGCCAGGATTGCTTTTTATTGCAGTGGAAAAACTTGGTATCTGTTCTTAAAAAGATTTTAATCAGCTGAAATAATAAAAATTAAATAAACAGCAAAAGAAGTTTTGTATGATAGTGGCTAGTCTCAGATTATAGTTGGAGAAGGAATTCCAGAAGATGTCTATTTTCTTCAAATGTCTCCAGCATTCTTTCGTGATGGGTCCCTGGCAATCTCTGTACTGTAGCTCATCTCCTGCCAGAACTCTTCTTACGGTTAGGAAGCTCTGTTTGTACAGTGGTATATTTACTTTGGCCTCAGTAAAGTCACAACTTGCCTGGGTTTTTTTGTTTGGTTGGTTGGTTTTTTTTTTGTTTTGTTTTTTTTGGTTTTGTTTTGTTTCCCCCTTCTCCACCCTGCTTGTGTCTACAAAAATGTTTCTTTGGCATGTTTCTCAAAAGAACAGGATTGGGGGAAACAAGTGCTTCAATAGCTGTGAACAAATGTCACTGTATTAGCTAATATTTTGTGAAAAGAGGTGGTAATGGAGTAGAAGAAAGATAACCAGTGAGCATCAAAGTAATTTTGGTATCTCAGGTCTAAATGAAGTTGGCTGTGTAAACTGGGAGAGAGAGGTCCTGAGACAGAGGAGCTGTTCTCAGTCATTAAATGTAATCACAAAGCTGGGACTGAAATGAGAGAGAGGAAAACATCAGGATGCATATCCCTCTAATTCTGTGTGTATATTGAAAGACTGGAAAAATAGACTTGTGAAAAGTGGTCTGGGCAGAACTGTGCTGCTGTTAAAATTTGCCATCAGAATTGACAGTTTATTTGACTGTCTTGTTTACCAAGGTTAAGCTTGTGTAATTCCAGAGTCTGCATATTTTAAATAACAGTACTAAAATCAGTATTAGTTTAAAATAGTTTTTACTGTGAAATATTGCAACACATAGCAGCTACAATATTGTAAAATATCGTGTGTTTGTTGCTAAAGCATATTAGTGTAGTTTAAAAGTAGAAGGACTGCATATACTTGCAAGAAAACTACCACATGCTGTAACAAATGTCTCACAATGCTAAACAAAACAATTATTCATTAAAATCACTTTTTCTCATGCTAGCTACACATGACTTTTATTCTCAAGTTTAGTAAGATAATTAAGTTTTAATGTAATAGAATTTATATTGGTGTAGGATTTTATATTACAGCTTTCTTCGTATTCCTAGGATGCAGTTGATAAACATGATACGTATGGATGCATGCATTCAACACTTCTGTTCTAGGATGAAGCAACGGATCAGGGTAAGCTTGTCCATGCATTATAAAGAATTACAGTAATACTGACTGATGCCTCAGAGTGGATCCAGAACACAGTCATTTCTTCAGCCATCGTTTGTTTTCAAAGGCAGTAAAAGGAAGTAGCTGTTCAGAGTTCTAAACCTTGAATGAAGGTAGTTGTGGGTGGTCTTTGGCTTATGTGGGTGAAGAAAGGAGAACAAAGTCTTAAAATAAACGTTCTTTCATTTAATAGTTACTTTATTGGCACTTTAAGGATTTTGACAGTTTCTGTGGTTTGAGAACTTGATCACGATTTGACAGTCTTGAGCTTGCTTCTCTGATCTGTCATCACTGTGTTGTGCAGTAACGTGGTGCTTCTCAAGCTTGCATTTCTACTAAAATGAGCCTGAGTACTAGCATGAGTATAAAGACATCAGTGACAGAAAGTGGCTGTCAGCAGCGCGTTAGTATTGGGAACCTCTGGCAAAGTTTCAGCTTCAATTTCAGCCTTACGTTTTTGTGGATCTTCTTCAGGTTCTGCTTTGGCTGTTGACATGTTAGCTAACAGCATTTTGGCATTTTATTATTGTGTGGTTTTACCTTAGAAGGCTGATGACATGGTGCTTTTCACCTCTGCGTGACTATTAGAAATATGGTTCCCTCTACTATGGTAGATTATCTTGGCTATTTGCAGGTTTACATAAATGACAGTCTCAGTCTAGTTCTTCAAGGACAGGCATCCGTTTTAGACTTAATCAGGGTAATTTCATAGTCTTTCAAATCTCAGCAGTCTGTCCTGTTGACTCCCTGTACCACATCAAATATGTTAAGGTATTGCCCTTTGACATAGTAATTCCTGTTTTGGTTTCTTAGAATGTGTCTGAAGCCATCTGATAAGCATATTTGAGGAAGCTCCATGTGCTGTACTTGTTGTACATGCTAAAAATATATTTCCCAGGCCTGTTGTATCGTGATACTGTAGCAAGCTGGCAGGTTTCTTCTTCTGTCTCATTTTCTTGGTAGGACCTGGGGCGTTGCAGGTGACTGCCTGTTAATTGCTGCTTGAGTCATAGGTGGTGACAGATGTGGCTGCTTCTTAAACCACAGATGTAGCAACTAATTTTGCTATCGGACTGAGTCTTGAACTCAGGTTTACTTGATTTGGATGGGATTGAACCACCACCCAATTTTTCCTATAGATGGGAGGAAAAAGGTAATTCCAGTGTTGTAGCAGATTGACAGGTTTTGTATCAGTAGGAAGTATCCAGTTTCTCTGCTTCTTTCAACAGTGCTAATTTTTTCTGAAGTACATCCATCTTGGATATACACTGCTGGAATGGTTAGAGATGCTTGAGGTGAGTCTGGCCCCATATACAGAAGAAGTACTGTTATTGGGACTATAGTTTCATGAGGGGGGAAAAATAGTACATTTTTAAATGATATCTGCTTGCTGGTTTACTTTTTCTACATTATAAAGAAAAAGAGAGCAGCTGCATTTATATTGCAGCTGCAGTCAGTGTCAGTCACATGTACTTTGCCCGTCTTCCCTCAGTGAAGTTGAACTTAGTGGCCAGATCAAACAGTTAACTTGTACTCAACCAAAACTGGTAAGTAGGTTGTATGGAAATTGAGAGTGGCAATTAGATGTCTTTGGAAGCATTACTGCTGAAAGAGGAGAGAGGTACAGCTCTCTCTGTGTCTTTGTTTTTGACAGTTCGCATAGCAGTAGAGGTGTTAGTAAGCTAAACAATTCATATATGATACTGGATTAGATGTGGCACGTGGTCTTTCCTGTTAAGCAGGAGATCCATGGTAAATAGCGAGGAGGAGGAATATTGAGGTTGTAAGTGTGAGCATGAGGGATATATTTTTGAGAATTTGGAGCTGAGGAGGTAGTGAAGGAAATAAAAGATAGGCAACCCAGTCAGAAGCCAGATTTTGCTAGATGTGTTGTTCTGGGAATTTGACTGTTCATAAATGCCGAAGATTCTAGGTTAAGCTAATGTTTCTTAGTATGAAGTGAAATACTTTCAGAATCTCATGGATGTAAGGGATATTTTGTAGCTTTTACCAAGATTTTACTGTCTTGTTCAAACATTGGATCTACATATTCTATGCAATTAGCCTGCTAGGATAGCCAGACGTGGGAAGGAACAATGGGATGTTCTTGGCCTTTCTGACCTCTTCTCTCCCATTCTGTTCCCATTACACAAACTGGTTTCAAAACCCACATTTTTTCCATTTGTGTACCTTAATGAAAATAGCAGTAAAGCTAGGAACTGCTTAATTTTATTCAGTAAAATAATCCAGGAGTCAAATTTAAGCTCTTATTTTTGTGGGCTTTTTTGTTGTTGTTGCTACAGAGAGACTGAATACAAAATAGGTGGCCCAGCGAGTGGGTTTTGGTTTGGTTGCACTGTTTGGCATGTATTCATAAGAGATTAAGTTGGAATCTCTTGCATATACAACTGCTTAGAACTTGTGTAATATAAATGCAAAACATTATTCTTGCCTGAAAAGTGTACAGTGATATTTTTGATTTGCAGAGCTCTCCAGAAGTTGTAGGCTTGTCATAAGAGTTGTATGCTTTCTAGTGGATGGGATGAAAATTTTTAAATTTTAGAATATTTTTTAATTTATGTATGTAGTACTTACTAGAGAAATGCATTTGAATTATTTTGTAAGCTTCTCCATTTCCTGTCTTTCTGAAAAATCCATACATGCATAAGTAATTAAACCAGAAATCAGACTAGGTTAGTTTCTTTGGTAGGAGGTGCAAATAATTTTACAACTTGTTTGCCATGACTACAGCTTTATTTTCTGAAGATGCAATTAGCTGTGTTGATTTAGTTGTATACTTGGTATCAATACCTCACTCTGTGCCTACAGAGTGATCAGTGTCACAGAGAGTGCTGTGTGGTAGGATCTAACAGTTCTGTAACACCAAGCCCAGGGGGGACTAGCAGCATGAGCAGCAGCTTGCTTTTGACAGCAGAATGTCCTTGTTGCTATTGATTAGATTGTTCAGTGAAGTGAAAAAACATTGATCCCGCTTTAAACTGGTAGTTATATGATAATCCTGGAGATGAACGAGTATCAAGTGGAGTATTGCTGGGAGGAGTGGCATGGGGGAATCCAATATTGGGTTTTTGTGTAGCTACTACTAGGCTAGTGATACTTTAAAAATAGATATTTTATTATATAGAGCTACACTAAAATAAATTCAGCTAATAAACATGAACTGGATCTTTCTGTACACCAGATGCAAATAGCTGTAAAATGACATAGGTCTCCTCTCTCTAATTCCCCACATCACTGTTCTGTGTTGCTTTCTAGTCGGGGCACTGAAAGGAATGCTGATGTTTTCAGTGGTGGTGGAGTTAATTCATGTTTAAGTCCCATCTCATGCCCCTGTTACATCCAAAGCTATCTGTATTGTGTTAGCTTTTCTTTGGAAAGCTAACTTATTTCTTCCCTTTTTTTTTCTTTTTTTTTTTTTTTTCTTACCCCTTTTAAAATGAAGATTCTTGGGATATTATGGGGTAGAATGTTAACTTTGAGCTGACCTTTCTAACACTTGATCTGCTGATTCTCAGATATTATCAGTCTAAAATGGATGAACGAGATGGCATTGCTGCTGTTAATGTTTTCTGGGATTTGAGCCTGCTTTGACTTGTGCACTCAAATCTTTTTCTTTGGTGTGGATCCGTCTTACATAGCTTCACTTAAGGAATGGGAAAGGCATCTTAAATACAGGATGCCTCTTTCCAAGTCATTATTTGATCAATGTCAGGTAAGGGGAGGCCTAAATGCCTCTGTATTGCTTAGCCGATGTTTTGGCAGCAGTAGCGGAGGATGGCAGCACCTCCATGTGCCTAGCTGTGGGTGTGCTGGTGCTTGTTCAACCTGAAATCTGACATGATTTAGATTTGAGGACTGACAGCATCTCAAAAGGTTGTGCTTGCAACACTGTGCTCTTGAATCCTTGCTGCCACTGCATGTCCCTGGTTTTTAGGGTTGTGGTACTAGGGGGTAGGATTAAGGGACTTTTTTTTTCCTTGCACTGTGTACTTATTTTCTACTCTGTAAATATATGGTTGTACACCATGGAAGGATCCTTTGTGGACATCTTAATTTCTTTGTTCAGTGTGGTCCACAGAGCCTTCTCCAAATATATGCGCCAACTGTAATTTACTCTTAAGAAATCCTACTGGCCAAACAGTCTACAGGTCAGACTTTCAGAAATACCAAAATCCATCCTACTTCCCTGCCTACCTTTGTCTTTCCTATTCCCCTAAAAGATTAGATGCTGAAATGCTTGAGTTGTCTATGTACATGAGCTTTAGAGATAGTGGAGTCATTTTCTAGGAAACTGACTTGTAATCTGCTGTTTTAAAAACAAAAGCACCAACTCGAACAATGTATTCCTCAAATTAGCTAGTGGTGGGATATTTTTTGTTGTTGATTTGGGAATAGGGATTGCTTCAAGATATAACAAGTCCACTCTCTGTCCTACAACAATATTGCAGTCTTGGATTATCAGCATTGTTACTTACTTTGAGAAGGTCACATTAGTTAGAGTTAAGTCTACATAACTGGTGAGGAAACCTTTATCCCAACTTGTATCTGGTTTCTTCAAAAATTGTGCAGGAGATCTGATATCTATTACAATGGAAGAGAAGTTATCACAATGCTCAATGCAGAAGCTAAAAGTTAGAGATGTTTTGGGTCTAAGCAGTTACAAATGCTTTGATTTTGGTCTGTGTTTTATTTCAGTGGCGTATTTGGAAAGCAGGTGACTTTGTAGTTATGTACACCTGTATATATTGTCCAAAAGCAGTTACTCTTATCTGATAAACCCAAAAAAATTGGGGGAGAACCGGAGTCACCAGATAATGGTATAGTAAAACTTTAGCGGGAAGTGCAATCTACAAGGTTCTTCTTGTGGATAGAAAGGGGAGGAAGCCAGGAGAAGGGAAGATCACAAACTACATCATGCAAAACTGTAGTCCAGTAGGCTTGTGAAACAGATGCTGGTCCTATTTGTTTGTACTGGCAGCTGGAGAAGGGGATTTGAACATCATCAGCTGGACCATGCCAGGAACTTTGCACATAAACTTCATTTCTTGCCAGAATTTATCAGTTACCGACATGAGCAGTCACCAGGTTTAGTTGCGTAAGATGATTGTGATCTGTATATGCATGTAATTGCTTCTTGTACCATGCTGAGCATGGCTACCAGTAGGAAGGACCAGATTAAAGAAATTGCTCACCATCTGATACATTTCCTAATAGGGCTATGACTACAATGCTTTAAACTTTTAAAATTTTTCACTTATGAAGAGAGGAACTTGGTTCTGACAGTGAAGTAAAGTTGGGGGAGAAATTGCCTAATATACTGTGCATTTATTGATGTGCTTGAAGCATCTTATAAGAAAGGTCATAGTTTTTACTGCAGTGCTTGTGTGCAGGTCAGAGCCATGTTCACTTGGTCCCATATTTTCACGTTCTACACCATCTGTTTCTTTGTGTTGTAAAAATATTATTTATCTGATTACAAAAATATCCCCTTCAAGTAATCACACCATTTATACTAAAAATGTATTTTTAATATTAGTTTTGCATTACTTTCTGATCAATATATGTTTTAGGTATAAAAAATAATAAAGCAGCAAAGGGCAGTGATAGCTTAATGGTAACCCCCATTTTAGTTCTTAAAATGTTTTTTGTTTTCAGGAAGGCATTGTAATAACTTTGGGTAAGATGTGTTCCAAATGGGGATGTTCTTTATATTCTGAAGCATTGAACATAGCTCATACTATCACTTCTACTTTTTACCTTTTGTACTTGCAAGTGAGTGGATTATGTTTTTTAAGAGTTTTTGCTGCTTCAAGGCTCATCCAGGAGACACATCTTAACATTTTATTGCTTACTTGTTTTGAGAGAGTTTTATTTGTGTTAAAGCTCAGTCTTCCTTACTTCTGCAATATGCTTTTGTAGCTTCATACAGAAATAAATGGTGTTAAGCTTGAAGGAGCCAAAAATTATTTCAGTATTATTCCTGTTCTACAATACATTATTTTCATTGTTTCCTCTTGGTATATTTTTCTACTGCTCTTTTGTCTTAACTGTGAGATCTAATAGTCTCCCAGGAAGGTTAGTGTTGACAGGGAAACTTCCCTTGCCTCCATTACCCTTGAATTTACTACTAAAACATGAAGGTTTTCTGATCTTATGTTTACCCTGCAGTGTTGCTTTATACACTTGTTGTGATCAGATGATTATGTATTTAATTGAGAAACTTGAAATGGCCAATCAGTTTAAGTGCTTGCCTGTAGTTATTGTCCTCAGTAGCATGAAAGCTGTGATGCTATTGCAACAGAACCTGGTTGCATCAATTGCCTCCTTTGCCTTACATGTAGAATTCAAGTATATACATCTGTGGAAAATACATATTTCTACTTTCCCCTGCCTCCCTGCTAATCTGTATATAATCCTCTTCTCTTGCCCATGTTGCATATTTTGTTACTCTGACAAAATTTGCTGCATGTAGTTGGGGAATTTTGAGGACCATTACATTAGATCAGTTGGGTATAAGTTAAGCTTCCATGTTCACAGTTGTTCAACTGTTTTATTTCTGGCATCATTAAGTATTGTAACTTTCGATTTGTGATTAGATTACTGCTGCTTAGATGGCATCACTAGTAAGAGTTTGCAGCTCTCTTGTGTTGTTCCTTTTGCAGAGCTACAATTGAGAAACCGTGGGGAAACATGTGGGCTTAAAAACTGTTCAGTAGGTGAAAACTATACATAATACATCAGTTCTTTAAACTCTTAAAGTTTTCTTTGTTAGAGAGATGGGTAGAATATTTAGAAGGAAATACTGATGCACTTAAACTCTCAACATAAATTACACTTACCTTACAAAGTATGTGTATAGACAAACTTTTTTTTAGAATCTGAATTTTGGAGGAGGTCCTTTCACGCAATGGAGAAGTGTACATTAGAGCTACGTGCTATTTTAAGAAGTAGTTTCAATCGCAGGTGTGTTTTCAAAAACATTTTTAATGGGCTTAAGACTGTTGTACACATTTATTGCTGTGCAGAAATGCTCTTAGTTTTTGGGTTTTGGGCCACTGAAAAACGCCATTTCCTCTGCTGTGGTCAAAATACAAATTTGGTATTTCTGGTGTCCCTTCAAACCCCAGTCACATGACCAAATATTTTTCTTTTTTCTTTGAACTACACAGTCCATACAGTTTTTTTGCTTATCTAATAGGCATCAGTTCATAAAAGTAAGTGAAAAGGTTTGGTTGCCAGATGATCACTTTTCAAACTGAAATAAAATGAAGGCATCTCCCTTAATTCTTCCTGATGTAGCTGAATGAATGGAAGGGTCAGTTTAAAAAGTTGTTACAGTTTTTGAGATAAAGTGAAGAAGGATAGTCTAAAACTATGAATAGCATATTAGTTTTCAGGAATATTGTTGTAAGAATAGAATTGCTTTAGAATTACTTTAAAATACTGTGTCTAGGGCAAATAGTGAAGTCTTTTTCAGAGGAATTATGCTTGCTTTGATCTCTGAACAGATCAAGTACAGATGAGTTCATGTTGATTAACTCCACTAAATTAAAATATGGAATGAAGACTGACAATCACCTGTAAATTGCTTTATATTGTAGATGTCCCAGAAACTCTTCACTTTTACAGTCACCACACAGTCTTCCTACTTGTGTTTTCAGCGTACTTGGGAGGTTGGGGTAGGAAGGAGGTTTTCTGTCTCTGTAAACTTCCAGTCTTTAAGCTGAAAAGTTCTTGATGTAACCATTGCTGAGAATGAATTAATATTAATTTGTTATGTTGCTTTCTCAGAGCTGACAGCGTTTGATGAAAACTCTGCTGTAGGCTTCTCTCCTTTTTTCCCTCATATATCAGTTAGAGGTTATGTGTCTCTGCTGGCTGTGACACATTGACACTCTCTCTGCAGAACTGAGGTCCAGCTGCATATGCAACCCCAGTTCCAAGGGACAGGATCAGAGCTCCTGGGTGCTGGATTGTCTTTGGTGGTATGACGAGAAGAGCAAAGAAAAGTCCTTAAAGTTGGGGCTTTTTTCTAAACAATGATACTTTAATCAGCTGTCCAGAGATATTGTGAAAGGAACCAAATTACAGGACCAAACAAGAAGCTCAAGCTCTGCACTGAAACTTATTCTAGCAGCTGTTTGTAGCTTAATTTAGATGCTTTCAATAACTGGGGCTTATGAAAGCTGCAAAAATGCCGCAGTACATTGTTCAGAATGGTAGTAGAAACAAATTTCAAGTGGGAGAACAGGGGGATTCAGTAGTGCAGTAATACATTTATGAACCCTGTATAAAAAAAGTTGCAGCTATGGCTCTGACATCTTACGCAACTGTCAGGTGAGAGAATTGTGATGATTTTTTTTTTTTTTTTTCTGATAGGTTGTATGTGACTTTTATTTATGTTTGACTTCAGAGATTTTAAGCTTTTAGAGAGTGTGCTTGTGATGGTTGATGGAAGGATTTATTCCTCAAAAAATCAAGAGGTTGTCCAGAGATCTTTGAATCTCCAACCCTGTCAGTGTTCAGGACTCTGCTAATGATTTGCTGTGTTTTGCTGTTGTCTGACTTGACAAGGATTTGTGTTTTTACTCTGAATTTATCTCCTTCTCTGGACACAACATAAAAGGTGTGTCCAGAGAAGATTCACTGGAGGTATTCAGGGATGCTGGTTTCCCCCAGGAGGCTATATAGCTTTGTATGTGGGAAATACCTTTGCCTAAGCTGATGACTTGAAAATTCCATTATACTTTCATTCCATCTTTCCTCTCCAAGCTGCGCAGATCCTCTAGAGGATGCTGACCAGCAGGCTGGAGCAGCTCTCTGATGAAAATGGGATGAGAGTTGGGATTGTTTCATGTGCAGAAGAGAAGGCTCCCTGGAGACCTCAGAGCACCTTTCAGTACCTAAGGGGGCCTACAGAAAGGCTGAAGAGGTAGTTTTTACAAGGGCATGTAGTGATAGGGCAAGGGTCCCTAAGAGAAACCACTTGGTACCACAAGGTTATAACTTCTGCCAAGCAGTAACAGTGATAACTAGTATCTTACAGGTGTCTGAAAGTTGTAAATTTGGTTTTTTCCAGATATAATGAAACTGTAAAAGCATTTAAGAATAGACTGTGTGATTCTGAAAATCCTTTTCAGAATGCGTTACTTAGTTCATTAGTTTGCACTTTGTGGTCTTGCTAAACAAACTCAGTCAGAATTAACTGATACCTGTACTAAGTGGCCAGTAACGTTGGAAATGTTCTGTCTGTGAAGAATATAGTATTTGTTGCGATGAAAAGTACTTGTCCTTTCTGCTTGCACTCAACTCACTTGGTGAACTGATGTGGAGCTCCTGCTGCAATGAATCGAAACCTGGCAGGGGTTGTGTGCAGCCTTCAAGTCTCCCAGGCAGCACTAAAGGATGGTGCTGTTCACTCAGTGCAATTGAAGGAACTGAAGAGAAGAATAGTAAAAATAGAAAAGCTTTACAGCTAAATGACTGGAAACATTCCCTTTTGCAGCATCCTCCCTCTTCCCTTTTTAATGGAAGAATACAGACTGGTTGCTGTATTAATACATAGCAGTTTCATAAATTTACATGGTGGGTTTTTATAGAGCAGAGTCCCATGTTTGCATGTGTGTGATGTGACTTAGGTAGCTGCTGTAAAACCTTTGAGGAGTTGAAATTAACATTTCTGGAATACTAGTTTGATCCCACTTCCTTTTTTTTGTTTTTTTTTCCCCCTGAACTTCTGACTTCCTAGATCAACACTTCTGTTTGCCTTCATAGTCTTATTGTATCAGTTAGAGTGCCTTGGCTATTTGGGGTTTGAATTCATTATCAAAGGGGCCTACAGGGGGGATTAAAAGTACATTACCAAGAAAAATAGTTTAATTTTCTTTTTTGTTTCCTTGATATCTGGCTTTCTTTGTATATTTTTAACATATAGTTTGATTTAGTCAAATATTACTTTATTGAGAGGTTGAAAATGTAAATCTGAGACCGTTTTGCAATACAAAAGTGATCTGTGCTTGATCTGAGTGCTACTAGATATATCCCAAATTAGAAATAAATCCACGGCTCTTACAAGGAGATTCCTGATCTCAGATAAGTGTCACAGAATAAGTTGCATGACTGAGGTTTGTTTCTCAAGTTCTATCAAACACAATTTCTATAAATAGTCTGTAATTTTTAAAAAGTAAGAAAGATTAGAATGAAAAGTTAGTTTCAGTTGCTTGATTCATGCATTTTGGCTTTTAAGCTTTGCTATGTGTTGAGTAATAAAGTTATAGAGGGAGTTTTGTGCGATATTAATACCTTCCCCTTCCTTTCCCCCCTCTTTTTCCTACTTTCGTCATGTTTTGTCACTGTCATCTCTCTTCAAGTGTAGATTTATTTCTCATTCAGACTGTTGTTTTCTTTGGCAGGAGCTACAAGCAAGTCTGTGAAATTATGTAATGTCTGAAAAGTTATGTTCATGATTAATTAGCCTATCATGAAACTATTTTGGTGCGTGTGGAATAACTAGATCATATTTTTTATTTGTTTGGCAGTGATAGAAGGCACTCTGGTCAGATCAAGTAACTTTAGTGTGCTTTGTATTAACCATTCTATATATTACCTGATTACATTTGGAACATAAAATGTATGTCTTTCTTATTGGTCACTTGCATTTCCTTTAAAAGAAAGTAGCTTGGGCTGCAGGTATGCCTTATTTCCCAAATTGTAAAATTTATAGCTGTTTGCTTAAAGCTGAGCCACCCTTTAAATGCCATATTAAAAGAAAATTTTGCCAGAATTTAGAAGAGAGAAGAATAATATGTTGTATCTGACCTGCATGGACATGAGTGGCACAGCTCTCAGATGGCAGGGGAGTCAAGATCTCAAGCAGAATTTTAAGTCTGGAGGGAACTTTCTCTTTGTTTTATGCTGCAGGGTTTTCCTCTTTATCCTAGCACTGTCCTTCCCTCTCCCTCCCCACCTCCCGTCTTGCCTGCTGCGGGGGGGGGGGGGG
>JAWWEW010000166.1:14046927-14079761 GCA_035583185.1 Anabacerthia variegaticeps | reverse complement strand
CACCCCCCCCCCCCCCCCCCCCAACAAAAAAAGGTATCCAATGGAGTTAGGTTGTTTTGAAAATTAAAAGGTGTAGATGTTGAGCCTTTGAGATGTTGACTTGTTTAGTAAAATTTCTTGTAAATAATGGTGACTTCTCGGTTGCATTGTAAGCATCAAAGCAGAGAGAAAGGCCTCTTCTATGGGTTGGATTATATAGAGTTCTTTATAGCCTGTTACTGAAGTGATTAGTGCTTAAGTGCTATTTCACAAATCCTTGCTTTTTGCAAATTTGAAGGAGGTACTGTGCTCATCCTAAATGTAATTACTCATTTAAATTAGCTTTGCTGTTAGAAAACACCATATGTAGTTTTTTGTTTTCATTAAATTGATGGCATTCTTTCTCATGGTATAAGTATAAATGCTTAGTTCCAGGCTTTTAAATACTGGAGAGTTAAACCACCAACACGCAAGAGCTGTGAATAATATTTTTGTTTAGACTGTTAAGAAACAGTGGTATAGCCAATCTTCTTGGTTGTGTCTCAGGATCCACTATCTGCTTGGTACTGTGGACTGGCTAAGGGAGATACTTTCTCATGCTGGCCTGTATGATATCCTAAAATATGTAGTCTGTAGGGATCAGCATTTCAGGTTTCCTTGCAAGAAGATTTCTGTTGCATTTGTCTCTGGGTGCTAAAACAGCTGAATAGAGCATATACAAAATGAAAAACAGACCTAGTTTATGTGTCTCTTGGTCTTACAGGTTAATCTAGTCCTGAAGACTGTTCAGTGAGTTCTACAGGGTAGCTCTTGTCTCCATTTCCATTGAGATAGCACATTTTCTCCTTTTTGTGAAGGAAGAGGCAATGGAAAAATGTCTGCACAGAAAATCTTCTCATGAAGTGAATTCCTGCAGTGTCTTGAGTTTATCAGTGTGTCTTGTCCCAGCTGTTCTCTGCACTCATTTGGAATTAGATCAAAAAATGTTTTTATGGTTGCAATGCACAGGAAAAAACTTGCAGTGGAAGTAGTTAGAGTATTGCTAGTAAGACTTCTGTTTTAATGGCCTGATCTGTGGATGATGATGTAGGTCCAGGTTATTTCATTGCTTAGTTCTGTTACTGAGTGGAAGTGAACAGGAACTGCTTCCTGTTAATCATCCTGTCAGAGCTGGAGGGAGGTTGATGCTAGAAGATTTTGAATTCAGATTTGGGTGCAATCCAGTAGAGCTGTTAAGTGGGTTTGCTGAGGGATGATTTCTTAATACTTTCTTTCCTTTGGTTATGGCTTTTTGTTGGAGTGAAGTTGCTTACCACCTTCTATAGGCTATCAGCAGTACTGTTGCCTTTTTTGAGGCAGAGTATAACCACCTTGAAGCACTGTTTAAAAATTCCTCACAAAATCACTGTCAGCAATCTGCTGTCTGAATGAAGCTGGGTATGACCCTTCTGTCCTTTTTTTTTGGTCTTTTTGCACAAATGCTGATGCAGGAACTCATGCTTTTCTTAAGCTGTGTGGCAATTTGATGTTATTGGTAGGACACAGAATGGCCTCATGGGCTTCAGAGACTTCATTTAATACCACAGACTTTGCAGTAGTGTAGAAGATAGATTAAAACCAGCGTTTGAGAGCCTCACTGGATTTGTTTCTAGAAGCTATGAAGTACAAGTTGCTGCAGTAATTTTTTAATTCCCCCTTCCACCCCCTCCCCTATCAGCTTAAATGTAATAGGTAGGTAAATTTTAAGCGTGTTTTGTTCAAGAGACTTTCATTTAATTTTATATAATAGGCCTACTTGAAAGCCTTTCTAAGAAAAACTGGTTTTCTGTGAAGTGTTTGTTTACTGGTTTTGTTCAGAGCTGTTTGAGCTCTGATCTACATCACGTGGCTAGTTAACAGTGTTTTGTTATATTCCAATGGAGATTATTTTACTCTATTTGTAAAATAAACTACAATGATCTGGATCTTTAATTATGAAATGGCTTTTTGATTTGGGGGGCTTGTAATTTCTTCATGGTATGTCAATATTGACCATGACTACATAAAGCCTGATATACAGAAGCAGGGACTTAGGGAACAGTCTGTTTCATTTGTTGGAAGTACCAGCCTCTTGGGTAACTCCCTGCGGTGTTGGGCTACTGTGCCTATTCACCTTCATTATCCTCTGCCCTGGATTTCAACACTTGATCGAGCAAAAAAACTGCTACCTTCCCAGGTCTTGTATAAAATACGCTGTAGGTACTTTACGGTTCCGGCAGATTTCCAATGGCTTTGTGCCTTGAGCGATGGCTTGTAAAGGTAAATGCCTGCAAGTCATTTCAGTGTCTTGGCTGTTGAATAAACTGCTTTTCTTCATTCAAGAATGAAGTTCAGTTCCTGTCGGGGGTGGGAAAAATGAAGCTGTTAGCATTTAATCAGCTATTTGTCCAGCTTTCTCCACCTTCAGAAAGGAGACCAGGAATTTTTAAATAAATAAATAAATAAGTAGGTTTTAATTCCTTGTATTGCTCTGTAGCTCACCTGGTAGAGTAGTATCTTAGTGCTGGTGTTTTTTACCAAATAGAAACCAGTGATGAAGCAACAAAAGGTCAGTGACCTGGCTGCTGCCACTTGTTGCCTGTAGGAGTATGTGCTTAGCTATGTTAGTTCTCTAGTACTTGGGCCTCAGTAAGAGGCTGTGTGATTTACAGTTATGTAATTTATATTACATTTGCTCTCGAAATGATTGAGCAGTTATAATAATTGTCAAGTTATATGCATGAGTTAAAAGTAAATACTTTTTAAACAAAAAACAAAATGCACACAACAAAACAACAAAGCCAAAACATAATGCTCTCTATTTAAAGCTTCCATTTACTAATTACATGAGTGGAAGAAATTCAAAAGAAAGAGTTCTCCTGTAATCCCATATCAGCTTCTGGAATTTGCAGCCATAATAATGTTGCTTTGGTCTTAATATTTTTCCCATCAGGTTTGTGAGGCCACTAGGCAGGATATGTCTTGGCTTTGTGCAGAAATTCAGCTACTTCATCTTGGAGTAGAACAGTGCTCTGCTTATTTTACTTAGAATTGCATTTCAAATGTTAGCCCGGTTTCGAAAAGACCTACTTCTGTATTTAGTATACCACAATTCAAATGTAGATCATGCTGACAGTAAACTTGCCCCAAAGAGTAAACTTGATAAATATGCATATGATCAGTTTAATATGCAATTAAACATTTTCCCTGAGCAATTAGCATTGAGACAACTAATAATTATCCTGTGCCACACTGCAAACATTATACGCATTTGTGTAGGATGACTTTGGTAATAAGTTATGAATAAAAATATGCATGTATACAAACATCTGAGTAAACATCATGGCAATGAAGCATGTGCTTTTCTTACTGGAGTTTATTTAGTCTGCTTAAAAACAATGCCTTTTCCCAAAGAATGTAAAAATTGACATGCTCATGGGATCATGGTGCGCAAATGCACCACTGCTTACTTGTGATTGCATGTGTCACCTGCTCTTAAGACATCGAGATGGATTTAAAGGATTATGTTTTGAGGGAGTTTGGAAGAGTGAAAATTCATTGTTTTGGAAAAATTTGAGTTACATAAAATGGAAAGGTGTCACTTGGAAGATGTTACTTCCACTGGTGATAGACATTTAAGGAGTAATGCAACTTACATGTCATCTGCTTGGTTGGATCTGCCGTAGTGATCTGTTTGGGCTGTGGGAGTCAATGGACTACTTAGAAGAGGAAATGAAGAAAAGCAAGTCTGTGTTGGTCCACCTGAGGTTGTTTTGTGTGCTAGATGGAAGAGCATCAGTTAATAAACAAACAAAGAGGTCTCTTAGCCAGAAACTAGAGACGAATTCCGTCCTTCCATTCAGGAGGGAAAAGCCACCTTTCTCCTGTAGTGCTACCATAGTGTGCTGGAATTGACTGGGGTAGAGTATGGGGCTGTATTTCCTGTTTGTGTTGAAACTTTGTTGATAATACAGGGATAGTTTTTATTATTGCTGAGCAGTGCTTACCCAGAGACAAGCCATCTTCTGTTCCTCACCCCTCCCCACTAGTGAAGAGGCTGGGGGTTGCACATTAATCTTGGAGGGTATGCAGCTGGGACAGCCAATCCCAACTGACCAAAGGGATGCTCCATACCATAAGGTGTTATGGTCAGTATATATGTGGGAGTAAGAAGAAGAAAGTGGGGTGCATTGAGTGATGGTGTGTCTTACTGAGTAACCATTACTCATGATGGAACTCTGCTCTCATGGAAATGACTGAGCACCTGCCTGGCCATGGGAAGTGATACATGAATTCCTTGGTTTGCTTTGCTTGTGTGTGTGGCTTTTGGTTTGGCTATTAAACTGTCTTTGTCTCAGCCTGTGGGTTTTTCCCTTTTGCTGTTCTGATTCTCTATCCCATCCTGATGTCAGGGCAGTGAGCGAGCAGCTGTGTAGAGCTTAGTTGCCAGCTGTGGCTAAACCATGACACATGGGAATAAACGAAAGATCACAGAACAAATACAGTTTAAAAAAGTATCAGAGTTTGTGGACAGAAATGATAGCAGGGCCTGCCTATATCCAAGGGTTGTTTTTAGGCTGACTTCAGTAGGTCTTGTGTGTCTATTGTACTTGGACTATAGTTTGAAAGCCTCCCTTCTGTAAGTGTAGAGGCTTTGGATTCATTCTGTTGAAAATGATAGCTGAGCCTCTGGAGGACTGGGAGACTTATCTGTATTTTTGAGCTACTGCTTTGTGCCCTTCTCTAGGAGGTGCTTGCTTTGGGTGATGGTTTTTCAACAGAAAGTGGATTTTTAAAATTTTCAGTGGGTAAACTGCAAACAGAACATGAATGCAGGATTGCTTATGCACAGCTAATTAAGGGAACAGACAAATGAATAAAACTCTTCCTAGAAAAGGTATGTTTGTGGTTTTGTGGGTTTTTTTTGATCAGGGTTTCTTCCCTGCATGTTAATCAATATTCACTATGCAAACCAGTGTTCTCCGTTGTTTTCGTCAAAACAATAAATTGAAGTTCTGGTTTTGTTTCTAATATGTTGTAGTGACAACATAAGTCATTGAAAACAGAAGTCTTTTGAAATGGAATTGACTTTTATTTTAATTTCCGGATTTCAAGATAAGGACACTTCTGAAACCTGAAGTTGCATTCTGCAAAAGAAACTATATTTAGAAAACTGTGTATATGTGATTTTATGCATGTCTTCCTCATTGCAGTGTTTGATTATGAAGATGCAGGTTAGTTTTTTGCTATGTAGTTCCATCAGCAGTAGTGTTACTTGTTGACTGCTAAAGTTACTACTAAAGCACACAAAGTGGGGAGCTGTGTTCAAGTAGGACACATCATGTGCATGGAGGTAGATGATGTATTTTCCTGTAAGAGCTAGTTCAAACACATGGGTGAGCAATTTCTAAACATAAAAGAACACATTGTAGGCCTGGCTCTATTTTTCTGGGTGGGAAGCAAGAGGCAAAGTTTGTTGGTTTGCAGTTCTTGGCTTTTGTTAAAACAAAACAAAAACCAAAACGAACAAAACCAAAACCCAAACAAAACAAACAAAAACTAACAACAAAAAACCTCAAACAAACAAACAAAAAACAACAACAAAAACACAAAACCCCAACTCAAAACCAACAGCTGAAACCCCAAAGCAATTAAAACCACTGGTGTGTTCAGGTGAAATAGACTTCTTAAGCCTATTTAAGAAACTGTAGATTTCTTATGGGCTGATGTCGGAGAGTGCTCCCCCTCCTGCAGTTAACTCTAGAAATACATCAATTTGGATTCACTTTCAGGAGTTTCTCACCTCATCAGGAATACAATTTTCAAGAACCTTATACGAGAGATGGTCTGTGTGTGTCCTCCTGATCTCCTTCAGCAGTCATATGCTGATTGCTTGGGGCGTGTACACTGAGTGGAGGTCGTGGACTTAGGAGAATGTGCTTTGAACTCTTGAGATGTCGTGTTACTGTTGCAGCTAGATGGCTTTGGGGGTGTGTGACTCCAGGAGTACATAAAGTGTTTTAAACTTATCAGTTGGCATAATTTATGTGCCCCTGACAGTTACATTGTATATCATAGTGCCCGTACAGACATAACCTTTGAAAGCCTAGGAGGGGATGTGAGCGGAGAAAGCCACTGTGTAGTACGGAAATGAGCTGTATAGAGCAAAAGAGAATGTGAACCTGCATTCTAGCAGTGAGGATAGTCTTTGGGGGGAAGAGAAGTTTCAGGCTGTAGTTCTTCCTCAACACACACCATTTATCCAATTTCTTGACTTACAGGTGTAATAACAATAGTTGGCACCCTGGTCAGTCCTCTTTTCTTGGAACTGCCCTTGGGCTCGGTTTTGCTTTGTGCTCTTTGGATGCATGGGCTTCATTAAGGTTTGTGGCAGATCTAATGTTTTCACACTTGTGCAGTAATACCTTTGTCCGCATGTTTTTACCATCATTTGAGTTAGTGTGTACCTCTTATCATGCTTCCTGGGCCTCAAGAACTAACATGGGAGGTACTGGATAGTTGCTAAGAGGTTGTTTTAAAAAAGTGGAGTTTAGTTAAGAGTGACTTACAGTAACTAGTTCCTGAAGCATAAAGGACTTTTTTTTTTTTTCCAAGTGTGAAAGGTAGACTCTGTTACACATAGAATGGGTGCAATACAGGGATTGCAGCTCAAAGTGCTCCTAGTATTTTGTCTTGCCTGTGACTAAGTGCAGCTGGTTCAGTAGCTGAGACTAGAAATCAGGACCTGTCACTGATTAAGCTTTTGTTTTTCAATATTAATATTTCAAAAACCAGTACTTAGGGATGGTACTGATGGTATTTTTTTTCAAAGACTTACTGCTTTTTTAAACTGTGTTAAAAAGAAGAATACAGATAGCCCATGAAGGTACTTTGTGAAAATGTACTATTCTGAGTAAGGAAGCTTGCTGCTTCTGTCCTTCCTAAGGCTGTAAATAGCCTGGGTCCAGAGCAGTGGATCTGTATTGAAGGTCATGGCAGTTTCAGTTTTCAATAAAATTTGGCTCTCCATCCTGTTAACCCTGTAATTACTTGCATACTGTTTCTTTTAATAGGGTAACAGAGATCTAATTTTGGTTTTGTGTCGTGAATAAGGATGTCCACCAGGTTGTCTGGTGATGCTGAGGAATTTCTGAAAAGGCATTGAAAAGCAGTTGCAAATTGAACAGTTAAGGTTTTTGGTTTACAAGTAAAATTTAAGTTTTTTGTGAGTGTGTGCAAAACTTTTAATTTCTCTTAATATGTGTATAACACTTAATGAGTCTAGCACTTAAAACTGTAATTGTGTGTACACAGCTAATATCTAATAGTTTTCAGACAATCTGTTCAAAGCCTCAGAGTGCTATACTATGTAAATAGTAATCTTGCTTTGTGAGTAGGATTTGTAGTTGTGGGTAACTACATACTCAAAAGTGAGACTTTTCAAGACCTAATGTGACTTTTTTGGTGGTGGGATGTTAGAACATGCTAAATGCATTAAGAATTTCTTAGGAATTATAAATATAGTCAGATAAGCATATAACTTCCACAAGCATAGAAATGACAATAGCAAAAATATCGTTATTTTGGGCCAGAGTTTTGAGACAAGTTCTGGCATAAGGTAACAGTAAACCAGCAGACTTTTTCCCAAGGATTAATTTATTGCAGTGATAAAGCCTGTTCTCTTTTCAGAATAGATAGCTGTGAGTTATTTTAATAAAGAAAATAATTTTTTGGTTGTATAAATGACTTCTAAGTCTTTGCTTACGTATGGAAATTGCACTAGTTTAACTAAATGCTAACACTGTGTTGTTAGTTCTGAATTAGCCATGATGTGAAAGGTGTCCTTACCCATGGCAGGAGAGTTTGGAACTAATCTTTAAGTTCCTTTCCAACCCAAACCATTTTATGATTCTCTATTTTTTTGTGGACCAATAAGAATGCAGAATATGTAAAAACTGAGAGCGGTAAGGATATTGAGTCCCTAGTGTTTCAGACTGTGTAAACTATGCTAAATAGTTGAAACTCTTTGGTAGCTTTGTTTCAGTTTAATCAGCTACAAAACACTTACTGAAGACACTAAACCACTACATTTTTGGTCTTTATCTGTACCACAAACTTATTAAACAAGTTTTTATTCTTGTGTACTGAAACAACTGAAGTGATGAAGCTATAAACAAAATTGAGTGTACACACATTCATAAAATTTTTAGTGAAAACTGTCTTAAGCGTTAGGACAATCACAATTACTGTTTAGAACAGTTTTGAAATTATAAATTTTTATGAAATTAGATTTTGGTGGTGTGCTTTGGTACTGTATCATGATAGGGTGCATGGTTTTAACACCAGAGGATTGATGGACTGCAGTGGATGTATGTATGACATTTTAAGGAATTGACTGCGACAGTTGGATGTGTGGTGCTTTAATAAGTATTGTTCAATTTCTACTTGGAAAGTTAAATAAAAAACCTATTTACAGGTGCTGAGCTGATGGTCTGTTATGGCTCCGTGGTGTGTATATATGCATATTTTTTAAAAAAATCCTGTTGTCTGACTGCTCTTTCTGAAGTTTCAGTTTCTGAACATAACTATGTGTTGGCATAAGGTATGGAATTTTCTGTCAATTTGCTCTTACTGCAGTTGAAAATACAGTTGTTAGAACAAGGCAGCCTTTTAAATTTTGATGTACAATTTCTAGTGATATAGAAAACTAAACAGTTTTGCAAGTTGTCACTTACCTTGTTTGCAGAATTAAAGGGATGAAAAATTCTTCTCTGTTCTAGTTCTGTTGAAGTAATAGTATGTTATTGGGTAAGCATTATTCAGACCTATCTTGAGTGACAGAGCAGACTCCATACTCTTAAAGTTTTTGCAACACAAATAATGATGTGGTTCTTATGTGTTAGATGAAAAAGTTACTTTGCTTTTAAACTGAGGTGGAAAACCAAGAAAAATATTACTAGTTCATCTGGTACAAAATGTTGCGGCGTTGAATAACTGACTGTGCTACTTCCTGTAAGAGATGAGATAGAATTAACCTTCCTGAAGGCTAATCATTGTTTTTCAAAAGATAATTATATATGATGGCTATATTTTAGAATAAAATCTCTTTTCCTAATCGCTAGTTTATCTTAGAATTCTTGTAGATTAAGGTAGGAGGTGCATTGCTGTTTGATCTACATTCTGTTAGAGTCAAAAAAGCAGCCCACCCCCCCCCCACCGAAATATTAACCCAAAGCCCCCTTAGTTTATCCTAACTGAGACAGCCGTGGTCCAGAACTAATACTGCCAGTATGAATTTAGTTTTACTTTGACTGTGCAAGCTAAAACAACATGAAACTGTTTTGGTTAGTGTGCTGACAAGCATGTATGTGTGTTCTTAAGTTTCAGTAGTTAAGAAATCAGACCCTGTAATACAGTTATTAATGTAAATGGCTTCAAAATATATATTAGAGCCTGTGAGTTTTTTGAAAACTTGTGTGTGAAGTGATAGGATTGTGAGCTCTTTGTGATTAGGTTTGGTATGGGAACATCAGTCTTCGTAGCCCTGAACTGCCAACAACCTTTGTCCTTTATTTTACCTTCAGTAAAAAAGGGCGGGGGTGGTGGTGGTGATTTGAAATGGGGAAGTAAATGAATGTTGGCTAATGGCCATGTCTTTTCCTAGAGCAAGAAAAAAATCTTGGAAAGATAGATGAGGTTGTGGACCTGGATTTGAATGATATGTGATGTTTTGTAAATTATTTATAGGAGTGTGCATTTTTGAAACGGCTAAAACACTGTTATATCAAAGGGAAGGAGAATGGTATGGTTGCCAAGAAGAGATTTTTACCAGATTTCACTAAGAGAATAATCCTTCTTTTTAAATTATCTGTATTGAACTTGTAAGTAGCAGTTAAGAAATGTCCACACAATGCTGGAAGTTGTGTCTGAATAGCACTGGACCATTTTTCTGCTGATGATTATTGGCATGTTTATGTTTGGGATTTTTTTTGTTAGTATTATTTTGCTGCAGTGATGATAAAAGCAAAATGATGGGACAGGTCTGTTGAATTATGGTATCTGACTGGCCAGAATAGTAGCTAGCTATTTTTTTTTTAATTCTATATAGGTTGTTTTTAACAAGTGAAAAATCCTCCAAATAATTGGTATAACCCTTCCCACCCATAGAATTACTGTTCTCATTCAATGCTATCCTGCTAAAACTGGCAAAGAACATCAATAATATTTGTGTGGGTTTTTTGGAAGAATTACTGTTTTAGAAAGCTGCCAGTTTTATAACTTAAATAATTATTTCTTTTTGGAGAGCTATTTAATATTTCAGCTGTCCATAAAGTCCATAATGGAGGTCTTAATGAGATGTACTGCAGATGATGTTTGTTCCTACTAGCTATAGGAAGGTAATTGCAGTTCTCTCTCATAGTTAATTGAAAAGAACACACATCTCTATACTTAGAAAAAGGCTTTGACTCTGTTTATTTTTTATGTATATACCTTGGGGTATACAACTTTGTCAATATTTCAGTAATTGGATTGTGAAGAGTCAAACCTTCTGAGCAGACTTTCTTAGGACTGTGTTGTCATAAAGCGTGATGCCTTGGGGTATGTTTATATGGAAGTTGTTGTAGGCTAGGGTAAAGGCTGTGTGTGCTCCTCTTGGATGGGTGGGACAAATTTACTTTGCTGGTGTTAGTATTCTTCAGAATCTGCTGCTTGAATGAAGATGATCATAAAGCTTACTAAGATAGAAGTGGTTTCAATATTTCTGTATTGTGTTGAGATGTAAGGGCATATCTACATGGAACTGATTGCTTCACAAGAATACCCTTAAAAACAAACATTCCCCACTTCCCAGATCTGTAATGAAATACAGATTTGTAGGTCAAGTGAAGATAGTCTGTCAGCTTTCAAAGTATTGTATCATAAAGTGAAAATGTAAAATGAAGGTTAAAACCAATAAATAATTACTCTGATATAGAAAACTAACAGCATTGCTTACCTAAATCTGGAACCTATGAATGTGAAAGAAACTATTTTAATTTCTGAGTTATTGTGAGACTAGCTGCTAGAAGCCAGTCTGGGAAGCTGCACTGTTAGAGTATCCCACTTGGGCAAAATAGTTGCATGTAGTTTTGTTACAGACCTGCTTACAGATAGTTCCATGTAGTCATTAATGCAATAATATTTTGGAAATTGCAGGTAAGTAGTTTCATTAAAGCTCTAAAATGTAATGTTGAAACTAGGTAGTAGGTATTTCACCTCTGATAGTTGGTCGCATAGTTGATTAGGAGGATGGGAAGTAAAGTCCTCTGAAAAGCTTCATGTATTGTTTCTGGACAATGAAAGATTTGCATGGTTTTCTATTACAATTGTGTATCAAAGCTTATAGGACTCATCAGACTAGAATGGATAACCCTTGATCTGTTGAATCCAGTGTTTTTACCCTAAAATGGCAATTTCAAAAGGAAGGTGTGAGTTGCATTGGATTTCCAAGTAATAAATTCTGTCTTAAATTTGAGAGGTTTTAATGTTTGTTTTCTTTTGTCAGTGAACTGTATTAATCTGTAATAAAGACCAGTTTACATCTTGATCTCTGAGCACTATTATAGTTGAAGAACAAGTGATTATGTGATGGAGTTGAAGTTGTGTGTGCAAGAATAGTATCCAAAGTTGTAATTTTTCCTTGTTTTTGCTAACACTAGTCTTATACTTGAAATGCATATATGGATTAGTACACAGGGTTCCGTATCATGGGCCAACGTAAGGTTTATGAAACACATTAAGATAAAAACTTAGTTATTCCAAAGTTAGTAAAGTGGATGTTTGTCTAGGTTATTAATATATTGTGCAACAAAACACCAGGTAAAAGCCACTGAGTCTGGTGGGTTTTTGTTTGTTGTTGTTTTGGTTTTGGTTTGATTTGGTGTTTTTTTTTTTTTTTTTTTGCTAGCTAACTCTGTCTCTTTGTTTATTTTTAAATCTAGCCACGAGCTGATCCCATCCCGATATGTAGCTTTTGTTTGGGAACGAAAGAATCAAACCGTGAAAAAAAACCAGAAGAGCTCTTGTCATGTGCAGACTGTGGCAGCAGTGGTGAGTTGGCTGAATTTACAAATATTACAAATACTAGGTTCATGTTTAAGTATGTTTTTAAAAAATATTTTAAACCTTGTAAACCTCATCCTGTCTTTGAACATACATGGAGAACTGAAACAAACTGGACTGGAGTGGGAGGGAGAGATTGAGTTTTTTTCGTTAGTTTTTGTTTTTTGACTGAATTTTTGCCATCTGGATAACTAGGATAATTACAAATGAGAGGTGTGAATTCATCTTCGTGTCAAAGTAAAGATCTGCTGAGTAAAATAATAGGGAAACCAGACTTGTAAAATACAGGAATTCAGTTATTCTTTGAGACCTGTGTTGGCTCTGAAAACTGAGTTTTGCATTGTGACATCAAATGATGATCAAGAATTTTGCTTGGACAGATTTGCAAAATTTCAGAAGATGAGGAATAATCACAGTAATAAAGGCTATGTAGCAGTCTTTGCTGAGGATCTTTTATATTCGGTTCATTTTGTTATGAAATTATTCTGATACTCTAGTGGGAATTTGAGTAATATTTCAAGTAACATACTAAAGCAGTTGAGCACCTGTTACTTGTCAGACACAAGATAATGACAGTCTACTGATCGTGTGTACCTTCCTCTTGTGTGCTGCAGCTGCTCTTGCAGGGTCTGTGTGGCTGTTTTTAATGCAGGTGCTTTCCCTGATGGGAGAAATGAGGATAATTTTGAACATGAAATACTGTAGCACACTTGGTTTATGCAGAGCTTGTGCATGGATGATACCAAGCATGTTCTTGGCCTACGTTATTGCTGGTTCACGGAGGGGTTTGTTGAGAAACTTGGGTAAATTTCTTTCACAACTCTATGCTATTAAACTTTTTTTGAAGCAACTGTGTAGTTCTGGATGTGAAAGCTCTCTGATGAGTTTATCTATTCCGAAAAAATCCTCTGTGGAAAATAGCTTTATGCTAGAAGTTAATTGGCCAGTATGGTTCGTCAGTTGAGTGCACTGCTTTTCTTTAGCTATGCCAGTAAAAAGATTTTTGTTCCCGTAAGCTTACCAGCTGCATTGGTGTAGATACTTTTGGTAAAGCTTTGCAATGTAGACTATCCCATCTCAGCTCCAAGACAAAATAGCAGTACTGCTTAAAGTCAGAGGCTGCAATACCCAAGGGACACGAGCAGAGAAGCAGTAGGGTCTATGTAAGCCAGTGCTACTTTTGACAAGGCTGGAAGTGAAAGTAGGGTTTTGTTGTCTTTGAATTGAAGTCCACGTGTATTGTCATTTTGTAGGTGTGCTGAAGATGGCTATCACAGTACCCGAGACAGACTACATCCATACTTGAGTAAAAACAAAAGAAAATACGTTTTTGTTTGTATGCTTCTGAATCTGTCACCCCAATAGTTACGGTGTACTTTAGCCAATGTATTTTTTTTTTTTAGTATTTTTAAACTAATTATTACACTCTGAAGTATGAAAGTTACTTTTTCATCCCAGTATGCAACAGCAAACCCGATAGATTTTAAGCTGTCTTCCTTTAGTGCTTTATAGGTTTCCTATATTTTCAAATCTGTTTTCTGATATTTGGAAAATTAATAGGATTTGTGCTTGGTTTGACTCTGGTGCACAGAGCTTACATTAATCAGGTGAGCTTAGATATCAGCTATCCGTCTGTTTTATAATAATCCCCTGGTGGGTCTGAGACACTCTAGAACTGGAAGTCTTGACTTTCATGGATCAGCTTCTATTTGAATTAACATCGATACATTCTCTCTGCCTCATTAAGACTAAATTATCTTTAATTAGTTCCTCAGATGTATTGGATATAAAGAATGAAATGTTGAGACTGCCAATCAGTTTGCTGGATGGTTAAACTTTAGCTACTGATGCCTAACTAAAACAAAAACCAATCTCAGTGCAATTTATAAATAACAAAACTTCACTCAAGTGGAGTTTTATTGTAATTGGATTTGTAATTTTGCACATTGCAGTGTATCTCAAAGCTGGTCTTGCTGTCTAACAAATGGAAAAGAAATTGCATGTTGTGCTCAGCAAGCAAATTGTTCAGTTGATCAGAGATTAAATTGCAGTGCCCACTACTGGCATGTCTATTTTCCTTTTTTTTTTTTTTTTGTGTCAAGTTGCTTTTGTTTTTTTCAGGTAATGCTTCTGCATTCTGAAAGCAGAAACTAGCTGGATACCTGCATATTTTTGTGGTATTTGGGAGGATGAAGTATTTGGGTAGTGGAGATGAAATGCACTGCTATGTAGCTTTGCTCAGAGGATTTTCTCAAGAAGGGATGTCAGATGTGAGAAAACAAATCCCGTTACAAAAGGAGACGTAGCTCATCTTGATTTTTGTTGGGGTTTTTGTTGTTTTTGGTTTTTTCCCTTTTGATTTTGAAAAATCAATACACTTGAGAACTGGAATCTGGAAATACTTCTGTTTTTCCAGTTGAGATGTGAAGAAGCAGTTAAAGAGCTGCTGCTGACAGATTTTTATAAGGAGAGTAAGATGTAGAAAGAGGAGGAGAAACGAGTGACTGGAGAAAAATAGCTATTAGAATACCTGTGAAGTGACAGTACCCATGTAGTGTATTATGCTGAGAAGGCAAGAAGGTTACTGATCAGAGATGGGTAGGGGAGGCTGGAGAACAGAAAGACATTGCACTTAGCTCAAGAGGAATACGGGCAAAAAGTGTCTGCAAAGACCTCTGCAGAGATGGCTTTCTAGATGAGATTTAGGGTATGCTTTAGTAATAAGGGAATATAGGAATTGTCTTAATTATTGCTCTCTGTGTAAGGATGTTGGCTAGTTGGATAAAATGAACTGCTAAGAAACCTGCAGGTGGAAACACCTGGTGCATTCCCAAGGTAGGTGCACTGACCGTCTCTGCTCATAGCTAAAGTCACCCTAAATCCAAAAGATGCTTTCTGCCTAAAAGGTTGTGAAACACAAGTTGAGGTTTTGGGGATTTTTTTTTTTGTGAATTATATTGTACATTAGTTCCCAGCATTTGTATTGAAGTTAAAAATAATTGGAGATATTAGCATAACTAATTTAGTCCTGTACTTAATTGTAGTCACTGCTCTAATGCTTATTCTTTTTAAAGACTAGTTGTTTCATCAAATCCTTTAATGAATAAAGAAGGCCCAACTTTGCGAGGAAGAAACGAAACTGGGCAGGTTAGAGGTGTTGTCTTCAGTCACGAAGGAATAAGATGTTCAGTTTTGACTTCCTGATCACACCTATTTCTGCCACATCAGTGTATTGCAAATCTTAACCTTTTCTAACAAGATCAGATAAGAAAGAACTTTAAACTTTTTAATTGTAAAGTAAGCCTATATGTATTCCTAGTGGAAATTGTCAGCTTTCAAAGTTCTAAATTTCCAGTAATCTGCTAAGCTTGTGTGATACATGAAAATATTGATGCTGCTAAGGTTTAAAAGAAAGTCAAGTGATGAAACCAGGAGAAATTACCAGCTGAAGCACTTCAAACTGGTGTTGAAAACCTCTTGGCAGATTTATCAGCTTCTGGATATGGAGAACATAGAGTGGTTTTGATTTTAGTGTAGATTAGTTAGAACTGAAGTACTGCAAATTTTAAAGCCCAAAACATGCTTTCCTTCAACTCATTCAAATTTAAAGAAACTAGCTGTAAAATCAGAAGGGCACAGTAACTTTGTTTAACTAAGTACAGAAATCTGTTAAACTACAAAATCTATAACTACTCTGACAGTAGTTAAACATGGTTCCTTTTAAAAGTGAAGCATGTGTTGGTTACCACTTCACGTCTGATAGGCATTACCCTCTACTTGTTATTGTTACATTTGCACTATGTCAGTTTGCATCTAAAAAGAATAGTGTATTATCAACTATTATGAACAATACCATATGGTATTTTAAAATTTAAAAATTTCTATGCTGTCTCTGCTAGCACATACTAGGAAGGACAGTGAAAGAACATGGCAAATGTGTAGTGATGGTTCCCACATGCACCCTTCCAACTTCTAGTTACTAGTGGCTCAAAGACTTGGAATTGCAGGCAACATTTTCATATTTAATACCAATGAATATTTTTTATTGAATTTTTGTCCAATAATAAAATCTAGCACTTAAGGATATTAACAGATGTATTAAGCTGTGTAATTGCTTGAATGAGAAATGGTATGTTGGTAGATAATGGAGAAATGAAGTAAGACAGTTACACCTAACCTTTGCAGCCAGTGGTTACCGATCAGTGAGAAGGGATATTTCTTAGGTTTATACTTCTCAGTTATTTATTTAAAACAAAATTAAAATCAACAGTTTTAACTGCAACTTACTTGCTCCTTGAAATAAATCACTTCTTTGCAGGGTAGATAACTGGAATTAAATATACTTACATGGAGTTGATTGGTTTATGATTACACTTAATGTGTTAATATGGTTAAGCCATGGTTGATGAAATAAGTCTTTCTGTGATATTGATTACTAATATCAGCCACTGTAGAGATCTTTTTTCTTATTTCTTAGTTAAGTTTTATTGAGGGGAACAGTGTATCTTTGAACTCAGCTATACAGTTGCAGTATATTTGTCATGTTCAAGAAAAATTGTTACTTCAGGTGCATACTCAGTTTTAATCATAAAAATTAGTTGATACATCTTAAAGTGTACACTAAGAATCAAATGGCAGTGCTGTGGTTTTGAGACTACTCTTTGAATTTTTTATTGATTGCTCTTTACTAATAGATTATATTCCTGCATTTTATTTTGAGAATATGCAAAATTCAAGCTGTCTTCTGAAGTTTAACAAAAAGAGCATTGAGCCTTGGGTATATGGAATAAAAGGAAGTAAAATCTAAAATTTGCACTTATTCAAGTGGCTTTTGCGTTTCATCAGTCATCTTTGCCATTCATGCCTCAGTCCATTAGAACACAAAAATAGTAAATGCTCATGGATTAGACTGTGTTCTTGTTTGTGGTGTTTTAGCTCAGCCCTGGACTGAGAAAGTCTGAATCACTGCGACTAGGCCATTACCTAGAAGAAAACATGAATCCCAGCCCTGACAGGGAGAAGAAAGTGCAGTTCATGTTTACCACATCTCTGCAGCCGTCTATAAGTGCAGCATTGCATCAGGGATTCTTATCTCTCTGTCAGCTTGTGGTTTGATGTTCCTGATAATCTCTGAATATAATACTGTCAAAAAGTGTTTCCCTGGGAAGGCTTATCCCTTCCTATTTAGCAGTGCTTTCATCCATTCTGGATTAAGGGTACGATCTGTTGAGGTTGTTGAAGGCATGCTAAAGTGACTGCCAGTATTGCCTAAGGTGTTGTATGTGTTCAGTTGTCTGGTATCTTCTATTAATTAGAAAAGTCACATAGGCCTTCAAGGCTACTGTGAAAAGAGGATGGTCCTGACTAGGAATAAAATACAGTTCTGTGGGAGGTGGTAGTTCAGCCACTCCCAATGTTTGCCTCCCTCAAATTTTAATCTTCTATTGCAATAAGCTTTTATTGTGCCAATTGCCAGATTCATTCTTTTCCCTTCTTATTGCTCTAAAATTGTTCTTTTTGTATAGTAAAGTAATAAGTTGGAATGAAAAATGCACATAGTTTCACTATTACGTTTCTCTGGGGGATATGTAGTGTATTTGGGAAAATACCTAGTATGGCTTTACCTAAAGATTTCCTCTGTTTATTTTGCACTGCTAAGAAAGGGGAGTGGGGTGAAGTTTGTAACAAAATTTTTTTAGAACCAATGGCAGTTTAATATGCTATGGAAATAACATAGTGAAAAAATTCAGTTTTAGGTACTTGTGTAGACCATTCACAGGTGTCAGGTAGCAAACTGACTTCTACTTTATCTTCATGATTGAGTTTCATGGCAGTTTTTGTGTATGGAGTCGGTGAGTTAAATAATGTGTTTCAAAATTCTGAAAGCAGCTGGTGCTTGCAGGGTTCTGATGGTGCTGGCTGCATCCTGTTGAGCTTAACAATTAATCTAACCAATTTTAAATCTCAAAATTTAAACACTTTGGTGTTTTTTAGGACATCCATCTTGCTTGAAATTCTGTCCTGAATTGACAACAAATGTGAAGGCCTTGAGATGGCAGTGTATTGAATGCAAGACATGCAGTGCATGTAGGATCCAAGGCAAAAATGCAGTAAGTTAGACTTGAGTGTTACCTGATTTTTCTTTGTTTATAGTAGCCTTATAATTAGCACATGTGCAAATACAAGTAATTGATGTACAAATTCAAGCAATGCTGTATTAAGTCTTTTTTTCTTCTTCCTCTTCTTCATCCCCTCATCCCTGCCCCCCTTCAGGATAACATGCTTTTTTGCGATTCCTGTGATAGAGGGTTCCACATGGAGTGCTGTGACCCACCACTATCCCGAATGCCAAAAGGTGATCATAAAAACCCTTTTCGTGAAGATACTTTCATTTGCAGTCTTTCCTTATATTAAGTGAGAGCATGCTAATTTGATTTTTTTAATGATAAATAGTATGATATCATTCATCTCAAACCCAGTTTTGTCATTACATGAAAGGTTTTCTTCTCAGGAAAATAATAAAGGTGTGCATTTAGTTGACCAGATAAATTCACTGTGTAAATGAGTTGTTGGCCAGTTTATTGAAGGTGAAATTTTAGAAAGGCTGTTAAAATGCTTGGAGTATATACATTGACAAAGAAATCCTTATAGCAGGTAGAAGAGACTATTCTTCATGCCTTTTGTAAGAGTAATTGAAAAAACAGACAAAAAGCATTTGTTTTCAGGTTCTCTAATCTTTAGATTTCTGTTATACAGCACCTCACTTTTGCTCTCACGTCTTTATGGCTTTACCTGTTTAACCTTAAAGTTACACAAAAGACTTCTTTCAGTTCTGCCCCTCCCAGTCCCCAGCCTTATCTACCACGCTGTCTAGACATGGTCATCTAATTTTGAAAGGATGCTAAATTCAAGTTGTTGTAGATTAAAACAAACATATGTAGGTGTGATCTGACGTATTCTTTAGCACACTCTACCCTAAATTGCTTTGTAACAGATGTAATTTTTTTCCCTGGTCTTAACTGTGTTTGAAGATTAAGTAGTTTAAAGAGACACAAGCTAGAACAGAAAATCTAAGAACCTGTATTTTTTATTGTGATCCTTGTTGCCTCTTCCATGAGCACTTTGCTTTTAAAAATTTCAAAGTATGGGTAGAAGAGAATCACTTTTTTGGTCTGTTTTCCCTTCCCTATGTCCTGTTCAAGAGATAATTTGCTGACCTTGTATATATATATACCTGGCATGTATCTTCGTAGACACCTGTAGTACAGATTAGCTAAACTGTGTACAACTAAACTCTTTTTCTTTTATGTAGGGATGTGGATTTGCCAGGTCTGTAGACCAAAGAAGAAAGGGAGAAAGCTGCTTCATGAGAAAGCTGCCCAAATAAGGCGACGATATGCAAAACCTATTGGAAGACCGAAAAATAAACTAAAGCAACGAATGTTGTAGGTTTCTGTTGGATGTTATTTCTTTAAATGTTTCTGAGAATGTAGTCAGATAAGAGTTTGATGCAGGCTTAAGTACAGTTTTGGACTGTATTTCCAGTTGGGAAAAATAGATGACAAGTGATTTAGTATATGCCTTTCAGCCTAATGGCCACTAACTTTTAAATTATAGTAGGTGCTTTTTGTATCATGTCAGAAAGTGCTAAAAAACTTTCTGTAACATAGTTTTTCAGATCCCATAAATTTTTGTCAAAAATTGTACCGATAACAGATGTAAATAGACTTTTGCATGATAATATATGCCACAGCTATCTTTTATGTGTAACTTCAAATAATTGAAGTACACACAGTATCTATACTAAGTGAATAATCATTAACTACTTACATACAACTTTAGGAGACTGTTCTGCTCAAAGACCTGTACAAAAATTATGTAAAAATTACTTTAATATTGGCTCACAGAACCCATTCCAAAAATCCAACCATGCAAGTACTACAAAAGTTCTGGTTTCAGTGGTACTCTGGAAAAGATGATTACTTGAGTTCTGCTGTTAAGCTGCCACTGGTTACTAGGAAAAGAGGTTGAAATTACTCTTGCTTCTGAGGATTGTGTTTGTGTAAGTCAGGAGTGTGCTGTAATTTTTTTAGCATTTGTCTTTCCAGGAAACACTGTAGTTAGATGTTGAAAGGCTTGGTTGGAGGATTGTTTAAGTAGCATTCAAATGCTGAGTTGACTTTACACTGAGTGTTAAAAAGGAACAGGTTCTGTGTCAACTGTGTGGCATGTTGCCCTCTATCACATGTTCTTATCCATGTATTACCTTCTTTCCCCCTATTTAACTATTATTTAACTGTTTGGCTGTGTCAACTCAGCAGCTGAAAAGCTTTCTGACTCTATCAACTACTGATTCTGTCATGTGATTGTTACCCAGCCATCTTGCTCTATAGTCTAAAAGCCTGTCCCATATTATTCAGAGTTGCATGGTAGCAGCTGTAAAACTTTGCAGTTTGCAAAATAAGGATTTTTGAAGCCAATGGAGCCAACATGTGAAAATAGAAAGAAAAGTACTGACAGTACCGTGCACTAGTCCAGTTGATATGTTTGGTGCTGTGCAGCTTGCGGTACTCTTTTCCCTTTCTTTCTGCCAGGATCTTTTATCTTGCCTTTTTGGTCCTCGTCCTAAGATTCAGTGTATGTTGCTCTGGGAAAGCAGAGCAGGACAAGGATACAGTGTAGCACTACATGAAAGTAGAAGACCTAGTTGCACTGGCTCCTGAGAGCACGCTCTTAAAGAGTGGGTGAAACACTGTTTTATTTTCCCATTCTCCTCCTGCATAAATAACTTGGGAATTCGAAGGTCATTGAAATGTCTATATATTGTCACGTGTGCACAATAAAAACATTCCCTATGTGTATAGCTATACCTTGGGCTTTAGTTGCCATTCTGGTTTTACCCCTTTGAAAACTCATAAGCTTTCAGCTGGAGGTTCAGGTTCTATCCTGGTTTAGGAATGATACTCCCCAGTATGAGGCTTCTACTGAGACTCTCCAAACCATGTGCTGATCACTCGCTCACCCTCTCCTCTCCCCCATGGGTGGCTGGAGAAGAGAATTGGAGGCACAAAAGGTAAAGATCATGGCTTGAGATAAAAGCAGTTTACTGGAAACAGCAATGAGATGAGAAAGGCAGAACAATTCACAATTGCTCAGAATTGGTGTTACCCACCACTTCCTCCGCCACACTTACTTGAAGAGTTGCTTTCTCCCAGCCCCTGGTATAGAATAACATCGAGGTCCTGGGCACGCCCCCTCTTTGCTAAGGCAGAAATGAACCCTGTACTGGCTGGAACCAGGACAGGTTCTAATCCAGTCCTGCCATCTTAGTTCTCTGCAAACATGTCTCTGATTTGGGTTCCTGCAGTGGATTTAGCAGGAATGACCCCTTTACACAGTAATTTTGCTTTTCCTCCTACCTTATCAATATAAAAAAGGGTTGGAAATATTCTGAGGGTTTTACTGTTACATTTTACTGTTACGATTCTGAGCTACAGCTTTTAAAGTAAACATAATGCAGAGGATGTTTTAGTATTTGATTACAATTATGAGTATTTTCATCAAGTTTTTTTGTAGCAAGTGAGCATGTTAGTGCTTGGGGAGCAATTTGTAAAACAAATACATGCAATACTGTGGCCACACTTCTGTTCCTTCAGTGACTAATATATGTATATAAACAATATATGTATATGGAAAAGTTGTGGTTAGGAGATAGCATAAGAAAAGACTTTGCATGATGAAATCCTATTTAAAAGTGATTGTAGGGTTTAGAAGACGACAGTGTCATACCTAAAAAGTGTATGGTCACATGAAATACAGAAGGGTTAACCGATGCCACTTCTTGTGTAGTACAAGGAAAATCTGTCCAGTAGTACTGGAATAATATTTTGCCTGCTGACCATCTGTAGGAAGCCCTTCACAGGCAAATTACTGTGTAAGATTAACTTAAACCAGGTGCGTGCTGGCCTCTGGCACCACTGGTGATTGCTACATCTGGTAGAGAGAATAGGTCTTATGATAGACATAAGCTTAGGACACTAAAGGATTCAAAAGACTTAGAAGTTCTTAGTTTTGTTGCCTCTTAGGAGCCAACCAAATTTAAGGATGTGGGGGTGGAAAAGGGACTAGTTCTTAAAATGGTGGGCCTTTGGAGTTCAGTAAACCAGATGGTAGCCCTAGGCTGTTGAATCTCTAATTAGAAGTAACCTGTTGCAATTAATTACTTCAGTATCTCAATTAAGAAGGCAAAAATCTGTGGAAGAAAATCTTCTGCTGCGAAGTAAATAAGCTAACTTCAAAGAGCAGGATGGAAAAGGGAATGAAAGAAGGCATGTGATGCAACTATATAGCTTTGTTTGGCTTTGTAATTTGATCGTGCGTCCTGATAGCTATTTCTTTTACTGCAGATATTTTTAAATGCTCTGTTTTTATATGCTAAAATATGCTACCCTTCAGTGTAATTCCTTTCTTCAGTTATTAGCAGTGAGTTAAACGTGTAATTCTGCTGGTCACAAATGTTGGCTTTCGGTATGCCTTTTTTATTCCTAGCATTTAAAAAAGATTCACCATTTTTTTCTGACTCTTTTTTTCTTAGCACCTTCTGGGTTAGGCCTTGATTAATTCTTGGCTTTTCTATAAACATCCTTCATTAAAGTTTTGCTCTTGCCTTTCCTTTGCTAGCTTTTTTTGCTATTGTTAATGTTTCTAAAGAGAACAGTCTATTTCTTTGGTTTTTTTGTAATCCTCTTAGTAAACTACCTCGTTTTGCTTTTGAGTCTTCGCTAGTAATTTTTAGTACTAATGTTGATATACATAATCCAACAAGAGTGTAGAAATAATATCACTTTCTTGAAAACTGACTGCATTGCTTTAAAGGAGTAATAGACTCCCTCTACAATTTAAGCAAATGTAGTCTGAAGTTAAGTGTTTTGATAATGTATTAACACTGAAAACATTAATCTGTTTTGTGTGTAAAGTAAGCTCTATGGTGATGGAGCAGTTATTGTGCAGACACAGTGCATTGATATTTTTCTCCAAAGAAGCAAACTTTGGCTATGCCTGAAAATATGTGGCAAGGCTGTATACTTGGGTGATCTTGTTATGCTGGCTGCTTCCGTTTATATGTACTGTGCAATATCTTTTAAAGAAAAGAAGGGAGGGGGAACATAAAGGAAAAAAACATCTGGATATTATGTCATAGTGTGAAATGTATTTCCAAAGTATATATGTTTTTAAAATTCTTTAAAGATTTTTAAGTACAGTGGCCTAAGTAAGTTTTACAAACTGTAGTACTATTTGACAGTAAAGATTTTGAATGCTGATTTTCATTTTTTCAAATTTTTGCTTAGGTCTGTAACCAGTGATGAAGGATCCATGAATGCATTCACAGGAAGGGGGTCACCTGGTAGGGGTCAAAAGACTAAAGTCTGTACCACACCTTCATCTGGTCATGCTGCATCTGTGAAGGATTCAAGCAGCAGATTGCCTGTTACAGACCCCACTCGGCCTGGTGCCATCACCAAAATCACCACCACCTCCACCTACATATCTGCCTCTACACTTAAAGTTAACAAGAAAACCAAAGGGCTCATTGATGGCCTTACTAAGTTCTTTACACCATCACCTGATGGTCGCAGATCACGAGGTGAAATAATAGACTTTTCAAAGCACTATCGTCCAAGGAAAAAGGTCTCTCAGAAACAGTCATGCACTTCTCTTGTGTTGGCTACAGGTACCACACAAAAGCTAAAACCTCCACTTTCTTCACTTCTACCCCCAACCCCCATCTCTGGTCAGAGCCCCAGTTCTCAAAAATCCAGCACTTCGACTTCTTCTAACTCTCCCCAAAGTTCTTCCAGTCAGTCAAGCATACCCTCCTTTAGTAGCCTTTCGAATAGCAGCCAGCTAAAGGGACTCTTTGATGGACTCTCTCATATTTATACCACTCAGGGACAGTCTCGAAAAAAGGGTCACCCAAGCTATGCACCACCCAAGCGTTTGTGTAGTAAACCAGAACTACCTTCCACATCAACATATAATAGCCATTTCTATGGAAAGAAAGAGATTAAGAGTAGGTTTATTTCTCATGTCTGTGCCTCTGGATGGGGTGTGTCTAGAGGACTTGCTTTTAAAGCAATTGCTCACCTCAAGAGAACAGCTTTCCTTAAAAAGCACAGGACTCTAGGCAGATTAAAGTATAAAGTGACCCCTCAGATGGGGACCCCCTCACCAGGGAAGGGGAGCTTGACAGACGGAAGGATTAAACCTGATCAGGATGATGGTAAGCAAAGGTCAAAGCGCCAACCAAATCTGCGTCCCATCCAAAACCAAAATTCTTATATTGTCACATAGGTCTTAGCTATTTCTCTTGTTCTTACTTAACTTCACTTTCATACGAAAGCAACAAAACTTTGACCTTTTGTCTAATGCTGACTAAATTTCCAAAACATTTTTGGTTTGATTTTGTGTTGTTTTTTTTTTTGTTTGTTTGTTTTTCCCCTGACTAATACCACACCACCTTTTAATTATTTTTTGCATCTGTAGTGACACTACGAGCCCCAAATGCCTTCATAATGTTGCTTATGGCTGTGTAGTACCGCATGAGTAGCCACTTGTCATGCTACTTCCTTGTTCTTCTGCCATTTCTCTGGCAGTAGTGCTGTCATCATGATTGTGTGCTGTCAGTGCTTATAATGGTGGACATTTCAATTCATTTCCCTCTGCTCCATTGCTTTTTCATGAACAGTTCCATTGTACTACAGTCTCCACAACACTTGATCTCTACTGCTGTGAACTACCTTTTTTATAACTACTTTTATTTAAGAAAAAAATCCATTTAATTTATAATATTGGAATGTAGAATAGCTTAGCATTGATGTCCAACTTTTAAGGACACCTTTTTTCCTCTTATATTTATTTTTACTTTCTAGAGTACACTGGAGTTTATCAGCTAGCCTAGCAATAGGATACATACTCCATTTCATGAAGTTCAAAACTAATTTAGTAGAACTGGACTGCAAAGGCTTATACAGACAGACAAGTACCAAAAAATAGCTCATACAGTGGCAGACTACAAAACAAGAAGGGGGGGAAGGTTTCACTTCTGTTATTTAGTACCCCCAAATTTGGTTTGAATGAGTCTTAACAGCCATACTTGCTACAATCCTATTTAGGAGTATCACTGTGGTAAAGTATGTGTCACCTTCATGTCTGTGAATAAACTTTTTGCTGGTTTTAAATAACAGATACTGAAATCAAACTAAGCATCAAACAAGAAAATACGGATGTATTTCTGTTGGGAAGCAAGGACACTGTTACACAGGAGGATTTGGAAGTATTTAAGCAGGCTCGAGAACTTTCCCTGGAGGTAAGAATCCTGCTGCATAAAATGCAGTTATTTCTGTAAATACTCAGTTAATTTTCGTAGTTTATTCATCTTCATTTTTAATATATTCCTTTTTATCTAATTCACATGCTTGATGTGAATTTTTTTTGGGAGACGCTGTATATACAGTTACATTCTCCTAGACAGGAGACAAGATAGGCTGGAATGGGTCAGATGGTGACAGTTAGGATGGATTTGGAAAGATATGTTTGAGCATTTTGGACACAGGACTACAGGATTCAACATTGAGTTTAAAAGTAGCTGACACTCCCCTTAGGGTCCTGAAAGGTGTTCATCAATAAGAATGATGAGTT
The DNA here is from genome assembly GCA_035583185.1 of Anabacerthia variegaticeps. NCBI lineage: Eukaryota > Metazoa > Chordata > Aves > Passeriformes > Furnariidae > Anabacerthia > Anabacerthia variegaticeps. The sequence continues at coordinate 14,053,964 of JAWWEW010000166.1, read as the reverse complement.
TCCTCTGCAGATAAAGCAGAAGCTGTGAAAAGTTAAGTCTGTCCCAGAAAATACTGTTTAGTAGAAAACTGGGTTTAGTGAGTCCATAAACTCATTTTACCTGAGTACATGCCACACTTCCAGTTTAAATACTGTAGACTTTTTCTAGCAGTGAAAATATTTGAGCTGAATCAGACTGAGCAACCAGGCTTTCAGTTTTGTGTCCATGACATGAGTAACCAGTGTCTTTGAGAACTTGAGTCAGAAGTTTGGCGCATGTGATGTTTCAACTGCTGCTTTCTTAAAATAGCATAATAAATTACTGTCTTGTACTTCTTCAGTAATGGAATTTACTTAATTCTTTTTCATGTGTAGTGTACAAGAACTGACATTACCTTCTGTGTGGGTCAATGCAGTGACTTTTTTACAGTCTTCATTCAGAGCATGTTAACCAACAAACTCAAACTGAGTTTAAAGATTCACTTTCATTATTAGCTTGTACTTCGGTTTGCTCATGGAAATAGTTCCCACTTCTTGCTTTCTTTATCTTTTATATGCAGTCCAAAAACATTAGATGGTAAGATTTCTAAAATTTGTGACGTTGAAATTGCTGGGTTTTCCCCACTTTTCTTACTCTCTTGCTTTTGCCATCCCTTTAAAGTCTAGCAGTCATTTTCTGATCAGCTCAGCTGCAATATGATAGCTGAGATGAGTGCGTGTGGTAGGATACTGTTGACTGTTACAAGGTAAATTCCAAGGACTCTAGAGTTGTTGTGCTGATACTTTGCTCCCTTTGTTTTGATGAAAGGACAGCTTTGAGTTGGAATCAGAATAGTAGAGAAGTTCTCCCATTAGATGCTGTGGGAGAAGAGAACTTGAGGCTGTTGTGCCTCTTATTTGGCTAGGCCAAGAACCATTTATTTGTATCCACTTGTAAACACTGATCACTTACCTTCCTGTTTAGTTGTTTGGCACCTGGAAGGAAACTTTAGCTGTTTGTTTTTGCTGTTTGCAAACTGTGTCCTCTGTCCAGGTTTGAATTACTTAAGCATCTGGTTTGAATACTTCAGGTTTCTCATGCCTTCAGTGGGTGAAAATGATCATGTAAAGTTGACATTTCTACTACTTTTTCTATAGCTAATATTTGCTTTTTATTGCACCTGACAGAAAATTGGGTGTAAAAACACTGGTGAAACAAGCGGGCGATACCCTTCAGTGATTGAGTTTGGAAAATATGAGATCCAGACCTGGTACTCTTCACCTTACCCACAGGAATATGCAAGGTAGCAAGTTGTCAATGTTGCATGGTTGGATTTTTTACTGGTGTGATAATTATGATTTATTTCCTTACTCTTTTGGAACTATTTGTAACTTGCAACCTTTAAAAGTAGATATGCCTTTGTAATTGCAGATGAGAACAGGAATTTGTCTTTTTAGCTAGTTTTTGTGTTTATTTGGGGTTGTTTGGTTTTTTCTTTTGTTTCTTTTTCTTCCCCCCCTTAAACTATTGCAATGAGGTATATCCAACTTTTGGCCACTTAGACAAATTAATCTCATAAGAAAAATAATTTCTTAGCCTTCCCCGGATGAAAAATAAAAGAGAAGGAGATCCCCTGTGGTCTGCTTTGTGCCTCTTTTATCTTCACTTGGAACAAGAAGGGTGAAATTTGAGGTATTACTCCAGTGTGCCTACTTTGATGGAGACCACAGCAAAAACTTAGATGGAATATGGGAAGGGGGAAGTAACTGGGATATACTATAGGCTGGACCACAAAACAACTGACCACAGCTCAACTGTCTTGAATTAAGTTCACTGTGATTGACTGAATCTGATCTTTTCTTATCTTCCTTTGCTGATGAAGTGTGTGAACGTTTAATCATTCACTCTAATGTTATATTTATTTAGTTAGTTATGCTTATGCAGCATTTACTTATGGTACCTTATATTTGATTGGGGAGGGCTTTTCATTTGTGGTAACTTTTTTTGCTTACAGAATGTAACAGACTTTTTGTGTAAAATATCTTTTTAATTTTCATACAGATTACCAAAGCTTTACCTGTGTGAATTCTGTCTCAAATACATGAAAAGTAAAAACATTTTGTTAAGGCACTCAGAGAAATGTGGCTGGTTTCATCCTCCAGCCAATGAAATCTACAGAAGAAATGACCTTTCAGTATTTGAGGTAGGTTTATCAAAAATATCAACTTTTTCAAAGTAACCGGTTTGCAGATATTATAGACCAGTTGTAGAACTAGTGAAAACTTAAACATGCTTAAATACTTCCTTGGAGGTGGTTCTTCTACTGCAAAAACAACCCCATCTTCCCTGTTCTGTTCTGTGCTTTGGGACCACGTTCTTTCATGTTTCATACTTTACTTCATGCAGTAACCAACCTCTTACGATATTTGCACAGCACCGCTCCCCTTGCAGTCCTTATCTTTGATGGGTTTGCCTTTCCCTTCTCAGAAAAAGTACCTCTTGCACCCATTTGTTTCTGGCTGAGTGTCTTGGGTATAGGGAGAAGGCTAATCATAATGTAGGTGCTCCCAAAGTATAAAAGCAAGCAATGCAACTTCCTGTGTGTTCTGAAATCACAAATGTAGCTACTAAATGGTTTTACCTTCCTTTTGGATGTTTGAGAAACTTGCCAAGAAACATCCTGGCTGAGTGATGGAGGTTCAGGCCAACTTTGGCCAGAACACACTACCTTTAATTTATTAAAAACTACATATATGCAATCTCAGTTTTGGACTTACCAATATAAATATTTCTCTTGGGAGATGACTTTTTGTAAGTTTGAGCTTTTATGGATATCCTGGACAATAGAATTCTGTTCCAAATAGCATACCTGAAGTTACTAAAACTGTGCATTAACCTTCACATTCCTATTTTCAAGCATTGTTACAAATAGCATTAACAGAAAAGACTGCTGGGGTTAGTAGGATTTCTTTTGAAACCGCTTCTCAACAGTGTTATTTAGATGCGTATATTGATAATGTCTTTTTAATTGTGGATGTCAGATTCTGCTTCAAACTTGTATTTTCATATTGTATAAATGTCTGTTGTGCGTGATCGTTGCTGTTATCTGTTCAAACAATGGTAGATGCAGTCTTAAAGTCCTTATTTAAATTAGAACAAGATCTTAGCGATTGGTTCACATTATTGTGTCTGTGCTATTAAAAAATAGCTATTTGCATCAAGGTTGCTTCTTTCCTGACTTGAGCAGTTTTTCAAATATTGTAGATCTGCCAGCTAAAGACTTATGTTGTAAATAGACTTAACTCTTTTCCTTTCAAGAAGTGAAATTGTCCTAGTTAGTCTAAAATAACTTGATTTTCTCTATTAGCAGGTGTTAAGAGCTGTGCAGCATACAATAGGCAAATCGTGCTTTTCCATTTATTGTCATTAACTACTGCCAACAATATGTGAATAAAAAAGTCTTTAAATAATAATGTAAAATACAGGGGATGGGGAGATGGGGAATTGCTGCAAAAAACACATAGAAAACAAGGTGTGTGTGAAAGCAGTGTCCTAACTCCACTGCTTTTGTTCCCTTTCTCTATTTGAAATGCTCCAATAAGCACTTGTGGTAAGCCTTCTGAAATAAATATGGTTGGTTTAGGGGGTTTTAGTTCAAAGATTAGTGTCAGTTGTTACTCTTGATTACTGTAGAAACGTAGTCATTAATTAATGTCCTTCTTCATAGATCCTTTCAGGAATTCTGTGCAACCATTTTCTTTTAGGCTGAATGAAGGGTTTGTGATTTTCTTCATGCTTTGTGTTTTTAAAAGGAATAGAAATCAGTTTGGCATTTTGTGATTTATGTACCTCTGCCCAGAGCATGACTTCGACAGATTTGAGAGAAGACTTTGACACAGCTTACTGCTATGTTGCAGCCAGGAAACTTTTGACAGATGCTTGCTTTTGAGCTTGCCGCCCCTCTTTTTTTCCCCACTTCTCACATTTAAAACTGATGAACAAGCTGTGTTTGCCTGAAACGTAAGGTTTTTTTACGTTTCTGTACAAATGTTCTTGCTGAAAAAGACAGCTCATGTAACTTGCATTTTCAGGCTTATGGCTTAGCCAGTGGTGATTTTTAGTTTCTTAATGTTCACATTTAATTTGCACACTTGCTAGTAAGTGTGAAAAGTAATAAAAAACAACTGGACAATGGAGAGTGTTGTACGAGAGCTTAGTGCATGTGATAGGTTCTTAAGAACTGTATGTACGTTTGTTCGGATGCATTTAGAAACAGTAGCTGTGCATTAAATGTGTGGGTTTTTTCAATCCAGTGAATGCAACTATACTACTGAAGTTGCCTTAAAAACCCCTAATATATCCAAAAAGTTGAGTTCTACTCAGTTTTGTAACTAGGATTCTTACTCAAAGCAAATTAGAATATGGCTTTTTTTCAGCATAGTGTGCATAACAGTTGTCTCTGAATGAAATAAAGCTACTGTTACTATCAAAGATCATCAGTACAAGTGAACCTTTCTATTAAGCAGATTCTTTAAAAAATGCTGTTGCCTTTGACTGAGCCTTCCCTTTTAGGGAGTACCTAATTGATCTAGGAAATCTGCATCTGTGTCTCGTATTTTTGTAGCTGAGTCACAGCTTGACTCTTTACACTCGTAATATACCTAGACTAATTGCAGTATTTAGCCTGAAAATTTACTTCACTCACTCAATAGTGTTTTAGTCTGGCATGGAAATTTTGTCTTGTCTAATTTATCCAGGGCATTGATGTGATTGATAAATAATTTGCTACTCATTTCTTGGCCTTACACCTTAAGGATTCATCATAATGCACTTCATTGTTTGGGGATTTTTTTAAGTTGTTGTACACCACTGCCTTCTGCAAATGACAGTTAAATGCAGTTTTAACTACTGCATTTTTGTTGTCTGCTAGTCATACTCATTTTCATTCCAGGAATAAAGGGAAAGGTAAGTCTATCTTGAACAATTAAAAGGTGAAGTTACTTTGTTTAATAAATCTGGATACTCAGAGGTTAAATAAAAATGCAAAAATGCAAAGCAATTAGTATTAATTGGAGATTTCCTACTTAAAGTGAGACTGGGGTATTTTTCTTCTGAATCTGAATGTGTTTTGTTGTTTTGGTTTTTTTTCCTTGTAACACCATACTGTTCACATTTCCTTCTAGGATATGATTGATTGCATAAGTTTTGTCCTAACTTGTCGGTGTCTTAGAAATAACTGCATCTGTCTTGCTTTTTTAGGTTGATGGAAATGTGAGCAAAATCTATTGTCAGAATCTTTGTTTGTTAGCTAAGCTCTTTCTGGACCACAAAACCTTGTATTATGATGTTGAACCATTCCTCTTCTATGTCCTTACAAAAAATGATGAGAAAGGCTGCCATTTAGTTGGATATTTCTCTAAGGTAAAAACTAAAAAATGGGTTTATTTAATACTTGTAATTTCATTCTCTCCTTAATACTCGTGACAACAGCAAGAGAAAACATATTGCAAGTTTGGAAAAAAAAAAAAAAAGCTTGAAAACCTCTCTGTAAATCTCATTTTTTATGTACATTGTCTCCAATACATTTTACTTGCCTCTGACTGACACAAGGTGAAAATGCATTCAGCTGTGCATGGATTGGGCTTGGTTTTTCTTGGTTTGGGATTCTTGTTTGTTCATTTGTTTTTCTTTGTTTCCAAAGCACTATTGTGATTTCAGTTGATTATTTAAGTCTTTGTCCTCCCCCTAAAATTTTTGCATTGCTATGCCAAGTCTAACTTGTAGGAGTTGCAGGTACTTGAAATGTTGATGTGTTTTCAGGGCTTGACTGCCAACAGTTTAAGCTGGCTATTTACACCTAAATGGCCAGGGATGCTCCTGTCTTGTGTACAGTGGGATCGAATGCAGTTACTGATTACACTGGTGTAAGATTGCATTGCCTAACTTCATGGTGAATACCTTGCTTAGAGTGGATGCCTATGTTGGTTGTGGCTGAATTTAACATAATAGATGGCTGCTGTAGATAAAAATAATACTTATGTGAACTATCTGGACAAAGAGACCAAGAAAAATGGTGAAGTATAGTTAGAACTAACGGCAACGGGAAATGTTTCCATTATTGTTCATGATTTGCCCATAAGGGATGTGATAAATAGATGCAGTTACATAGGACTTAAGTACTTCCTGCCCCTACTATAGGCACTTCCTATTGACTGTATAATTTTCTTTATTGAAGAAGTGATTTGTTAAAGATTGCACTTTGAAGAAGTCTAAAAATCTTGCTGAATGTATATATATATAGAGATATAATCTCTTGAATATCTGGCATATCCTTCTGAGAAGTGGGCCTTGCTGGAATTAAAGTAACAGTGAGACATGTAGGCACAACTTACTTTGTCTTTTATATCAGTCAGAACTTCTTGTGACTTAAAAACATGTCAGCTTTGATTTAGGCAAGTATTTTTTCCATGTTTTTTTAAGGTAATACAGATTAAGGTGAGTCTCCCTTGATGTTTTTTTTTATTTTTTTTTTTTTTAGCTTATCATAGAATCATAAATGTTGGAAAATACCGCTGAGATCATAGAGTCCAACCACTAACCTAGCAGTGCCGTGGTCACTACTAAACCATGTCTTCAAGTGTCACATTAGCAAGTTTTTTGAACATTTCCTGAGACAGTGATTCTACCACTTCCCTAGGCAGCCTGTTCCATTGCTTGATAACCCTTTCAGTGAAGAAGTTTTTCCTACCTCCCTTGGCTTAGCTTGAGGCCTATTCCCCTTGACCTGTCACTTTTTACTAGGATAAGAGACTGATTTACTGAAGTCCAAGTAGAACACGTCCACAGCCTTTCACTCATCCTCCAAGAGGGCCACCCTGTCATAGAAGGAGATCAGGTTAGTCAGGCAGGACCTGCCTTTGGTAAAGCCCTGAGCTTAGTGGGCCTGATCCGTTGATTGTCCTGCGTGGGCAGTGTGATGGCACACAAGATCTGCTCCATAGCCTTCCCTGGCACTGAGGTCAGGCTGACAGGCCTGTAGATCCCCAAATCCTCCTTCCACCCCTTCTTGCAGACGAGC
>JAWWEW010000166.1:14001776-14046827 GCA_035583185.1 Anabacerthia variegaticeps | reverse complement strand
AGTACCTCAGCCTTTTCCTCATTCTTTGCCACTGTGTTTCCCCCTTCATCCAATAAAGTATGGAGATTCTCCTTAGCCTGCCTTTTGTTTCTGAAGTATTTGTAAAACCATTTCTGTGTCTTTTATGGCAATAGCCAGTTTACATTCTAGCTGTGCTTTAACCCTTCTAATTTTCTGCCTGCATAAACTTTAAACACCCTTGAAGCCCCCCTGAGGTGCCTGCCTCTTTTTCCAAAGGTGATACACGCTTTTTTTTCCCCCCTCTGTTCAGCCAGGCTCATCTTCCCTGCTTGCTCATCTTGAAGCATGTGGGGATGGCCTTCTCCTTTTATAATTTACTTCCTAAAGCACATCTAGCCTTGTGGGCTCCTTTGCCCTTCAGAACTGCCTCCTAAGGGACTTACTCAACCAGTGTCCTAAACAGGCTGATGTCTGCCCTCTGAGAGTCCAAGGTAGCAGTTCTGCTGACCCCTTTCCTTTCTTCTCCAAGAATCAAAACCTATCATTTTGTGTTTGCTGTGCCCAAGACAACCTCCAGCTATCACATCACCTACCAGTCCTTTGTTTACAAGCAGCAGGTTCAGCAAGGCACCTCCCCTGGTTGGCCACTCACCAGCTGTGTCAAAAGTTATATTCCACACTCTCTAGGAAACCTTCTAGTCTGCTTCTTCTCTGCTGTGTTTCCAGCAGACATCTGGTAAACTGAAGTCCCTGAAGAGAACAAAGGCTAGTGATCATGAGACCTCGTCCAGCTGCTTACAGAATAATTCATCTTCCTCTTCATCCTGGATGAGAGGTCTGTAAGTGTCTCCCTCCAGGATATCTGCCCTGTCGGCCTTCTTACCTGGAAACACTCAACCCTTTCATCACTGTGATTAAGCTCCAGACAATCGAGACAGTCCCTAAAATATATGGCTACCCCACTGCCTCTTCTTCCTTGCCTTTCCCTTCTTGACTTTATAGCCATTCATTTCAGCCCTCCAGTTGTGTGAGTTGTCCCACCGTGTCTCCCTAACGGCAACTATGTAAATAATTTCCCTGCTGCACAATGGTTTCCATTTCCTCCTGTTTATTGCCCGTGCTGTGTGCACTGGTGTAGACGCGCTTCAGTTGGGCTTTTCAACCCTGCTGCCCTTTTGGGGAGAGAAGCTCTAATTCCTGCATGACCTTTCTCAGGTGCTTCTATGATTTCTAACACATCAAGAGCCCTTGTATCCTTGCTGCTGCATGGATCTCCATCTCCTGCCTCTACTGAGGTGTGCAGACTGAAAGACCTTGGTAGCGCACCATCCCACAGACAACTGATACATTTTGTTCCTTCACCCCTCTTGCTTTTGGTTAATCTGTTTATCACACCCGATGATCACAAACGTTATCACTACCAAAACTCAGGGAAAAAACTTAGTCTCAGATTATTGCACACTGTCTGTCTGTGTCTCCCCACTCCTTTTTTTAAAAGAATGTGTCTCTGTGCTTTTTCAGCCAAAGGTGCCGTGGCTTTTCTTACCTGATAACAAATGTGTTGCCAGGATGTAAACTTCTTACTAGCAGCAGTCTTGAGAATTAGAGAAGTCTGTACAGAGGAAATACTTACCCATACTGTAAAAACCAGGAAACCTTGTGAAATATGGCTTGGGTATCTGCTTCACAGCTGATGAAGTACTTGGGAATGAGTGTACTTGAATGTGATCCTGTCAGTGTCATCACTGGTCTGGTGTCATCTTATGTGTGGAGGCTGAAGTGATAGCAGGTGTCTTGAACTATACATGTGCTTACTACAACTTCTGGTCACTTATGCTGACCTGGATATTTTTGGTTGATTTATTTGATCTCCCTCAAAATTACCTATTGTTCATTTTTATGTTGGGTTTTTTGGGTGTGATCTTTTAAGAGTAATACGGCTCTTCCTTTTTATTGGTAAATTGGAAAGACATAGAAACTTATATAGTTAGAACAGCTTCCTAGTTTAGCTTATTTCTCCTGCTGTTTTAAACAATCAGTGTAATGTTTTCCTCCGTTACCTGTATATGACTTTATTCTGTCTGGAAGAGTTTTTGGTCTTCTGCCTTGATTTTGGTTTAGGTGAGAAGCATTCAGCTTTGAAAAAGTTAGTATACTGCAAGTATAACTTCTAAGTTGTGCAGGTATGGGGTTCCTCCCCTGCACCCTGAATGTATACTCATTCAGAGAGGAGACAAAATAAAGATGAAAACCAGTAGGCACTTAGCGTAGCAGTTGCAGAAAATACAACTTCACCACGTGTATGGATATTATATTCCACTTCTGTATTCTTGACGGAATGGTCAGTGAAGCATGAAAATATTTCCCTCTTCTCACTGTCTTCCTCCTTTACAGTACTTAAATTTTACAATGCTGTTCAGTCAATGTATTTAATTTTTAAGATGCTGAGTAGTTAACTAATTAAGAAAATATTTTGAAGGATATTTCTGATACTTCCTTCTTACAATTAAATATTAAGGTGGAATTATTTGACTTTGGTACTGACCCCATACATCTGTTCACCTTATTGGGATATTTTACAGGGTGGCAGATGCAGGCAATTGCCCACATCAGCAGTGCTTTGACATACTTGATCTGTTTCTCCTTCCCACAGGAAAAGCTCTGCCAGCAGAAGTACAATGTCTCCTGCATAATGATCATGCCCCAATACCAAAGGCAAGGATTTGGAAGGTTTCTCATTGATTTCAGTAAGTGAAGTGTTTTATTTACACTTGTGATCCAAGGAGCTGATGGCTGTTACAAGAAACTATAATATGTGAAACTTTATTTAACTTGCTTTGTTGTTTTTATCAATAGATAATGGGATTTCTGTTTATGTTTACATAGGATAGGAAAGGTCCCTGAAGTGAAAAACTTAATGCTGCTCTGTTATTGTACTCAAGGAAATTGAGAATGGATCTCTCGGCAGTAATATTAGCTCACAAAGCTATTACCCTGAATGAATTGTCTAAATTACCTTCCATTTTGCCTTGCTCATTAGTATAAGAAGAGGCAATTATTTGTGATTATAGCTAAGAAGGTGTTAGTCCAGGGCATTCTCTACATGCTAATATTTCTAACTTGTGTCTTCTTTGAGCTAAAAAACTGTTGTAATTTAAGAGTTGCTACATAGAAGGAATGTATTTCAGTTTTTGTGTTCACTTCTTTTGTGAAAATTGTTACCAAAAAAAGTGTAGGTGCTCATGGCTGTACTTGCTGTTTTATTTTGCTGAGCTGTCTGACCTGTTAGAAAGCTTCAGGCACACTAGTTTAAATATAGATTTGTTATTCTCCAAATCTTTAAGGTGCAATAGAACTCCAAACAAAATTATCTGAAGAAAATTCTCTGTTGAGAGTCCTCAGTATTGCTGAATCCAGCTTTCTACTGTAATTCAGAGGGAGGATGACAAAGAATTAGCATATATTGTGTATGGTTGGCTTTCACTATTATGTTTTTTAAAGCACTGTAGAATTACATGACAGTAGAGATAGTTCAGATAATAGGATTCCTGCCCTGAAGGTGTATGCAAGAACATTAAAATGCAAATAATAATACATTGCAGTATAACAGCAGGACAAAGATGATAATTTGTAACTGTAGAGTTTAAGTTCTGTGTCTTGCAGTGTTCTACCCAGCATGACTGCACTAGAGTGTATAAAGATACTTAGTATGTCTCGTTATTGTATGGTTTTATAAACAGCCTTCACTATACCCCTGTGAGTCAGGTAAGGATGGTTCTGGACCACTTAATCTGCCATGGAAATGTAGCCCCCGCTGGAGTGGAACACAGCAGCTGTTCCATTGTGCACCTTCTGCAACCTTTCAGGGAAGGCTGTGACAAGTACCACATATTGTGGAGTGAACTTTAGGCTTGCTTAGGTAGAAATTGGCCCTGTTTTGGGATTAGAATACTTTTTGTGCAAAAGAAGATGGGGAGCTCTTTAGTGGGCATAACTGGTAAGTACTTCCAGGCTTTTGCTTTGTTACTCTGTGGTGTCTCAAAAAAAACAAAATAAAAAACAAACCAACAAAAAAAAAACCAAACCAAAAAACACTTTCAACAAATGTTACTCTGCTTGAATTTGCAATAGTTATATTTACAAAACTGATGGCCCAGCCATGAAACCCCTGGTTTCCACAGAAGGTCTGGGTACGAGTATGCTGTGTTCCTCTGGATATGTGTTTTGTTACTGTGCCATGTACTGCTTAATCTGGGAAAATCATTAGGATGTTCTGTCCCTTATCCTACTGAAAAAATCTGGAAGCACATTGGGTTTTTGAATCACTAGATTTTATGTGTTAACTTAAAACAGGACCTATCAGAGTGTCCTTTTCTTGGAGCTTCTCTAGTGTTACTCCTATGTCTTTACTCTTTGCAGACACATTTGTATCACAGGTATGGGCTGCAGTTGTGAAAACCTGGCATAGTGCTGAGACTACCTGTAGCTTCTGCTGTAACTAACAAACTGCCCACATCATGGGCACACAGTCCTTCAGTACCTTTCCACAGTGTATTCCCTATGTTTTCTGGACAGAGGTTTTCTTAACTAACTGGGAATCAGACTGTCTCAGTTGCCAAAAGAGCAAAGAGCCAAGAGGTGACTGAGAAAATCTGGCTCTGTAAGTGTGAGTGAGGTCCAAAATTCATGAAAGGCGGTGAGAGAACTGTTTGTGGCTGTCTTTTCCCTAGATGCTTAAGGGAAGGTAAAAAAGGAAGGGCAGGTTATCAAGGCTAGTTTTCCTAGGTTGTATTTATATCTCTTTGCCAGATGGAGGCTGGATGCCATGAAATGGGGCAGCCATAGCTTCATCTGAACCAGTGAGCCCAAAATCTGTCTTCATACAGAAAAAGCCTTTGAAATCAATTGTTTACTCTTTTTCCTGTAGTTTTACTTGTGTTTCTACCTTCTATATTGTAATCGACTGCCATCTTCTTTGTACTTTACCCTTTCTGTTCACTTGTGGTCTCCTGAGTATAAGTTGCTTTAGCTGTCCTGAGAAGATGTGATACAACATCCCCCTCCCCCCCACATTGTTCTGTTCAAGTTTAGAATAATAAGTTTATCATAGTTTAAAACATTCTTTGCTAGTGACATTTTCGAGACTGTCATGTACTCTTAAAGTTGTTGGAAGATAAATTTTATGCTCTGAATGTGAAGTCTTCATTTGTTATGTGGGTAATGCTTGTAAACTGCTTTATTTTGAAATCTGTGAAGCAGTCACTGGTACTTGTCTTTTTATTACAGTAACCAGAACAGTTTTTAGAGTATAATAATAAAAATGTAACTGAGCAAGTAATTTTCAGAAAATGATAGTTAGAAACCACGAAAGGGAAGGTTTTAAGAACTGTCTGCAAGCAGCTGGCTGCTCACATTGCTTTGTGTATATCTGGACCCTTGATAGAAAGGCTGGAAAGAGCACAGCCTTAAGCCACTACACCACTTCTGCTTTGTCAGCAGCCTGGTGAAGATATAGTCTGTGGTAAAAATTTGCTTCTTTTTTGGTAAATGAAAGGCATTTGTTTGTTCAGATTGTGGTGCATTCTTTTGTCTTGAACTAATTTAATCTTCACAGATGAGTCTTACATTGTCATGCTGTAACTTGAAAGGGAAAGTTTGCTAAAAGAAAAATAGGTATTAATTTTCTGACGATAGATTTTTATGGGTTTTTATTCAACATAACATTTTGCTAACTACATTTAAATGTATCTGTATTTCAAATCGAAACTGATAATACCATTATTTCTTATTTTGTAGACACAACCATAAAGGTCTATCTGTCTGTTTCTTCAGGAATCTGTAATCTCACCTGTGGGAAAAAGATTTTTAAAAAGAGCAAATTAACTTTTGTGAGAAGCAAGCATGCTGTAAAATGCCTGAGTTCCCTAGTCTTGTCCTCAGCAAAAGTTTCATTGTTGTTTTCTGTATGTCATTTATCATTTAAATAACAATGCTGTTGTTAAAACCAAAAGTATATGCTTTATCTGTGGTTTTAATGTCTAGTAAGATTTTTTTTCTTTTTTTAATTGTAGGGACATTAGAGATTTTTATTATGATACAAACTTGCTGAGCTGTTTAGGAATTGAAAAAGGTTCAGTTATAAATATTTATTAAACAGCTATAGTGTTGATTTGTAAAACTGAAGACTTGATACCCTACTTGATTTTGCTTAGTTCACTGTGAAATAAAATCAGTTTAACCTGTTTTATTGAAGCATGTCATACTGAAGGCAAAATGATTTACATGAAGTCTTCACTTTGTTTACACTGAGTATGCTTTATTAAATATTTTTTAACAGTCAGATGGCTTTTTTTTTCATAGGAATAGGGAACCTAATTTTTACTTGGAGTGTGTCTAAATGTACAAAGCATTTCCTGAACATGAATAAAGGTCTTAGTTTGGTTGTTATATTTATACCTTCCTGCCTTTTACAGGACTGAAAGTTCTTGCCAAACTTCTTAGGTTTGGGCTGTTTGTTTTGTTTTCATTTCCTTGTTGTTCTTGTATTCTGTGAGGTTGACTGGATTGTGATTGCAGGGTTGTACCTGAGGGAGAAAAATTGACCTTCTGCACCCATCTTTTGTATTTACTGTAAATAAAATTTTGGGTAAGTAGACACCAGTTGATCCAGAAATAAACCAGAAAACGGGCTTTACTGTGCAAGATTCCATTCTGTGTTTGTTTCACTTCAAGTACATTTGTGGTGATAGACAGCTATCATTCCTGTCACAAGGAATTATATGTGTTTGCATTTGGGTGAGCCTTTATATGTCCTTTGTCAATTCAGCCTGCATTGCTGCTGTGTTCTTTACAGTGCAAGCACTGGAGCTACGGTGTTGCACCTTCTCTCTGTGCAGTCCCTTTTCTTGTATGAACTTTAGCGACTTCTCTATACAATGCATTTTTCTTTGTTTTCTTGATTTGAGCTCTTGCAAAGCCTGGAATCTTCATATGCTTTCTATTTCTATTCATTAGGCTGCAGTGCAAGGACATTCAAGTATTTCTTTATTTGGCATATCTAACACAGAGTTCAGTATTATTAGAATGGAATACAGCAGTATTTCATATTTGTTGTCTGTAAGTTTAAAGTCATCTTTCAATTCATGTTTCTTCACGAAGCATATCTTGTCACAGTCCCATGTTTCTGCTTACTGGATTGCAGATTCCAGGAGGCCTAGCCAGCAGCTGGAGGAAAAGGAATGCATGTGACTGCTAGGATAAACCTTTCCAACTGTGCTGGCTTAGTAGGTCAGTGATTCATTTGCATTACAGTTACAACTGGACTTAATGCTTCGAAGCAAAGCCCTTGATAGCCTTTTGTTATTTATCTTCAGGGCTTTCCTGTTCAGCTGTTTGGAGCAGTTCCTTACTTCCTTTCAGAATCCCTTCTTTTCATTTGATTTATCTCTTCGTTGTGAAATTATTATTATTATTCTTGTTTGAGGGACAAAACATATTTTAAGGATGCTTGAATTCCATTGGGGCTATATACATTCTGTATTTTTGGGGGGTGATTTTGGTTCACTTGTCTGAATGTTTGGGAAAGTCAGCGCTGACTTTTTCAACTTCTGTTTCATTTATTGCGTGCATACTTAATAAATGGGTTTTTTTCCATTAGTTTGAATTAACCCCTGAATCCCTTCTGGGGTGTATAGCTCAGAATTTTTGTGGAGAAACCATGATACGGAAGAGCAATTCAAATCTGGTAGTGGAAGAAACAAATAGAATTTATGTTACCTAAGGAGTTTTATTCTGGTGTAGGAAAAGTTGCTCTGTTAAAGGTCCTTGTTTGCTCATTTCCCCAAATCTGATACCTGTTTTTTGGTGAAGTGTTTGGGTTTTTTTCTTGTTCCAGTCAAACAGGTGAGTAAATCTTCAAGTCCTGATTTGCAGAAGCAGCACGGTATGAGCAGTATCAGCATTTCTGCAACAAAGAGTGTATAGCACCAGAGAAGGCAAGTTTCCAAGGAATGAGAGGAGGAAAACGTTGGCTCTACAAGTATGAGGAAAGCTGTTAATGAAAAGTTATGTCTTTCCTCCTAATGCTTTTCATGAGTGAGCATCAGAGCCATTGATAAAGGATGTCAGTACTATCACTGATCTTTATAAAATGGTATCTGAGAGAGGGAGAGATTCACTGTCTTGTTCAGTTAAAGGCAACATTCATTAGTGTACATTGCTTCTCAATAGGAAATGGCTCAGCAAAGGCCTGTGAACAAGATCAGTGTAGTGTCCATTTACTGTTTACAGCTTTGAAGAAATTGATTGAAGATATGGAGCTACAAACTCTTGGCTCTCAGCTCTAATCCTGTCTTCTTGACTGAAAATTCCTACAATCCCTTGTCCACATGTAACCATTTAGGGGCTTTTGTGCACAAAAGCTAAATCAGTGAAATATTCTGTGCTAAAAGTGGGTAGGGAGTAAGTATAGGTGTCCTCGAGGGTGTTCGTTGTACTCATGACGCTGTATGCACTTTGCTTGAGAGGGAAGGGATCTTGATGGCGCATTGAATAGACATAAAAAAGCATGCATAGCTTTGTAAAGTGCATTCTTGAAGTCCTTCCAGTTTGCACTTGTTTTGTAAGATCAGCATCGCTCTGGAAATGTGAAGGGTGTTCGTTGCTTAGTGCTTGGTTGTACAGAAGGGGTAAGCATTGTGGGTTGAGTCCAGAGAACTGCTTTAGACAGAGACGCTGTCTGTCTCACATGCATCTACAGCTAACATAAACCTGTATTGGTGAGGATGGGGACAGTGTGTTTATTTCTTCCTGTCAGCAGTTTTGAGACACTTTTGAAACAAGCTGAAGAAACTGCATTGCATAAAACCTAGGTTAGTCTACAGGCACAGTTTAAGGAGACTAAAAAATGTGAGATTTTCTTCTGGTGTTTAGTGCAATTTTGTTCTTCCAACAAGTTTGTTAAAGAGCTTGTCTAGCCTGCAAAATGGGTGTTGCTGTGAAAGCAAAGAGGTTTGGTTTTTGCCAACCTTGAAAAAAACATCTAGTTAAAAAATAAAACTGCTTCTTTTTTAATATGCTCAATTCAAACAGCATTTGCTCTTCTTTGGTCAGCTAGTTATTTCCAACTTCCTTGTGGCTCCGGTACTTGAAAAGCTCTGTCATCTTATATGAATAAATGGTAATTTTTGATGGGAAATAAGAATTCCTTTTAGATGGTATTGGACATAGCTTTTCTCACTTGTGTGCATTATTATGTCTTGGGTTTTTGCAGCATCTTCAGCAGCAGTCAGGGTTAAGCTTTCCATGGCCAGTTGCAGTTTGGAGAGTGATCTCTTTTTGTTTCATCTTCCAAACTGGCTTTGTGGTGCTTTAGTGTATCAAGAAGGTTTGAAAATGTCATGGTGCCGAAAGATCAGTTTTATAACTTGCTTATCTGTGGTTCTTGCTATAGTGTTTCTAAGCTTTCTGCTTTAACAGCAAATTGGGTTACTCATTTGTGAAAACCTGAAAAGCAATGTTTTTGGTTTGGTTTTTTTTTTTTTTGAAGCACTATATTTGTGCAGTCATCCAAAAAATATAATTGAGCAAAACTTGAAACTAGTAATGGACTAACATGTGACCTCTCATTTAGGGCAACATGTTGCTGATAAGATACTAGCATTTGAGAAAATGTCATACCTGTTTGGAAGATGAGTAACTTCTTTAAAGTACAATAAATGTGTTGAAAGTAAATGGTGAAATAGAGTAAAAATGTCACCTGAGGTTTTTACAGTGCCTCTGAGAAAGTAGTATATCAGTAAAGGAAGAGCCTTGGAAAAAGTAACAGACTTTCTTCACTGAAGGGCTTTCGTTTTTTTGGTTGGAAGCTGGAAGAAGAAAAACAAGCAAAGCCATTACAGTATGAAAATGGTTTTGTTTCTTCTTGAAAGAATACTTGAAAATAGAAAAAATGGCAAACCATTAACAGAAGCCCCATGAGGGCAAAAGAGAGCAGAAGTAGTGAAAATATGTATTTTTCTTCTTCAGAGTTTATTTGCTGTGCAACTTTACTTCAGCTTAAGTAGCTGTGTAGACTTCTCTTACAGTAGCAGGTCAAGGGGGGGGGAGGTAACTGATTTAAAACTCTGTTCAGATGAAAACCAGACATAGACCTTGAACTGAGAAAACTTGTGTTCTTCATAATAGTTCATAAATTAACCTCTGGAAAGCAAAGCAAATTCAAAAAAAATGTCAAGGCGGATGCTGTAATGAAGGAAATATATTGGGTGGAAGCGTGTTCACCTGTATGGGAAGTACGTTCTGGTACACTTACAGAACTGCTGGGAACCACTGTCTGATACCCTCCTGCAGTTTAGAACTAGGCCTAAGCTGTAGTGGGCTGTAAGTGGTTGAATCTACTTTTTGGTCTGTGTTTATATAGCACTGATAGCCTAATCTCTTTATGGGAAATGGGAGATAATGTGTTGGCCAGAAAGTAATTCTTTCAAAAACCTAGTATAAGAAACTCATAAGGAGCTTTTTAGATGTCTAATTACTTTAATCACATTTGGATATGGAATATAAAATAGCAGTTAAAAAATTAGGGTGTCTGTGGAATGATTAATTCTTTCTGTAAACACACGTTACACTGTTCTTTTCCAAAATCTGGTGTTAAGATGTTTTACAGTCTGCTGTTACAAATACTGAAATATAACAGAAATGCAATCTAGGAATAAATACACTTTTATAAACAGTAGTTCACAGTCATGCTTTGCTATGGTCTGTAAACAGAATTGAGGTGGGGATGAAAGGGGACCGTGTGGGGTTTTTTTAAGATAAAATTTTTTCTAAGAGCATTTTGGCATTCCCTTTCTCACATTACAATCCTGTAAGGTCTGTTTTGTTACTGATGAGGGTGTGGCAAATGACTGAAGGTGAGAATGTGAGACTGAGGGTGGAGAAACACAGGTTTGTGGTTGTGGTTTTTTTTAACAGGCATTATTGGAGAGGTATATTCTCAAACTACACTTCTGAAGATTTTAAGGATCTGTGTAAAACAGGCCTGTGTCATTTATTAACTGTGGCGACCCATATTGAATCATTCTGTGTTGTGGGGTTTTTAGGACTGACTGACTTGTGTATCCCATTATAGAACACTGTTAATCTCCTCATCATTTTGAGTTGGTGTGTTTACAAATGCATTGTGTCCAAATGAAAGGTTGAATTATCTGCTTTTTTATTTTCTCCCCTCTAGGAGGAAATCTAAAGTGTTTCCGGGAGCTTTGAGTTTGTGAGGCAGCCTGACTGCTGCTGCTTATTTTCTGTTCTTTTCTTGATGATTGATTATGTTGCTGACCTCAAGGTTTGAGTTTGGCCTCTCCTAAATAACTAATAAGGAGCATTCTGTCAAGTTGAGATTTAGATGAGGGGGGAATGAAGATGGATTTTGAATCAAGCTTAGTTGACTCAAGATTATTCCAAGAAAATCAGTGTCTTGGGATTTCTTGGCATCACTTTTATATAGCTTCAAGACACTATACATTTATCAGAACTGCAAAAGAAAGCAGACATCACTTAAGGTACAGAAGCTAAGACTGTTCTAACTGAAGAGCATCTTTATTCTAGATAGCATTGAAAACAGTGAAAAGACAAGGCTAAACATGGTAAGAATGATAAAAAGTATTTGTTGGACAAAGCTGTCTTTATAGAGCGTTAGTGAACGTGGAAAGCCATCTGCTGAAGCCTGGTGGCTGAAAACAGATTTTAATTAAGTAGTGCGTCTTTAATGATTAAAATTTTTACAGAGGATAAAGTAGCCTAGGAGGAAGACAGAAACTGTGTGAGTTAGCAGGGTTCAGGTTAGGAAAACCAAAGCCCTGATAGAGTTAAATCTGGCAGGGGACATCAAGGGTAACAAGAAAATCTTCTATAGGTACCTTGCTGATAAGAGGAAGAATAGGGGAGAATGGGAGCCCTGTCTGAAAGGAAATGTGAGAACTGATTACCTGGTATTTGGAAAAGTACTCCATAACTTTTTTGCTTCAGTCTCTTGACTAAGCAAGTGCTCCAACCACAACACCCAAGTTGCAGAAGGCAATCCCTGTCACCCTTTTGTTAAGGCACAGCAAGACACTCTGTGGCCCTCTTAACAGCTGTCTTGTTTTCAGTGCCAGCATTGATTTCAGTGCCATCAGTCAGTTCTACTTTCTTTTAAAGAAGTTTTATTTTTTCCTTGTTTACTGCCATTATGAGTAACAGTAGTTATTTATCAGTTGACTACATCTTGTGCTTAGCTTTTTGAAGGGTGCTATAATAGGTAAATTTGTTTTCAGTGCTTAGTAGATCATGTGCACTTTCTTTCAGTTTCTGTGTCTGCTAACTAACCAGGTACTGCCATCAAATTCCCTAAAAACCTCCTTCACCTGTTGTTGTTTGGTTGGGTTTTTTCTCCCTAAATCTTGCTTGGTTAATTCCTTGTTATATAGCATGCTTTAGTAGAGCAAATGAAAAACAATGATGTTTTGCTGCTCAAGTAAGTCAAATGCAGCTTGCATCTTCTGTTATGTCTTATGGAGTATGTGTGTCATGACCACTTACCTGAGCAAACACAGTAATAGCAGTGATTTCCTAAATGTGCCTTTTGGCTTCTCAGAACTCAAGTCCTCATTTTTCTTTTGTTCACGTTGTTTAGTACTACTAGGCTATCTATTATAGGTAGGAATAAAATCATGATATGAAAACTTCTTGGGCTCTAGAACTTTGTTATCTATGCTAAAACTGTTAAAACCATTGCCGATACAGTTTTGGTCCAGGGCATCTGTCATTTTCCAAATGTGATAACAGTTTTCTTGAGCCATGAATCTGGGAGAATTGCATTAACAGCCAGGTTAACACTCCAGCTGAGAGTCAGAGCTTAGTGGTATGGATGCCATCTGTCTGTGCTGGTTGGCCTCAGTGTCATGTAAAGATTCTGGGCATATTCAGTTTATTATGTTAGGCATAGCCTCCTAGGTCCATCATCCTGTCCTGTCAATTGAGTCTTGTAGAGGTACATGGAGCCTATAAGAAGGCAAGCAGTTAGTATTGTCTAATGAATGCATTAGATATATTTTTAACACAGTATTCATGTGCTGTCAATGTGAAACACCGGAAGGTATTGGCAGTTCTTAAAGGAAATTCATTCAGCATTTACGGTTGTATAAACAATTTACTACTCAGTGCCATTTATTGAATAATGTTAAAAAGTGAATTTAAATAATAGCTTAAAACATTGCTTATAAAATCAAGAACAATCCAGCCTTTTTAATGATCTTCTCAACTACTTAATGTACCAACAAATTGATTCATCCAATTGGTATTCAAGACTGATGCCCTCTGCACATACAAGTCTTGCTAGTAACGGTACTTCAACTCCTTTTCTATTACTTATGCTTTCACTCTGCTTATAAGTAGTCTACTTCACACACAGAACCTCCACTCAAGGGGTTTACTGGCAAATGGCACAGGTAAAATAAGTGTCAGCCAATTAATTCATTCAAAGGGTGCCTTTTGTAGGTTTGACTGTAATGCAGTCATCTTTGCCTTGCCTTGCCTTCATGAAGGGCATTTGTTTAGCCCTAACCTCTTCTGTGAAGCTTTCTATAAAGGAGCTAAAGGTTTTGGGCCTCCTGTGTTGGGTTTACTTGAGAATGTGGAGAGGAATGAGAGCTCGCATTATTTCTTGGAACAATAATGAGAGATTCTTTGGCTTACTCTGTTCATCACGAAGAAAGCTTTTCTTTACTCAGACAAAGAGGAGAGAATGTAGCAGGTTGTTCAGTGATCTAAGCATCTCAAGTTACAGCTAGTCTTTTTTTTTCTATATATATATAAAATGTTTGTGCAGATCTTGGGATTGGGGTCCTTTGAAGCTGTTTCAAAGAGGGTACTAACATCTATTTAAGGTCCTCTATCTTTGACCTTCTTCCCATTGACATAGATAAGAGCAGTTCAGAGGCACACAGAATAGTTATGGAAAAAATGGTAACATGAATTAGAGTTGGAGGAATTGTAAGTCTTAATAAGAGAACACTTTTACCTTAGCTATATCTGCTGTCCACTCCTGGTAATACCTCTGAACTTGGAATGGTGAGCTGACCTAACTGTATTGAACTGTCCTGTCTGAATACTCAGCTGTTTTGATATTTCTGACTACCCTTTTGAGCCTGTCTTCACAATTTTTTCATATAATACCAAAACAAAAGATGTCAAAGGATGTGATGCTTTGTAAAACAAAAATCTATCTCTTAGAGTAACTTGAAGTGCTGGTTGGTGGTAAGTCTTCACTTGGGGGATACTGGTGTATTCTTAAAACAGTTATTAATACTTTGGGTTTTCAGATATTTCAGCTGATACAGAACACTGCATGAAAACTTAAAGTTCTTCCTTTCCATATTAAAGGACGTATTTTACTTGGTTTTGTTTCAAACAAAGCAAAGTTTAATGGAAAAGTACTTAATTCCATCTGTCTAAGTTTTTAATTAATTTGTGATGTAATTAATTTGTGGGGGATGGCCTTTAAAGAGACACAGAAGAACTTGGAATATGCCAGGGTTATAGTTCACTGGTTGCTTCTTTTGTTCTGGATAGATTCTCATGAATATGTTTTCTGACACAAATATTAACTACATACAGGAATTGAACCGTGCTGATTATATGGGGGGTATATTTTGAGCACAAGCTATTGCTTAGGCTCTGTTTTGGGACTAAGGGTCTCTGAGAAGTAGATTTTAAGCTGTTTCCAACTTCCAGCAGTAGTTGGATTTTGCTGTGACCCTCTTATCTGCTAACGGTTTTCAGCTGTATTGACATCTTTAAAACATCTTTAAAGCATGTCTCTGGAAAGCTTTCATAAGTAACTTGATTCTGTTTTCTGCATAAGAGTTACTTCTGTGGTGTTGGGATACTTTTGCTATGTGTGGAAGTATACATAAATGTTGATATATATGATTGTCATGTGCATGCATAAATGTGAACCTGAGATTGAAAGGTTTCAGTTACACAATGCATGGCAAAAAGCTATTATCCTTATAAATCAGACTGAAGTTACTTTGCCATTTTGTGGATGTAGTATAGTTCTAAATGGACTCTACTCTGAAGGCTACATTCAGTCTAAAATTGTGGAAACATTAGTAGACTAAAATGTGTTCTTATGATCCAAACAAACTTGCTTCTGTTTGACATTCCATTTTCATGACATCAGTACGCTGTTCGTACCACCTTGTCACTCTCCAGCAGCTCTCATCTGTATTGATGTTCGTATCTGACTTCACTGGCAGATAGACTAGATCAGTGGACTTGATTGCTGACTGCTTAAATCCATGACATAATGATGCTAATAACAAATATGATTCAAATGCTTAATTATAGGTATTGTTACTCTAATTTGTAATGCAGTTAATCTGTACAGCTGGTGCAGAGGTGCATCATGCATTTGAGGTCCAAGTGTTCCTGTTTATTATGTAATTGCTCTAGACACAGTGATTACTTGAAATACCTGGGAGTCATTTGGTATTTAAACAGCTGTGTGTATATAGTTTAGAGGGCATATTCATGCTAGATATAATACTTTCTGATAGAAAAATACTGTGTAAAAATAGGCAGAAATGCATCTAGAATATTAATGTAAAAGCACAGGTGTATTGAACCCTCCCCAGCCTTTGTCTGGATACAAGTTCATAGAAATGCTCTCCAAGATGAATACTAGATAACAGGAGTATATATTTGCCTCTTTGTGAAGTTTCTTATAATTGTCTATCATAACACTTAATGGAGAGACCCATACTTAGTGTTTTTTTCACTTTTTTTGGCAATAGAAAAGCATACAAATGCAGTGACCTTTGCTGTAAACTCAGGTCACAGTAAAATACAATCAAATAACTGTAATAATTTCTTGTACTGAGCAATATTTAGAATAAATAGCAGGAAATGGAGCAAGGTACTGCATTTTATAGCTGTGTGATAGTGGTTAAGGAGAAATACAACGAATTTGGTTCCTAATTGATTTTGAGCATTTTTGAGCACAACATAGAAGGATGAAGCAAGCACCTCCTGAGTTCAGAAGGTGGTTGAACTGTGTAACAAACAGGTGGGATAGCATCAATGACCAAGACATGCAAGCCTTGAAGTTTAATGGAACAGCTGGCCCAGAATCGGCTGCCCTGAGGGTCCAGAGAGTTGTTGGGAGTTGACACAACCACGAGGGTGATATTTCACAGGCGTCAGTTGGAGTGACCACACTGGCACATCAAGCTAATTTGAACAGATCTTCTAGGGGAATAAATCCCCATCTAGGTCTTGGGCCTCTTGGAAAGTGAGGTTTGTAGGAGACTGTGTGATTGGAGTTGGCAGGGGAAGGGGACCCCCTTGCATTGCTTGTGGAATCCCCTTATTCCAATTTCTTATGTCCTGTAGACTAAAAGGAGGAATTAGAAGACTGTACTTTGTCATTGAGCTATAACCTCATTGGAGTTACAGAAGTGCAGTGGGTAGCTCAGAAGAGTGGACTGCTGCAATGGATGGGTAACAGTCTCTTCAGGGACCGGCAGGGAAGCCAAGGAGAGGAGGCTGTGCTCTGCACAAAGGAGTAACTTGTTCTCACACCAGGGTTCTCTGGTGTAGCATGGGCCATAGGCCTGCCAAGTCTGCATGCCTAAGAATCAGAGGATAGGGCAGCAACCATTTGGCAACCATGGATACTTGTTTTAGATGGCCTGATGAAAAAGAGAGGAAGATGAACCTTCCAAGCAGCTGGGTGACGTGCTAGTTGGAAGGCCTTTGTTCCCAAGGACTACTTGAAGCAGTGCTGCAAGGACAGCACAGCAGGATACGTCTGCAAGGTATTAGGGACAGTATTTAAACACAGATTTTGGAAGGACCAGCTGGGGCAAATGCTTTGCATTTGGCAGCCCAGACTGTAGTGGCTGGGAGATAGTAGAGTTTCAGATCCTGCGAGAAATGAGGAGGGCAACTTGCAGAATAAGGCCCAGAATTTTAACTTTAGGGAACTGCTAACTGGTGTCCTCCAAGAGGTTTGCTGTGAACAGCAAAGGAGCACAGGGCATGTTGGTCTCTGGAGACAGTTTCTTGAGATTGCAAGAATGACTCATTCTAATGTTCATGACAACAGCTGGCATTGCAGTGAGCCTGCTAGGCTGCAGGAAGAGTTCCTGAGCTGAGCTAAAACAGTCTGCTAAAGGCATTGGTATTGCTTAAGAGTGCAGCAGTGTTAAGCCAAGTTTGGATGGAGTTGAAACCGAGGGATGTGCAGAGAACAGGAGAGCTTTTGAAAGTATGTGGACAGCCAAAGGAAGAGAACGTGGAACATGGCCCTGCTGATGAATGGAATAAGCATTTTGTAACAACATGGCGGGGGGTGGGTGGGTCTCAGGAGGAATCTGAGGAGCTGTATACTTTTTGCCTTGACTTCTACTGATAGAGCCTGTTCTCAGGTGTGACAATTTAAGGAACAGAGCGAGATGCCGTCTTTGCTAGAGGAAGACCAAGTTAGAGTACTTAGGGAAAATGGTGAGATTCACCCAAGAGTACTGGCTGACATGACTGCAAGACTTCTCCCTATCATCTTTGAGAAGTCAGGGCAATTGAGGAACATCCTCAGTAACTAAAGGGTGGCAAATGTTACTTAAAGAAAGTCAAGGAGGAGTGGGCAACTACATCAGTAAGAGAAATAAATGAATTTGTATCATCATGATATTACAAAGATTACAAAGTATATGACTTGGTATAAGTCATATAACGTAATAATGTGCATCTAGGTCTGTAAATTCTGTCTACAGATACTTCCATATATACTATCTTCTGAAAATTCTGCCTTTAGCATTAGATTAGCTTGTGATAGGAGAACTTACTTTGTAAGTAAACTTCAGTAAGTTTGGAAGTAAAGTGCTGTCCAGCAGGCTGTCATTTAAGCGCTGTCTTGCATAGGTACGTTTTGAATGGGACTTGATCATGTGGTACTTAACACTGGCAGCTTTCGTCAAGCCTGTTTATAGGATCAGTGATGTATTACTGCTGTTAGTATAGCTGAACATGTCCAGAAAGATAAAATAGAGTTTAGTTGTGCATTGACCCCAATACTGTGTAGCTGTTCAAATCAATCTGATTGCAGTGACCTTAGTGCATGGCTGGAGAGCAAGCATGTCCCTTAGAATGGTACATTCTGTCTTTGTTGTCTGTATTGTCCTTGATTCTTAAGCCATTAAGCCATTTACAGCTCGGCTGCTGAATACCAGCACATAGAGATGACATGTCTCCTAGGCAAAGGGAAGCTGGTGACAGTTTACTTTATTATGACTTGCTGTATGTTGTAGCAGCTCAGCAGCTATTTCATGACCATGAGAGCTGACAACCTGACACTTGTTCTAAGCTATGTTGTTCCTGTTTGTGATTTGAAACCTAATTTTAAAATGGCCTTTCTATGCAGGCAAAGCTTGAGCAAGTTTGGAACCATTTAAGTTTGCTTTTGTGTTTTGCTGTGAGGCAAATTACAGTGGTAAAAGACACTTCGTGTCGGAAGCCAAGGTTAATACATTTGAATTTGTGTCTTTGTATGATTTATTCCCAACCCTGATTCTCAGTCATTAGCTATTACAAGCATACTGTCTGACTTTCTGGGCTTAAAAATTGTTGGAAAACTATTCAGATGTGATCGTAGTGGGTTTTTTTGTGGTTATTATAATATATAAGCAATAAATTAATGGGTTTGCAATTTTAGTTCTCTTAAATTTTGATACTTTTTACTTTAAGAAGTGGAGACTAATTTTCTTCCATATAAATGAAGTAAAGATTCCCAATACAGAAAAATAGAAATTTTTGTCTTTGAAGCAAGGTACTATGATGATGATCAAGAAATTTTACTAGGACACATTTAAGATGATAGCAAATAAGAAATTTTTGTTCTCTTCAGGAGAATTTTATTAAGACAGCTGCTTCTTGTGCATTTTAGCCTTAGTCCTCTTTTTCAAAGGCCAGTAGCAGGTCAGTATCCAGTGACAGGGTTACTTGTTCCTGAAAGACTCAGGAGTTATTCTCATCTAGGGACCTCTGCTATATCGCATTTTCTGTGTTGCTCTTGTCTCTGAAAGAGTTGTTCCTATTGAAGAGCTATGTGTGTTATATTTATTAATAATTCTGTGAATGTAGAGGTATGAAGCAGGATGTAAACATTTGTCTGCAATGAGTGTCTGCAGTGAAGCAAATATCTCCTTTTCTTGCATTAAACTGTCATCAGTGTGGTTCTGTTTTTGAAAGATTGCATTTGGTTGCAGCTTTTCTTTGAGTAAAAGCCAGTCTAATCTATAGATGATTTTAAGAGAAGTGAAGATACAAGTTTGAATTAAAAAATTTGACTGAAAACTTGTGTTCTCTAAAACAGGTAGGATAATCCAAGGTAAGGACTCTGGAATACTCTGGTAGGGCATATAGTAGTTTAAAGATGTGTTGTCTTGTTTCTTTTGTAAAGTAAGTTCTGTCTCGATTACAAGAACATAAGAGACTTTCTTTACTAATATTTTCACTTTCTTATTCAGAGAGATTAATATTATTGATTTCCTGGAAAGTGATACTGGAACATGACTTAAAAATAAGATCAAAACTGTATTTGTCTCCAGTGTATTATGGGATTGGTACATAAGATACATAAAGCTGTTTCCTTGATCACAGGCTCTCAGATGAATTTCTTTTCACATTTTCAGTGTAAACTATTATTTCCAGATTTTTGTAGCGGACGAAAAAATCTGTTCTAGACGGAAAGTAGGACTCATTAATCCCTACCCTCAGGGTTTGCTTTGAAGTGTGTTTGTTTTAGTTTTTAGCTTCCATAAGTATAAAACAAATACGTGAATTTGTTGCTAAAAGCATAGGAGAAAGGAACTGCTATTTCTAAGTACTTGTCCAGGTATAGAGTGAGATTCAGTACTGTGTTTTCCCTTCAGGTTAATTTCTGCTGATTCTGTTTCTGCTGAAGACAATGCACTGCATTGCAATGTAATACACTGAGTTTTTAGAACAATAGTTGAACATCATATGCCCTCAAAAGAGTCAAGTGCCCCTCTTTGTGGCACTGTTCTCAAAGAACCTGCCTGTCTGTGAGCAGTGAAGTTCAAGGAGAGGAGGAATTGTGTTAGATCAGTATCCATTGCCTATGGCACTATTGTTTGTGGTGAGGTTGCTGTGTCAGATACTCCCTTAAGGGTGCACATGGATAATAGAACACATGCAATTATGCTAGAGTTTCAGCTGGTGGCACCTTCTGGAGAAGATTTTGTTGAAGCTGCCTCAGGATGCTCTGGATGTATTATATTCTGTCCATGGGGAATTTTCAGTAAAATGTATAATTTTATTGCCCGTTGGAGAAGGCAAGAAATGTTGTGATTCTTTTGTAAAAAGAGGAGTGATGCACTTACTTACAAGCCAAATATAGCCCAACATTTTACCGTCTTGCAACATAAATATTTATTTTCCAAAGTGTGCATTCTAGCTGACTGACTATTGCTTACTTTTAAGCTAAACAAAATAACCTTTGAATTTAATAGAACTGTTCTAGGGTATAATGTTGTTTTGAAATAGAAATAGTAAATATAATTACATCAAAAATACTTGTTCAAACTTTCATATTAGCTAAATTCCCTAGCTTCTCAGGTGAATAGGAAACCACAAATGAAGTCTTCATTTAATTCTGTGCAATATGCATACCACAGTTTGCCTACTTCTGTGGGTAACTGAGCCACAGTGTGACCATGCTGTCTTGTCTGAACACAAACAAGTGTAACTGAAACACCTACATCCAGGTTGTAAATCGGGGGCTTTTTGTTTGCATCAAGGATAA
This sequence comes from Anabacerthia variegaticeps, assembly GCA_035583185.1. Taxonomy (NCBI): domain Eukaryota; kingdom Metazoa; phylum Chordata; class Aves; order Passeriformes; family Furnariidae; genus Anabacerthia; species Anabacerthia variegaticeps. The sequence goes on along the minus strand of JAWWEW010000166.1, from coordinate 14,026,003 downwards.
TTCCTGATCTTACTGAAAGCGTAATGGTTTTATAATGATTGTGGTCAGTGTTAAATGCACTCAGAGAGACTGAACAATTTCATCTAGATGTCTTGTCTTTGATTATTCATCAGAAATGATGAACATGAGGGTGACTAAGCACTGGAACAGGTTGCCCCAAGAGGTTGTGGAGTCTGCTTCCCTGGAGATGGTCAAAAGCCATCTGGATGCAATCCTGAGTAATATGCTCTATGGGATCCTGCCTGAGCAAGGAGGTTGGACTAGTTGACCTCCAGTGGTCCCTTCCAACTTTAACCATTCTGTGAAATGAAATGGTAAATTGATTTGTTCATTGCCATAGAATATAAAGCATGTATAGAGAGTGCTCAGATTGCAGGAGTGTCTTTAAAAAATATCTTCAAACTTCATATTACTTCCTTCTGTCGATTTTAATTTGTTCACCTGGTCTTTCTCAGTGTAGTAGTTGTTTAACGTCTTTGTTTGCTGCTTCCTTGTTTTTCACTGGCCTCTGGGTAGTCTGGATTTCTATCATCTTACATCTTTGAGGGCCTGCCTTTGCTCATGTGTTAAAAGGAAAGGGACAAGTCTATGTCTTCAATAGATAATAAAGTTCAATTCACTATCTCAAGCTAAATTTAAAATTGTGTTGTGATTTACGCTTAATATTATAAAGCTGAGCTAGTGATGTTTAGAAGTGTATGTGGTAGGGAAAGAAGCACGTGTCTTGGGGATCTGGGGATATGAGACTTAATGAAATAGCTGCTCACGGCAGTTTGTAACTTGAAGTATGCCTAAAACTGCTTTCATGCCATATGAGTGAAAGGGGACTGATACAATTTTTAGAATCCTGGTTTTTAGATTTTCAGGAGTGAGCTAGTGAGATACAAGTCTGTTCACCTCATGTCCATGGACATGGCAAAGACTCCTACAAGTGAACACACAGCTAAATGCAGGGAATGGAGGAGGAAGATGGACTGTGCTGCTTGCAGATGGAAATGATACTTAACAAATTTTGCCAAGTTCTTAGAAAATGCCATAATGTGGCCATTATCCTCATCTGGTTGGTTCCAGGTGTCTGGACGAAGCCAGACTAATTGTGTTTGCACGTGAATTTGATGTGGTGGTTGCATTTTAGTCCATCCCTTGGATTTCTCTGTTGACCAGTGTCAGAATAGGGTACTATCAAGTTGGACATCTGATCTCATGCTGTTTAATTTGTTTGAAGATACAGAACCAAGCGTAACAAAATTAGTACTTGTTAACTAGCAAAGTTTCTGGAGAATGACTCAGATGTATTCAAGTTATTGTTTTCACGGAAGTGTTTTGTGGAGTCTGCTGTAGCTATTTCAGTGGAATTAGTAGGAATGCTGTATACTGAAATTATGAGATAATTACAAGTCAATTTCTTTAAATGTATGTTTTAATGCCTAGTTATTGCCTGAATTTGTGTTGAAGGCATAAAATTGATGTATGTTATTCTAATTTTCCCTTTCTCAAATTGCATTTCTTCTAATTGTTTTAAATCTTGAATAAGATAAAACTTTAGTGGTTCTGGGCAGGTTTGCATGACAAAAATCAAAGGCTGCAAATTACATGTGCTGTGTTGCTTCCTTATGAAGGATGGAGGTAAGGCAAGAAATAAAAATCATTGGTATTTTGTCTGTTGGATTTTGTGATACTGTCACTAATATGCCTAGAAGATACAATAGACAATTCTGTTCTAGATTAGGTCTTTTGTTGTGGTTTTCTTTTTTGTGTAACATGCTGTCTGACTTGTTTTCTCTTGCGGGGTGGGTGGGGAGGAGCTCTGTCTCATGCTGGTGAGTGTTGTTGTTTGTAGTCTGGTATCGGGGATTATAGCTTTTAAGAGTTCTTTCACATTGCCATTTTTAGGGAGACTGGGGGTATCTGTTTGAGAGAGGCATGTTGTGCTCACTTCAGATGCTTCAGAACAGATACATGAGCTACCATGATCAGTGTCTTTTATTTACCTCCAACTTAGATCAATTGCTTGGTGTCTCCTTGGTAAGTTTAATTTAATAGGTGTCATTCGAATTGTAGAATCTGTTCAGAGAGATTTTTCTATTCGGTGCTCGCTATATGTAATCGAGATTTACCTCTGATTTATATTTCTATATTCTATATATAGAATGTGAATATTGTGGGAAAGCATAGGTTATATTTTAGAATGGTAGGAGAAGAATACCAACAGATGTTACTGCCATAATGTAGAGTAACAATGACCGTTCAGAACTAGCCGTATAAATCCCCAGACACAGCAAAGATACAATGAGCCAGGAAATATTAGTCAAACTCTAAAGCTAATTGTGGTTGCCTACCTAATGATTCCAAAGTCTTGATAGCGGTTTCTTATTAAGATTCATAATATGTTTACCAAGAAAGTATAGGTACAGCCCCTGTTACCTAGGAGGAAAATGAAAGTGGAGGAAGAGGGAAGAGTTTTTGTCATAGTAAGTTTAAAATATAGTAAAACACAAAAATGAGATCTAGGTCTTGCAAACACCCTACAAACTCTTTCTATTAGTGCCCAAGATTTCTTGAATGTGAAGTTGGTAGGATAAACTGTCAAGTCACTTGAAGCAACTAAGTTCTTTTCATGGATTTATTTTTAAAAATCTAGGTTATTCTCCCTATCTTCTCATGTGTTGAGACTTTTATCACCACTTCTAACTGCCTCAGTTTTGCATGTTTTTCTATAGGCAATGATGTCTGAGTATAAAACTTGTCTTTGTATGTTGTAAACAAGCTGATCCAGAATTCTTTTTTGGTACAAGTGAAGCTTGTACCAAAATACGCAAAATGTGCTATATGCAATAGGTCTGCTTCTGTGCAGTTGGAATTAAAGCAACAGTTCTTTACCTTCAAACTGTTCAGGATGCATTGTGGTTTTGAATGTGAAGTTTGGCATTTCCCATCAACGTAATTGCATGTAGTACCAAGGTGTACGAAGATGTGTCATCTAGTTATAAAATAGTTCAATATGCTGCAACTTCGAATGCTGAAGCACCTTCACTTCATTTTTATGATACTGTTTCTTTTGTAGAACAGAATAAATCTACTTGCTGAATTTCCAGTGGTATCATACAGATGTAGGCAGGCTTTGTGTAGCTGTATAGAAGTAGGCAAATGTGGGATGGTATTCCTGCTGAAGCTCTAGCATTTTATCATCAATCATGCTAATAGATATGAAAGGTGCACTACTTATTTCAGTAGCTCTGTTGGTAGTGATCACTTGAAATGTAGTCAGGTGTCTGTTTTTCTGTATACTTGTATAACTGGAGGTTAGACTATGATTACCTGTGCATATGTGTCTTCTAAATTCTGTTGTGGACATCTTGTATTGCATCCAAGAAAGGGAAGATCAGTCTTTCAGGTTGAATAAATGTAAAGGTATGTTTGTGTGTATTTTATGTTTTTATCCAGAAAAAAAAAATAGTTCTTTATGTGGACAGTTTGCATATTATAGAACATAGAGCAAAATAAGCAAACAGCCACTGCTTTCCTTAAACCTGGATGTTAATCATGTGCTTTTAATTTATAGCTAACTTGATTAGGAAAAGCTTGGGGAAGAGGTTAGAAGGATTTGATTGGCAAATACGACACGAGTGTACTAGATATGTGTTAAAGCAAGCTTTGAAAAATAAAAGTAGTGAAAAACTTGGAGGGGGGGAAGTACTAATGGAAGGTGCAAGAACTGTATATGTTGGTGGATTGCAAATGATGTTGAGTAATGTCATTTCGTAAGCATATTGTCTGTGCTTATGGTGGAGTAAGCATTTGTAAGCCTGGTGTTTAAGGCCCATGTTTTGGTAGTGTTTGTAAAGGCACGGTGCAGAATATGTATCATGAAGGGAAGAATTACTGTGAAAAGATATATTTTATTAATTGTGTTATTTCTTTCTCTATCCTGAATTAGTTTTACTGATGGCATCTTCTGTTACCTCCAAGCAGGTGTGTTCTATTTCAAATTGTAAAATCCTCTTAAAGCTGAAGACTTAACAGGGACTTATAACATATATAGACTATAAAACAAAGGGGGTATGTTGTATAATAGTGGATTGGTTACTGCCGTGAAGATTGCAAGCAGGAATTATGAGCATGTTCTTAAGTGTGAATTAAGGGAGATTATTTTTTAATTATTTCTCCTAACTAATTCTCTGAGTAATTCATCTTACGAATTACATGTTACCTCTGAAATACAACTACTAACTGTTTAATCAAAAACTTATGTCGCTTGGGGCTTCTTGAAGAAAAATGACTTAACTGATATTACCCATGGTATTTCCTCTGGAGATTCTTCTGAAAATTCTTGGCTTCAGTGAAGTAACTCAGGTGTAAAAGTTTCCCAAAAGGCCAGACAGTTGTAGTTCTAAATGAGAAGGTGTGTGATGGGACCTGTTCTGAAAAGTGTTGGCTTTTTCTGTCCTTCTTGCCACGTGATTAGAAGAGGGGTTTTGGTTAATGCTTGATTCTCATAATGTAAGATCTGAGTCTCTCATAAGTCTCTCACTCTTTTCCTATGTTACTGTAATGATGAAAACTCATCTCTTTTATGGATAGTATTTCTTTAATTGCAAGAGTTTCCAATAGTTCAGTCACGCTGATGATCTTTGTATTAATTCCAACTTTCTTAAGGGCTAGTTAAAATTCCTTACTTTTGTTATCTCCATAAAGTATCCTGTTGATTTTTCTTCTAGGCTATTTGCTGTCTAGAAGAGAGGGTCAAGCAGGATCCCCTGAAAAGCCATTGTCTGATCTGGGTCGTCTCTCATATTTGGCTTATTGGAAAAGTGTCATATTGGAATACCTGAACTGCCACCACGAAAAACAAATCAGCATCAAAGGAATGAGCCGAGCTACTGGAATGTGTCCACATGACATTGCCACAACCCTGCAGCAACATAGCATGATAGATAAAAGAGAAGATAGGTCAGTGAATCTTGTAAAAGGAAAAAAAATAAAAAAAATTTAAGAGTACTGTTAAAAAACAGTTGATGTGAAAAATATCTGTGTGAAAGTCTGACTTGAAAATGAGTGGTAACCGTCTTACTGAAGAAGTCATTACAGATGGGTCTTGTTAAATGTGCTCTTATATAAAGAGTTTTTCTTCCTGGTGATTTTTCAGATCCTCTTTCATGTTGATGGTTATTAGAAGTATGTGGCCAGCTCAGAACATTTTCAGTTAAGCATGTTCTTTCATTCAGTATAATCTTCCCTAAGTACAATTCCTGACTCTTGCTATGCAAATATTTTGCTTTGAATACCAGTGAGGGAAAAATTTGGGTTTGTGGGTGGCAGTCTCTCTTTCCACACCCCTTTTTTCAATCATTGTTGAATTCATGTAAACCATGGAATCAGATCTGCTCTACATGAAGTCCTCCCGCTCAAGGTACTGGTATTGCAAGTTTCTATTTAATGTTACAATCAATGTTGAAAGTCAGAGCACTGAGAAGGTGAGTTCTTGTTTCATTATATTCTTTCTTAATGATCTTGATGGATATTTTGAATTTTAAGTAGGTTGTTGTTCTTGCTTGGACTGTTTTTTTTCCATAAAATGTCTTAAATGACTTTCGGTGGTATTTATGTTTCTGAAGAGCTTCTTAATTATTTCTGGATATTCCAATCATAGCAACTTTATAATTAAGCAAAGCTGCTTTATGAACACTGGGTTACCAAAAAGTAAAATTCAAATCGGGGAAAGCTCAGCCTCAGTAATTTTTATGTGCACTAGAGGTAGTATTCAAAACTCTACTGAATTTTGAACTAGTAAGAATGCAAGTCTTCAAAAAGGAAATTGTAGTACCAAGAGGAGTGCTGTCATTGCATTAAAACCCTTAGTTTTCTGGGATACTTAGTTATGGACAAGCTGAAGACAAAAGTATTTTAAGGGAGAATAAAATACGTATTCATGACTTGTATGCAGCATCTGCCCTGTCACAAATTATTACAGGATCTGAATACTGACACTCAATTAGAAAATACCACCTTTTCATCTATAGAATTTAAAATACTTTATGAACAAGGTCAGTTGGTCTCTTTTCACAGGTACTAAAGCTTAGACAGGTACCTCAGCTGACCTGGCTAAAGGTATCCAGAAGGTCACTGACCGAGACAGGAAAAAAAATTACATCTTTGAAATTCCTGTCAAATACTTACCTTGGGAATTGCGGTATGGCTTCTTACTCATTTTTAATTCTGTTAATTTTTTTTACAGATAGTGAAGTTTGTCACAATTCTCTGAAAAGGTGTCACCTGGATCTGACTTTTTTTTTTAAAAACTTCCTCTCAGTGAAAAGAGTCTTATTACTTAACCAACCTGATTTTTACAGCATTTGAAATTCTTGCTAATTGTTGTTTTGAATTGTGTGGTTCTTTGTAACAGGGGAGTTTCATAGGTTATATGCTAGTATATTAGCATACTGTGCTATTTTATTAGTCTTTACCTACTTTTGATATGCCACTCACAGTAATTGGAAGTTGTTTTGTACTGCATTAGCACAGGACAAAAGTACATTTTTATGCTTTGTTAGAAAACCTGTTTCTAACTTGCTTTCTTGTCCCGTTAACTGACATTTTTAGTTGTAATATTACAACTTTCTCACTCTTGACATGATGATCCCACAGTGTTTTCTATTTATGCTTGTATGTAATATTGGAGATTGTTCTGGCAGTGACACAAGTTCCAACACTAAACCTCTTGAATAGGTCTAGAGTAGTTGACTGTAAAACCTTTACTTTCCTGTCTGTTGCCGTAGCGATGTTTAATATTGAGCTTTTACTTCACAAACTGTTGTTTTCTCACTTCCTCTAGTAAACAGTCTCTAGTGTAAGCCTGTTATCGCTGTGTTTCAGCTGGTATTTTTAGTTTGATGTATCCATTTATTTTCACAGGTTGTTGTGCAAAAGGATTTAAACTGTAGAGATGCTGTTTAGGTGATTGCTTTCTAAATTAAATTACTGTTTATTTCATTGTAGATTTGTAATTATTAGAAGGGAAAAGCTGATTTCAAGTCATATGGAGAAGCTGAAAGCGAATCCACGTATCAATGAAGTAGATCCTGAAAGCTTGAGATGGACTCCTTTGTTAGTTTCCAATGCTGCAGTTTCTGAAGAAGAGAGAGAGGCAGAAAAGGAGGTAATATCAGAGACTTCTGATTTTCCCTTCCTTTGGATTTCATAACTCTGAATATTCAACTTTAGGCTGTCTTAAATAGAGCAGTTTTAACTTTGACCGCTGATTAATGGAAGAGGGTACTGGTACTGTAATGCAATATTTCTGAAAGCTGCACAGCAGGACTTGGTAATTTGGGGGGGAAGAATATGAAAACTTAAAACATGAATCACTTGTTTTGGACCTGTATTTATCACTCTTGAGGTAGTCAAAGAGCATGTAATCAGATCAAATTTGGTGCAGAGCTCAGGGGCTGCACTGTCAATCGATTCTTTGTGTTCTGAACTTGCTCAAAGTGATCCAGTCAGTGGGCATGTAATGTAGTGCTGAAGGACTTAAATCAATTCGCTGCATCATTAATAGTGCTAAATATCCCATGAAATGCAATCTTCTTTGGTTTGTTATCTGTTAACTGTTGTAAAGGAGCTACTAGATGATTCAGCTGAAATGTTGTTGCTAGGTTAGCCAGCAGTGCTAATCAGGGTTGACTAACTATTTAGCTGAACGCAAAGGATATGGCTAAGTAAATGCTGTTTCAGTGACCTGCTATTTTAACCTCAACCCTTCAGGCTGAGCGTCTTATGGAACAAGCTAGCTGCTGGGAAAAGGAAGAGCAAGAAATATTCTCCACGAGAACTAATAGTAGGCAATCACCTGCAAAAGTACAATCTAAAAATAAATATTTGCGATCTCCAGAAAGTTTGGCAGTGGTGGGGGAGCGAGGGCAATCCACAGAACAATCTAAAGAAAGCAGTGAGGAGGATGGCGGGGATGAGAATCAACAGAGTTCGCCTCCCCGGCTGACAAAGCCACAGTCACTGGCCATAAAAAGAAAGGTGTGTTACTTCAGTGGTTTGGTTTAAAGTCATTTGTCTCTGATTTCAATCAAATGGTGATAATCAAAGTAACAATCTGGTTTTTTACAAACATTAATTAGACTTTTAATTCTTTCAGTGTTATTTGGACAATTAATAACTCCTCTCTTCTCTTTTTTCTCCTCGATTCAATTTTTTATATTTTGTATTTTTCATGGAACTATAAAATATTAGTGACACAAAAAAAAATCAGAATTTCCTGTTAATTTTTAAACTAGTGATTGCCCTCTGCTGTTTGGCATTGGTATTGGTTTAATATTTGATTTTTTTTTTTGTATTAGGAAGGAGTCCAGCTTGTGGGGTTGTCTTTTTTTTTTAATATAGAAATTTGTAAAATGGGTATACTGTTTTTTTTCCCAAAAGAAATGCTGATAAAACAAAAGGGGTTTTTTACCCATATTTTTCTAATTTACAGGAGATTTAAATGTTAAATTCTGGTTACCACTGTGCTTGCATAATTCTTCATTTCTTTGGAAAGTCAGCTCTTGGAGTGGCTTAAATTAGTAAACATAAGAATCCCAAAATTTTAAAGCGCTCATCTTAGCCTATGTATTTAGGTCTCAGGTGAGATTTAAAGTAACTATAATTCTCTTAGAATGCATAATAGAAATAAAAAAAACTTGAACAGTTTTTTCTGTGTAGCAGCCAACTGTAGCATTCTTGACATCCACTTCTTCACTGTTATCTAGTTTTCTATGTACATACTTATTTCTAAAAATAGCAGAAACATGAAATGTAGAAGAATAAGCTTTGAAACTTGTGAAGGTTGTTGGGGAATTATAAACCTACAGAGGAAAAATGTGTAAGTACAATTTATGTAATAGTGCTATGAATATTATTTGACAGAAGAAGGCAAAAGGCACTTCAAAATAAAGAAAATTCTAGTTGTAATTTTCACCTAGAGAAAGGTTTGGGTACCTGTATATAAACCCTTTTTAGGTGTTTAGACATTTTACTTTTAGCTTTTCTCTACATTTGAATTTGATGCAATGTAAAGTGTTTTTGAATGCGTAAATAGGTTATTGTAAACTCACTCTACAAAAATCTATCCAGAATCAGCTAACAAATGGGAATGTAGGAATAGTAATATTTGTGGACTTATTTTTCAGAGACCTTTCATACTGAAAAAGAAAAGGGGCCGTAAACGCAGAAGGATAAATAGCAGTGTTACAACAGAGACAATTTCTGAAACAACAGAGGTGTTGAATGAGCCATTTGATAATTCAGATGAAGAGCGTCCCATGCCACAGCTGGAACCCACCTGTGAGATGGATGGAGAAGATGATGACTTGAAGCCTGTGATTAGAAAAGCTTTTGAATATCAACCTGGGCAGCAGAAACAGGAGGAGGAAGAAGGGCAGAACAAGGAGGAGAAAGATACTCATTGTTACAAGAGTGATGAAACTTGCACAGGTAAACTTAAAATGGTCTTGTATCTTCACAAAATTAATTTTGTTGGGGGCTTTCAAAGGAATTATTTCTGTCACAACTCTGAAAATTTTTGTTTTATTTACCCATTTTGATCTTAAAATCTTACTGTCTTAAAAATGCTTTCTGCATTAATCTCACTTAGTTTTTATAATTCAGAATTCAGTGGTGACTTCAGGTCTTTAGTTTTGTTTTTTATTGTATTTACTTCTGTTATTCCTGACCCATTAATACTATAATTTGCTTTTTGTGTTCAGGGAACAAATGTTTTCCAGTCTGAGGCATTGCAGTTCTTGTCATATTGTCAAAAACAGCTTCTTTTTGCCTACAATAGAGCCTTTCATACTCAAAAGAGCAAAGGGTGTCACTGGGATATTGTCTAATATAGTATTTGTATCCTTGGTAAAGGATACAAGCAGAAATTAAGATTTGATTTAGACAAATATCTTTCTATTCAGCGTTGTTGGTAATTCAGTGAAACGTTTGTTACTTCTGTGGCACAGTATATCTGCAGCACCGGGGTCCCTATTTTTTCCCCACAAAAGAGATGGCCAGTTTTAACTGTTTTCTTTCAAAGCTGCTTATGTAGTTAGATTTGAAGGATATTTCCTGTCAGAAAAGCTAATGGATGGGTAGTGAGACTACTGATGAGCTATTCTGAGTGTATACTCATTCCTTGACCTCTTGGCTCTTAAATTATGCTTATAAATTTTAATTCCAGAATGAATGACTAGATTTTCAGGTCTGTGTATTTTCTCTAAGAAGGTACTACTTCAGTATTTTTCCAATTACATGGGAAGTTTCATCTTTGTGATCCTCAGTTGAGGGATAATGCACTGATTTCTATTTTAAACAGTTTTTATGTGACTAGAGCAGCCATGTTGGTGCTGTTACAAACCTGTGCATAGGTACCTTAAAGTATTAGCACCTTTCCTGCTTCTCAACAGAAATTAATTAAACTAATAGTAGCAAGTTCTGAGTGTTCTAGCTATGTCCCAGTGGTCAGATTTGCATTGTTCTGATGTTGTGTATTTGCCCATGGCCTATGTTGTCACATTAACTCACTGTAGAAGTGCTATAGCAATAAAGGAGTATTGCTGAAGCCATTAGTGCAGCATGTTGTATCTTGATAATTCCTCTGTTTTCTGTTGTATGTGTAAGTGGTATCTGGGGAGAAAGGAAAGGGGCAAATGTATTTTATAATCAATGGATTAATTTAGTATTCTGATGCACCCTGTTTAATTTCAATTATCTTTTGCCATCTATGATCTATTGTGAACTGTGTCATGATATGTTGCCCATGAGAAGTTACTATAATGAACCACTTTTTTTTTCAGTGTTGGTACTAAAGCATGATTATATCATAGCTTGTTCTCCACAATGGTCAAACAGGAAACTCCAGATTTTCATGTTATAACTGTCAAAAAAAGATGAATATGCATTAAATCAATGTCTGTATGAAGTGCTGGCATACTTGTATTCTAAAACCAAAGGTTGAAAATAAAATACTTGGACAATATTTGCTTTAGTTTAACACGTCATTTAAATCTCTAGACTGCTTGTAGTGCATAAATGGTGGGTTTGATAGTCACTGTTAAAAGGCCAGCAAACAATGACATGTCTAAGTATTTGAGCTGTAGATATGTCATTCTATTGTTGTTTGAGATCTGTTTACAGCTCTTGTTTCGTGGTTTCGTAATACATTTTGATTTTATAAATTACTTTGGGGCTTATATTTCAAAATATTGATTATTTTGTGCAAGCTAAGATTTTTTTTTTCTCTATTGCCTCCCAAAGATAATACAGAGGATGTAGCTGTGTTGGAAGAAAGCACTAAAGACAATCTTGAACCTTTAAAGAGTAAGCAGGGTTGGCCCAAAGGAGTTAAGCGTGGTCCATCAAAATGGAGGCAAAGCAAAGAAAGGAAACCTGGCTTTAAGCTTAATTTATACACTCCACCCGAGACTCCCCTGGAGCCTGACTATCAGGTGCTGGTGGAAGAACAAAAGGAAGTAGCTGAAGACAAGCCCTGCTCAGTTCCTGCTGTGACAGAGCAAGTTGTTAAAGAACCTGTTGAAGTATTGCCACCACCAGATGATGAGGTGAAACAGATAGAACCTGAATCTCTGCGTCCACCCAGTGAACCCTCTGATAAACAAGAAAATGACAATGTGAAAGCTGGGGAAGAAGAAAGGAGCATAGAAGAAGGTGAAATCAATTCAAAAGATCAAGAAAAAGACAAAGCAGAAGAAGTGTTTGTGCAAAAAGAGGAGTCTGTGCATTTGGATGATCAAGAGGAAGAGGAGGAGGAGGATGAAGAGCCTTCTCACAATGAGGATCATGATGCAGATGATGAAGATGATAGCCACATGGGTTCAACAGAAGTGGAGAAAGAGGAGTTGCCTGGTGAAGCTTTCAAGGAAATGCTGGAAACACAGCAGTCTTTTTTAGACGTAAATGTTCAAACTGATAATTCAAATCAGGAGGAGTTAATGGATTGTGGTGTTGACCTTGCAGCTGATGAGTGTGAAAATGACCAGAAAGAACTTGCTACAGATTCAGACCCGGTGCCTGAATCCGATGATGATCATACAGGTAACAACCAGGACCAAAAAGCTGGTGAAGAATTGCATTCCGATTTCAAGGGCGAGAGTACTGAGACCGTGGAGATAGACTCAGAAACAGTTCAAGCAGTACAGTCTCTAACTCAAGAAGCAAGTGAACATGAAGATACATTTCAGGACTGTGCAGAGACTCAAGAGGCCTGTAGAAGTTTGCAGAACTATGCCCATAATGACCAAAGTCCTCAAATGACCACACTGGATGACTGTCAACAGTCTGACCACAGTAGCCCAGTTTCATCTGTGCCCTCTCATCCCAGCCAGTCAGTTCGTTCTGTTAATAGTCCAAATGTTGCTCCTTTAGAGAACAGCTATGCTCAGATCAGCCCTGATCAAAGTGCCATTTCTGTGCCGTCTCTACAGAACATGGAGACCAGCCCAATGATGGATGTTCCCTCAGTTTCTGATCATTCGCAACAAGTTGTGGATAGTGGGTTTAGTGATTTAGGAAGTATTGAGAGCACAACAGAAAACTATGAAAACCCAAGCAGTTACGATTCTACAATGGGTAATAGTATCTGTGGAAACAACTCTTCTCAAAACAGTTGCTCGTACAGTAGCCTTACATCTAGTAACCTTACACAGAGTAGCTGTGCAGTGACCCAGCAGATGTCTAGCATTAATGGAAGCTGCAGCATGATGCAACAAGCAAATATCAATTCTCCTCCCACTTGTAATGTGAAATCTCCCCAAGGTTGCGTTGTTGAAAGGCCTCCAAGCAGCAACCAACAGTTATCCCAGTGCAGCATGGCTGCTAATTTTACACCACCTATGCAGTTAACTGAAATCCCTGAGACTAGCAATGCCAACATTGGATTATATGAGAGAATGGGGCAGAATGAATTTGGAGCAGGGCATTACTCACAGCCATCTGCCACCTTCAGCCTTGCCAAACTGCAACAGTTAACTAACACGCTTATGGATCATTCTTTGCCTTACAGCCATTCAGCTGCTGTAACTTCCTATGCAAACAGTGCCTCTTTGTCTGCCCCCTTAAGTAACACAGGGCTTGTCCAGCTTTCTCAGTCTCCACATGCTGTTCCTGGAGGACCCCAAGCGCAGGCTACTATGACCCCTCCCCCCAACCTTACTCCTCCTCCCATGAATTTGCCGCCTCCCCTTTTGCAGCGTAATATGACTTCATCAAATATTGGAATATCCCACACCCAAAGATTGCAGACTCAGATGACCAGCAAAGGTCATGTTTCTGTAAGAACCAAATCCACACCTCTGCCACCTGCTGCTGCAGCCCATCAGCCACAAATCTATGGGCGTGCTTCACAGACCGTGGCCATGCAAGGACCCGCACGGACCTTAACAATGCAGCGTGGTATGAACATGAGTGTAAATTTGATGCCAGCCCCAGCTTATAATGTCAATTCAGTGAACATGAATATGAATACTCTTAATGCTATGAATGGTTATAGTATGTCACAGCCAATGATGAATAGTGGCTATCACAGTAATCATGGGTATATGAATCAAACTCCCCAGTACCCTATGCAGATGCAGATGGGAATGATGGGAACTCAGCCATATGCACAGCAGCCAATGCAGACAGCACCCCACAGTAACATGATGTACACTCCTCCGGGCCATCATGGCTACATGAATACAGGCATGTCTAAACAGTCTCTCAATGGATCCTACATGAGAAGGTAGGCTCTTGGGAGAGACACACTACCAAACTGGCATGTTGGATTGATCTGCACAAATACCTTTTGGAGAGTATGATTTCAAAACCAGCAATTGGTGTGAATGCAAAAACATTTGTTGGCACCATGTAAAAGCTGTATGCAGCAGAAAGCCTTATACAAGTTTTTCTTTATTTCTTGTTTTGGTTGTTTTGTTTGTTTGGGCTTTTTGTTTTGTTTTTTAACTTTGCGAGATTTAACTTCTCCTTGGGGGGAATTAGATGGTTTTCCATTTTCTGTTTATTTCACTGAGCTTGAAGTTCTCTGGAAAGGAAGAACTCTTTCTTTGAACTGCAATTACACAGCAGCTGATGGTTCAGAGCCATTTTATGTGCCTGCTCCCATTAAAAATGTGGATAAATAGACTCCCAAACTATCAGACAGTACTGGATCATGAGCTTTTTCTCTCTCCTTTCCCCACATGTAAATGCCTTTTAGCAGTTCTTTTATTGTATTATTTTGTTTCTGAAGGTGACACTTCTGCATGCCGCTAATGTCTTTGTTAGTGACAGTGCATTTTGTAGTACTGTACAAGTGTTGTGCTTAACAGTAAGCCATTTCTTAATTTTTTTGCCTTGATTAGGTTACCCTAGTTTGAGGGGTAAAAAAACCAGAACTATATTTTTGTTAATTATAAAACTTGTAAAAATAATAAAAAAAAGCTGCAAAAGCTATTCACGTTTTGGTTAGCTCAAAGGGTTTTATTGCTGTATGTTTAGTGTAAAGTTGAGACTCTTTTCCATTTCTGTGACCAGTTTCTTTGGGGCTGGGGTAGGAAAAAAGGCAGCTTTCTGTTTTATAAATACTGTTATGTTTTTTGTTGATTGAAACATCTCAGTGTTTATTTGTCAGGTTTTGAAACATTTTCGTATATGTCCAAATACTTGGCAGGATTTAAAAAAAAAGTAGTGAATTTGGTGTAAAGTTGCTATTTTATGGAAATGCCTCTAACTTTACATTTTCATTCCATCTGTAGATTTTTCTATCTTTATAAAATATTGGAGTTATTTTTTAAGGGGAAAAATAGAGCAGTAGCGTGTGAATAGCTCAAACTAAGCTTACAGATCGCATGTAAAAAGGCAAAAGTTATTTGTGTCTGTTTATATTGCTTCCTTTTTTGTAGCCTTTGTACCTGTACAGAGTGACTGTAAGGGCCGAACAGAAGAGGCTTGATACATGTAAAAATAGAACCCAGTGACACTCTTGTATTTATCTGTTCTCTTTTTAGTCAGTCACTTAAAAAAAAAAATACAAAACCCCCACCCAAGCAACAAAAATAAAAACTGCAAAAAACAACACCCCCCCCAAGCTGTACATTTTAACATAAAATAAATTATGATGAGCCATTTTTAGCCTCTTGTGTCTTATCATAGTTTGATGTTGCATGGGAATTACCTCCTGAAGCAGTGTTTGTTACAGTGCTCTCACTTACTTGATCTAAAGCCCATTAAAGTTGGTGGGGTTTCGATTAGGCTGTTAGAGCCTAAGTATAGGTTACTCATCATAATTGCATTCATCTTGTGAAAATAAAGATTATCTAAGATTATTTTTTTTAATAATCTTAATAAAATATTGAATAAATATGTATTTAATACATTAAAAAGGTTGTCAATATTTAATGTATGAAAATTCTTTCCTATAGAAAGTGCTAATATATATATAAAAGGATATATGATAGTAACAGACATGGTGTTTGAACTGTATTTTAATGGTAGAACAGCAATCTTTTTGTCATTGTTTCTGGGTGATAAGATGATGGAAATTCTGCGTTGAATATATGAATTCTGTGTATATGGATGTGGGTGCACACAAACTTACACACATAGATGAACATTTCTAATATAGCAATAGAAGGTCTGTAAATACCAAGAAAGCTGCCCATACATGGAGCTCATGAGTGGATAAGTTCAAATGTGGTATGTGTGAATCTGCACCAGAAAAATCCAAATAATTTTTCAAAATGCTTCTAATGTGAATGTTGCCACTGACACTGCAGGAAGTTTGCTGGCTAAGGTGAAAGGATTGGTCATCTTGACTGAAAACTGTGTCCCCGTTCCAGTATATAAAGCAGCTTTATAGGTAGTATGGCATATGCCCAGAAGTCAAAGAAATGTGTGTTCCTTCAAATAAAACCATTACTGTGTGGTGTTGCCAAATCAAGAAACTGATCCTACAGAGTCACGTGCATAACCCGTTCAGCGCTAGTAGAATGGAGCAGCAGTCTGAAATAGTGGATATGGATGGGAGCTAAAATTGCTGGTGAAATGGTAATTTGGAGTAGTTTGTGTTTTAGGAGTTCAGAACACGTGATGTGGAGAGCACAATACAACAAAGATCTTGGTTCATGCCACATATTGTTGAATGTGTTTATTGGAGGCAGAGAATATTCATAGCACTAAACTGTTTTCATCTTCACAAACTGTCACCTTTTTAATGCTTAGGAAAGGGGAAGTGGAATTCAACACAGTTATGTGCAGCCTTCAAGTGTGTTTAGCTAGGACCATATCTTTTTAAATAATTGCATCTCAAAGTAGCAGTATGTTTTGTGATTTTTCATTTGTGTGTTTTTACAGTCCATGAAAAAGGCACCTGGACCTTTTATCTGATGCTGTTTAGTTCCAAGTTTTGAAGCCTGTAATACACAAGCAGATCAGACCTTCTTACCATTTCAAATACATGCTAACTTTTGAAACAGAGCATCCTGACTCCAACATATTGCTAACATTCTGTATTTGCAATACACGGATTTAAAGTGGGTCGGAAAATTGTGTGTGCACAGCAGGCATGTTTCCAAATTTATTTTTTTTTTTTATTTCAGAATTGAATTCCTTTCAGGAGGACAAGGAACACTCCTACATCTTTTCCTGTAATGACTGTTTACCTGTGAATTGCATTACTGCACTAAAATTTCTGTTTTATAAGAAGGCTGTCTTTTCCTCTACAGATACACTTGCTTTATGTATTGTGTGCCCACTGCAAGTGTCACTTTTGACTATGTGCTCCTAACACCATCCCAGATGAAAATTAACTCTTTCTTTTAGTGTCCCCAAAAAATTCTTCACAGAATTTCAGTCGATGATTCTTGTGGAATTCAGGAGACTGCTTGCCCACACAGTGTTAGTCTTTGGTTTGGCAAATGGAATACTTCATACCACTAGTGATTGGCAAGAGGGAAATAAACTTGCCTCACTCTGTGTGTATGTTTCTTGTAGACATGACTTGTAGCTGAAGTTGGTGCTCCTAACACTTGTTAGTAGCTAGTTAGAAGCTTGCAAGAGTTGCCTAGTTTCTGGAAATTGCGTCTTCCAGAACTTCTGCTTTTTCCGATTTAGTCTAATTGATTCTGTGAGAATAGTAGGCAAGAAAGCTGGGAAGTAAAGAAGTATGTTTCCTTCAGAGCCGCTTAATTAGTACAGCTGTACCAGCAGAAACCTTCCAGCAAGACCTGGTTCTAGGGAAGATATTTACCTGTCTTTGGAGCAGAACATACTTCATCTGAAAGCTACCAAAATACAGTACTGAGAGCTGCACTCTGGCCTTTTAGCAAAGACAGGAGTGGTCCGTCTTGTTGCGCTCAGGCTACCTGGTCCCCTAGCAGTGGGCAAAATGTAACCCATTTTGTACTAACTTTGTCAGAAGCTCTGTGATACAAGCAGAAACAATGGGCTACTGAACATTCTAATCTTTCATGTTAGATCACTGTCAATGTCTTTCAGTTTTATAAGCTGTTTAATTTGTCCATTAGTCAGGTCAGTGGATGGAAACAAACTACATTTATATCCAGCATGGTTAAAGAATGGCCTGGCAATTTTCTGTAGTGCTGAGGGTGATCAATTATGGATATAGAACAACCAATCCTCTTTCAGTTACAGCAGTCATCAAGCTATCTGCAGGATACATGTAACTTGACTGAGGGAAATCCTGGTAGATATTTATTTTTTAGTTTAGTATTTGGTACAGAATTCCTGCCTGTAAAGCTAATGCCAAGAAACGCGCTGGTGCCATGGGGGTGAGAGTGTTCAGCTTTCACCATCAGTGTAAATGAAAGAGCAGGGCCATGCATCTGAAAGGCAGGTTTGTCTGACACATGCCTGGGAGAACTGTTCCATGTCTAAGTTGTGACTTAAACTGCAGTAGACAGTAAGGTGGTCTGAAAAGGTGCATTCGAATGTCTGTGAAAGCAGATGTAAAAAGTTGAGGGACCCCATCCAAAAATATTTTTACTCTAAACCTGTATTGTGAGTTCTTACTTATTTTTGAAGTGTCAAATTACTTCAAGTTCCCTGGGTTTTTTCTGGTGGTTTTTTTTTTTTGGTGGTTGTTTGCTTGTTTTTCTAATCCAAGTGTAGGGATACTTAATTTGCTGAAAGCCCCAGAGTTTGTGTCTCTCTCATGAATTTTAGCAGTAGTTTAGTTTATGTTAATTGCTACCTCCAAGAATTGAAAGATAAGGTTCTGCCCTATATTCTTCTTTTTTAAGTATCCAAAGCTTCTACAGTTTATACTGCACTGAAGTTGCAAAGTCTCATGTCAGCTAGTAAAGACAAGGAGAACTTTCCTGTGCCTTTGATGACCAGGTCATTCCTCTCAGGCACTGAGCCAGCACATAACTCTTACCTGATAACATTGAATTAGGCAGAATTCTGGTGGAGAGGGTGATGACCTTTTAGCGGATACATGAAAGGTAAACATGGCTTAATTATGATCCTGCTGTAAAGTACACTTGAATATCAAATGCTGCTGGGGTGGCAAAACTGGTGGCAAAACACAGTTTGTGATAATTTGTATCAAATAAGGGTGAATGGAATAAGTTTGAGCAGAAAAGTAGGCCTGGTGTGCCCATTCGTGTATTTATTCCACTTCTGTCAACAAATGAAATCGTTGACAAATGCAACTATATAGGAGCATAATGACCTATTAAAGTGACTAAAGCTGATATAGGAGGAAACATTGGGTAGTGATAAATATAAACAATGTCTGGAGGCACAGCAGCAGCTTTCTCCTGCGTAGTCGGGTCACTGAGGTATTTTTGAAAGGCCTCATTGGTGTATCTTACCTTTTCCAAAATCTCATTAGAACTGGTTATAATCCATAATTATTTAGGGGTTATTAGGGCTCCACAAGTTCAGCACTGAACTTCCTCATAACAGGGTAAGGGACCTTTCTGTATGTGTATGACCTTATACAATTCAGGCAGTTGAAGAATTTAGGACAAGGTAAGCAAGTTCAAGTTAGAACTCCTAAAATGTCATGTGTATGTATCTCCTCGAATGGTTATCTGTTGTAGCTGCTTATGCATCTGACCTTAAGGCTATTGTTTTGTTTCTAGTTTGCATGGTGTGCTGCGAAGTCCATTGAGAGACCTAGTAGCTGATCCTCGTGTGGAGGCTCTTTAAATGCTGTGCTGCCCTAGATTATTGCTGCGAAAGAAGAAATGGAGATGCCAGGAAACAGCACCGAAAGGCAAACTCTTGTGAAATCCTTCAGGACTTGGAACTAAACAATTCATCAGTGGTTTTCCTGTAAAATTTCTTCAGGAGTGCCGAACTGCACTCCTTTAAAGGCAATGTGCTTGGGTTAGGATCAGGATTTTGGGGGTACTCAGAAGAGAGTTTTAAGTTGTGCCTGCTTTTGTATTGTAAAAGGTTTTCTACAGAGAGAAAAACTTACTTGTTGATGTAACAAAGGTTTCTGCTAAGGCTGGAACTTTCTAAAACAATAGGTTTAAAATTTGGTTTCCCTTTCTCATCTTGACAGCATTTGAAATTACTTTGTTTTTTTTCCAGCAAATAACAAATAACCCTTGTGACTATGTAATTAACTGCACCTTCTCCTCCCTTCCTTTGACGGAGTTTCTTTTCCAGTAGCACAACCCTGCCAGGAGCAATACTAGATAGTGGTGCTGTTCTGCTCATCGTCAGGTGGTAGGCTGTTTTTGCTGTTCCTCCTCTGCAGTGCCAGTGCTATGTCCAGTTCTCTGAGCTGCTTCAAGAAGCCCCGGTTTGGCAAGATGCAGCGGTGTCTTGACACTTGCTCAATGGCATCCACTACTGTCATGTTCTTGTAAATCATCAGGTAAGCCAAGACCAGTGTGGCTGAGCGGCTGCGACCCATGGCACAGTGAACCAGAACCTTGTCTGTGGAAACAAAGAGAAACGATGCAGAGGTGACACTGGGTGATCCTTCTCTTTGGCAGTGAAGATTTCTCTAGCGCCCTTGCTCTTTGATGGTTTGAATATCCTTACCAGCATTTTATAAGGCCTGTCTTTTCACATGTGGAGAAAGTGAGGCTGTACATCTTACTGTAGTAACTGAACAGCATTCACATTAGAGATGATCCATTTAATCCTAAACTATCTTTTTATTTGTGAACAAAGCTTGCAGAGAAGGTCTAGAGGCTGCAGCCTTGCATTAAGTAACATGACAAGCCCTGCTGCTACCTAATCTTACGTGCCTGACAGACAGTGTGTATGTAATTCTGTGTCTGGGAATAATGAACTAAGCACAAGTGTGTGGGATGATTTGGTATGCTATCAGACCCTTCTTCCATGAGGATAAATGCAATGCATGTGGGGTGTCTTTCTCAGTTCTACTAGCTAGACACAAAAAGTAACCAAAACTGATTTTTGTTTAGTTGTTCTGACAATAATGGTCTTTGAGATCTGGACTGCATCACTTTATGCCCATTTTTGAGGACAGAGGATAAGAAAGGCCATAGGCATATAATGAGAGGGTAGAAAGAAACCACCTCTTACACAGTAGAAAAGCTTCTGTAGAAACTTCTGGCTAGTCACCCTGTTGTGTTGAAGGAAAGTAATGTTTCACCACCACCACCCACGGTCATCTCTTTTGAGTGTTCCAGTATGATCGTCTCCTTGCAGTAGGAGCCCGTCTTGTATCCTGTGAATGCAGAGTCTTTGGCAATAGTTTTCATCTTTGGATAAATGTGCCCTGAAGGTTAGGTTTGTGATATTGCCTGGTTTAACCTGGGGCTTCTGGAGACAGAAACTCCTTGGCTTTGGATACTAGCAAGGTTGGAAGTCAAAGTGGAACCTTCGTGTTTGCAGTGTCTGGGGGAGGTGGAGGAAGAAAACAGTAAGTGGTTCAGGTCTGATTGACAGGTTTTGAAACACTTCAAAAGATTTCCAAAAATGATGCAAAGCCCTTGAGGGGGTCTCGCAAAGGGTTGAACTGCTGAAGAAAGTAGATTTGGAGCATTCTCTCTAACACCCTGCTAAGCAATTGCCACAGGAGGAAAAAAAAAAATGCTATCGGGGCCAATAATAGTTTATCTCTGTCAGCTGTGCCTAGTGAGAAGTGTGGGGTGCAAAGCCATGACTCCTGCTGATTAACTCCTTTACTTCCAGGTACAAGAGGATGTCTTGCCACAAGTAGCATTGCTGTGTAATGGATGCATCAAGAATTGCCAACACTAGAGGATTAATGGTTACAGTCTGCATCCTAATCCCAGCAGATAGTCTTAGAGGCATCTTGGCAAAATTCCAGTACTTCTGATGAGTAGAAGTGCCTCTTCCTCTCCTGGAAAATGATAATCCCTTCTATTATTACTGCAAATATTTAAAATGGATGAAAACTCATTTGTTAGCCCTTCAGTGCTTCTTAGAGCTGCCCACCTTGTAAATGGGTTGCTGTTAAGGCGATAAAATACATGATAGGACAAGGAATGCTTTGCATTGTGTGGGTGGCAAATGCAGGGGATCTAGGAGAAAATGTAGTTTTGTATTGTTAACAAAGGCAAAAAGTGGCTGTACAATTTTCGAAACGTCTGCTGGTTTGAAGAAAAGTCTGTCCTTTGCTGTGTATGAACAGTCAAGATTCGACTGCTTGTTACAGCAAAACACTGATACTCCTTCAGAGCCACATCCCTTCTGTCCTATTTTGTGTTCTCTTCTGTTCTAATGCAAAGATCACTCTGAACTCTGTTTCCCAAAAAGGGAGTCTGCTCTTGCAGATTCTGACCACTTATATCCTTCAAGGTGTCCCTCAATATCCAGTATCAGTGCATGGAGACACAGTTCTGCTGACTGGTGACAGGTCCCCTGAATTGTTTCATTCCTTGACTTGGATTTGTGTTTCTTGAAAATTTGTCTATCTAGATGCAGCACAGATGGAGCCACGCATGTTGAGGTGTCTTTGGTCAAATGCCTGGGGTCTTAATATCTGTCTCATGTTTCTTCTCACTTTAGTTGTTCTTGGTTTTTTGCTTTGGTGTTTTTTGGGTTTTTTTTGGTCTCAGTGTATTTTTCCCCATGACATTTTCACATGAAAATGCCATTCCTCTCTACATCTTGAGGAACTAAAATTAAAAGGGAATGAGTACTAAATCTGTAGCATAGTAGAGAACCTAAAAGCCTCTTAAAATAATGTCTTCCTTTCATGTTAGTAAGGCCTCACTGATAAAAATTTTAAGCTGTCCTATGGTCTGAATTGCATGTTTTGGGAAAGCTTTAAGCACAGCTGAATGACAGCATGCATAATTGTGAAGTGTTGCAGTTTGCTTGTAAAACTTACTCTTATAACTGTCCTTAAGTCCATCAGCCCATGCTTACACTGCAAATACTGCTCTGATCAAGGAATTTCTTCACCATCATAACGAGTTTGAATTTTAAGTCAGAATTACTGTATTAGGACTGTGTTGTGACAGCATCCAAATTGCCAAGCTTTCATGTCTGTTACAAAAAGAGAGAGTCTTCTTCGTTTGAATGACAACTTGTTTCAACAACATTGGCCGTTAAGCATCTTCCCAGTAAAAATAATTGTATGAGGACATCTCTTCAATTAGTTTGATCACTTGGCTGGCTGAAAGGTCACACCCCAAATAATGTAATACCGCTGAAGTAAATTCATTAATACATACAGTCTGGTCACATAAGTCAAAACTTTTTTCTCTTCCCCCTTCTTCCTCTCGGCATTTGCCCAGTTCTAATACAAAGCAGCAAAGCAATATAAAGCTGTTACTGGTCAGGAGCATTTAGCACCACATGCTGAAGTCCCATGTCTTTACCACTGGAGATAGGTGTTTGGCTACTTAGTATAAAATCCTGTTTAGGAATCTGTATGCTCTTAGGAAGGTGCATACAAATAGCCTGTTCATTAGGCACCTGAAATGCAGAACACCTTTCTCCACTAAATGTGCGTCCACAAATAATGCATTTATGTTGTTGCGTACTATGTTGCCTCCAGTATTTTCTCTCTGAGAGGCATCAGTCCACTCTTTAGTCTAGCTTCTGGAGTCATTCTGTTCTGTAAGTGTATATTGGAAAGCCATTGTCATGCTTTAAACCTCAGTGTCTCCCTGGGCTATGCAGAGTATCTTTATGCATGTCCTTGGCTGGGATAAGAAATGTGCGTACACATAGTGTGCTTTTTGCTCATTAGAAAGTTAAGGGCTTCCTCTCTTTCTTCATGAGTATTACAGTAATTCTTTATTTTATTGGTCTCCATCAGAAAAGATCCTAGCTGTCTATCTCGTTTAAAGGCCTGGTGAATGTGGGAGGCACTGCACAGCTACAAAAATTATTGCAGTTGGTAGTATATACTTTTTTTTGTTTCATAGTTCATCCAGTCATTTTTTTATTTGCTTTCATGTTTCAGTACTGGACTGGTGCTTGATACTGTCTCAGAACTTCCAGGACTTTGATGTGGGTTTGAAACAAAAAGGTTAATACTCCCCCCATCCCCTTCTCATCCTCTCCTGCCACAATATTTATTGGGATGCAAGGTTTTTTTTCTAGCCTTTGCTTCTTCCCTTGTGTTTGTTTCTCTACCTCACTATGGCAGACAAAGGTCTTACAGGAACAGGAGGTTGGTGGGAATGAGAAAGTCTGCATTTCTTATTCCAGCTACTCCAGTCTGCTGCTCCTGACCTCTGGCCTCCAGCCTTGGCTAGACACGGGTGCATGTTAGTTATCCACTCCTTTCCAAAGGCAGTGCTTCAGACATACTTTTTGAAATGCCAGGTACCTTTTTTCACAAGCAAGTAAGCTCCTGAAGCAGTTTCTCTTGCTATTAGGACTTTGATTTTTAGAACTGATCTGCTTTCAAGGTTTTCTCCTAAACAGGGGAAGGGATTGCTGTGGACTGTACTTGCTGAAAGGGTAGAATTGTAAAGACCTGGCTGGCTATTGGAAGCAACTCAGGTAGTAGCTGACTACAGCTGAGCTAAACAGGCAAGAACAGAAGCTGACATAAGGCTAGAAACTTGATATCTGGCCCTCTGATACTGAGGTCTCTATGTCAGCAGGAAAGTCTTAAGTTTCTCAAATGGATTCTGGTAAAATACACTGTAAAGTTGTTTGGGTTTTTGTTTTTTTTTTTGTTGGTGGTTTTTTATTTGAGAGGGGATGTTGTTTTTTTTTATTAGTATTAGTAGGATGATGGAACAAAAATGAGCTTT
>JAWWEW010000166.1:13911495-13997724 GCA_035583185.1 Anabacerthia variegaticeps | reverse complement strand
TGCATTTTCTTCTTTCAACTGACATTGCTAATCTGAAAAAATTAAAAAAAAAAAAAAAAAAAAGAATGCTCAGTGTTGAGCACTCAAATCTGTTAAGTTCTTCGCATTTTCACTGGAATAGCTATCACTCAAACTGTGTGTAGGTGTTGTAGAACCTGTTAGTTGAACCGAGACCTAAAATACTTGCCCTGTCTAAGTGGAGCAGGGTCAGTATAGGTCCTGTGGCTTGTGCCAGCTTG
Source organism: Anabacerthia variegaticeps (assembly GCA_035583185.1). NCBI lineage: Eukaryota > Metazoa > Chordata > Aves > Passeriformes > Furnariidae > Anabacerthia > Anabacerthia variegaticeps. The sequence continues at coordinate 13,997,485 of JAWWEW010000166.1, read as the reverse complement.
TGGCTGAGCTATTGCATGCAATCTGGAAAGGGGATGTCAGGCACCTTTCTTACAGCGGATACCCTGGACAGTTTTATCTATGGAAAGCTTTTTTTAAGGTTTCTAATATATAATGTTGCATAGAGATATGAAGAAACAGTTGTGTAATAGCAAGTAAGGTTTGCTGGACTGCAAGAGGTGCTTGCCTTGGGCTTTAGAATCTGCATCTTTTGAAGAAAGCTGAAGTGACACAGTCTTTTTCAAGAGCAAGAGTGCTTGGTTTCAAATGTAATGTGGAGATTAGAAAGCTCTTTATGTTGTTGCTTCTTTCCCTTCATTCCCCCAGTCTTGCATTGGATAATCATATTTTCATAAAAGATCTCACTGTGGTTCTTTGAAAATTTTTGCTCTTCTCCCCCTCTGCCCCCCTCCCTCCTTGTAAAATCCCCCAAAACTAGGCAATGAGCACAGCTGGACCACTGCTTGTCACACTGGCTCAGGTTTGTCTCCTTTTTAACTCCCGTCGGCCATCTTTTTAGTTTGATCATAAACATTAGCAGGCAGAGGTGTCCTGTGCTGAGACTCTGGCACTGCCATAATATAGGCAGTTAAACTTGAGGTCATGCTGGGTCTGCAATCTGTTGATTGCCAGTTAACAGAGAGCAGCAAACAGGCTGTAAAGCCCTCAGATGGGGGACCTGTGTGTCTGTAAATGGAAATGTTACTGTGCCCCCTCAACATGTTTGCTTGGACTGGCTTTAGCCAGCAGTGAGCTCTGGCTTTGTGTGGATGACTGGCTTACTTTCCAAGCTGAGCTGAATCTGTAGCATAGATGCCACTGTGAAAGCATCCCTCTGTACACTGCAATCAGAGCCTGTGGGGGTTTTTTGTGTTTCATCACGTGTGGTACTTCTGGTTACACCCCAAGGAGAGGGGAATCCATTTTGTCTTCCTTGCAGTTTTTACTATGCCTGAGGTATCAGTGTTTTAGAGCAAAGGGAGGAATAAATCAAGCATAAATACCTGAAAATATCAAATTGGTTGAGGTTACTAATAGCATAGGATCATTCACGGGTATAGTATAAGATTCATATAGTTTATTGGAGGATTTATAACTTTGTTTCTAATTCACTTTCAACTGGAAACGGCACAGGTCTTTTTTCTTGCAGTTGGCTCACTACCAGAGCATAATAGTCAAGCTAACAATATTCTTCTTTTTCCCTCCTTGGGTGCTGCTGTTTCTTATTAAATTGGAATTAATGCTTTCATTTTTGTGATTATGGTTGAATTTTAAGTAGCCATTGTAAAGAAGAGTTTGTTAGTTAGAAATGCCAGTGTAGGTGAAGCCAGTAGCATTTGACTGCTCCTGCAATTGTTTTAATTTTGTATATCTCCACCATCTGTGCTATTAGCACTTGATTTCCTTTACGTGGTGCAGCTGTGGTCTCCAGTGTCTGCCTTGAATGTGTTCCTGTGCAGGGAAGGTGAAGTGTGGCACCGGGAGATAACAGTGAAAATTTCAGTATGATTCAGTTTAGTAAGGGATGAGCTGGGCAGGTTGGTCCCATATAAAAGCTCATCAGCCCTTCAGTTCAGAATGCATACACTTATGCTAAAAGTTAAGCATACCCAGAAGTCCTTTTCTCTGTGTTAAGCAAAAGTTCAGTGCCTTGCTGAATCAGACCCTGCCTTTACTGTGGGGCAGATGGACTCGTAAACATGTTTTTAAAGTTCTGAGGCAAGGGGGAGTGCTTTGAGGTAGGAATGCCACCTAAATGGTGAAAAATTGAGATAAAACGACTTTCACATAGGGATATATTGATACTAACAGACTGACCAAGAGGGAAAACTGACCCAAACAAAAGCGTTATTCATTTCCAGATGGTTCCCAAAAGACTATTTACATCTCTTGGTTTGTGCAAGGGCAGGTAAAGAGCTTATCCAAGACCTTGACTGTGGCTGCTGTCAGTTTTAAGGCTAAGATTCTTAGGATTGCTACTAAGTGCTGCAGCAAGCTCTGCTTTCTTCTGGAAGCAACAATATAGGTAGTTACAACAGGGGAAAAAAATGCTTTCCTTCAGGTTGCTGTCTCTGGTGTACTAAATCCCTTCTCTCTCTTTCCAAAAATACTGTTATAACAAGCTTTTGTCCCAGGTGCTTTCATCAAAAGTTGCCCAAACCAATCGAGTTGGAAGAGAGGGGAAGACAACCTGCAGACACTGCAGTCTGCATCTCTACATGAGGTATTAAGTAGGTTAAAAGCAAGTAACAAAGGGGAGAGACGGCAACTCAGGATGAAAACATAAGTACCTCTAAGGAAAGGGAATTAATCCTCCAAAATTCCTCATGAGCCTATGGGCAGAGCAGCATCTTCCACAGGTATGTCAGCACCTTACAGCTGGTACTGGTCAACCAGATGAATGGGTATGCTTGTAAACTTCAAGTAGAGTCGGGTCTCTTAAACTTCCTGCAACGGTTGTGCAATGCAAACATGTTTCAATATAGACTGTCAAAGCCACAGATTGTCGTGACCCAGATTGACAAAACACAAGGAGATCTGAGGCAACATGTTACTCAGAGAGGAATCGTCTCTCTCAAACTTTTCCATTTTCTCAAATGCTGGAGGAAACCTTGATGCAAGATGATAATTTACCAGATGGTCAGTGTCAGAAAGAAGCTTCCTGAATAGAGGCAATATTGACACTTTCTTAAGAAAATCTGGCAGTTCTCCCTCCTGAGGAGAGATGTTGAGAATTTCCAATAATACTGACCCAATTTTCCTTGGTAACTCCAGCACTAAGGGAGTCTAGAGACAGCACAGCATTGTATCCCCTTTTCCTTCTGAGGTGTTGCTCCGTTTCTGTGGATACCTCCTGTTCAGTGTGAATTAGAAGAATTTTTAGGTACCACTGAAAATACTGAACAGGATCTTCAGGATACGTGGTAGAGAAAGATTTAGTAGTTCGTTTTCTTCTAGCCCAAAATGGTGGATGTAGTTTTTGTAAGTGATACAACCTAGATACAGGAAATAGCTCTCTGCAAAGGCTCCAAGCACATGTCTTGTAGCCAGTCAGTTCCTGGTCTTGACTTCAGTCACTCATCAAGTGTTTAGAAATCACCTACAGACAGACATGTTACGTGGGAAAGTGTTACTTGCCTTGGAAACCGTTGGAGCTTTGAGGTTTATGGTCCAGTGTTAAAGATCTGATTTTCTGGATTGTTAGGTTGCTGTTACAATTGGCAGATTCTCACACTAACCGAGTCGAAACCATGTCCTCCAGAGTGTGGTTACAATCCCAATCTGCATACGCACCTATTTTTATATGATGAATAGTGGTGTAGGTGCTAGGAGTTGGTAATGCTAAATGGTGGGAGGTAACTTTTCTACCCTGAGAGAGCACCACTATCTATGTCCTTCTAGGTTAATGTAAATTGTCTTTCTACTTAGTCACTTCGAAAAAGCCATAGTATTGTCTTTCTGCAGAAAGGTAAGAGAATGAATTTCAGCTAAACATGTATTGAGTGTTATTTTTCTTAATTATCATACACTCCAATTTGTAGGTTTGAGTTGTGTTAATCTTTACATGCATTTGTTCTCAAGACCATGAGCCTGGCACAAGCACAGACCATAGCTTTTGTGAATTGCACGCTCCGTTCAGCTGCCTATCTAGAAAATTATTTTTCATACGTAACTTGTAGAAAATTAGACTCCAGAAGACTTCTTTTCCTCTGGGAGTAGTTTGAGAACATTGGAAGAACTGAAAATGTGGTCAGGCCTTAAATACTAATGAGATCTAGTGGATGGTTAAAAGGAAAACAAATTCTTGGGAGGCCTTTGCCTTTGAGCTTCAGAAATATGGAACCCTGAATATCATCTCAGGTAATAAGGCCTTCACTGAAGAGCTGTAAGGAGGAAGTACAAGGTGCGTAACTGGCAGAGATTTTCCAGGTGATTGGGGTGGACCGAGCACGTTTGGGATTAGCCAGTAAAACTGCCTGTGCAAGTAACCAGGTGACCAGTGAAAGAAAGGAGCAAGACAAAGCTGCTTTCTATCCCTTTAGAAGGCTTCTAGTTGTGAGGAGACACACAAGTACTAATCCTGGTAGCAGCTGAATAAAAATCTTGGCAAAGCATGTTTTATTCCTATCACTGGGCTGTCTCATACAAGTTCCAGTGTCTGGTCTTTAAAAGTCCTTGGAACTTGCTGGAGGAAAATTTCAATTGGAGCTGAACACAGCATGTTATATTTTGAGGCTTTGATTATTCTGGGTCTGACAGGCTCATGGAGATTTCATTGCCTCTGGGCAACATCTGCAGCAAAGCCTTGTAACAAAAGGATTGAGTGGCCTCACAGGGCTCCCTGATAGCCTGTATTGCATTAGAAGGAAGATGTGGTTACGTAGCCAGGGTAATTAATTAGCATTTCCATAAGCAGTCACAAGTCCTGTTAACCTAGTAAATGCGGGAGGCAGGAATGAAGCACAGATGTGAAGGCTCTGAAGATCAACTCTGCATGTGTACGTTCACTTGATTTTGTTGATGAATTCCACTAAATTCTTTCAAGATCAACCTTAATTTAGCATGGCTAAAGATGCAAATGCACCCAACATCTGTTAGGTCTTTATGACAGCTCTTTGGCCACCAGTGCTCCAGCTAGATCTTAAAATAAAACAATGCAAAACCCCCTGCCGAACTGAAGGGGTAAGCTGTTGGTCAGAAGTAAGATGTGGAACTGGCTGAGGAAAGATATAGAGGTCCGTGGCCTTCATCTACTTCAAATCAGAATTTTCTTATGCTAATGAAAGGCTACATCTTTCCTGCAGATTAGTTCTCGTCTCAGATTTTCTCCCATGCCAAATTTGCCCTCACCTGGCTGCCAACAATTGTTCTCTTTTAGGGAGTCCCATTTCCTGGTGAAGCTTTATTTCTGTTCACCTCCCACCTGCTCTTCACTTGTTTTTCCTTCTCCATTGGTTTTCTCATTCTTTTGTCTTGTCATGTGGGGGACTTGTTTCCCCCTGAAGCACCCCTGGTTTTCCTCTTGACTAAAGCCCAGTCCCCTGCAGAAATATACTGCCCAGTAAAAGTGAGTGTAGCTGCAATTACTTCTCAAGAAGCTTGTATTTGTGTTCCTCTTGTTGGTTTGTTCAAAGTGCCAGGTGTCTACTCAGAGCTGCACCTCCTAGCATTATTAAATTACGAGGTGTAACAAGCCACTGCTACAGGAAGGATTACAGGAAAGGGTCAGTGACTGGTGTCCTGGGCTGAGAGACTGACTTTTTTGCTTGTTAAATCTCTTTGCTCAGGGGGCACAGCTATAGCTTTGTCACAGAGATAAGAGGCAAGTTCTTTTAACAGCTTCATTCAGAATAATTCTGCTGGTGATTCTGAACAAGAAAGTAGGAAATAAATGCCAGAAGAGGCTGTTCTTTATGGTCAGTCTTGAGTCAGAAATATCTAAAAGGGGGGCAGGGTGGGATGTGGAGAGGAAAACTAGACCTCCTTTTCTTTTGTTTGTGGATCATTCAGCCAGGCTGTTCCCATGGCTTAATTTTTTTATCCCACACTACACACACTCCCACCCACTCCCACCCCCCTCCTCTAAAAGTGGGAGCCCTGGCTTGGTCCAAGCCCAGAATTCTCATGTCTCTCTGTTGCCTCTGGCGCCACAGAAGTAATTGGTGGATGATATTAGTAGTCTTGTAACTTTCAAAGCTGTATATCTTTCCTCTTTTATAAGCTGGCAACAGATGAGTTTTAGGACCTTTTAAAAAATTATTGAGAACTTTGGAGCCAGTGGGGCTCCTACTTGTGCCTTTCAGTGATGATGTAAAATAAATGTCATGTTAGCACAGGGTGTAGAGGAAAATAGGAATTGGACCAATAGTGCCTAAGGGGTAAGAAAAACTCTCTTGCTCTGCTCAGGGTTTGTGTTGGGGGATTTTCTGATGGCATTTCTCCCTGCTGCAGCAGTCATCTCTGCTTGTCATAGTAGGCTGTTTCTAGTTTAGTCCTGTGCTCGGCAGAACTAAGTCTGTTTTGTGGGTTTGGTTTTTTTCCAAATCACACTTGGTCTGATCAGTGAGATACATCTCTGCAGCATTGCCTTCCTCAGGGTTCTGTTTGTTTTAATCTCTTGAGCAATTTGGAAATGCAGGGTGTTCCATGTACACAAGCACAGGCTTGGAAATGCAGAAATACTGCTGCAGGGTGAGCTGTCTCTTTATTTTCAAGAATTACATTTTAGGCCTAAACCAACCGAAGGTGTGGTCCAACACACATAGGCCATGGTCTTCTGTCAGTGTAACTGTGGAATGACTTTTATTCAGAGATAAATGACAAATTACTCCTTCAAATGAACCATTTAAAAATAGATCACAATGAGCTTAAACTTTTGCAGCCTACGCTGGTGCCACAACCACTCCTGTTACTCTGCCTTTTACAGCAGACCAGCCAACTTAACCTGTACTTTCTCGTGGCAGAAGCAGACACCACGTGCCTATAACAGTAAGGGCCATGCCAGGCTCTGACTGTTCTGTTGAACTCCGGGATCTGTCAGGAGTTCAAAACACCTCACTCTGTTGGTGAGCTGTGCTTACTACAGCTTAGTCATCCTCTATGTAGAGATGTACTATGTACACTTACTCATTAGCTATGTAGAGAGTTACTATGTACACTTACTCATCTCCTATGTAGAGGTTGGGCCAGACTTCATTGACATGAGTGTACTTTGGGCATCCCTTCCAGAGAAGTCGTTCCAGTTCAAATGCCCCTGGAGTGCAGTAGTCCCCTTCAGGATCTACTTTGATTGCTGTGTATGCGTTTTTCTTCGCAGCACTCCAACTTCCTGATGACATTTTGTCCATGGAGTAGTGTTCTCAGGATGTGCAAGAAACTGGAATGCAACCAAAACAGATCATTAACTTGAGGAAGCACAAGGCAAGTGATTTCTGCTCCAGCTGTGCAACGCTGGGAGCAGCACTGACCAGGTGTGACTGAGCTGTGTGTTGTATGAAATGCGTGAATGTGCTCTGTGGCAAACATAGACTTGCACCCAGATTTCTGCCTCCCCTGAACTAGGCAAGGAATGTGTTGTTGGATGAGATCACCAGCAATGGGAACAAAAGCCAAAGGTTTGTGATTATTGAAGTTCAGTCTCCACTGGGAATTTTTTTCCTGGAACATCCACTAGTAAGAATTTCGTAGGTCTAACCGCTAGGGTCTAGAGCACCTACCAGAACCGAGTGGGGGAAATTTAATTTAATTTTTTTTTTAATCAAGAATCTTCTAAAAGCTTGTCCTTTATGTGATTTTCAGCAACGCAGGGAGATGAGACCTCTGTTTATGTGAATGTTTGGTCTACCTGTTCTACTCTCTTCTACTTTTCTTCTTCATGTGTTGCCAGCTGCAAACTTTCCTGTCATCTACATCTCTATGTGGGCTCTGTCTTGCTTCTCCCACTGGACTCCCTGAAGTCTCAGGGGAGCAGTTGCTCATGTCTCTTGAAGGGAGAGGTTGAACCTTGTGGTTCTGTAGGACACTTGTAACAAGATGTGAGTTGGGCTTGATCTTATGAAATGTGGAAGTACAGCCTGCCAAAAATTCACCTACCTTGCAGGCAACAAATCCTGTAGTGGCTCCCAAAATTTTTTTTTTGTTAGCTGCTGGACATTTGTGTCCTTTTAATTCAAAAAATCTGGGTAATGTCGTTATCCAGCTATTATAGAGCTCTCCTGAAAGCATCCTGAAAGGATGACCATTTTTCACTGACATCCCAAGTACCCACAGGGTTTGTTTGCTCAGTTTGGGCTCTTCTGTGCCTGTCATGTTCTGTTTCTCTGCAAAACTTGAAAAAGCCAAGTGATTCTTGTTTTCATACTCCAAAGCCATGCAAGATTGTGGAGTCAGTTTTTGTTTGGCAAGTGTACACCTTTGTTCAAAAATTGGCTTGCTTTCACTGGCAAGAGGATCTGTGTTTTAGCCAAGCTTCCTAAAACATGATGATGATGTTTAGCTAAGTGGTCCTCTGTTGAGATTTGTAAAGGGCTCTGAGAATTCCATCTTGTTGCAAATTTACCTTGGGATTGGTCTTGCATGCCTGTGGCATAGCACCAAGTCCCTTCTCTCTGCCCCCAGCAACCATGCTCTGGAAGAACCTTTTCCCTTCCCATTCCACAATTTTGTTCATTTTACATACAGACTCATTATTACTGTAGATGTTTGACTATCAGAGATACAAATCTAATACAGTCTGACTTTGGGAGTGATTAGGCTGTTATCTAAAACTTGATAAGAACTGTTTTTTGTCTAGTAAGGAATTATCTTAACTGAGAGCCTGTTGCTTTGATGCTGAAGGACTGACTACTTTTATTCATAGCTCCATAAAATGGGAGGGGAGGAAAGGAAGGCAAGGAGAGAAAGCAGTGTAATCAGTAGACATAGTTGGTGGCCACAGCACATTGATTTGTTACACCTCAGAACAGGGCAATTACATCTGCAGATGATCGTTTGTGGTACTGTAACACCGGTGCAGTTTGAAGCTGGGTTAGCACTCTGAAAGTTAGACCACTGCTGAGAAATACTTGTTTCTGTCTGTCCTGGGAAGCCATATGCTCCCTGAACTTTCAATTTCACTGTGTTCTTTTATGCCTTGCCAATGTTATCTGCCATGGGGATTTTTAAATTGAGTTAGAGCACAGGAAAGCATCAGTGGAAATTCCTCTAATAAAATATGTATTTCAGATTTGACTGTAGACTAAGTAAGAAGTAACAGAGTTACAGAGTTATAAGAGGAGGGGGAAAGGGGCTGGTTTGCTATGTGAACTCTGGAATTAATTGCCATGAAGCATTTGGTGGTGAAGAAGGACAGAAGAGCATGTGTCTTTCAGGGAATCAAATGTGTAACCTGATATCATATTGGTTATTCTATGTACACCAAACAAAACTGAGGGAAGACTATTCCCTAGGTCAGCCATCTTAGAATAAAGTGTGAAAAGTAGATTTGATTTTTTGGGTTCTTAATGCTGGTTGTTCTTAATGCTGTTGTGGGTATAAGGGACAACTGTTCAGCACGAGCTCAGGCAGGGAAAGCTCAGATTTCTTTTGTAGACCTTTGGGGTGGGGAGACCATCCCTTGCAGAGTGTTCACCCAGTGCAGTCAGATGGCAGACAGGTTGCAGAAATACCACTGCACAGGCTTGTTGCAGCAACCTCCCACCCCTTGTGGTGCTTCATTTGGGCTAAAATCCTTTTCATTATAGATGAGTTAGTACAGGCTAAATGAGGTACCAGTGCAGCTTTCCTGTACTGGCTTGGTAGTCACTTCATGGCACTGCACTGTGCTGGGGACATGCAACCTTAGATATGAAAACTCTCTGGAGTAGGGACTGTTCTTGTGCCCTTTGCATAAAGGACTCTGCACCCTGCTTGCTCCTGGAAGTGCTGCTCCAGCACAGGATAGGGCAGCCTTTTATTTCCATGGGAGAGGGACAAAGAGGAAAGTCAGCTAGTGGGAACTGTTGGCATCCCAGTCATGTTCTCCTCAGCAGGAAGCTTTGAGCCCAACTTCAGGGTGGGTAGTGAGGAACAGAGCCCTGCACTTGGGACCAGGAGTTCTCTTCCAGTGAGGCAGGGCAATCTGTGGCTCATCTCACTCTTTCTCTGTGCCCGAGCCACAGCTTCTCCCCTGCTCTGCTGGGTTATGCCCAGGCCCGGCTGTGTGAGCTGCTGAGACCTTCCCGTTCCCTCTCTGTGCCCACCCTGTGGTGGCTGGTCAGCAGCTGAGTGCTGAGTCACCTCAGTGGGACCCTGCAGATGTTCAGCCCTGGGAGATTTTGCCTGCCGAGCCCGACATCCTGTGCGTTCTGCCGCGCAGTCCACGGAGGGCGTGGAATGCTGAGCTGCCAGTGCTGTCATGAACTTCAGTGTATTATCAGAACAAGGATGATAAAGATTCAGTCATCTGCATTTTTATACCCTAATCTTTCTCTTCATAATAAGACCAAAGTGCATGTTATCTAATAAATTTTATTTGTTAATCACTTGGATAGCTGGAATATTTCTCCCCCTTGGGTTATATGTATATAAATGAAAATATTGTTAGTGATTTCACAAAATGGTAATTCAGAATAATGGAGAGTTAATCCTCTTTTCATTAGTGAGCCACTTCAGGACATACACTGTGGCAAATTACACTGCATTTTAAGTCGTTTTCAAGTGCTGTGCACCAGGAAAAAAACATTAAACTAGTTTTGCATTGATAGAAGTAATTGTGTGGCTAATTTGGATAAGCAGCATGCATTAGGCACAGCAAAGGAATCTCTTCTTTATGTTCACTATCCACTCTACAGCTGCCAGATGGAATTTCTTATACAGCTCTTTAGCTTTTTTTTTTTTAATTTTATTTTTAACAAAACAGGGAGGGAGGAAAGTGCAAGAGGGAAAAAGGAAAGAAAAAGAAAATCTGCCAGTCTATCTGCTTTTTAATTCAGAGCATGAACACAGTCTAGTGGCTGAACCAGTAATATGGCAGTGAAAGATTTCCTTTCTGCACCATGTTTGGAGTCTCTTGAACTGTTCAAATTAACCCAAAATTTCCAGTAAAGCCCTGTGAAGTCACAGAATGTAATGGCCCACTTCCAAATTTATTCAACAGGAGGGATGTGCAACCCGACCACAAAATTTGTAGAGGGTTACTTAATGCTTTTGGAAATGTCAGTCTTGAGTTCTACAGTTTGGTAATCCCACAGATGGGGAAGAAAAACTGAGCTTTATGTCTAGAGGTGAATGTCAGAGCTTTGGTGGTGGTGTGTACATTTTTAATGCTGCTTTTCCACGTGTAGTGGAAGTTTCTGACTGCTTTGAGACTGAAAGCTATAAGTCATTAGCTACATAGCAAAATAATATGTTTCTTAATATTTTTGGCTCAACACACTGTGCAAGCCCTAGTGCTGTGTATAAAGATGCCAAACAATTTGGCAAGATTTATGCCTGGGAGTCAAGATCCAAGTCAGCTGTAGAGACTTAAAAACAAAAGAAAAAAAGCAGACATGCACAGACAAGGATTGCATTTGCCCTTGTCCTCTGCAAGGGCCTATATATCCTCTCCCCTTCTTTTCTGCACCTCTCCCTGATCCAGGGGGTTCCTCCATCATGGCTGTTGTCCCAGGCATGTGTACTCTGGCTGCCAGCTCGTGGCTGTGTTTGTGTGCCTGAAGCTACAGATCTTCGATAAGGTTGCAGCCCAGTGGCACTGGTAAAAACACACCATGAGAGAGGCTAAACAAGTAAAAAATGGGAAGAAAAATGGAGACAGAAGACAATTTTCCTCGCTTTTCCCTTCAGAAGTATTAGCTGTTCTGTCTTGCCTGGCATAGGATTTCCTTGCCTTAATGCCCACTTCAGTCTGTATTTATATAGCAGAATAGTTTAAGTTGTTTGCCACCCATGTTTCCCGCTCTTGGAATTCTCCCAGCCCATATGACATCAATCACCTGTGTTAGTGGGGATTTTGATGCTGGCTTTGTTAAAAAGTTAAATTAAATATTTGGCGTGCACAAGTGTACCAGCCTTGGTTTTGTAGTCAGAGTTGTCTAAAAGCTACTTTTCCCTGAAAATACCAAGGAATCACAAATTTATCTGGTTTAGCTGGAAGTGAAAGTTTTCAGCATTTAGCAAACATGTAAATATATAACCTGTTTGTAAATGTGGAGATAGATTTTCATCTTATTCCTATTTTGATACTTTCAGATTTTGCTTTCTACCTCTCTCCTTGTGTCAGCTCTGAAAAAGGAGCGGAGCTGTGGTATCTTCAGGAGTTCTTTTTCAATGCCAAGTGAGGGAAAGAAAATAATGAGAGCAGACTATCTGTCAGCTCTGAGCCTTTCATGAGGAAGTAATGACATATCCACTAGACCTTATACCCACATCAGTGCAGTGGGAGATAAACATGGTGCCCTTGAAATTAATCGGCTGTTTGACCCTCAAGTCTGGGGACTGGAATAGTTCATCTACTGCCACGAACACTAAATTAGACAGAAGAACAAAAAAGTGAGAAAAAATCCTCTGTAATTTTGATTGAGAAATTATTTTTGTGCACAAAGAGCTTGTTACTAAGAAGTGATTCCCATTTTTTCTCTGATGTTGCATGAAGAGCTGACTTGTTTGCATGTTTTTATTTATCAGGTATAATTCAAGACCACTGCTATCAGAGGACATCTGTTTTTCAAGGGTTCAAAACTGAGACCTTCTAGCCTTCCAGGCAACTGCAAAAATAATGTTTTTATTTTTATTTACTTCCTCCTTTCAGTTCAATAATTACCTCAAACAAAACCTTAATGGAGATACAGTGTCTGTAACAAGAGTGTACAAGAAGGAAGTACCCAAGAGAAGACGAGGATGGAGAATACCAGTTCTTCTGCACTTTCAAAAAAGCATGCAAAAGGCTTGACTATAGTTTAGTAACCCATCTCCAGGTAAGCCCTTGCTTGGTGCTGAAGGCAGACAAAAATCAGACCTAATGACTTAGGGTCTTCAGAAATAGCGAAGGAGGATCTACTGATCAAGTTCTTACCTTTTAAGAAATGTTTTGTTCTTCCATTTCCAGCCCATATGCCAGACACATACCTCCCTTCAGGGTGAAGAAGTGCTTACCGTTTTTGAGTATGACTAAGCAGAGGGCTGCTTTATAAACTGGAAAGTTCTTGCAGAAGCCAGTGCACATGCTGTCTGGGGTGCAGTGTTTGCACTTTGGAGGAAGGTAAACAGTGCTTTGGTTTCTAAGCTTTTCGTAACTCCAGGTACATCAGTTGGGCTGAGAGCTGCTCAGCTGCAGTAACAAAAGCTTGCTTTGTTGAATGATTTAATTAAATGAATTTGGAATGGTGCTCCCTGATATGCCATCCCCAGGATGTTTAGCTCAAGACTCCAAAGGCTGGCAGCAGCCATAGAGAGCTGTGTGCTTTCCTGTGTAACGTTACACTGCTGCACTCCAGGATGGTGAACAAGCTGTGGTGCTGCAAAGGTTCCTTGGGTGCATTTTTGGTTTGGGTTTTTTCCCCTAACACTAGGCTGAAAAGGTCAATTTTTTTCCAAATACCTCTTGGGACAGGGAAGTCCTTGGAAAAAAAAAAAAAATCTCTAAAAGACTGCTAAAAGAATTATAAGCACATTCCAAAACTGGAACTCCCCGGGTACCTGCAATATTTTTAACCAAAGAATGACACAATCCCAGGTTCCCTATTCCTGTCCTACTCTTCACCAAAATTCATTTACTTCAGTTCCTTTGTTTTACCCCTGCATTCTTACGCCTAAAGCATTCAAGGACTGTAAAATAGTTCATCCAATGCATTCACCTTTAAACAGCTTAAAACCAGAAGTATCATAGGCTCTGTGCAATTATTTCCCAGACCCTCCTGCTGGGAATATTCAAAATTAACCAGTTATTTCAATGAATTTCTAAGCCTCTGATGACTTAAACTTACTTTTGCCCTCATTCTTTATTGTTGACTGGACTGGTTAATACAAAACAGATTAAGCTGCAATTTCATTAAATATTGTGAGAGTGCCCAAAGAAACTTAAAACACACCATCATCTGAGAGAATTGCAATTCAATTGGAAAAGTTAGATTTGACTGGAGGGTGGAGTAATTACTGAAGAATGGGCAAAATATTTTGGGGCAGATCACAGATGTTACAAATCTTAAATTGCATTTTTATCCCTAAGTTCTAAAATTAAATTACCTCTAAAATAAATACACTTTTGGCACCTAATTACCTAATTTTTAAAATGATTCCTGTAACATAACAAATTTGATTTTCTAAAATCATAAATTATACTTTCAAAACTTTTTTGACTGTAATAGTTTTAATTTTTATTTTTTTTCTCTACAACAAGTTTATGAAATTGTTACCTTGGAAAGTTTTCCAGCTGTCAGTCCTCTCCCTGGTCTACTAAACTAGGTTATAAAAGAAAGAAAAGGAGCACAAGAAGTACAGCAGAAAACGTGTATTGCTTAGTCTTACCTGTAAGTTTAGGTGGGTGCTGTAGGTAAGTGGGTCCTGTGAAGTGCAGCAGAACGACAAAAGAAACCTTCCTAACTTTGCGACTCGAGTCTATTTTTAGAGGAGGATTTGCTGACTCTGACCTTGAGTGCTACCCACTCCAAATGACTATCTTTACATCTGCTGGTAAAACTATTCCCTGATGTGACCTGAAACATTAAACCTGGCAATTTAGTTACCTAGTCTTGGTATGACTAAGATAATATGATGCCTGCATGTTGACTGTAATAAAACAAACCTCATCTTTTATCTTGTCCCCTCATCAAGCCCGATGGTATGTTTACTGCTGCATGTGGGTGAGGAGCGTTGCACTGCTGTTTCCTGCCATGCTGTGCACAAGTGGCTTGGCACTGACACAGCAATGGGCAATGGGAGAGGTGGTGTCCTGACAGGGCCCTCATCTCTTGCACGTGTACCACCAGAGAGCTGCCTTCCCCACCTACTGTCTTGTTTTCTTCAGCGCCAACACTCTGGGTATCCATCTGACTTGTGAAATGCCTTTCTCTGCAGAGAAAGTGATGTGGTGCTCAGCCCTGCTCAGTCCTGGTGACATGAGCATAGCTCGTCAAAAAGAGGCAGAAGAACACTCTCCCACCTTTGAAAATTTCTCTACTTCCCTGAAAAGCTGCACACTTTCCTTTTGAAGAAACCTGAAAACTTTCTCTAGTAAGTCACAGCCAGATTCATCAAAGATGAAATCTGGGTTCCCCAGTGTCCTCTTCCACTCTAGTACTTTGTCCACTGCAAGAGTGGTGACCTTCATGGCCCACAGGGCTGTCTGCTCGAGGGATTGGTGATCACACGCGAGCAGCTGGTACACAATACCCTCTGCCTGGGCGCTTGTTCTGCAGCAAACCATGCCCCAGAGCTGCCCACTCAGACAACAGCATTAGAAGTAATGAGATTTTGGTGCTGTTGGGGCTAGGCTTGTAATGACATAAAAGAACCAGCTGTCACGTGAGTATTGCTATTTCTTAAGGGAAATTTTTCAGATCCATTGCCTTCTGCCTAGGAGTGGGGAAAGGAGACAAAGTACCAACCAGGGCAAGCATATGACACTGGGAAGTAGCCCATTGGTCTCTGGACATGCTTTCCTTCTGTTGAGATGACCATCCTGGAAATGACCTCCCTCAGCAGACCTGCCTGCACTGCTTGCTCACAGTGCTCTCTAGTCTCATGTCAGGGCCTGCAAAAAGCAGCCAACTGTTGATGAAAACCTACTGTGGAACTTTATTCATTTCTTGAGAGAACAGAAACAGTCTTCTGTGACTGTACATGCCTGTGCCTGACCAAAGTTTCAGGTTGCCCAAGGATTTTTTTCCAAAGTTTCCAAGTTGCATGGTAGATGCCATTAATTTTCAGTGGGACACAAGTTCCTGACTGTCAGTTATTTTTAATGTTGCTTCAGATCCTTTCAAGCACCTTTGTCAATCCCTGTTGGTTTAAAAGATAAAGGTTCATCCCAGAAGGGCCAAGGCCAGACTTGGTCATGGCCTGTAGCTAATACTGAAGTACAGATGCGAAGTAATAATAAACAGCTTCAGTTCAAGTTCTGGGCATTAGATCTACCTCTGTTTCATGCAAGCAGCATCACCCTAGCCATGTTTCTGTATTACAGGGCAGCCAAGCTCCTCCCTGCCAATTTTTCAGGTAGTCATTCTTAAAGTAAGAATCCTGCTGTGCCTTCTAAGTTACATTGTAAGGTTGTTGTGCAAATTAATTCTATACAAATTAATTCTGATAACAGAGAAACTTTGTGGAGAAGGAGATACAGACCCCGTTTAACAGAAACTAGCAATGGTTGCTTCATTTTTATCCCTGCGGGTGAGCCAGTATGGGGGAATGCAGCTAAGATGATAGAGCAGTGCTGGTGAGAGGAGGCTGCTCTGTAAGGTGTGTGGTGGAAGGTCTGTGTGCCCCAGGGATGGGCAGTGGACTGTTACTTGTCTCCGATCAGAGTTGTCTTCCTGATGTCAGATCAAAGGCATGGCAGTGTTTTGTGGTATTGTTTCTTTCAGTCAGGCATCTGAAAAAAAAATATTTTTCTGTCTAACTGGCTGTCAAAACAATATGAACCTTTGTGCCCTTCTCTCCATAGGGTCCTGAGAACATGTAGGCAAGATCCTTCACCTCCTGGAAAAGTCACAGAATGTGTAAGATTGGAAGAAACCACAGTGGGTCATTTGCTCCAACCTCCCTGCTTAATCAGGGTCATTCTAGAGCACATTGCATAGATTTGTGTCCAACTTTCGGGACCAGTTGTTTGTGTTTCCATTAGTTTTGTTTTTGATAATGAAAATATACTAGCTGCTGAAATGTTTTGAGAATGCTCAATGGCTTGGCGTGCTTGGGAGCCTGGACACATGGAAAACGCAGCAGGAAGGCTCTTATTTTGGAAGAGGTAAGCACGTGCCTTCTGGAAAGTTGAATAGTTGCCGTGGACTCCTAAAAGCTGATGTTTTCCATGTTATTGGTAATTTCTGAGAACCTTGGCCAGGCTGATGATGGTGGTTTGAACACAGATCATTCCCTCTTCCTGGAGCCTTGCCTGCAGTCAGCCTGCTCGTGGTCCATGGGCAGATCCCTGCTGTGGGTGATTGACGCTCAAGTGCCATCACCCACTGGCCCTGTGTGCCTGTCCGAGCACAGCCGCTGCACCAGCCCCAGAACGTGACCCTGGGGCAAAATTTTTGTCCCTTCATTTTTCATGTGTACTCTGAAACTGTCAAAAGGCCATCCATGAACAGCGCCAGGCACTGTTCAGACACATGATACAATTCCTAGCCTAGAGAGCTGATGCTATAGATAGAAAAGACAAAGGCTTAGATGGGAAGAGGATGACACCCAAGCAAAATGAGTAAGACTGGGGCCAAAAATATGTCACTGACCAGCTTCTCCAGGGACACTTTGTGTGGTACAAGACTATGGAGCTGTGAGAAGGGACTGAAGTCCCATCCAGAGAGAAGGACTGGGAAGGGGGCAGAGGGGAAGTATATTTTTTCCCCCTTAGTAAAAAAAAAAAAAACGCAAAAACAAAACCAAAAAAATTCGAAGGAATGAATTTCTTCCACAAGGAAAAGGGAAAGAAATTGTAAATTTCGGCCAGACCACAATAGAGGGGCAGTTGAAAAAACCTAACACACTAAGACTTGAAATTTGCATGTTAGTTTAAAGTAAAGGTTTTGAGTAAAGTTCTGCTTTAGAAGACTTCCTTCCCCCATTCCAACCTGGTGAACTGGAAGATTTCCTCTTTGCTACAAAATATGTTCTTATTTGGAAAAGTCGGGTTTTTAACAATTTCATGGGAAGAATAAGTATATAATTATATAAGATTGTCCTAATAGACATCTGCTGTACCGAGATGCTAACAGCATGCAGAAACCATTATGTTTCCAGTTGTTTGGCAAAAGTTAAGAAACCTTATATATATATATATATATATATTTTAAAGTTAACTGTAAAGTAAATCCAGATGGTTCTGTCTCACACAGACAAGCAGTCTTCAAACTAGACACATAGTTGTAGCCTGGCTATAACTTGTTTTGATTACTGCAGATAGAGAGAAATGCTTTAAATGACTGTGCACCCTCCTCACAAAATGCTGCATGCCCTTGATTCTTGCTGAAGTCAACTGGCATTTACACAGCACCACATAAAACTTGTTTGACAATACCTTGTGTGCATGACTATCGAGTTGGGCGTTACTCGTTTAATTTCTTTTTATACTGAAGTATTGCTCAATGGCCCCCATCAGGGGTTGGGGCTCTGCTGAGGCAGGCATTGCCGACCCATAAAACAGAAATGACAGTTTGCTGCCCTGTGTAACCTACTGTTTGAGCTCGAGTTTGTGCTTCTCTCTTCATCTCCCAGTTCAGGATTACCAGAAAATATTGGTCGCATGCTTATTTTTGATTGATGTATTCAGAGTTTTATTTGATTCTTTAATAAGTGTTGTCTGTTGTGTTCATTACTCTGTTTCAGCTAGATGTCGGTTGTGCTTGCTGCTATCAGCAGGGGAATCAGAATTATGTTGACTTGTGAGGCCATTCTGCAAATCAAATCAAAGGGGCAGCTGTGCTTCGCAGGGCAAGGATTTCAGCGTCGGAGTGTTTTAAGTCAACACGTTAAGGAACATTTCTGAACGTCTGAAAATTGAGGGAACTGAAAGGTCCATCAGAAATTATACACTCATGGTACATTACTTTTCTATGTTTTGTGATTGTTTTCTTTTTTTTAGTCAATAAGCAAGTGTTCTTGTAGAAAACAGTTGATGTTGTCTGTCCAAGTAGTATAACAAGTAGAAACAATTTTTTATGAGCTTCTTAAGCAGTATTGTCAAGAGGGTATGTTGGATTTGACCTGATGGGAGTCAAGTTAACTGGCCAGTGCATCTTTTGGTCTGTCTGTGGCAGGGCTAATAGCCAGCAGTAGTGGCTGTGTTTGTAAGACAGTACGTGAGACAAAGGGATGAAGCAAGCTCTCAGGGAGTTAGGAAGGAAGGACCCCAGTCCTGAACAAGGTTCTCTGGGCTCGTAGGGTGAGGCTGAGGCCAGGGCTCTGAAAGGCATTTTGTTCACTGTTCTGCTTTTTCTCTCACTGTCAGCAGAAAAAATGTTCTGGGAGATTTGTGTTGAAATGGAGTATAGATCCCAAGGCATAGTAATGTGGAAAATAAGGGTTGAGGGCTTTCTTGTAACCTCCCCTTACCAAAGAATGCCGGGAACAGGAAGAGCCTGGGGCTTCAAACTGCTGACTCCCCTGTTGCTCAGGTGGTGCTAAGAGGAAGCCCTGTCTGAAGAGCATCTACCAGAGAAATCCTGCACAGAGAGCAGTGAGTACATGATTCTGTGCTGTGCAAGACAGCCTGATGTGCTCCCCAGGTTCAAAAATGGGCATCTCCAATTGGTTGTAGTGTTTAAACTGCCCTATAAAGAAAATGGCACAGCCAAAATACCAGGTGTTTTTGTCCCTAATATACCACAGTAACACACACAGGATTGCACCTAATTGTCTTGATGAGGAGAATTGGGAAACTGCCACAGTCTGTTTCCACTCTTACTGTTTGTGGGGATAAGATTTTTTTCTTCTGCTTCTCTGTATCATTAATAACATATTTCTGCAGAGGTTCCAGAAATGTGTGGTCCAACCTATTTCCTAAGCATAACACACTTAAAAAAATAAACAAAAATAATAGATACTTGGTACGTAACTGATCAGAAAAATTGTCCAGACATGAGAGCAGGTTTCAGGTCAGAGTAATCTCATGGTATATAGGGTGCCAAATCTAGACTTAAATAGAGCTGAGAGCCAGAAACTGGATTGACATTTGCAGTCCACTTGGTACAGGTTTCTGGCCTGCTGGCTGGCAGTGCAGATGGGGAAACACCAGAGTTGTCATGCTGGGGCCTTTGGTCCAGTGTCTGTTCCCCTGACAGTGATCAGGAACAACTCCCTTAAAGGAAACTACATGAAATCTGTGCTCCCCACTTAGGGGATAAATTTTCTGCCCCACAGAAAATCTGTTTACTCTTCCCACTACACCTCCTTAGATGAAGCTTGGCTGGAAGCCTGACACATGAAGTTTTACAGCTTTTCCACAACTATTTATTCTCTTCCAATGTAAATTGTCTCTGGTGGTGTTTTTTCTTATTTATGTGCCTCTCCGATATTCTCTTTAACTCTTTTATGCTCTTTGCCCCCAAGTGTTCTGACAGTGAGTTCAACAGACTAAATAATGATGATAACTATAACTTATAACATTAACTGCTTTGAAATATGTCCCCATTTCATTTTTCCTAAGCAAGCATGGGGGAAGTTTGCCCAGCCACTGCTCAGGTGCAGCTGTTCTGCTGTACTTGGAACATCTGGTCCTGTGGTACCATATGGCTATGACCTACCGTCCTTCTAGAAGTAATCAAGTACACCTCTTGTCATAAAACCCCACAACAGCAAAACAATGCCTTCAAATCCACCAGGAATGTTCCACACCACCTCAGGGCAAGTGCCTTTTGTTGACTTTTTGCTCTGAGTTTGATCAGGTTCCAGATTCTTTTAAGCTGAGAACACCAGAAGTGCTGGAAATGAGGTACTCCATTTCAGGAAAAATGCAAAAGCCAGACTGAGTGTATCTGTAAAGTAGAAATAGAGTTGTTACATTATGAGAGAGATAGCAAGACTGCCTTAATAGATGGCATTCGAGTGCAGCTGTTCATGGTTCTTAACTGGTGCTGGCCCACGAAACGCATACTTAGAAAGGAAATCGGGGAAAGCCAACACATGCCTGAGGGCTTTGAAGTTGTTATTATCATCCTCATGCATAAGAACGGGAGATCCTCTCTAGTCCAGCAAGTACTGAGAAATGAATGAGTTTGGCACATACATCAAAGGTCTTCACTTGTAATTTGCTTAAGAGATTAAAAATGAAATATGCGGGAATTATTGAGGAAGAGCAAGCTGCTGTTTTTTCCCCTTTGCAGCAGGAAAGAACAATTGAGCATCTATTCTGACTGAAAGTGATTACTGAAAAACTTTCTGACAACCTGGAGCAAAACAGCAGTTGCATCTTAGTTTCACTGACATCAAATAAGTGTTTGATTTATTGAGACTCAACTGGACCCAACTTGTCCAGTGACAAGGACTGTCTTTGAGAAGCAAACAAAGTTGATAAAGCTCTTTTTTCACAGAGCCATGATCTCTAAGGCAATGCGTTGCCAGACCATGAAATGTGCTCTCCATTTTAGCTACTAGAAATGTTTTATTTTGGAAATAAACTAACAAAACCGAGTTACAAACACCCAAAGCTTGCTATTTTTTCTTCTCCTCTCAAATGGGATCTTTACTGAGGTTCTTGAAGAGACTATGTAACTACTAGGAAGGAGACAGTGTTGTCAAGTCATGGCTGGATTAGAAGATATGAAAGCTTGATAACAACTGTGGTCATCTGGGACAAAACTGACTAGGAAAGCTTTGGAGGTGGAAGGAGGGGAGAAGTGGTTTCCTGAAGCAGCTTTCAGTAGGATTGCAGAGCATGGGAAACCTTTATTTTTGCAATTTGAGGAAAAACTGTGATGAATTTTTGAAAAGAATCCAGGGATATTAGCAGAGGTCTAGATCATTTAAATCTTGCCCTTCTACATCCCTTGCTGTGGCCAAGTCAGAGATCTCGTGGAAGGACTTGGAGCCTCTGAATCAAGATCAGATACCTTAAGAGCGTGACCTTTTTTTGAAACTGGCACAGGAATTGATGGGTATTAGTCTATAATATGACCTAAAATGCAAGATGCTGACTACAGATCATTTCCATGTTCACTTTGATAATTTCTTTGACAGTGTAAAATTTCTGTATTTTGTTGCCTTTACATCCAGCATATGCTTTAACACCTTTTGTCCCCTTCACCACACAAATTCTTATTGAGTTATTGAGTGTTCTTGCTCTGCATCATCTTTTAGGTTGGGGTTTTACCTGCCCTTTTATGTTCTGAAATGAGTAGTCCTTAAAAAAATTTTGGCTGTTACTTCATTGTACCTAGAGTGGAGTATCAGCAGTCCAGCTCACTTACTGTTTTATATCAAGGAGGCACAAGGCAGGAGTAATAAAAATGAGAGTGTGTTTCCAAGTCAGAATTAATCAACTACATTTATGAACATTGATACTCTTCATTTTTCTGCAGTGTTAAATTAGCCTCTTCTTGTTAAAACAGCCAGTCTCTCACACACCTTTCAACCCATACACACAAACACATTCATCCTGAAAACTTCAAGGAAAGCTATTAGCTGGACCCACTGCTTTTCCAGTAAGACTCTAAAGCACCTGCATTTGTGCACGTATCTATTCAACACACTTTATTCCGGCTGTTACAGATGCTGATTTCAGTATAAATTATGGATTCGGTCCCCTGCATTCTCCTGACTTACAGACAGTGAAGTGACAACCAATTATTTTAAAAGAACATTAATGTGGAGGATTTTCATGTGAACAAAATTGAACTCCAAGCCCCCACAGACCTGAGAACACAGCCCTGTGCCACAGAGGGGCACGCAAAGAGATATCAGGAGATGCCTTGCCACCAGAAAGGGGGTGCCAGGGGGCAGGACTGGCCAGCAGGAGCCCCAGCTGGAGGAGTGAAACAGTGGGGAAGCTGGCTGGGTGGTCAGATGATTTTAAAAAAAATCTTTGCAGGAAAAGAGGACTTGGGGCTGAGATGTGGAACTTAGGTTTTTGAGAAAATTGAGCTATCATCAGGAGTTGCTGGCTAATGCAATTATAGCTCATTTACTACCAGAAAAGTAAAATGTATAAACACTGAATAAAATTATTGCCAAGCATATTTTTTAATGTCTTTAATTGTTTAGTGATATGAATAAGCCTGACTTTAGAGAGAGAGAACTACACTGCATGTCAGAGATAAGTATGTACAGGTTTTTACCTACTGACTTGCCTCTTTAAAAAGAGAGGGAGGGAGCAGGCGGGGGGGGAGGGGAAACCTAAAGGAAGAAAAACTTGAAAGTAGAATACATCAAATATTGTTTCCTTGGAAACAAAAAGGAAGATTACATCACAGGATTCAAGTCTATAAATAGAAACCTAGCAGTGCAGATACAGAAGTAACTCTTGTTCCTAGAGAGAAAATGTAGAAATGAAGATGACCTCCCTTTAGACACTGCTGTCACATCGCAGTCAGCACAACCCAATCTTGAGGACCAGCAGTAAATTTAGCTGATGGTATATGACAGTCTTCTCTCAATTAGATGTAGCAGTCAGCTCAGGGAACTGGTTCAGCTGGTAAGAGGTACAATTTTCAGGCTGCTATAAATACCATCAGTGTCTCCAGAGCCCTGCTATGCTGCTGTGGCAGAAATTACTAAAAGTCTTCAGCCTGAACTCTAAATCCTTTGGGCAGCCATGACAGGACAGTGAAAACCTTAAGCCCATATTAATGTTTGTAAGAACCAACCTGGGTGAAGCATCTTTGTGCTCCAGTGAGAGGCCTTTGCATGGGATGAGCTGCGGCTCACAGGAGCAACTCAGGGTGTCTGTCCTCCTGAGATCCCTGCTATATTCTGCCCCCTTCTCCTTTCTCCCTCCCTGATCCCCCTGCATTCATGTGACTCTAGTGCTGAGGGCCATGGGGGGTGAGCAGCAGTATCTGAGGAGGCTCTAGAGGCAGACGCAGGGCAGGTAGTGGCTTGGCACACACCAAGTGCCTGCCCCTGCCGCAAACTCATGGTCTCAGCCGTGTTTGGGGGGCTCATCTCTTGCATCCTGCTAGTGTGAAGTGTAATTGCAAATGTTTTCTGTTGCTGAGTTATGTTTCCTGATGCTATGGAATATTTATACCATTAGTTACTTAAGCAATAATGATGTTTTCATTGTTACAGATGAGTTCTTTCAGACTATGCAGTGGTTCATTTTATAACCTTTACATTTTAGTAACATGGAATTTTCTCTGCTTTTGCAGCTGAAGTCTCATCTGAGAATGTATATGCAATACTGCTAAAAGGATAGCTCCAAAACTGGGCAATTCATGCATTTTATGGGCTAATATAGCTAAATCTGCCTTTGAAAGACTAAAACCTTGAATAAATTGTATTATTGTATAGTCTTTCCAGATGTTTTTTTTTTAAAAAAATAAAAATTGATTGGTTATGGCTCTGTTAGGGAACAATCTCCTTCAAATTGAGACACAGATTTATTCCATCAGTTTGTACGTGATAACACAGGGCCCGGTCAAATTTCCGCTTTCTGGTGGGAATCATCTTGGTTTGAGTAAGGATCTTAGTGTGACTGACAGCTCACAAAGGGTTGTTCCTTCCCAAAGCTGACAGAACAAGGATTGGAGCTGCTGCTAAGTGAAAAGATTTCTTAAATGTCCCAATGTCATGGATGTTGATGATGCTGTAATATATATGTATGTATACATCCTTCCCTGGCACTCTCATTATAAGGCATAGCCAAGTAAATGAAACAGCATATGCTCCCAGCTGCTTTAGCCCTGGGACACGGCTGTGGTGTACCAGGTGGCAGGACTCTGACTTTTGTAGTTTTTTCCATGTCTCATAATGTGGTACGCACTCCTAAATCTACCAGGGAATCTCAGCTTTCCTTGGCAGGGGAGAGGAGGAGGAGGAATCTAAGTTTATTGCTCCTGTCAAGAAAATAATGAAAACAATGAACTTTAAGACAAATAGTAAAATCCCATGCTTTATAAAGACATTCTCACAATGGGAAAGGGTGTATATGTGTGTGATACAAGAGTTCTGAACATCTGGGCCTGGCAAAAATACAGTTCTTGCTTAGGTAGATACAGGGGTCATTTGTATGTGTGTCTGAGTCTAGCTGTGATTCTGGATCCAAGGTTGCTATTACCGTTATAAATTTTTAAAGTCCCAAGTCTGTAAATATCTAGTGCTAAGGGAAATCTGGATAAGATTTGAGCCTTGTAGTTTGTGTCAATATTCAATTTAATCTTGTGTATTAATTTGAAAGAATTGTAAGGGATTTGACATACTTCTTTTCCTGGGAAGAATGGTTGGAGTAGGAAGGGGATGCTGAGATGATGGTAGTCTTTGACCTGCTTGGGTTTGCTGCTGTAATCTCTCATCTCTGTGAATCATTGTGTCTGCACAGTTTGCTTTTTTCTTTTCAATATGTATGTTCCATATTGTAAGTTGATGTTTTGTGGTGTGATACTCTGCCAGTATAATCATAACACTCCAGAAGTGCTCTTGCAATATATTGCATGGGACGACTACTACAATATATATACAAGTTTTAGCCTTCCAGGATTTTTTTTCCAAGTAGCCCAAAACTAATTCCTTTATTTTTTAGCAGACCAGTACCTTTATTGGCAGGCAGGCATTTCTCAGCATTGCGATGACTATTGTCACCATGACCAGCATGAAAAAGTTGTATTAGTATTCATCTGTAGAAATGCTTTTGGATGACTGGCCAGATGTTCTGCTATGGCACTGGTACTTGACATCTGACCAAAAGGATCTGGAGTAGCAGAGATGTAGGGAAGTTGACATGTGTCTGGCGTGAAGCAGGCTGGATTAGAAACTGGAGGACTTGCTGGAGGTAGGTAGTGATGGGAAAACCAAGGTGTAGCCACATGGAGGTGTAACTGAGTATTAAAGAATTTATTGTTTTTCTTCCAAAAAATTGACAGTAGGAAATGGTATCAGGTGAATTGAAAAATGGTGTGAATTGATGGAAGGCAATTTTGGTTGTAAAAATCTAAATACTCCTTTGTGTTACTGACTTCTCCCAAGCACTCCCTACCTCCCTAAGCTGCCACATACCGCTATGCTGCCTGATCAGGTGAACTTTTTAAATTCAAGCCACTCGGAGACTAACATGCATGCCAGGCCTATTTTCCTTGGTACAGTTTTCATTTCTTGTTACATAATGTCTCATTTGATTAATTCAAATATGTAGAAAATGAAAACGATGGTCACTCTGATTTTTAATCAGCTGTGTGTTCTAGTCAGGTATCACCTAACTACACACAGACAACAGTTGCATGTAAGAAATGTGTTGCTTAGTCTTCAACCGTGCCGGGTGTGCAAGGCTGGGCCTTCCTAGGACAGCTGAGGAGGAGGAGGAGAGCAGTCTCCCCTGGCCTCTGGCAGTGTTCAGTCCCAACAGCCAGGAGTTGGGGTGCAGCCTCTCCCAGCAGTCAAGTGCAGACTGACTGGCAGGGCTGGTTCTTCACCGGTGTAGATTTTTCATCAAAACTCTTGACTAGGCAAGGTTATTATTTCTTGAAATCATCTTCCTCTTGGCCATTATACACTGAACCTTATAGAAATGTTCCCTGAATGGGTGACCTGGCCAAATCACACGTTACTGGTACCTCCAGGCATGGCCACAGCTACAAAAATTGTGCAGCTGATTGTTAGTTATACATGCACACACAGAGGATTGGAAATGCAAGTCAATGAATAGAACAAAAAGTAAATTTAATTTTCCAGATATTCTTAGCTTGAATAGTCTCTGATAAAATGTATTTCCCTCTAGTGAGAATAGCAAAGAAAAGTGTCTTTGAGTCCAGCCCTGGGATCCTGCTGTGTCTCTCTTGTGAATGAGCAATGAAAAGTGGCCATTCATTGCTGAATGATTATTTTTCCCCTTCAATGGACTGTAGAGGGGGGAAACCCTCCAAAATCCAAGTCTTCTATGAGTCCAGCAGACTCAAAGCATCAGGAAACCTCTGGAGGGAAGTAAAAAGTTATGAATGGAGAATAAAATACTGGTGCAGAGCAAAAGGGCTGTTGTGTATAAAGAGCAGATGGGAAAATGTTGAGTTTGAAGTTTAAAAGACAAGGATCTGAATCTCATTCAGCTGAGCAGGGGAAGTGGTTTGGGTTTCCTTTCCTTGGAGGTTGGCTCCATTTGATGAATTGTTGAGATGTGCTATAAATGTTTAAGATTTATAGGAGAGGCTCCAAGTTATACTAATGAGCAGCTAAAAATAGATATGATAGGAAAATATAAACTGACAAACAGATCATCCAGCATAACAATAACTTCATAATCATGCAACTGTTGCCAACTGAAGATGGAAGACATGGCATGAAAATGAGCTTTTGTTTTTCACATCTGAAAGTTAAAGGAGTCGGAGTGGAAACAGATGTTCTCGAAAACAATGTGTCAGAATAACTCTAGTAACAGCCAATTGTCGCCAGGGCTGAGCAAATAATTCCTTGCTCAGTCTTCACTGGCTGATGGTTTTCCCAATGATGGGTGGGGTTTTTGTAAAGAACTCATTTATTTAGTTATTCATTGTAAGTAACCTAAATGATGTTGGTGCAAAAATTTTTAGTGTCTCACTTCTTACAGTTCTGTGCTTCTTGGTGTTTGGGAATTTTGTCAAACAAATGTTGGCCCTTCAAAAGCAGTCATAAGGGCTTTGACAAATCATTTTGGCTGTCAATTTTTTTGAACATTTAATTGCCAATATTTAATATTAGATGAATTAATTATAATTGGTATTGAATTAGGAGGAATAAGATGTTTTATTTTCATAGAAAGGAGTTTGTAGAGCAGCAACTGTCAGAGTTTTACACTGGGAATAACTACAGGACTAGATCTTGTCTACCACAACAGTAGAATTTTTGAGCTTTCATTTGTAGTGTCTATCTGCCGAACACCTACAGAAGAGAAACACTCAACTCAATGGGGGATGTGTGGACAGACAGAAGCATCAAAGACCCTTTGTGCTGCTGTGAATCTCAGTCTGCGCTGGATGTCTGCTTAATGTGTGGGAAGAGTTTTGTGGTCATGAAGATGATTGGCAAGAAGCAGGACCAGACTGCAGCAGATGGAAGACCCAACTCTTTGACAAGTGACATTTTGTGTGAGGAGAGGCTCTGCCCACATCTTGAGCAACAGACATATCAGAAGTGTGAGCTGAATCCCAGACTTGCTTTTGAATTTGAAGTTTAAGAACTGATGTTTTTGACAATTGACTGGACTTCTGCTGTGCAGATTTTCTATTTGTACTACTGTGAAAATATTTTTATTTGCAGTGATGTTTCCACTGGGAGATGCTTTATCTCCAGAAAAACCACTCTTCCCTGAGAGTTGTTTCAAAAGTTAATCTGCAGAGAATACTTTATCTTGTTTTGCAGTATCCAAATGCCCCTTTACAAAGTAAAGTAAAAGATGTTATTCTTTTTCTGGTACTATTATTGCCCTGACTTGGCACTGTCTTATTGTCTGAAAAGTGGGCAGAGCCATGTAGGTGTACTCAAAGATTTGAGAAGACAACATGGGCTTCAGTGTAACTTAGCGATCAAGTGAGAAAACACTTGATGGCACATGACATGGCAACATCATGGAAGCTGCTCTGTAGAAGAGTGAGAATGGCTACTGGCAGAGGAGGAAAGAAAAGGACAATTTTGTAGAGAGTGAGACAAGAATAAGGTTGCTTGAACATCTGGGGTTGTTCAGCATCAAGATGATGGAATGATGTTATAGAGGCAGAAGCAGGAGGAGGAGAGACAGAGCCAGATCCTCAGCTCACATCACTGGATATTTTTAGGAATGCTTCCTGAGAGTGCTTTCTGTATATAAACAGACAAGGTTCCAGGAGGCAGCAGTGAGGGGGAGCAGTGTAACTCAATGATACTTGTACTGCAAATAGTACATTGCAAAGAGCAAATTGTTTGACTTTATTAAACTGCAGCCTCCTGCAACAGATCAAGGGTCTAGTTTCTAAGCAAAATAATTGTAGCCTAAAGAAAAGTTTAATGCTCCAAGTCCCACAGGCTCTAGATTCCTGTTTGACTTGGCTCCAGGAGCTGCATATACTTTTTGAATCTTAGACTATGAAGTAAATTTGCAAAGCACAAGCTGTTTTGAAACCTCTTTCCACAGTAACACATAGCTCAGTCCTTGTATCAGAAAAATAGAGGACAAAAAACAATGGGAGGAGAATCAAGGCTGGAAAGTGGACTTGACAGTGCTTTGCAATTCTGGAGGGACTGGCAGGAGCTGGGCAGATCTGATCTAGGTGTCAGGGCTATACAGAAGAATGTCACCTGTTCTTGGTGGGCAGTGCCGAAGTTAAAGCAGAACTCAGAGCCATAGAACAGGCTGGTGTAATGCAGAAGCAGCCTGTGAGACTGCTTCCCTCTATCTTTGTTTATAGGTGTAGGGGGTTATTTAGGGATGCTGTACCCAAAGAGTGATCCTGTGTGTGTTGGAGGCCATAAACAAAATGTTAACTCTGGAATGTGGCCCGCTTAGTCTTGTCCAGTGGTTTGGTATCAACCTGAACAACTTAGTCTTGGTCATGTTTCATTTTTCAGCTTTGTGGTCTGTTCTGGTTCCAGTTCATATTGGTTTTTTGTTTGTCAGTAGAGGCAAAAGCTATGAATGAAAAGGTCTCATAGGATGGGCATCCTTGCTACAGCAACCCCAAAGCTACCTGTGCCAGGAGGAGTGAATTAATGCACCTTCAAGAAAAAGGCTGACACTCTTGGCTGTTGCCACTACACATGGTGAGTACCTGGATAATATCTTGGCTGGCATTTCTTTCCATGGGAAACCTGTCCTTGGCATCATATCTTTGCATGCAGCTTGTTGAAAATTTCTGTCCTCTCTTCCCTTGGCTCCTTGCAGAGCAGATTTATGGTCTCATTTTCCTTTTACAAATAAAACCCTCAGTGCAAATCCAAAGGATAAATAGTGTAGTGCAGACATGTCCACAAAATTATTCTCCATATCACTGCTGAAAGTCTGAGAGGAAAAGCTGGTGAAGGCAAGATATCATGTATGAGAAAACTATTCTTGTGCTCTTGTGCCCATTCTGGAGGTTGGAGAGCTGGGTGCTGTGTGCTTTTACCCAAGCATCCTGCTGCAGCTCAGGCAAACTCCACGTGCCTTGTCTGCACAAAGGGGCTAAGGCACCCACCCTCCCTTACAGAGTTATTGTGTGGGATGCATACAGTCACCACCAGTGCTCAAGGTGGCTCCTTCATAAGCACAGAACAGATAGGTGTTTGCAAGTAAACCTCAATGTTTGCTCTGCTCTGGGTAAAAGGTAGGCATGGAAATGGTGGGAGTGTCACTGCTGTTCTGTCCATTAATATATCTGCTGTTCTAGTTGCTCCCACCCTGCCTTTGGTCTCAACTGACATGGCTTTGGCAAGTAATTTTTAGAAGGGCCCTGGGCAAGTGCCACCAAACCTGCAGGGGTGAGTGGGGCTTCTTTCAGCTGGCTCAGTAGCATCAAAATGGACCAAACGCTTCATTGTTAGCAAGAGTGGCTCATTTCTTGGGCTGAGCTGGTGGTTTGCAATTCTGGATCTTATAATTGTAGCACAACATACATCTGGAACCACCCCTAATATTGTTTTCATTTTGCCTTGATTCCAGCTGTAATGTTAAGAGGCTCTTGTTTTACTAAGCACAGGGGCAATAAGCCTCATTGTGCAGGACATGTAGATCAGAGATTACGATTACTTAATTGTCATCAGCTACAGACTCTGCCCCCGTGCCCCTCCGAGGCCACCTCCCTGACACTGCAGCCCTCACGCAGAGGGGAGGGAATGGTGGGCTCAGGTACACCATCTCCTGCAGGCTGGGGAAACTGGAAGGACATGGGAAACCTGTCTCCCACTGTCTGAACTTCACACAGTGCAAAGCACTTGAACTAGCTCAGGCACTTATAGAAAGGGAATTTTTTTGTTCTGGGATTGGATAGTTACTTTATTGTCTTTGGGTGAGTGGTTTTGACCTCTTGTTTTTTATTGTTTAGTTGGCTTTTTTCCAGGTTTAAGAGGAAGCTTCTACTATAAACCTGTGATGGTGACAACCAGCCAGAAGCCCTGCTCTGCCAGTGCCCTAGCTTACCTGGCAGGCTGCACCTCCAGGCAGATTTATTGATCCCAGCTGCAAGTCATGCATGGCAGGGGAATCTATGGCCTGCCCTGGCCAGCTGATAGTCCTACAATGGCCAGCAGGCCTCAGCTGGGGTAACTTTAGGTTCAGTCACTCTGACAAGTTGTTCACTTTAAATTCTGCCCCACAACCACAGATGTTTCCAGATGTGCAACTTGCTGGAAATTATGACCTGTCCTGATGGGCCCAAAGCACAGAGGTTTTGGACTGTTGTATTTCATACACCCGTTGTGCATTAACATAGTGTCATTTGGCTTGGCATGGGCTGAGTTACAGAGGCTTGAAGGCAGTGGTTAGTAAGGCAACTGAAAAGACTACTCATGAAACAGCTTCAGCACAGTCTGCAGTAAAAAAGGATCCCCAGACAGGCGAAGGTGAAAGAGACCCATGTGCTGGGAGTGATTCAGTCACCATGCTCATTGAAATCGAATCCCTTTGCTGTGGCAGGCAATAAAAGCCCTGTGAAAAATATAACCTCACTGATTTTTTCCATCATTAGCTATCACCTCCCTTCTGACTGCTTACTCCAGTCTCGGAGGATGGGACCCTTTATGGAGGGAAGACTCGTGCCTCTGTTCCCTGAGAGGAAATTAGTCTGTAGCATTGCTATGCTTTACTTAATATGTTTATGAAAGTGGAAACACCACCTGAATTTCTCTGTAGACTCTGCAGGGAAATCATGTTTCCATATTGCATTATGAGAAATGCAGTGGAAGTGTGCTATGCTCAGTTAATATTTTTAATGTATGGAGGCAAAAGAAACTTCAGTTCAGGAGAAGTATATGCTTCCCTTTTTCTATTCAACATCCATAGTGCTATAAATACAAACTGTAGGGTACTTTCAGAACTTCGAGCCTTTAAGACTTCTCGAGGGAAAACATCACACCAAATTAATCTGCCGTCAAGTGGAAATTCTATATTGTTTGCATTTGCCAATGTTCTGTATGTGGCTGTAATTGCACTGGAGCAAATATCTGCTTCAAGTTCTTCACAAGATTAAATGTGGCCAATTGGGCGTAAAAGAGTAATTGAAATGCAGAGCTGCTGCTTTGGATTTGTTAGAAGCATTGCTCATTTCTGCTCTGACATGACGACACTAGGTTCTGACTTTCCATTAAAACAGGGAAATTTAGGGAATGTGATTTAGAGCGTCGGGTTGCAAGCTAAGAGGAGGCCATTTCTGTCTGGCACTGCTGCTGCCCTGCAGTGTGCCAGCAGGCAGTGTGCCCTGAGTGTGCCCCTTGCTCTGCACGTGCGAGGGGACACCTTCCTCCCCTCTGACCAGCAGAGTGACTGCCAAGAGCTGTGTCCCAGGACGCAACCTCTGGTCCGGTATTGGCTCCTGAGGATTTTGTGGTCTTTAAGTCCTGAGCATTTGCCAAAGATTTGAAGCTAAAAGGAATTGTGCTGGTCCAGCAATAGCCTCCATGGCTTGTAACAGAGGGAGCCCAAGGTCTGAGCTGAATCCTGACTAGTGTCACCATGTCAGACCAAAGGAGCGTGTCAGCTTGCAAAGCCTGAAGTCTCACCCTAAGCCAGCTGGATGTGAAATGTTAAAGATTTGCTTAAAAGCCTCATGCTTTCTTTTTCTTTTTACTAGTTTAGCCATTTTCCCTCTTGCCGTATAAATGCAATTATAAGCAAGTAAAAAGTATTTTTTCAAGTTGACTGTGCTGCCTTTTAATTCTGCATGAAAACCCAACTGCTCCCTATGCCCTGCCCAACAGGTAGTTAAATAAACAGGCCCAGGTGAGCAAAACTGCCAGTTTGAATCCTTCTTTATTTAATTTTCTTTCCAATTAGTGGGCTTATCCAAAAAATACATGCCTAACAGCTCCTAGCAGTTTGCTCATGCTCAGCCTTTTCCCAAAGAGTTTCTCAGTGCAGCTACAGAGCAGTCCTGACAGCATCCTCGCAGCCTTCGGAGAGGGCAACATCTCGTGGTCTGGTGCCAGCAGACATGTCTTCTTGGCACTAGCAGGCCTCTGCTCCTCTGCCTGTCCCCCTTGCTAACTGGAGGTCCAACTCCCGGAGCTGCTTGAGGAAGCCAGAATTGGGGCAGATCCCTCTGTGTGAGCGCACAGTCCGAATGGCATCGGCGAGGGACATGTCTTCACAGATCATTAGGAAAGCGAGGACAAGAGTTGCAGATCGGCTGATTCCCATTGCACAGTGAACCAGTACTTTGCCTGGAAAAAGAAGAGAGATGTGCAATTATGCCAGCAGGCCAAATGATGGGCATTACTGTGTTGGAGCAGGATGGAAGGTGATACGGGGGATGGGCAGGCAGGTGTGCACAGCCCTGCAGAGCAGCCCTGGGGCAGTGCTGGTTGGGGAACGTGGGGTTTTCAGTGGCTGGGGCCAGAAAGTTCATAATGGTGTTCCAGGATCTGTGATCACTTGTTTGAGTGTAGCTGTCAGCCTGACAGCATGCCCTTATCCTTCCTGCCCAGCCTGCCATCCATTGTGTCCCTGCTTGCTCACGTGTGGTTTGGGGAGTGATGTACTTGCTGGCAAAGCTTCAAGTGTTCACGCTTGAAGGCTATGCTGTGGGAAGCAGCCTTGGCAGGTTACTTACTACTACAGGGCCTGGAAACTTGGGATTTCAAAAATGCAATGCTCAGTAGTGCTCACCACTGTTATAGGAACACTCTTGGTTTTCCATAAACTCTTTTTTTATTTTTTTGCTTAGAGAAGTAATGCTTTCTGAGGGTGCTGACTGTTGCCCAGACTTTGTTGGAAGGGTGTGAGGAAAATTGGCATTACTGTTGAAAACAGCTCTTGTTTGTATATGCCATTTGCACCAGCTCACTTATATTTTTTTTATTTCTATAGCCAACCCCGTTCTAGTCATTATCCTTCCCTAATGCCTTTATCTTCCCTTCTTTACTCAATGATCAATAGAAAGACAATTTATGAAACGTTTTTAGTTTTCCAGGGATTTCTATGTGAGGTGTGCTTCTTCATTAGGAGTTCATTAAGAATGATACTGTGAGTCCTTCCCCTCTTGCTATAAGTAAGCCTCAAAGAACACCTTCCAGGAATCCAGAAGTATAGCTCCCTCCTTCCCTCTGCTCTGCTTTTGGTTTTCCTGCTGTGATCACAAATGTAAGCAGCCTGAGAGGCAGAATTCTGTATTGTGACTGTTTTCCAGGTTTCTAGTGTATGAGTTTGACTCATGCTGGAAGGAGATGAACATTTTTTTAAATGGTCTTATTTGAAATTAAAGGAAATTTTTTCAAAGGGGTTGCTCTCAGATAAAAGAATTTAGATTTTTAGTCCTTTCCCTCTGGATGTGAACAAAGAGCTCATTCTGGAACCTGAAAATTTGCTTCTTGTAAATATTGTGAAATGCTTCAACTTTCACAAAAATTATATAATCAATGAGAAATTTTTAATTGGGGGAAAAATTGTTCTTTGTTCTACTCAATTATAGCCATGCCTAAACATTTCCAAACTCTCTTGTCCCTTGCAATCAGATCTAGTTTCTTCACAGAGACCGTGGCTCAGCAATTGGCCATTATTAAAATAACAAGTGATTAGATTCAGATTTGAGTTTCTGACCACTTAATGGACAGCTCTGTCTCCCATTAGGGCAGCTGAAGAAAAGCTGGTCTTTTAAGCATGAAAGTTTCAGAACACCTATCCATTGGAAATCTTCACAAGTTTGAAACAAAATATTTTCTGCCTTTTTTAAGTTTTAATTTTTTTTAGACTGTCACATTTATGGTCTCTTGTTCACTAATTGTATAACTGTACAAAATGCAATTTAGTGACAATGCAATCTATATCCAAAATCAGATGAAAAATCGGGGACAAAAAAATCCCATGTTACTTTTTTTCCTTTGGAGATGGAATAAACTATCTCAGATACTGCTTCTGTGCAAAATGTAAGGAGGGGTAGAAAGAAGGAACAGCTTTTCAGGCCCAGTTCCTTGTTTTGTTTGTGTTTACAGCATCTTAAATTCTCACTCTAGGGAGTGAGACAAAAATATCCTTGTTGGATTGATGAGCCTACATCCAGACAAAAACATCAGACTGATTGCCCCCATCTCCCCGGGTGTTAATTTTGGGTACTTTGTGCACAGCTTTTAATCTTAAATCCCATTTTGGTTATGACAGAGTATTTATTTAGCAACCATTTTACTTCTGACTAATGATGATGGTATAGCCACATGCTCGCAGAGCATGAGCATGTGTTTTAAAAACCTGCTCTGGCCAGCAGGTTGAGAGAAGTGTTGAATTCCACAATGTATGTGACACAGCCACCTCTCATTACCCTGGCATGAGAAATCTGAGCGCAGACCTAAAGATAGACATGTCTTCACTAGAAATAAAGGGACAAATATAGTCTCCAAGGAAGTGGTGAAAACAGCTCTGGTGACAGCAGAGTTGGACTGGGCATCAAAACCTTTGGGGGAGGGAAGAGTAGGTTTTTCCAATGTAATGCCAGTTTTGCAGAATTTCTATTTGTGTTTCCTCAGTCACATACATCTTCATGGAATTTACTGAGATATCAACACCATTATTCAAGTTAAATTGCATGTATCTGTCAATTCCATTAACTCCATTCTTGGAATGGAAGTCCTACTTTTTATGGGAATATGGAGAGATGTTTTGCACCCCTGCTAAAAGTTAATGCTAATTTGAATTTCCACTAGACTTCTTTTTCACTATCATTAGCCTTCCCACTAATCTTGTGGGTATGTATGCTGAATTATCTTTAATAGAGGAGGCACTTCAGACCCAAATAATCCTGGTCTGAGATTTTCAGAGGAGTGTAAAGGAATTAGGAGCACAGTTTCTCTTTGACAAATACTGTGAATAGGACTAGTCCAAAAGATCTTTGGAAAATCACTGTATGCTTTGAAACTCATCTAAATTTGGCCATAAATCAGATGGGGAACAGGAGACTTGATGTTCTGAACTTCATTTTAGTCTGCAGCCTCGGACTGAAGACCAAGTTGAGCACAGCTATAGATGCTGCCATTAAATATTGCCTATTGTGGAGTTTTTTGAGGCATAGAAAGCGGAACAAATTCCATGCTTCTGCTTGTACAGGCTGGCTCTCTACTGTTTTGTGTCTAGCTCTGTGCCTGAGAGGAGGTGGTGTCCAGTAAGAATACACTGAATTTTCTTCCCTGCTTTTCTGGCTTATCTGCACTTCAAAAACGTCCTCCTATATCAGCAAATAGCTTTAGAAGGTCTCTCAGCAAAAACCTGGACAAGCCCCAAGCATTGACCTTGGACCTGGCTCTCTAATACACTGGTTCCCATGAGGATGCAAGTATATTATCTCTTTTACATGTGCAATATCTATCCCACATTGTTAGCCTTTGTTTCACCATGCACAGAGGTTATGATAAATGCTGGTACACTGACAATAAAATGACTTGTTTGTTGCAGATAAATCAGTCATGTGAAATGATTTAATTAATGTAAAATTGCTCTAATGAAAGCAGATTTGAATTTACTATGTGATTATTTGCAGCAAACAAATTGAATGTTGAACTTGAGTAAGGAAACACAAGCTGTGTTGCTGTTTGGTTCTATTTACAGGTTCAGACCCTTGCCTCTTAGCAGTAGCTGCAAATGGGTGAAGTGACACTGAACCCCCCATGATATACTGCCTTTGACCAGTGCCTGAAGCAGGTCTGCAGCACGTGGGCTGACTGTGGTGGGCGATAACAGTGCATTCCTTCAGCCTCTCGTGGGAGGCGGCCGAGATGTTCTGTCCCTGCACCGAGGCTCAGATTCCTGGGTGGCTGCTGCACCCCAGCCTGGGAAAGCAGTGTTCACAGAGGCAGTTGTGGTGCATTCCCCTGTCTTGTGGTGGGCTATAAGAAGGCTATAACTAATCTTTTGTACCACAGAGTCCATGCCGCAAGCTGCCATCTTCCAACTCTGCCTCCCCCACAGCCCTTTGATTTAACATACGGTCCAAAGAGAAGTTGGAATGGTCCCACATTAGAGGACTGTGTTGCAACCTTCTCTCTGAGCATAAAACAGGATCCCTTAGGAATAAGGGGATTAACTGAGGAGAAGTAGGGACACTTAGCTTCTGGCATTACTAAATCTTGCAATCCTTATTTGAAATTTTCCACCACACATCTCAAGCTACTTTTTGCAGAGGCAGACAATAACTGTCATCTGGCTGGGATTTGTGCAGAACAATAACACTTGGTTTTTAACAGAGGATTATGGATATTCTATCCAGCTCATGCTTGCTATAACTCTACTAACATCAAAGGGTTTGCACTAGGGATAAAGTTTTGCACAGTCAACTTTGTTGGCCAAATTCAAGTTGGGAAATTCAATGTTGTTGAACAGAATCACTCATTAAAACACATAATAACTTATTGTCCTTTTGCTAATCATCATTAACTGAGCTAAATGTCCTGAACTAGCCCTTGCTTTCTTGCAGGATGGATTCAATTTGGCTTAAGACCAGGCTCCAGATCTGTCACCCAGTGTGAACGCCCCAGCTGCCCTCACTCCATTGGATCCAGCAGAAGCATTCTGCTCGCCAGAAGAGCTTAGCTGGGCTAATGGACCCCAGGGACTCTTCACAATCCACCATCATTTTCTCATCTCCTGTTAGGTTTTAGCCAGGTGCAGAATCCACTGTCTATTTCATGATTAATCCAAGTATCTGTTTTGACACAGCTGAAAATAACAAGAATCCTACAGAGAGCTTTGAACAGTGCCATGTCCTTTCTTTCCACACCTCTGGAACAGGTAAGAGCTGTTACCTCCTGGAGAGTGGGAGGTCAGACTGATGTATGTAATGCACCTGTGGCAGAGTTAGGAGAAAGGACAGTTTTCTCCAAAGTTAAGCTGCTTTCGTAATTCCCACCAGCAAGAAGGTGGCAGGAGATGGAGCCTAGCTTTTCTTTTGGTCTACTGAAGTGGAAGAAGGGAAATGCCTTTGAGAGAGTTTGCCATTTCAGGAAGTTAATGGGTGATTTTAACCTGCCTGTTTTAAACATGTTCAGAGGTCAATAAAAGGTGAAGCTCTCTACTTGGGGATCTTTCTCTCAGGACAGTGTTAGTTTAATGGGTTTTGTGACAGGCTTTTCATCAAGTTCTCTTTCCCTCCCTCCTCTTCTAGACTTTACCAAACCCTGCTGATTTATTTTAGGGTTAGCTGCACTCCAGAAAAATGCAAATTGTACAAGTGGCCATGCAAATGGACGAGACTGATCTTCAAGGTGTTGCCCTTTGAGTTTGAGCATGAAGAAGAAAGCCAATACCTTCCTGACTCCTTGTTTTTCCTTGTAGGAAAGGGAATGGATTGTGCATCTGCTCACCCTTGTCTGAGCCTTCCCAAATAGCTCTGTTACACGGGCAAAGAAATAGCTAGGCTGTGCTGAAGGAAAGGCAGCCAAGGAAGCAGGGGTCATAAAATAATGCTTATATGGCATGGCTACAATAGTAGTACATGTATTTCCTAATCTGTACAACAAAGCTGGTCAGGGTGTGATGCAGCCATTGACCACTGTGACAGGAATAGCTCCCAATTAGGAGCGTGAGAGTGCACTCCCAGGCTTCCTCTTGCTCACGCTTTGTCATCTGGGTTTGAAGAAATTGCCTTAAAAATAAATTCCTTACATCACCCAAGACACTCTGTTCTGAAAGGTAGAAATCTGAAATAAATATCTCCTTGCTACTTTCTGGACTTCTGGTGTAAAGCATCAGACTAATTTTTTTTTCAAGCAGTTCTTAATTCTAGTGAGTATTTGATTCATAGTTTTAAACATGTTTGTGCCTCATACAGCCTTTACTTTGAGCTATCCTCCCAGGTGAAAAAGATAATATATTTCCATTAAAGAAAAATAGTTGAATTATCTTGTCAGAGTTAAGCAGCAGTCTTAAATGACTTCTCAATCAAGCAGCAGTACCTTTTTGCATCCTGAATTTAATACGAATGGGCCTCTTGTCACCTGGTGTATCTTTTTTTTCAACACCACTGCTTATAATAAATGCTTCTCTTTTTTTCTTCTTTTAAGTGATGTGAGTAACAATTCCCTCCCTGTCTCATTCCTGCACAGGTCATGCGTATTTAGCTGCTAAATTTCTGTACCTCAGGAAATTATACTTTCAGAATTATCTTGTTTATATATTTTCTAAACTGTTGCACTTTCCTTAAAATGATGAATGTCAGCAACAGCTGGACAGTATATGATTAAATTTCACCTTGTCTCCATTCCCAGAACCCTGTTTCCATATGGAGTTCGGTAAAGCAATTTTAAAAGCATGGGAGAAGGGATAAATATGCCTTGAGCTGGAACTTGTTGTGTATTGATAATTTTATGATTTGGGCATGCATTTTGCAAAGCACTAGTTTTGTTTGCTTTTTTGGCTACCACAATTCATCTGTTGTTTTCTCTTACACACACATTAATAGATTTTGGATCTTACCTTTCTTTGGAGCACTGCCAATAATGGCTTCAGTTGCAAATAGCGTATGCTGTAATAGAAATGGGTGCAGATCCAAATTTCCCAAATCTGCTTGTGGTTTTGAAGTTCAAATGCAGCCCTCAGTTGCACAAAGGCAAATATTTCTTAATGGACTAGATCAAGGCCTCCAAAGAGCAGTAAATGCAAAGGTATCCAGCATGGAGGTACATGGTTTGCAGCCATTGTGCCTCCTCTCCCTACCTAGCTTTTATGGTGTGGACCAGATCTACTGACTGCATATGATTAAGCTGGGTAGTTGGTCCTTTAGGACCCTGATTGATATTAAGGCTCACCATGATGCAAGCAAAACAGTTTGTTGAGTGCATAACTGTTCTCTTCATCACTTATGCTTGGGTTGTATCTGTACAGTTTTGTGGTACAGTGGAGACTTACTTTTGTGAAGGTTTGCCCTTAATAGTAATGATCCCCCATTAGACCCCGGCCTCTGGCATTATACCTGGACTGTGTTCAGTGAATCCAAGGATTTGGGATTTTGTGTGTTATCTTCCTATTTCAAGGTTATACTTCCAGCAACAGCATGACATTATTCCTGGCTGGTGGTATTGCTTAAGTTCTCTTCTATGGAATTGCTTTCTAGCAAGTTCTTCCCTACTCTGTGTTTGTAGGACTTACACAAGTTGCAGCATTATAGTTGAATCTTCTTACTTAAGTATGGTGTTTGCCTTTGTCTTTTATTTTAAACCCCGTCACTAATTTGAAATTTGAAAAGATCAAATAATGTGCGTTCTCCCAGGTTAGTGTGTCCCTATAGATAACAAAAGATACTTGCTCATTTGCCTTTTGCTGATAAATAACACTAGGCATAGGGAGAACCCCTTTGAAAGCCCATTCAGTGCATCCTTCCCTGTTTCAGGGAAACTCCCGTTCACTGCAGGAGTTCAGGAGGCAGGTGGGATGCTACTAGGTTTGGGTATCTCCATTCTTCCCCACATGTGTAGGTCATTGATTTATGTCAAACACTATTGATAACTTGCCCTGCTTGCCTGCTATGCAGAAGATGTGCAACATGGTCTAGTTACCTCTTGGGGAATTCAGTGCTTTTCTGATGTACTGAGCAACTGGGTAGAAGTGAATGCTGAGATCAAAGTTTGGGTTGTCCTCTGCTTCTACTCCGTAGTAATCCACAGGCAGGTCATTATAGAATGTGGGTCCAGTGTTGATGCGGAATCGCCCGGCAGCGGCATTGACAACGTGGGAGATGCCCATTCGGCTCAGCTGGGCTTTGTCACGGGCCACGTACCTGGAAGAAAGAGGGTGAGCTTTATTTGACTGCTGCTGTTGCAGTGTGGGGTAGAACAGGCTGCTGATGGTCAGTTTGTTAAAACTGCATGAAGTTATAGTGGCCATTTTCTGACAGGTTGATCAGGTCCAGAGTGTCCATCAAAATGCTTTGAGACAGTAGTGACTTGTTAAGAAATTGATTTCTAGATTTCCCGCATTTTTTCCCCAAACATCTATTTAGGTGGTTCTGCTCAACTGATAAAAGGTGGTGGAGGAGATATTTCTGTACAAGAGTTTTCTAGTTTGCTTTCTCACCAAGTAATCTCTGCTGAGCATCCATCAGTTCAGCAGACTGATGCCATCTGGCAATGTGAGGAGAAAATGAGGTTGATCCTGTTTACCCAGTTCTGGCATGTCTGCCTAAAGTACTGATGCCATGGCTCCAGTGGGCTCTTGCAGTGTGGGACTACTGTACTAATGCAGGAGGAGAAACTAGGGTGGGGGCAGGTGGGGGAATATTCTTTTTATTTAGGATGCCTTTTCTCTCCGCTATAGCATCCTATGCAAGCTCAGCATTGTTCAACACTTAGACTTGTTGGGGGGGGTCCCCAAATTAGTGTCTAGCTCTCTTTTTTTAAACAAAGAGCAGAAGATTTGGGGGGAATAGGGTGGGGTCTAAGAGTTGCATTAACGTCTTCAATCCTTTCCTCTCTCTTACAAGTCTCCCACATAAAGGTTTGGCCAGACTTCGTCCACATGCCCTGTGGGGGATGTGCGTGCGCAGAGCAGGCGCTGCAGCTCCTCCAGAGGTGGTGTCCCAGCACTGCTCTGACTGCCAGGAGTCCAGCTTGAGGTGCTTCTTATCTTGGGGCGCCGTAAGTCCCCGCTGCACAAAGAGTCCCAGGCCATCCTGAAAGGGGGAGAGCAGACATTCACCACCAGACAAACATTTCTGAGGTTTCCCTCTCTTCCTCTCACCTTGTCAAACAGTTGATTAAAACCTCATTATTATATTTTTTTTTTTTTTTTTTTTTTAAATAGGATGTGGGTAAGTTCCTACTACTGTCTGGAATTCTAAACACTACTATTGGCACAGCGAAAAAGCCCAGCCCTTGATGTGCCAGCACAAAAGTTCTGCTTTCAAATGGAAAGGTAATCCTCTGAAATATGTATTGTGTAAATGTATTTACTTAATGGGTATAGAAACAAGGTACTAATTTGTTATGCTGAGGTTTTCCTTTAATCAAGTAACTAGGGCTTCCTTATATATACTGAATCTGATTTGTCTTTTATAATTTGCTCAACAAACTGAGTTGGACTGAACAGAATCGGTCATGCAAAAACTTATTCACTGGTTAGCTATTAATTGTCAGCTTCAATGGGAAAAACTCTGTAAGGATTATTTAGGTTCTTTCCACTGGTTGTTATCAGCCATACTTGTTCTCATGACAAATGTTTATGTTAGAAAAATCTGCATAAGTTAAAGTGATTCCAGCTGTCACTCATATGAGCATTAACCTATTTTTTAATAA
Source organism: Anabacerthia variegaticeps (assembly GCA_035583185.1). NCBI lineage: Eukaryota > Metazoa > Chordata > Aves > Passeriformes > Furnariidae > Anabacerthia > Anabacerthia variegaticeps. Next base: position 13,955,802 of record JAWWEW010000166.1, on the reverse strand, counting down.
GTTGTTTCATTTGCATTCCTCTCCTCTCTGCTCCCTCCAAGAGCTATCCCATTTCTAATCTTGAAGCAAGTACTTCAGTTACAAGGAGAAACACATTTTTAGGCATCACTTGATCTCTGGAATTACTTTGTTCTCATGTGGTCTACTTCTTTTGAAATAGTGGTTCCTTGTGCTAGCAATAGATTTGAACTGTTGGGAGGATTTTTTAAGCGATGAATAGAAATTCTGTTTTTCCCAAAGTTCTGTTCTAAGAAAATATTAAAAATATATTCTATGTTCTAATACTTAGTCAAGGACGTACATTACAGAGATATTAGGAATTCTGTCAACTCACGAGCTTTAAAACAGAAGCCTGTCTCTAGGACATGGGTGAAGTTCTAGTCAGTGGGTCAAAGTCTTGCTCTGGCACTGCCTGAAGCATACCTTTTGCATAAATTGGGGGTTGGTTTGGGGTAGAACAGTTCAGGACAGCAAACCTGAAATCTTGCATCTTTCTGCTGAACATCCCTATCACTAACAAGTAGGTTGTATTCATATCCAAACACCTCCATTGACAATTTCTTTCCAGACACTCACTGTGGTGAAAGATTTACCTAGTTTCCCATCAGCCTATTTTCTCTAGCCCTAAGCTCGTGTTTTAGTGGGGTTTTTTTGGGTGTTTTTGTTTGTTTGTTTGTTTTTGTTTGTTTATTTGGTTGGGGGTTTGTTGTTGTTTGGTTTGGCTTTTTTGTTTGGTTGGGTTTGGGGTTTTTTTTTAATATTTGTCTTTGCATGCAGAAAGAACAAGGTCTGAAGACTAGCATGCACTGGGAGCTCAGTGCACCTTCATGTTAATCCATTGCTTTGCTAAAGGGAAAATGGAGCAACTAATTCCCTGAAATATCCATAGGATATGGAGAAAAAGAAGGAGAGAAGTGTCAGTGTTAGGCCACAGAAAGAACCTAGAAACCACTCTTCTGCCACGCACATGGGATGATCTGCCATGCCACCTGGTTACCAAGAGGAGTCCTCTATTATTTCAGTACACCTTTTGCCACCTTTGTGGCAGCTTTGGCCTCGAATACAGTAAGTTTTCACCAAGTGATATTCCCAGGATGGTCTTGTATTGTTCCGAGAGCATTACAAAGAGCTCCGCTCTGGAATGTGCTCCCCTCCCAAATGTGCATATCTCCTCCAGTGTCAGCTTTTACTGTGAAAACAAAAGCAGATGTTCTTGCCCATTTTGGATGGCTTTATACAAGAGGAGGCATGGAGGAATTCCCATACTGGAACAGGCATTTCCCATTGATTTTAATAGCTCCTTTGACACTGGACACCCCAGTGCCCCCTGTGCCAGGTCTGCCTGGCTCCTTGCTGATGATCTTGGACACCGATGTGACTTCTCTGATCCCACACAGGAGGTCTGCAGCAGAAATGGGACTTGAATTTCCTGTGTCCTGACCACAGGGCAATCTGCCAGTTCCTTAAGTACTTTCAAGAATTAACAGCCTCCTCCAGTCCTTCCCACCTCATAATATCTGCAGCAAATGTTCCTCTTTTTTTGATATACCTCATTTCGGTGCAGTGTGGCTAATGACCACTCTAGGGCACTTCTCACTCCCTGTAAAGCCCCTTTAAACTGTTTTGGGATTTTTCTTAGTTAATACTGACTGTTATCCCTTGCTCTTGCCCTCTCCACTGTATAAATACTTTGATTTTCCTACTACCTAGCCTCAGAGGACTGAAGGGTGCTATCAGCCTTGTGTTTCTAAGCCTTATGGGAGTGGAAATTTGAAGGGAACTGCCCAAAAGGCCTGGTAATGTTGTGACATTCAGGTTGCAGTGAAGATGGGGAGGGAGAGCCGGCAACTCATTCACACAGCCCTTCTGGGAGCTGTGCTTTCCACGTCCATAACTCCAGCTGTTACAAGGCTGGGTGGAAAACTCTGACATATAGTGCACCTTAGGAAAAGTGCTCCTTTTTTTTTTTTTTATTTGTTTATTTTCTTTTCAAGTTGTCTTTATAGAATGCTTTCTACATAGGCTGGAAAAAAGGAATTCCTGTGTGCTGCATGGATATTGAAAGCTGTGGAATAATGATCTTTATAAGATGGGCATGCTTCTTCAGAATTATCCTAAGATAACTTTCAGCTTGTGCTCACATGGATATTATATTATAGCTAAGGAATTTACTCCTGTTGAAATGCAGCTGGGAACTGCTCATGCTGTGTACAAAACTTATTTCATCTTCAACCTAATCACATTTTTTCAACTGGAGAACAGCATCAGTTCATGTAAACTCTACATCCAATAAAAAGGAAGGACTGGAGTTCAAATTTCAAATGTGAAATAACTGTAACTAACAGGCTGTGAATGATTCAAAAGCAGAAAATTCTCTGTAGGACTATTCAGCTAATATGTTGAATAATGAATACACTGAAAAAAATAATAGCTTTTCATAGAAAATTTAAAGACAGGAAAACAAGGCAATTTTTTTTTCTGAATAAATGACTGCTCAGTTCCAGCATCAGTCTAACATTTTAACTCACTACATTTATACATGCAAGTGTCATTACTGAAATGCACGTATTTAAAGAAAACAATGCTATGATTAAAATTTTGTGTAATGTTTTATAAGGAACATGAACAGATTAAAACAAATAAGTGTGAAAGGAAAATGATTATATGCAATAATGTGTGAGGTTGTTCATTTTAAAAATAGGTTTTTAATGATTCTCAGCTCAATTCCTCTATATGGACTTTTTGTAGTGGAGCTGTTTCTGTGATGTGTGTCATATGAATGAGCAATACTATTTTAAAATGCTGGTTTCTGAATGATGATGATATGAAATATTCCTGATCTTCGCCCTCTTGGAGTTGTATTACACTAATTATTCAATCACATAGGAGAAGACTTACCATGACATTTATATTAATTCTGAATTGGTTTGTACTGCAGCTGTAATTGTATCTGAACTATGTAATAGAATTTCCTTAATTATGACTAGCAGGAGAATTGCAATCAAAGAGGCCCGTTGCAGAGCAGGTCATTCTGATGGTCTAGAGTGACCTAGAGCATGGTGTCACCATCCATACCTGCACCTGTAGCCACCTTCCTGGATTGCTGTACACTGGTGGCTTTGCAGCTGGGCTACAAGAGCAGCCAGGTCAGTGGTTCCTCATGTATGAAGTATCCCAGGAAGAAAGGAAAGTGCTCCTGTGAGAGGTCACAGATAGTATCTCCTTCCTGACTGTTTAGGCCTCCCTCTCCCCAACAGTGAGTGCCCCCATGGCCTGCATTACACTGTGCATGCTTTGGTTGGTTTTCAGTTCCTTCAGTGACTACAGCTTTAGCTGTAACATAATTAGTGCCATCCAGTGCCATGATGAGGAGAGGACTTTTACAGACCAATGTCTCTGTCCTTGGAAACATATGCCACCTTTTATCCAGTTTCTCCAACTCAATAATATTTAATTAAATAAGAAAAAAATAAAGTCAGTGTAATTTGACAATTTGGCATTACACTGGTATGAGATCAAGCTGAGAGGATGGTATGAAAGCGGAGATGAAGCAGGACAAAGCCCTGCAGCATGATGCTGTGGAAAGTTAGGAGGTAAAAACCAACTCTTGTGTCTAGGATGTTTAGTAGAAAGCCTTTACATCCTCTGCTTTTCCTTGTGTTTTCCAATGCCAAGATAAAGGAGGGATCTGAGTATAATACAAGGGTGTCAATGCTCTCATTTCAATTATGTATCAAGTATTTTAATCATCCCAAGACCTATATTGGCTTTTCTGTAGGGATAGAAACATAGCCACTTTCCTCTGACATTAGTAAAAATATTTCTGAATCATTAAATCCTGTGAACAAAGTATTCTACAACCTGTGTTTTCTCAAGCTGGTATGTGCTGTAACCTCATCATCGCAGTGAAGATATCAGGCTGACTACACTTCAAATAGACAGATTTGTGGTGGCAAAAGACCAGGCTGAAGCCCAGGGCTTGGCTGAGTAGGTCACGTCAAGTTCATGCCCATTGTGTATTCAAAAGTCATAAACATTTCTCAGGAAGTCTATCCCTTGGAAAGATTCCTCCAAGATAACATATGTTTGAAAGGAGATTTTGTGTTGCTGCATTGCCACACAAATGACAAGTATTACTGTCATCATTCTTTCTTCCTTAGTGTTTAACCCGATAGTCTCCCTGGAGTCATAATTTGTCAATTGCTGGAAGCACTAGGAGATATAGAGGGTATGAATCAAGCACAGTGATGACTGAGGTAGGGCTGACTGGACTTGAATGCTGAGATAGAGGCACTTTCTAGAGAGGCACAAGGTATTTGAGTAGCCAACTGTTTGTAAGAAAATCTCTCCAGCAACTGGAGGATGTAATCTGAACAGCACTTCCAAATTTAGTAGATGCTTCCAGACCCTCAACTTAACCCAGCTATACATTTAGGACAAGACACCCACATGGTGTGACTTGGCAAAATCCATTGGGTGGATTTGCTCTTCACAGACCATGCAGAGCCTATGCTGAGGAGTAGACTAACTGAATCTCCATATTGGACAGCTTTGAGCAGTACAAGGAAGTGGAAAACATCTGATTGGAGGGCTTTTTCCCCCCCTCAGTATTGAGCTGGTGCAAATTTTCTGTCCTAACTTTAGAGGGATTATAATGCCTCCCCTCTTTCCTCTGTGTGGCATCCAGGGAAAACAGCAGCTACATTTTTGATGCAAAGCACTACTCAAACGTAAGGAAGAAATTAATCAATCCCTCCTGACTCTCAAATATGCTGAATTTACCATAGTTTCCACTGATGTTAGGGGTTGCCAGACCTCAGAAACCTCAAAAATCTCTAAATTTTTCACAGCAAGTCTGTGGGCCAGGCAGCAGGGCTCAGACCTGATGGTCTTGACTGTTTCAGGATGTACCTTAGCATGCAGGCCCCAAGGCAGGGTGGCCTTGGGGGTTTTTTCTGTAACTGTAACATAAAATATTCTCTTGTCATCAGCTGGTTTGTACATTTGTATTTACCAACCACGTGTGCAGTTCCTGACTGGTTGGACAGAAGCAGCCATCCTTTGATGTGGGACAATGCCATACCAAGTGTGAAAAACCTGGTCACCTGCTGATTTTGCTAATTTTTCTGGGTCTTGAATGTATGTTTATTTTATTCTTTAGCCATGGGAAATTAACTCTGTAGAGTTATTGCCAACACTGCAGCTTTGAGTGGATAAAAGTGAAAAATATAAGCAGAGAAATGAATTTTCCCTGACCACCCATTCCTCCCAAAATGCAAACCCAAGGGTTTTCTGGATGTAGTTGCCTTTTTGTAATATAAGCATGATCCTAGCCATGTTTATGAGTCAGGCCAGAAGCATGGACACAGTCTGTACATAGCAGAAGTGGGCACATGGAGTATGCTTTACAGAAACCATGTAGTTAGCTCCATGGTATGGTAGCTACCAGAGGTAGCACCACTAGTAGGACTGCAAAGGTAAGAGGATATAATTCATCCACCCCAAGCTTTTCTTTGGCTTCTTCACCAGTGAAGCTTGGGTATATTTTGTTGCTGAACTGGACTTTTTATTTACTAATTACAAGTTTTACATGCCACTTTAATAGTGTGCATTGTAACTGTTTAAAACTGAGTATTAAACAGACCCAGACACTGTTAACAATCTCACGTGGGGTTTTCTTGGTGTTTTTTTGTTTGGTTGGGTTTTTTTGTTTGTTTTGTTGTTGGTTTTTTTTGGTTTGGTTTGGTTTTTGGTTTTTTTGTAACTGCTTGTTATAGCATCAGCTATTAAGAATTTGTTACTGGTGCATTTTAGGTGGTGCTTTATAGTCATTTAATTACAGCCATCTAATAATCATTACATAAATATGCACTGAGAGCAAGAATCCCAATGTAAGGTGACCCAAGAGGCTTTTACCTGCCAAGACCAGAGTTCGGGCCCTCGGGTGGCAGTGATGTCATCGGCACATGCAGGGAAGCACAAGCGTTTAAGGCTGTGTGGGGAGCTGTGTTCCTCCTTGCACTAGGTGTTCATGAAGTCATCAGCTGGAGCAAGAGCACTGTAGAGCTCTAAGGACCTTGGCTCTTGGCAAGCAAGCAGAGGAAAGTCAGTTCCCTCCAGCCCTAGTCCCAGAAAATCTGCAGGGCTTTTGGCTGTGAGCACAGAAGTTCAGCAGCAAAACTGGGCCTTCTGGAGCCCATTTGTTCTCAGCTGCCAAGGGCATCCTTACACCCATTAATCCAACCTGACCTGGTAGACAATCAGACATATTTTATATAACCCAAAGACAGTAGTTGGCCTAAAATGTATCTACCACATCTCCATGCTATTTGTGGCTGCAACAGCATGCCCACATTTGACAGTCTCTCTAGCTCCTTGCCAGGCTCCTGGATCAAACGTTGTTGCCAGTGTCCTCCCCTGCAATGGACTTCAGCCACCAGACTTCACCGATGATCAGTCTGACAGTCTCTAACTCCTTCCTCCTTTCAGTCCTGATATTTTCACTCCTTCTTCGGAAAACAAAAATCACAGTCTACAGCACTGTAGTGCTAAACAGCTCTTAGATGTGCTATTCATGAAACAGTGTTGCTATCCCTATGCTTGCACTTGAAGACAAGTTTGCTTAGAATTTAGTTGTTCTGTGTTAAGGTTGGCTCTTCTCCTGGGCACAAGGATTGTTAAATCACTGTATCTCTCTTGCCTCCAGCAATAACTTGTTGGAGGTGAAAGCCAGTATATTCTCTGAATAGGTAAGCTCTGTTTTTCCTTTTATAAGCACCCTCAGAAGCTTACTGAAAAAACGGAAGGATGAAACATTTCTGAAAGACAGGCTGGCAAGTTGATGCAGGTTGCTCTAAATCAGGAGCAACATGTGCCACTTTGATTTCCTCTTGGAGCTGCCAGTCAGAACCAGCTGGGTTGTCTGGCTGACACTGGTTTTCTGGTACAACCACTCCAAAGCCCTCACCCTCCCTGAACAACATAAATTCTAGTCACTTTTCCATGACTTATAGCAGTGTTTTACTCGTATTTGCAGCCTGTAGTTGCAGGGAGCATTGTGTTGTTCTCATTACTTGATGATGTTAGTACAGCATGACTCTGCAAAGAGGTACGAGCTTGAATTTATTCACAGATGGCCTGAAATGTGCCGAGTCTGTTTCTCTGAAGCAGATCTGGTGACTGGAGGCTCACCTTTTGTGGTGAGGCATTTCAGACTCAACACTTTGCTGTGTGAGAGACAGAGGCTGTTCCTGCTGTACACACCAGGGGACATTCTCTGCTCCATCTCCATGGCTCTTTGGGGTGAAACTGCAACTGCCAACCAGCCCTGCCACTACACTCTTCTATACAGTCTGCCTTGTAGGGGTGACATCTCACTTCCAACTGAACACAACATGAGAAAGCCAGGTGGGTTGCTGGACGTGCTGCATCAAGCTTAATGAAAGAAGGGCAAAGTGTCACTTGGGTGTTGTTGCCAGTCTCTCAGCCATGGTTTTACTTTTCAAGTTTACTCCATATTGCATGCTCTTAATCTAGCCTCATCTAATTTTTCCAGGTCACTCCTAAATGATCTCAAGTCATGTTTGTTTCTTGCTTTAGCAATGTTCAGAGGCCAAGGATTTCCTGTGCTATACCTTGCACAGACCCTCATCTGGAATGCAGTCTCTTAGGTCATGGTCCTGTAGCCCAACAGAGTTTAACAGCCTAAATCTGGAGGTGAATGAGGCTGCTGTTAACAATAACTAATATAGCACTGTCCTCCAGCCCAGAACTGACAACATAAGGCTTCAGAATTCAAAGAATCCTATTACAAATGAATGGTTTCTGCCCCAAGGATCTAATCAAAAGAATGGCACAATGCAAAGTACTTCTCCCCTGTGACTAGCTCTGGTACATTCTTCTGTCATAAAAACAATATATTGAAAACAATATATTGCTTTTTTGTTTGGTTTTTTTTTGTTTGGTTGGTTTTGGTTTTTTTGTTCTGTTTGAGGGCATTGAAAGTTTCACTGCTCTTTGTTCTTGTCCTGTGGTCTCTACCAGCACCACAGAGATAGCTGTATGCTACTCAACTTACAAGAGACAGTGGACACTTATCCCTACATCAGCGTAGCAGGAGGGTTGAGTAACGTGCTAGGAAGGAAGATGGGAAACAGCAGGAGGTAGGCAGCCAAGGTTCCCTAGTGTTTCTTGAACACTGGAATGCCTTTCATAGTTGTTACCACGGTGAGCTTGTGAGGAACAGTGCTGTTCCCACCGCACAGGTGGAGACAGTAAAGTTAAGCTGGCTGATTTTTCTACATCCCTCCACAAGTCTGAGCTGGGAGGCAGCCCAGGGACAGAATGCTGCCAAGCACTGGTAGCGACAGCTGAACCTGGGTAAAGAGTCGCTTCGGGTTTGAGGTGGGTCAAAAGCTTTCCCTTGGCTCTTGTGAGTGAAAGGCAGCTTACAGTATGAGGTGAGTCACTGTCAAGGCTGGACTTCCATCTGGGGGGACAAGGTTTTCTAGGAATGCTTTGGCAGATGTTGGCTTCAGTGGTCAAAAGAACATTCAGAACACCCAAAATCACACAGAAACCCTTTTTTACTGTGCTGTGCTCCTGAAACATTTCTGTCTGTGCCTGCAAAGTCCTTTTTTAGAGATAATTTTAAAAAAGTATGATCCCTTATTAAACGCAGTGACATTATGGCTTAAAACTAACTGTGCTCTCTTTTTAATTGCTTCTTTATCTTTCTCACACCCCATCCTCTCTGATCTGAGACTTCCTAGCAATGTGATAGTCATGGCAGGACTTGGAAAGGTCTGGAAGGCTAGTTTCAGTAGCCTGTATTTCACACTAGTATCTTCTGGCAGAAAGATAAACCACGTTGCTGATTGCAAGCTCCTGTGGCCCAGGTTTCTGGCTACAGACCTGGGAAGGATAAACACCTCCTTAAGCACTGCAAGACAGAAACAGAACAAGAGAAAGGCATGGAAATCCTCTCATAATGCAATGGCTAGAAGCAATCCAGCTGTTTTGTTTTATTCCCACCATGAGAACTACAGTCAGTCCCAGTGCAAGCTTGGCCACCTGTCAGATCAGGTTTGTGAACTAAGGCTTATTGGAATTTGACACTCTTGTCTTGGAGCATGCTGATATGATCAATATAGATTCCTCCTATAGCACTGACACAACATGTATGCTACCCATGCAGTCCCAGATGCCCCTCATAAATCATTAAAATACCGGCTAGTTCTAATCAGATCCTCTGAGTTATGATGCAATATACTGAGAACTAAAAACAATAAATCAAGTTAGTACAGAGGTCAGACTGAGACTGAACACAGCTGAGATTTGCTTGCTGATGTGTGTATAGTCTAAGAGATGCAATGGAAGGAGATGAAATCCCAAGTCAGCTAAGCAAATTGCTTTCTTCTCATTGTAAAATCTCACTACTAAGTTTGGGGATGAGAAAAAAATAGGAACTCATTATATTCTGTAGCACAGCTGATTTGAGGTCTAGAATTTCCCAGCAGTTGTGTTAGCTCTTGGGATTATAGGTATTTCTGATAATTTGTTCTTCAGGTTAACTCGTACCATTTTTCTAAAACTAACTTGCAGTTAAAAATATATACTGCCAAACATCACAGATCATCTGGTACAGAACACATTTTCTTCTAGACCATAGAAACTAGTTAATCACTAACAAAAAAAATTGTATCCCATTAGAGGGCAGCTGTTGTGGTTGCACTCTTCAGTCTTGCCTGGAATACAACAGGCAGTTTTGTGAAGGGGAGGTTGCAGCGCCCCGAGTGCTGGGAACCAGGAACAGTTTGTGTGCTGGGGTGCTACTGCATAAACCCAAACAATCGATGCTTTCTTTTTTATATGGAGAAGGTTGATGGCCTCTGAGGACAGCATGGTATGGGGTACAGCCAATCTCCATGGCAAATAAGTATTTTGGCAACCATAAATGGTATCTGTCAGAGAATAACACTGAAGGCCAACTTCCTCAGTCATGCTGTATCTGCATGTACCTTTTGTTTCTTACCTTATACTTAGAAAAGAAATACCTAGTAATTGTTTCTTCCCTTCTAGCAGAGTCTGTGGCAGAGGTTCCTGCTCTGCATGTACCCTGCAGATGCTAAAAAAGAGCTATGTAACTCTCAGTACTACTGTTTAGTTCCTCCTGTTTACTTTGCACTTCTTCCTTGAGCCTCTCTGACCTAAACTGGGTAGAATGTTTTTAAAGCCTATATGGCAGAGTAGCTTGGCACGTGAGCTATACCTATGGAGCTGTATTTCTGTAGTGGTCTGTGGTGAAGGCTTTCAGAGGCCCCAGTTGTGGTAGCATCTCTTCAGTCACAAACATCATCAGAAAAGGACTTTGCTGTGAAAGCTTATGTTATGCTGGGCACAGGCTTTGCTCTGGGGAGGTGCAAGTTGTATGAACTCTTGGCGTTCACGCTGGTGACTCTTGAGCTGAAATGTCTGGAGATGTAATCCAGAAATGGTAATGCAAACCAGTGAACCAGAAAATCACCATAAACCAGTGAACAAATCTCTGTGAGTCACTGGCAGTAAATAAAAGAGCTAGCAAAAACCAGGACAGTAAATAACTGGTGGTGAACAGAATGGAACGTGGCCTGTTTGAAAGATACACCAGCACCTCCAAACCGGGTGCATATATGGGGAAAGATGGATTAATACTGTGTTTTATGTCTAATTAGATCTCAAGCAAATCTGTATTTCTTTTAAACCTGGTGGAGAAATCACTGAAACACAGAAGAAGAAACAGCGATCGGTTTCATCAGAGGTGCAGCACAGCTTGGTGCGGGAGCTTAATGAAGATTTGTTGGTCAACAACAATCTCCCAACCCACTTAACATGCTCTCCATTTAATTTTCTCTGCTATTGTAGCAATTTGAAGCCCCAAAGTCAGACTCAGCTCTCATGGCTCTTGTAGTCTCTGCAGTGTCAGCAGGAAGCACGAACTGAAGTCTTAAAGCCTGGACTCAAGTAATGTATATTTCTCTTAATGAAACCCAAAGCCAGGTGAAATTTTTGGGAGAGAGGAAACAGGATATGGAGTCCCTTTGGGGGGTGGGGGATGTTCACAACACTCAGGAACTTGGCCCACGTTTCTGGTCTCCTCCCTTTCTACTCCACATAGGGCTTGTAGAATTTTTAGACAAACTTGGATGCATCGTATGTTGTGAGAGAACCTGCTGGGAAATTTGGTGACTCCTGCACTTCAGGGCAGAGGAAACGTGTGTTTCTGCTTTGTTTTTTTAGGAAAGTAGGAAGATGAAATTCAAAATAAAACCCAACAGATGGGAATCTCACAAACACTGGGAAATGTTTAGACAAGCTTTGGTCCTGGGCCTCACGCTCAGAGTTTAGCCACTAAACTGTAAAGAGACTTCAGAAAGACAATGAAATGCATTTTGGCTTCAAATACAGTTCCTCCAGAATCCAATGAGAGTTGTGCACATGAATCTGAAGGCAGAGTATAGCCAGCAGTATGGGGAATAGATGTAATGTGAGAAACTCTCATGCTATATTATTATAGTCTGAATTGTTTCCATCATTTTGGGTTAAGTAATTCCCCACTATCCATCTCTAAAGTGCAAACAGTACAGGCTTGATGTGCCCCAGGGAAAGGAAGCAAACCAGCCTTTGAATCTTTACCCAACCTTACTGCTCATATTTTGCTCTCAGTGAGTAAGTGTTCAAATCCTTTAATACTTCATTCCCATAAAAATATATTTACCAGGGTTTTTTGTGGCAGCAGTGAGGCTGTGTTTATTATTTTAGGAACACCACATGACTGGCTTCAGAGAGAAGACAAGGCAGGAGCATGGAGTGCTGCAAATATATCAGAGAACAGCATGTTTTCCACCTGTTGAGGCAGCAACCACAATAACAGATGCACATAATAATTACCTGTACCTCAAAGGCAGCACCAAGTCCTGCACCTTCTGCTCCCCACCTAGCAGACAGCTGGGTAACAGAATTACAAAAGAAGAGCACTGAGAGAGTAGAGTAGGTAGTGCTTTGTGAAGAATGAAAAAGCAGCTCTTATTAAAGAGAAAGTGGAAGGTGGAAGATGAGAAGGAAAGATCTGAGCCACCATGATGCTAAAAGAAGAGTGGAGCTAAGGAACTCCAGGAACCTGCCTTATTTTTAGAGTGGCAGTCAGGATTTTGCTAATACCTTTTCCAAAGCTGCTCTCATTTGTGCTCTTATTTGTACTCTCAGCATTAGAGATAATTTCTACTGATACACAGATGTCCCACGTACCTACTGGAGCCCATTCCTTCCCAGAGATAGGTGGGGCTGCAGTGCCAGGAGGGGCACACGGGGTAAGGACCTCATCTCAACTGACACCATGAATGACCATGACCATGTGCCAGTAGCCTGTTCCTATTCCCCTCACTGCTGCCTGGCACAGGGGTTGTGCAGGAGCTATGCTACCCTTTTGTTTGCAAGTGCCCTGGAGCACTTGGTGTAAGAAGGGCAGGGGACAGTACAGGGAACAGGGATGCACAGCAGGTGAAACATCTTTGGTTTTTCTTGCGCTTAAGTGCTGAAGCTTTCAAGGCTCTCTTTCTCCCCTTCCTTTGACTACCAAAAGGAAAGTGTTGACATTTGGCTGGGTGAGGACTTGACCTCTGAAGTGATTTGTACCATGGTAGTTCCTTGTTGCACAAAGGAACAGATCCTTCCTAGCAGGGATTTGTCGGGGAAATGATCTCAGGCCCCATTTAATCTTGACAGAAGATGATGAGAAGGCTGTGTGCTGAGCTGGAGTTTTCCTTTGAATTCCTATGGTGTTGAAGGCAGCACTATAAATAGACACAGTATCCTTTTTACCCTGGTACAATTCTGTCTCCGGTTCCCCATACAGACAGCAAGTCTGCTGGTAGGTATTTAGCAGGAATTAATTTAACCCAATATTCTCTTTCTGTGCTCTTTTACTCCAAGTGTCATAATGGCTTCCATAGCCACACAAACATATTTCCTCAATAAAAATGTTCTGAGGTAGACTGCTGATATTAAAAATCCCATTTCTGTCTGAAAAATCTATCCTGGTTATAAATAATCCATAAATGCCCCAAGCTATAAAGAGCTGGTATTAGGGGAAAAAAAAAAAAAAGAAAAAAGTGAAAAAAAAAAAAACCCTACAAACAAACAAACAAAAAACCACAAGAAAACAAACAAACAAACAAACAAAAAAATAAAAACCTCCCCCACAAAAAGAACAAAACTCTCCCTCCCCTCTCCAACTTCTTAGTCTTTCATTTTGTTTCTCCCAGGTTTTGTTTTTGAACTGCGCAGTATTTTATTCATAGTCTGTTTCACATTTTCTCCAGTGTAACTTGCTGGATAGTTTCCCCCTTCCTAGGATCAACTTTGGAACATCAGCTGAGAAGAAGGAAACCCAGATACAGTGTGTCATGGTTATTATCTTAAAGATAGATCTGTAAGCAATTTGAATATAGGCTATGCTGGTATTCTACAAAATAAACCCATTGAATTTAAGCATCTTTTTCAGCAGGAGAGCCTCAGCCTGTGATCCCGCTGGAAAGCAAACTAAAATTGCACAAATATAAGAATTTTTGAGTACGAGGGCAGAGACGCTGCTCTGGCCTGGCCCTGCCGTGGTCTCGCAGCTGGCGGAGCTGGCAGTGGTTGTGTTGGCGCTGCTCGGTGCGGGTACTGAGTTCACTGGGTTTGGTTTGCAAACAAGCGTAAAGGTACTTGCCTGGTAGTCGAAGCTCCCGCGCTGCGGTGTCTTGGATTACCTTTGTTTGAATAATACCACTCCAGTTTCCTCCTAACGTGCCAGTTGCACAGCAACTTTCTAGCCTCTCCGGGTGTTCAGTTTATTGAAAGCCTATTTTTAATTCTGTTAATTATAACCCGTACTCCCCTGCCCTCTTTGGACCGGCGGGCTCCCGCCCGAGCGCGGCACTGCCGGGCGGCGGGGGCGAGTTTGGGGGGCCGGGGATCGGGCGGTGCCCGCGGCTCTGACCCCGCTCCGGGGCTGCGGGCTGCGCCGGCAGGACAGCGGGGCAGCTGCGGGGCAGCCCGGCCCTGAGCCGTGCGGGGCGCTGGGACAGGGCGGGAGCACTCCGAGCACACCAGCGCCCGGGGCGGGTCCAGACCCGGTGCCCTGTGCGGGTCCGGCCCCGATGCCCGGTGCGGGTCCGGCCCCTGTGCCCGGGGCGGGTCCGGCCCCTGTGCCCGGTGCGGGTCCAGACCCGGTGCCCGGTGCGGGTCCGGCCCCTGTGCCCGGTGCGGGTCCGGTCTCGGTGCCCGGTGCGGGTCCAGACCCTGTGCCCGGTGCGGGTCCGGCCCCTGTGCCCGGTGCGGGTCCGTCCGAGGGCGCCGCCCGCTCGGGCCGAGGGCGCCACCTGGCGGCGCGGTGCGGTGCTGCGGGCGGGGTCCGGGCGGAGGGATGGGGATGCGGGATGTGCCTCTGGGAGAAAAACCGCCTGCCTGACATAGCAGCCTGAGAAATTGCGTTCTCTGTGTTACTTTGCTTCGTTTACAGTATTTTATCCTCAGAGTAAGCTGCTTATTTCCAGTTGTGCCAACTAGTATTTTAAAACCGCGGTAAATTTGTATACTGCAAAATGCGTTTAACGTGCAGGTGTTCTCGTATCCCCAGCGAGAGCATCCTCAGCTCTGCCCTTTGCTCTATAGCTGAAAATGGCTGGCCTCGTTCCTGCTTCCTATACAGGTAAGCTTAATAAAAAGTGGTTCTTGTGCTTGAGGCTGAGGGCATCTGTATAGGCAGATCCACAGGGGATTTTTCTCTCACTTGTTTTGTAAGTTTAAATCACTTTGTTAGATTTAATTGGTAACAGAAACATGCATATTAAATTTTATTTTGGGTCTGAAGCAAACTTTTAATTTGGCTTTTCCTGCTTGCTGTGGCTTTGTTGACTTTGCAGAGCAGCCCCAGAGCTCATGAACAGGTTTCCTTACAAAGGGAACTAAAGCAAAGAAGTGCTACGACACTTCTCTGCTGCTGCTCAGGGATGTCTAGCCCACAGGGTTAGTCCAAAGCAAAATCCCCTGAGGTGCCTGCCCTTGCTGTGAGGATCAGGCCTTCAGTGCCAAATGTTCTGCTTTGTGCTCTGACTCGTATAGTCTATCCCACAGAGCAGATGTAGATATTGCTGCAGAACATTATGAAAGGTGCTGAGTTGTCTGTCCTGAAGGCAGAAATCAACCTTGTAGACAACACTGGAAATGGCAAGGAATGTTTTCCCTTGTTGCTGTGCTAGTTTTGAGTAGCCAGCTCACATGGTGGGGACTATTCATGCCTCTGCATTCCTGAGTTTGGTACTAGGAATACAAACTGCCATCCCCGAGCTCGTTTTTGTGCTGCAAATGCTTGTTCGCTGGGAACCAAAAGCCAGATGTGCTTCACATAGTTTCCAGGCAGCACTGATCCATCAGATGACAGTAGCTATTGAGAGCTCTTATGGTGGCCCAGAGACACAAAGATGAAAGCCTGATGCCTGTCAACACCTCCCTTGCCATTCCTGTGTGTCTTCAGTTTTCACTTGAGTCTACCTCACAAAAGCAAATGCCACAGAATATGATGTTGCAATGTTAATAACCTTTCATTTTTGAGCAAGAAAATCTCAAGTTTTATAATTTTGAACTGTCAGACAAATTTGGGATATGTTGAACTTTGTCATCAAATACTTTCCTGCACCTACTCCCACTGCCCATGCAGCTATTTGGAGCCTCAGCTGGGAACCCACCTTCTTCTTCAGAAGTGTTTGCTGCAGCATTTCCTGGATGGTTTTTACTATGGAAGATGAACAATAGTTGAATGCCCTCTCAAAGAAACATATTTCCATGGAGAAAAAAGATCAAACTGATGAACAGCCAAAGGGCAAACACTATAGAGAGCCCTGGAATAATTTCTTAGAGTAGCTTGTGTTGCTTCACAGCTGTGCTGCCTTTAAACAGCCTCTTACCCCAACTCAGGAGCTCCACCAATTGTAAAAGCAAGAACTAACTAGTGCCAGATTCAAGTCTCAAAATACAAACCCTTTGAGATACAGGGAGCAAAAGGATGGGAGGCTGGTTCATAAGAAAACTTCTAAGCATAACTGTAGCATAAATAATATGGCATCTTTCACCTCAAATAGCCTAACACTTCATAAAGTGATATGAGCTTCACAAGTTGCTGAAAACACAGCTATTTCTGAAGTGGAACCTGATATCTTTCTTCTTTTTTTTTTTTTCCCCCCCTTTTCTTTTTTTTTTTTTTCTCCCTGCCAGCAGAGAGCCATGCTTTAAGGTGGAGAGCGAAGGGTAGAGTATACAACCAACCATAGGTATAAACCTAGAAGGGCTTTGGAAAATGAAAAGATCAAGCAAAATCTACTTTTATTAATAACATGCATTCTGGTGTTGCATAAACTTATGTCCTTAGTTTATAAATGCAGTTCATCTATACGAGGTACAGGCAACTCAAGTAAAATTTTGTTCTCTCTCTTTCAGCAACATTCTCTTACAGCTCTTTGGTAGCAGATGCTCCAGATCCTTTCCTCTCTTCATTCAGTTTAACATCCAAATCCCGAAGCTGGCTGAGGAACCCTGAATTTGGGCAGATGTCTCTGTGAGCACCCACTGTCTTCAGAGCATCCACGAGTGTCATGTTTTCATGGATCATTAAAAAGGCAAGCACTAAGGTTGCCGAGCGGCTCACTCCCATAGCACAATGAACAAACACCTTACCTGCAGAAAAAAGAGGCACAGCAAGGTGAGTGTGCTTTAGCATTTCTAAAGTGAAAAATACACAGGGAGGGGGAAAAAATACTAGAAACAAGTTGGGAAAATAATGGTGACAATTGGTGGATCCTCATGTTTTCAGGAAGATTGTGCTACACTTCCCAGACAAGGGGGTGTTTCATACTGATTTCCTGGATCTAACTGAGGCCTCAGATTAAAATAGTAGAAATTTGCTGTGGAAAAAGAAGCTTTCTGTGACTAAACTTGTTAGTATAGTTTTCTGTGGAAAAAAAAATAAGTTTTGGCAGAAAAATTTGGCCCAAATCTGTGATCGCTGTCAAGTCCCATAAACTCTGTGGGATAGTCTGCCTGTAAAAATGGAGTCGTAATTTACTGTATCTCAGCAGCCCAGTGTGAGCTATAACTGGGGATTTAATAAAGCACTCCAGTGAAAGCAGCAGATCCTGCAGCCAGTCAGAGTCAGAGCAAACTCTGGAACAAATGGAAATTATGATAACTAGGCCATAATCCAAACTCTGTTGACAAAAATTCAGCAGGCTGTGGGTCAGGCTCATAGTTTTTGAATTAGTTCATTAACTTATGCTGTTTCTCTAGCTTAATAGATAGGCTGAGTAAAGCTCCAATTCTGAGAAGTACTTAAGCATGTGAAGCTTTCGAGCTAGTGCTGAAGTGCCACTGCTCCCAGCTGAGTGCATCAGGAGCAGCATACAGGGCAGGATTGCTGTCTGGAGCCCATGCTGGTGTGCAAGGGGTGGGAGGTGTGTGTGGGAGCACACCCTGCCAATTCCTACAGTATGGGCCCCACTGACATCTGCAGTGCTATAACGTCTACACTCTGGTGCTAGAGCTTGCCCTTCTTCCCACCATGCTGGGCTGGGGTCGGCCAGTCTTCCTCAGCTCCTGGGGACCTGGCCATGGCCACCTTCCCTGCAGCACATGGCACAGGTGCCCTTCTCCATCCTCTCCTCAGTGGAGAGGATTCAAGCAGCCTTGAACCAGATACTGATTCTGAGCTCAGTTGCTGCCTGTTACTACAAGAAGTCATTTGGCTTGTGTTGAAACTTCATCTCAAAGCTTATCTTTGCTTTCCTCTTACCTCCTGAAGAGTTTAAGGCCTTGCCTATGAAATTGGCAGCATCATAGAAGAAGATACTTAAATCGAAGGAAGGATCATCAAATGCTTCTACTCCATAGTACTCTATTTGCAGATCTTCATAATATTTGGCTCCTGTGTTGATGCTATATGGTCCATCTGCTGCATTAAGGATATGAGTAATGTTGAGGCTTTGAAGAGTAGTTTTGCTCCTGGCAGCCCACCTGTTGAAAGATATGAAGGGCACATTGGCACAGCTCCTAATGTTCTGCTAAAATAGCATAGTTTAAAGTTAGTCCCTGCTCCCACTATGAAAGGATGCATCTTGCCTACAGAGGAGCAAATTTTGAGAAGCACATAGTGCTTTGTGAGTGAAAAATGTGATATGGGGGTGTGGAGAGCAGCAGGAGCACAGACTTGCCAGTGGGATACTGTCAGTTAAGCAAATGCCTCCTAGTGGTTAAACCCTGGGAATATTCCTTACTCTACAAAGTGGTCAAGATTTTCCTTTAAATATTTGTTTAGCAAATTTTAGAGTTAATCTTTCATTGATCATGTGCCTGGGTCTCAAGAGTAAGAACTCTCACACACGCAGCAACACCTTGTTCCTTGTTTGGACATGAAGTGGATGCATTGTGTTCATCAGCTAGGTTTTCCCTCTTTCCCGTAATAAACTGGGATTAAAGTTCTACAAAACTCTCAACCATAAGTGATACATTCATGAGGAGGAGGAGCTGGGAAAAATGGGCCCATAATCTATGTGATCTGCCATAATCCAATTGGAAGGAAGTAGCAAAAAATATTAACGGTATTTGCGTGAAAATTCCTGTTTGATATTTTCACTTTTGCCATCTTTGAAAGAAAGTTTGGATTTCAACTGTCAAAATCCCTATTGTATAATTCCTTTGGGTCCTCCTCCTTCTGGTTCTTGATCCTGCCCACCCTTATTTGAGTGTGAGGGCTACTATGCTCTTGTCTGCTGCCTTACAGCATGGTTTCCAGGACAGATAGTGTATCTCAGAATTGACACCAATTTGGCATAAGTTCTTTGAGGACTTTTGTCTAGAATACGAACAATTCTTACCCTGCCAAATCCATGGTGGCTCACAGAATATAAAAACCCCAAGTCAGACACAGTAAGTCACCATTTTGCATGTCATGTTTTCCTTTACATCCAGACTCACTTTTGTCATCAGTTTTGGAAGACTGTATTGCAAAAACATTCCTGTAGACCCAAAAGCTACTCCTCATTGTACCACACCCCTGCCTCCTTCCAGGGACTGATAACAACTTAACAATAAGACCATATGTTCTTACGCATCTCCCAGGTAAATATTTGGCCAGACTTGGTCCACATGATTATCAGACCCTCCTCTGAACCACAGAAGTCGCTGGAGGTCTGACAGTGCTGGTGTTTCATAGGAAGCATTGCTAGTCAGGGATGAAGAGTCTCTGGTGTGAGGCATCTTGCTGCTCTTTTGCACGCACTCAGGCTGTATCAGAAACAGCTTTTCTGAAATGAATTAAGAGGAAATTTTTATACAGATATAATATTCCCTAGAAAGTAGTCCTGTTCATTACCCTC
Organism: Anabacerthia variegaticeps; assembly: GCA_035583185.1. NCBI lineage: Eukaryota > Metazoa > Chordata > Aves > Passeriformes > Furnariidae > Anabacerthia > Anabacerthia variegaticeps. Next base: position 13,936,357 of record JAWWEW010000166.1, on the reverse strand, counting down.
CAAATAGCATTACATTATCATAACTAGTGTGTGCAGCAGGGCCTGCAGGTGTTGCTAAAAGCATCCAGAGAGCAGGAGTGATTCCACGGTAGGACTCTACAGGCATGTAATTTCTCCCCTGAGAAAGCAGTATAAGACAATGTGATTTAATTTCTTGTCAAGTAATGCTGTTGGAAAAGAACATCCTGTGCTGCCCAAATGCAGCATTGGCTGAACCTTGTAGGTGCAGGTATTATTTCTGTTACTGATGAGTGTATGTAGAAAAGCTCCAGCTCTTTTTATTGCAGAGTTACCCAAATGTTTGTGCACACTTCATTTTGATCAATTAAAACTGGAAGTTTTTGAAAGAATGCATCATTGAACTGACTTATATTTTTACAAAGCTTCTAGGACCAAAGTGGAAATCTTCGGATGTGTATGTGAGCAACATTCTTATAGTGCATGTGTACACACATATAAAATATATGTGCATAAAATTTTCCTTCATTTATAGGGATGTACTTAAACACACATAAACACATACATGTATACATGTGAATGTTTTTTTACATGCATATATAAACATACATATGTGTCTATATGTATAGAAATAGAAGTTGAGAGAATTTGAACTAGTTTTTTCTCTCTCAGTGCAATATCCCTGAACACTTAGGTATACTGGTATTCTTGTGCCTGTCTGTCTCTCCTCTGGGAGCTGTTCCACTTTGTATAAATAATGTGATAGCTACTTGCCTCCAGAGGGAGGCTATTTCTCTCATTTGAGGGGTGGGGTACTTACCTGGGATGTGAGATAAAAGAACATCTGAATTTTAGGAAATTATAGAGCTGAAATTCTGGTGTTGTTGTCCTGTTGAGAATCCCATCTAGGGCTCCCTCACAGATCACACAGTGGAATTTGGGCATCCCTGTTGCAATGCTGTTTGCTGGCTTAGACCCAGGATGCTCAGGCCAGCCAGTTCAGCTGAAAGCAGAGCTCAGTCAAGAATGTGAAGATATCCAAGCAGTCCCTTCTCTGAGACTTTAGGAGGATTTCTCCTGCCAGGATCTCATTAGCCTGAACTGCTGTTCTCACTCCCAGAAAATATCAATGAGCTTTGTTTGGTTGCCTGTTGGTATTAGAGTCATAATCAATGGGAAAGCCATGCAAGAACTCTTCCCAAAGTAGGATAGATGGTGTTTATTCTCATGTGGCATCAGCTTTCACTCTAATGCCTGAACGCCTAAATCTAGAGTTTGGGTTTATTTCCTCAGCAATTCTAGAAAACAAGTGCAGATGGGACCTTCAGAAATCATCTAGTCTGTCCCCTGCCACCACAACAGCAGCAGCCAGATGGATGTTGCTCCTAAAACAACAACTTGGTCCAAACATCCAGGTATGTTATTTTTAACAGTGTAGGCTGATTTGGGGAATAAAGAAAAACCAAGGGAGAATATATTTTTGCTTATGGAAAAGGAAGTAGAGATGATGTGAGGCATATTATTGAACACATCACATATATTTCTGTGACCTCAGCCTAAATTTCCTTCCCTTGCCCCTTTCTCCCTCCTCCTTCCCACAAATGTTAAGCGCAGTTATAGCTTTCTGTATGTTCCAATAAAAAGAAGTCTCCCTAGGGTAACTACTTAATAAGCAAAATATGAAAAGCACAGGAAAAATGATGGGAGAGATAGAAAAAAAGTGATTGGTTTTACTTTTAATGATGGAGGAAAAGAACTGCAGGGAAGTAGAGAGGAATATAGAGATAAAAGCCTACAGATTTTTCAGGGCAGAAAATGTAACACCAAGAGCTTTGGTAAAGGAATATGTTGTGTAATCCTTGCACAGATTAGCATGAAGACTAGCACAGAAACAGATACTGTGCACTGCCCTACAAATTTTACTGCCTTGTGAAAGTCATGCACGGTGCTCAAGAGCTACTGCCAGCATCTTCATGATGACCTGTTTTGTACTTTCACCGACACAGAACGTTAAGCTGAAGCAGTAAAAGGAAATCAAGAAAAAGATAATACAGCTTCTACATCAGGAGATTCATAAGACCACAGGCTCATTTTCAATGAGTGTGGCTGAATGGATTGCTGCAGCTGCTTAAAGGCTGAAGTTGTGGAGGTAAGCAGATGGATACCAAACTTTCAGTTCTCTCTCTTCACTGCTTTAAACTGTTGTAGCCTGTCCCCTAGTTACAGTAATAGAGATGTTGAGCAGAGAGAATTAGATTGTGAGACCTTTTGTCCAAGACCTGACTTTGAGGAGGTTCTCCAAGAATTGAGTAATTTTGATGCCAGTGACACTTTGGAGTTGACTCTGTCCTTTGCAGCCAGAGAGGTGCTTTGCAACAGAGCTCCCTTTCACACAGTAATCCTCTTTCTGAAAACTGCATCAACATCATTTTATTCACATGGCTAATGCCAAACAAGTGAGCTCCTCATGTCAACACAAGCATAGCTCCTCCTAAGAACTGCTCCCTCCTGTGTTGCACTGGCCTTGAAATTGAATTGCTCTACAGGGCCTTTCGGGGTAGGCTTGGAAATAACTATAGCAGATGATTGGACTAATGAGGAAAGCAATATGAATTTTTTAATTGAAGGTCAGGGACTTTGCTGAGGGTTTCCCCCCTCCTCCCACTTTAAGATATTGCAGACCTAGCAAAAGTGCTGCCACTGACTACATTTCTCTAAGCTTCTCCCTCTGGGTGGCTCCCAGAAGCTGCTCTAGTTGGAAACAGCCAGTGACTGCAGGAGGGCAGGAGTCCCTGTACCTGGGGAAAAAGAATTGTGTCTTGCAAGGTCATTAAACTTTTCTCCAGAGATCTAGACCATGCAAGTTTGATAGGATTACTTTCCTTCTTTTCTTTTAATTTGTAGCCTAGTAGTACCTAAAAACTATCTCATTAGATTCTTTCTCTCTTTTTTTTTTTTTTTTTTTTTTTTTTTTTTTTATCCCCAGGTTAAAAAATAAAGCAACAGAAACAAAAGAAACCCTTCTACCTTTGTGAGCCTTCTGAAGTTGGACAGAGATTTTAAAGAGCAATCCAGAAAATACAAGGTAGCACAAATTTTAAAACTGTTTTGTCATTATGCATCAGTTCCCAAATACCTGGCCCAAATAGCCAGGGCCTGCTTGGTTCCATGTGGAGCCTGGAGATCCACAGTGGTCCAAGAGCTGCCCTGGAGGTCCAGGCTTGAGGTGGGCTTGGTGTGGCATCTCCTGGCTGCAGGCAGCACCCAGGAAGGTCTGTGGGTGACTCCATGCTGTTTGCGTGCTTGTGGGTGCAGCTCCCACAGGACCTGGTCATGCCAGGACCTTGTCTACAAAACCTAGTTGAGCTTTGTATCTCCCTGATATTGTTTGGCCACTTGAGTACTGCAGTCTGCAAAGCTTTTGAGTTTTTTGTTTGTTGGTTGGTTTGGTTTTGGTTGTTTTGTTCTTTTTTTCTTTCTCTATGGTAGAAACAATTACCATTTTCTATTGAAAATTTTGCTGGCAAAGAAAAAAAAACAAAAAACACACACACAATCCCCTACTGACTTGAATGGCTAAAGCATTTAACAGATTTGTGTTGCATTTGCAGATTTCAGTGAAAGAAAACTCAGCAAAGTTCAAGAGGGGAAAAAGCAGTATTGTAGATTTGAAATAGTTAATTTTGGTTTTTTCCAAAAAATTCACCATTTCCATTTTTCTATTTAGAGTTACTTTGTTTTGGAATTTGTTTTGCTGCATTGCATAAAATCTTTTTAAAAAAGAAAACAAGATTAAATTACTTGTTCCTGGTTGAGAAAAACATCTTTTATTCAACTAAAAATGAACACAAACTGAGAAGCTACCTATTTGCCTAGCCCTAATTTTCACTTATGTAACAGGGAAAGCCTCCTGCCATTTTGCCATGGTTGTTACCTTGTCTCTTTGAGACTGAACTGAGCTGTAGAGACATTAAATGAACATCTGGAGTCCCAAGAGGAGTCTGGCAGGGTGTAAGTTGGACCCCAAGCATCTTTCCTCTTTTCCTTTTGCTAGCACCTTCCTAACTGGCACAGCTCTGCCTGTGGTTATGTTGATAGCCTGGATGGGGACAGGTGTCTTTCAATAACAAGGTCTTACACGAGATTATTGAGAGCCTCAGGCACAGCAGGGCCTGTGGTTACTACAATAGCACAAACACTACCTAACAACAGCATGATACAGAAAGCTCCTGCAGCCAAATATTCTAAATTCCCTGAATCAAAAACCTGACAAACTAAATGGTTCAAAATTCCAAAGCATGAGGTCAGAATATAATTCAGGTGAAAGCAAAAAAAAAAAAAAGGCAGCCTCTTGATGCATTTGAAATTGCTGTCTACTGTTTTTTCTTCTCTCATCTCTCAGCAAGCATCTCTGCACTCATCTTTTACACTCCTTGCTCTTTTCTCTCAGGTAGTGCTTAACACTATGGCTCTTTGTCCTCCTGATGGAAAAATCCAGATGGAAAGAAGTGTGGTTCACAAGGAAATGATGGTGTAAGTGGAATTAATCTTTCAGATACTGTAATGTGAAATATGATCTTCCTTTTTGTTAAGAAGACCCAGTCTGTGTCTCTACGCTTTGGTCGGAATCCGATGCTAAGCGAACCCAGGAGTCTCTCGAGGTAGAGCTGAAAGCTGCTTTACAGAAACAGGCACATTTAAAAGCAATGGCAAAGTTATAACAGCCAGATGGGAACCTAGCAGGCAACCGAGAGGGGAACTCTCTGTTTTCCTTGCAAGCCTACAGGGGCTTGTTTGCAGGAATTAGAATCTCTCACCAGCAGTTCACTGCAGCTCTAATACCAAGTGGTATTGAAAATGAGAAGCAGGTTATGGCTGATGGTTTAAATGAGGCACCTATGGGAATTTAGAAATGAGATCCTGGACTTGTCTTGGTGTAGACCGTGCACATGGCAGAGCAATATTGCTTTCTTGGCTGACTGCATCATATATTATGGCCTTTTATTTTGCCCACAGTCAAACAGCAGGGAATAGTAGAAAGTTCATTGCTCCAGCTTGCTGTTTAAACTCTGATCTGCCTCACCAGAGGCAGTGCCCCTGAATAATGGAAAGCAGAATCAGTCCCTCAGCCTCAACGCTGGTACGTGTTCTATGCAGCATTGTATCAACGCCATTATTTTGGAATGAAGAGAAAAGCAGAATGTACAATTAAAGCTCTGTTTGGTTCAGTTTTTAAGAGAGTTTACTATCTGGGAAAGGTGCCAGATCGAGGGCTCTGGAAAACACAGCCCTCTCTTTAACCGCAGCATTGGGAAAGATCAGGAGCAGCCCTGTGAGCCTCCTCCACGGCTGTCCCTGGCTCAGCCCAACCCAGCTCAGCTTGCAGATGCCCCTTGCCCTACACTGCCAACTGTGTTTTAAAGGGTGAGAGAAAATCCAAGTCTTCACACCTCTTCACTGCCTGATCTCCCTCCTGACATCTCCGTTCACATCCAGCCTTGTACCTTTTTATGATGGGGCCCTCTCACTTCTCCAAACTGAGCCAGACGGTACCAACTTCTGCTCACGAGGAGCCTGAGCTAGGCTGAAAAGCTAAAGGCTCCTTCCTCTGTGAGTCCTCCTGTTCTTGCACAGAGCTGCCCGTGGGGTTGGAGGGGCTATGGTGGGGCAAGTACAGCTGCTGCTGCCTGTCCACCTGGGAACAGCAGGAACACAAAAGGCCATTTCAGTGATGTGAGCAGTCAGAGGGCAGGGCAGGTGAGGGCAATCAGCCTCGGGCAGGGTTGGGATGGCCAGGAGAGCTCCTGATGGTGAGGAAGGTCCCAGGGGAAGTGGAAAGACAAGGGGATGCATGGTCCGGCACAGGCAAAGCTGTAAGGTCATGCAGGTAGAGATGAAGCCTGAGCATCTTAGCTCTGGCTTGCTCTCACACAGCACGTTTCAGCAGCCCCATCCCAGGTCACACAGCCACTATTGTCCTTAGACAAGGCAAGCAACTGGGAGGGGCAGAGCTTGCTGAGCTCAGGCTCAGTGAGGGGAGCTTCACCTGTGCCCTGCTGGTTTTTGGGGAGAGGGTGTTATTGCTACCTCATAGAAGTGCTCCTGGAAAGCACTTTCTTTCCTTTGTAATGTAATGGATTTGCCCATATTTTCCCAAAACCCTGTCATTCCAAGGGGGGAGAACCTGCATGCCACCTCCAGCCCCCCTTTCCCAACCCTCCCATTTGAGAGCCACACAGCCTAGGAAGAGGAACTTGCCCACACACCGGGCTGATGCTGCAGGAAAGAATCCTTTAAAAATGGAGGCACTGGTTGGAAATATGGGGAGTCCTGCTTGCAATGACAGGTCGTGGCTGTGGCATGATGACAGCTTTTACATCTGCAGCTTTCAGATTCAAAGAAGGTAAAAAAAAAAGCAGTATTACCTTAGCAGCTGGCATCTCTGAGCTAGTCAGTGCACCATCCCCAGCAAGACAGCGCTGCCCTCCACAGGCTCCTACCACAATTTCCAACTGTGAATATCTGTCAAGCCTAGGGTGATGCTTTCCCCTTTATTTCTCCTCTGAGGCACTCCTGTCCCAGGGTACCACAGCTAGGAATTAAAGCCCACAAAAACTACTGATTTTCTTGACACGTCTCAACTACCCTCATGCTTCTCCCTCAATTAAAACACTGCAGTTTTAAGTCCTGCTGCCAGCAGCCATAACTGTGCTGTATGCTGTAATCAGGGGAGCACACAGTCACCATGCAGCTAACTGCTTCTAATAGTAGAAACTTCACTCTAATCTTATATAACGCCAGTAATGGAGCAGAGAGGCTGTGGCTTGTGAGGAGCTTAGACAGAAAGCTTTCTTGGGCAGCTTGTGCCCTGAGGGCAGAGAAGCTGCAGCTGCAGTGAGAGCAAGAAAAACAAAGTGACCTTGATATTGATAACAGTTCAGTGAGTGCTGTCACAGCCAGTGCTGTGCCAAGATTTCGCTGGTATTGCAGGCTGTCGATAGGTGTAAGTTATGGGCAGTCCTGATACAAATGGTGTCAGAGACCAGACTCGGGGGAAAAAAATAATGTCTTGCAAGCTGCAGGAAAGACAAACAAGGATGTTAATATACTGCTATTAAAAGGGGCTCCAAAGCACTTGCTCTTCTGCAGGCAGTATGGATTTGTGTGACTGTGGATTAAAGGGGTTTTTTTCTTCTCCTTGATTTACTTCTCAAATGATTTTTATCTGCCTGCTGCTGTCAATACAAAATTGACAATGCTGTCAAGCTTGCAAGATTTCAGAACATTTGAAGACATAAGAAAGAAATTTTGATATTCCTCAGTCGTTTGGCAGGGGTAGCTTTGAGCTGCCTGTCTCTCTGCACTTTTAACGTGAGCAGTGAAGTGCTTTCCTTGCTTTGCCTTGCTTGAAAGGGTACATACAAAAAAGGCACCTTTTTCTAAGGTTGACAAAGCTGTACAAATTCTTTGCAGTGGAATCAAGAGCAAAAAAGACTTCAAAACTCTACAGTGGAAGATCTATTTTGGCACTTGAGATTTTTGGGCATATCATAAAGCTTTCCAGGGACATTCTCTGCTTTACTGGAGCAGAGTGAAATGTTGGAAGTTTCTTAGATTTTTATTTTTAATTGCTGATTTTAAAATGGTTATTTATTTTTTTATTAAGTCATCTTTAAGAAGGGCAATTGTGTGTCACAAAGGAATTGACCACTGATGAGGTGTAGAAGAACAACTAAAAGGAGATATTAAGACTTAGAACTGGGATTTACTTTCTCTTGCAGACTTTTGATCATGTGTCTGATGAATATTTGCTCCTAATTTCTTATCTAGAATTTGAAGAAATAAAACTGAGTGGTTTTGCTGGTATTGGGGTGCCAGGTAAATCAGAGTGAAGCAGGGAGCCGCCTCATCAAGGGTGTGGGTAAAGCAGCACGTGCAGCCATGTCTCTGGGCTGTGATGGATGAGGGGTCAAGGGCAGGGGGAACACGCTGCCGCTCTATGGAACACCCAGTTCCCGGGTCATGGGGAGAGCTTGTCCTGCCATTTGCTGGCTGGCAGGAAGGAGTTTCTCTGCCAGGCCCTGCTATGATGCCTCCGTGGGAAGCAGGGAGTGTGAGGCTGCCCCACTCTCCAGACACCATGCTGATGTTATGTGAGTCTTGCCGTTGGTCAGGTAGGGCAGGAGCAAGGACTGCTACATGCCAGCAAGTTTTTGGAGGATCTTTTCACCTTCACCTTGCCAGGTTTTATGGTGTTGTTTTTCTGATGCTATTTCATGCTGTGGCTTGGTGTGGACTGTAGATCGAAGCCAAAGCTAGTAGGTTGGTTGATGGAGGGAAGGAAAAGCCTCCAGCAAAGCAGCAGCCTCATGGCTCCCAAGAGGGAGAGCAGAGCACAGGTAGCAGGGTGGGATGCAGCCTTGCTGGAGGTTGTGCCTGCTGCAGGCAGTTTATAACAGACTGTTTGGGAACACACTGCAAACGTAATAGTCCATTTTCCCTAAGCAAACCTCAGTGCCTCCAGCATAGCCCTGGGAAGACTGTCCTCTGATTGGGAAAGTTGCTGTGAGCAGGAATACATTAAGGACTTGGAGATTCTCAGGTACAATGGTAATGGGAGCCACCCGTGAGCTATAAATAGCACTAACATCCTTTCTCTCCAATGCCTGGTATCCCAAGAAGTCATTTTTGCTGCTGCTAATGAAAATGAACAAAGCTTTGAAGTGCTTTATTTATGTTCCTTTTGCAGACTGAAATTTTGTGAGCAGTTTTTCTTGCCAGCTCTGAATTTTGCATTTATTGTAAGGAAAAATATTTGCATTTTTTCCTTCTGGATTTTTTCTTTTTTTAATTACCATATATAGTTTTCATCTTTTTAGATCAACAATGTGGGAAAAGCTATTGTGGCAGGAGAGCAGGGATCACAAATATTCATTTTCAAATAACTTTTATGTGATTGCAGAAAAAGGGGGGAAAACCCCAGGAATATAAATTTAGTCTTATATGCATTTTTAACAATTTTTTTTTGTTTGTTTGTTGTTTTTTTTTTTTAGAATTAAGCAAACAATGCAGGGTGCTTTGGCAGATTTTGTGGTGTTTACTTTGAGGGACCAGACAGAAATAGTTGTTGTAGTAAAGGGAAAATCTTTACATGCCTACCAGACAAGACCTTCCTGTGGTTTGCTGGGTAACAAAGATGGCTTTGTTAAGGAGCTATGAAAACCTGAGAGCAAAACTGGCAAAAAGGACCCTCTTGAAAATATCTAGAGTATGCTTGAGGAAGCCTCGTCATAAAATGGTAAAGGCTCACCTGTTATGCAACTCTCCTTTGCTGTCACAGGCATTCTGGAAACATGAGGTCTACAGAACAGACATTTTGCACTGGGATAACCAAAGAACCACTGCCACAAGAACAACTGGTAGAGCTGGAAGAATTAGTCAAGCTTTAAAGTATGCAAGAAGGGCTATATTTTTTCCAATTATGCCAACTAATCTAATTATACACTGCTTTTACTAACAGCTCTTGCCTTAGATCAGCAGGCAATGCTGCCGGTCGTGAAACGCTGTGATTTTTCCTGTTGCCACAAGATGGCAGGAGAAAGCAATCTTGAGTTATTTAAAAATATACAGCGATGGGCATCCCACCCATTCCTGACGGCATTTAAAGGGAGCGCTTACTGATATACAAGAAACTGCACTGGTTGGATAGAAGAAAAATGTGAAATGTACGGCATTAATTAGCTTGGTATTGACCTGGGTGTGTACATCAAAAGATCTACTCTGTATCCTTTCCCGTGCAGATTTCCTGTATAGGAGAAGCCTGTGACAGTGCTCATTTTTTATGTACACTGTGGAGTCTGGCCTGGTTTTGCTCCACTGGCAAAATCTGTCGTACAGACCAGTCTGAGACATAATTTATTCAACACAAAGTAAAGAATGGGGTGATTCTTTTAGTCTTTTATTCTGTCTATTTCCAAATATATTTCTCCTCCCATTCCCAGTTCCTTGAGTCATAGTAGAGCCAAGCTAGAGGAACCATCCACTGCTCTGTCTGTCGGGAATTGAGAGAGGCACAGGGACAGACACTGTGTGGGAGGACATGCCTGCGTGCTGACAGGCTCTTGCACTGGGTGGCTGGACCAGGAGCTGTGATCACCCCAGAGAGTGACTCTCCTGCCTGTTCTCCAGGGGAAAACTGACCCTTCACTCGCATGGGTGTCACAGATGGAACACTTCCACTGCCAGGACTGAGCCTCTCAGGAGCTGACGGGCCTCTGGAAGAGGGCTGGGATGGAGGACTCTACTATTCCTGCTCTCTCCCCAGCTGCTTTTACTACAAATACTTTTCTTACAGGAAATAAACCCTCTACAAGAATGGAAATTTGTTTGGAAAGTACAATCAGTCTGCCTGGGGCCTTTGAGTTAACCAAAGGCATTCTTCCTCTGCGGCCAGCACAGTGCGGTGGTTCCCCTGCGTCCTTCTAACAGAAGAAAGCTGAGGAGCACTCGCGAGGGTTATTGGGCATCGGCGGCAATTAGCAGGTGCTCATTAATGGGTACGAGTTAATTCTGAACGGCAGCACTGCGCTGTCCCCCCGGCCCCTTCCCCTTCCCACTTCCTCACAATGAGGCATCGAGGACATTCCTGTGAAGCCTTTGCGGTTCATTCAACGAAGGGATGAAGCTCATGGCAGCAGCAGAGCCTTCTCCAGCGCCAGTCTGCTCCTCACCCACCCAGCCTGCTGCTCACCCATCCAGTCTGCTCCTCACCCACCCAGCCTGCTGCTCACCCATCCAGTCTGCTGCTCACCCATGCACCCTTTCTACTCACCCAGCCTTCACTTCTCCTTTTCTTATTTTCTGCACAGCCTGATCTAACCTCCCTGGAGCTGATGGAGGCAAGTTGCTCATTGAGGCAACTAGGGAGTTTTGTGCTAGGATCATCCCTTCTGTCCAGTCTGTAGTAATTAAAAGCATCAAGAGGTTTAGGAAGTAGCCAATCTACTGAAAACCAAAAGCTGGAAGATACGCAGTTGTCTTGTTTCTCATGTGTCTTCCCCTAACTCTGCTCTGGGCTGATGGAGAATGAGTAACTATCCAGACCTTCAAGTCTAACCTGCCTTGGTGCCTTTTCTACCTGTCTTATGAATGCAATGTCCAAAGTATTCATTACTAAGCACTGAATTCTATAACATGAGCACCAGAATCCGCCTCCCAGACTGGGAATAGATTTGTCACTATGAACCAATAGCCATTTCACAGTGGCAGTGTGGAGGAGGATGACAAAATGATCAAGAGTGAGGGAGCAAAAGAAAAATGTTTAAAGCAACTTTCAATTTTTGTGATGACGAAGGAAAAGAACTGATGATATGGGTGCCCATCACCTGGGCAGGAACACCCTTGCCCCACAAGATGACTCAGTGCCCTCACACCTTTCCCCTACGGATTCTGATCCTAATTGGCTTTTTACAGTATTCTTTCTTATATTGTTTCTTTTGGTAAAATGTATTTGTTCCCAACTTGGTTCTGCAGTTAGCAGCAGAATCAGCTTCATTTATGAGGAAAGCAAGTGATGGAAGCTCTGCAGCTGCTGGCAGAACCACAAGAACACTGCCAGCATCCAGGAGCTTTCTTTTGCCTTTGGCTGCCCACCTCAGAGCTATGGCACCCCACCTGCTATTCAGAAGTAGATTAAGCCTTCCTGGAAATTAATAGGTTTAACTGAGCACAAAATGGCTTTGAATCTGCCTTGCCCAGGACATCCTACATCCTGGGTGCTTTTGCAAGGCTTCCAGCAACTGATCATCTAGGCTAAGGCAGCTCCAGGGTATGCTTAATTCTGCTCTGGGCATGAGGTGAGCCAGTCTTTACACATTGAGGTTTTTGTAGATATGTGTGTATGGGGGAGAAACACTCTACAGACATCTTCTCCCCTTCAATGCTTGAAAGGAAAATCCTCACCTTTCAGCACTGAAACATTAACTGCAAATGTAACTACCTTTTCTCATGATGACCGATAGTGAGAAACTGTTCACTGTAGGTAGTTTATCCCCAAAACAAAGCCAAATTCAGGGCTGTCCAGGGATTTGAAATCTCTGGGTAGAAAGAGTATTTCTGGGTATTTCTGTTCTATTGCGTGAGGGATATATCCCTGAGTTTTTAATTTTTGTCCTGTTGAGTAAGGTGTATATACCTGAGAGGGAACAAACAGATGTGCAGTCAGCTCAGAAGGGAGGAAGTTCCTGCACAGGTGACACAATCACAGTTGTGGAGCTGGATCAGGTCTTGAGAGGGCTACACTGACCTCTGCTCTTCTCCCTCTTTTCACTATTGCCACAAGTAATGGCTAGATTAGGTGGGTCAGTCTTAGCCCAGAAGATCAAATCTGATCTGAAATCCAGGAGGCCAAGAGCTAGGTGAGCTTAATTGGGCCCTTCTGTCTATTTCTGAGACTGTCAGGCACAGCAAGGTGGTTATGGAGTACTGGAACAGAAAAATGTGCCATAGAGCTGAGGTGCTTTCTTATCCTGACTTACTAAATGTCTGTCCCACTTCTTTATCCTTGAAGATGTCTGTCATGCCTGTCCCATTTTCTGCCTTTCTAGGGTCATGAAAAATAGTGATTAACAAACAACTTCATCTCATCCCTCTGCTTGCTTAACCATTCTGTTGATGGGTCACAAACTGGGTGATGACAGGCAAAATCTGTCATTAAAAATTCAAACTCCCTCTGCTCTCAGAGGTGCTGGCATGGTGGTGAAGTTCTCTTTGCACACACACAGCCTGCCTTCTGCCTGGTTACATCTCCTCCTCCATGCAGGATGATGCATCCTGACTGTACAGCTGCTCTGTGTGGCTACACATGCTTTCACAGCAGGATCTATTAGCACCAACCAGCCCCCCTTGCAGGGATCTGAAAGCATGCCACCTTTTGGCACAGGAATGAGCCTGCTACCCCCAGAGGACATAAAGATGAAATCCTGCCCAAAGAGGGCACCATGAGAACAGAACTAAGGTTATGTCTTTGTAAATGTTTATCTTCAGCCTGTATTTGATGTCTGGATAATAAGCTGACCAGCCTCTTACAGAAACCCAAGGCAGGTTAAACAACACAGAGGCACACAGTGGTTTTCTTGAGCTGCAGCACAGAGCATGTACAGGGCCTTACTATTCCCCACTTGTCACCTTTGTGGTTGAGGATTTCATGCAGTGTCTCTTCCTAAGCCTTTCAGATGTGAGCTGTAAGTATGGTTGACACAGCTGTGCTTCTTTTTTATTTCTAAAAATTATAGCTTTCCCTTTGTACTGTTTGCATTTTGTCATGCTGCTGTGGTTCACTCACCGTTTTCCTGAGTTTGGTAAAGAAGCTATCTGTGAAAACAAGAACAGAAAAAAAAAAAAAAAAGAAAATTAACAAAGACTTTCTTTTTTATACATATGTGGGAAAGAGATTTTTCCGAAGGCAGAAAGGTAGATCTATCAGGTTATGCACCTAAGTACTATTTCTGCCCTTGAAAATCTTTCACTTACAGTGCTTAATTGGTCTGTGAAAATCCATTGCCAAAGAGGTAATTGACCATTTTTATTGAAGGATCAGTAACAAAAACACTCCAGGCTATATTTCTAAAAATAAATTTTTTTAAAAATAGGGAATTATGCAAAGAATATGTTTCAGGGTATCATCCAGCCTCTCCAGAAACTATGCAAATTCACTTGGTGAAAACAACAGCAGACACAGTGAAATGAGTTGTATATGAAGAACTGAGATCTCACATGTGATATTATGCAGAAGGTAAAGAGTCTGTACTAGATAAGTAACAGCTCAATGTGTTATCAAGGGTGCACTTTGATTTTGATGAATGTTAAAAGAACCTTTAGCCTTGAAAATAAAGAGGATAATTTCTCTCTAGGCAATGGCTGCTTGTGAAAGTCATAAAATAAGAGCACTCGAGCCCTAATTTTATAGTGCTTTTTAAATGATTTTCAAATGGTCCAGCTGCTTTGTGCCACAGTAACACAAGGCAGAGATATTTACGCCGGCAATAACAAGCATGCATCAGCCTGCCCGAGCTGGTCTCTGTAGGCAGCCAGCACTAGGTGAAACGCACATGGAAAGATGATACTTGCCAATGTGGATTGATCACAATTACACTGTGGTCAGAGCGATCCTGGGAAGCCCTTTTTTCACCAGACAACTTGATCGTTTTTCTTGTCCGTGTCTCGCCTGTGAAGCACAGGATGTGCATGGCTGGCAATGCTGGTTCTATTTTGACACTTGAGAGCCTGCCAGCAATGTGTGCCTGGTAGGCCACGCTGTCCTTGGCAGACTTCTCTTTTTGGAAATTGGAGGGCAAATTCAGCTCTGGGTTGCACTGCTGGTTTTTGGATGGGAGTTTCCCTAAGGATTTGTTTGGCCTCAGCATTGGTCTTCTGACGTTGCACTGCATTATCTTCTACAGAAATGCACACATATACACGAACTCTGGGCAAATGCTATGGGGTTCTGCTGAGATACTGAATTGCTACCAGCAACTTCCTCAGGTATTTTACCTCTGCGTGTTTAGGAATTAAGTCTAAAATTATGATTTTTTTTCCAAGACCTGCATATTAGCATCTTTTTATGTCCAGGGATATACTTAATAGCTTGAATTTTAAACAAGGGCCTATTTTCTCTTGGAGTTTTGAGAGTTTTAATGAGCAGAATGGACAACAAATTAGGAATGTATCCTAGAGGAGTATCTAGCACATCTGAGGAGTAACAGGAGCATATGAAATTCAGAAATCTTCTGCACCCTAAACAGGAAAGACAGGTTTGATGCCAAACCTTTAGGTCATATTCCTTACATCTTTATCTCATTTTCAGATTGTCTGACATTTCTCCTTTTCACTTTGGTTTTTTTAATGGCATAAGAGTTTAGAGTTTACACAGGCGTGTACTGTTCCTTAGTTCAATACATAAATCCTGCAAATTGATGAAATTGCTCCCTACTAACTCTTTGGATAGCACTGCCTATATGAAAGTGACAGAAGATCATAAGGTAAAGCTAACACAAAGGAAGCAGATCTGCCTTTTTTTAAGAATACAGTGAATAGAGAATTTTCCCTTTATAACAGAAATGAATACAGGCTGCAAGAAATAGTGCCATGGTCATAGATTGCATAAGTTCTTCTGCCTCACTCGCATCTCATCTCATCTCTGAGAGATCCAATTTATGGCAGCTGAGGTAAAGTAGCCTTCGGGGTATTATATACATCCCTTTCATAAATCAAGAACCACTTTTTGTTACCAGAGATCTGAGTACAGAAACAGAGAAAAGCACATGGCATTAGGTATTGTAAACGACTGGCATGTCTCTGCAATAGGTCTTTGCAGCTTTTGGCTGTTTCTCAAATCAGAAAGTAACTATTTTTGTGTTCTGTATTTTGATGAATCAATACAGAAAAAAATAAAAAAAACACCCCAGTGATTTCTGACTGAGAACTCAGAACTTTCTCCCACTCACTAAAATCCAGGATCGTTCCCTTTTATAATTGTGGGGGTTTTTCGCTGTGGCTACAGAAGACACACCCTGATGGGTTACCAGTAGACCATCCTTGCCACTGATGTGGATATGGTTGTGTTGGTCACTCCTAATCTTTCAGGATGCTGCTGTTCTCCCACCTGCCAATAGAGACAATGTCTGTAAGTGGATAATTAGGCTTACCCAAGTAGTTGAGTGACATTTAGTTAATGCTGCTAAAGTAATTTGTGATTGCTTAATGGAAGTGCTCTGTAGGAGCAGTGGTTCACCATCAGGACAGGGAGTCACCATTTGCCCTTGTGAATGCCCTGAGAGGTGGTACAGAAATGTGCAACAAGGTGAAAGTCAATCATGTCCTCTGCAGATATTCCATAATAATACATTTCCTGGCCATGGGAAGTATAATACATTTCCTGGCCATGGGAAGTTGGATCTCCTTTGATTCTCCATGCAAAAATGTGCTGCATTCCGTGCATAGGTGTCACCAGGCCTTTTCATGTCTTTCTTGTTATGGGTTATGGAGCTGTGGAGAATCATGACAAAAGCTCATGACAGAAAGTAGCTCAAGGTATCTTCTTGTGTTGTAATGTATTCCTGTCTGTAGAGCCCAGTGCCCACCACACTTTGAGATACTTTTTTCCCCTTTGAGACACGTAAGTAAGGTAGTAAAAGAATGGTAAAAGGTTGTGATTTCTGAATATACTCAAAATATACCTCAAAATGCAGAATTCCAAGTTAATTCACTTCTGCAAAGAAATAAATTTAACTAGTTTTACAGACTCCAGTTGACCACAGAGGCACTGGGGATTGCTGGCCCAAACACCTTACAAAAATGCACTTCAGGAGGTAGCTCAGGTCCTCCTATAACTGGACTTGCAATATGTATGTTGAAAGAACGCACAGGGGTTTAGCATAGCCTGTAACCATTTTGCCTCACCCTGTAACTGTACAGTGTTTCTTTGATGAAGTGATATTAGCTTTGCCAATCTGGCTAAACTCCAGTAATAAACCTGCATGCTTAAGATCAGCATGAAGTTTGATTTTTGAAGGTTATTTTACATATTGTCCCCTTAGCTGCTTATTATGTAGCACTTCAAAAAACATTTTACCTTTAAACCCAGAGGGTCTTGGCCCTGGCCTTGCATATCAGCAATGGTTGATAGCCAGACAAATATTTAATAATCTGTTTGTTGACAACTTCAAAGTCCTTCAGGATGAAAGTCACCTTGTAAAGTCAACCATCCCTACTTTATTTTATGAGACAGATTTAACTTGTTTAGACACTGGTCATCAGATTTCTGATAGATGCATAAGGAGAAGTGTTTTTAAAACTTAGCATTAATTCTAGATTGTTCTTTGATTTCCAAGTAGTTGCTCAGAAACGGCATGCAACTGGTTCCACGGAAACAGGAAGTGACAATATATGGTACTGCTTTGGATTACTTTAGCTCTGGCACAAGTCCTGATGCTGCCATGGGTTTACTCAGTGATCCACTGTTTATTGATTTCACTGAGTATTGGGTTGGGCCTTAAATGCCAATATTTAATTACTAATTTAATACTCTATTCCCAATTCCTATCTCATGAAGATCCCATGAAACTTTATTGTCAGGTGTTGTTCATATTTGCCTTATTGATGTTGGCAGAATAAAGAAAATTCTGACTATAACACTTGATGAACTTCCAGTTTCACTGTTTGCAGTCTGTAACTCGTATTTAAGCTGGTATTAGCTGTATTTAAGCTGCTACATTAGCAAACAAACCTGTTTACATTTTTATTCCTGTTAACTGAATGTTCTCAGAATTCATCTTTTCCTTACGACACTTACACACTGTTGTTACCTCTATGTTTTTTTCATTTTATTCCCCCCATTCCTTTTGTTTTTCTTTTCCTCAAGAGGCAGAATGTGATTGAAATAAGCATCAAAGAATAGTTTGGAGAATTCACAGACAAGACATTAAAACAAGACCTTAAAACTGCGCTTAGAAGACTAAAATTAAATATTGGTGTTAAAATAACACAATTTCAGTGATTTTTGTATTAAATCTTTGCTTTACTACCTGTTGGGCTCAATTCTACAAATCCTTTTTTCTCCACATGGTTCTAATAAGTAAAACATTAATTTCCAAGTACAGTTACAAGGTTTAACTGGGAAGGCAGAGGTTGGTTTCCCACTCTCAGGGCCAAGGCAGTTCACTGAAGCACTGCCTACTGTTGTGCTGGCTTCTGCCTTTCCACACCCAGTGCCCGGCCACCACAACCCTGTTGTTGGGTCCCACCCGCTGTGTGCAGGGCCCACTTGCAGTGTGTCACACTGCTCATTAGATAAGTGCAGTGAGATTAGGAGGGAGACTACAGTTTGTAAAACCAAGTTTTGTAAATGCAGATTATTTCCCCATCACCTAGCTCATTTTTTGGCTTTGCTTTTCATAGCTAAAAGAATGCCCTCTTTTAGCTGTAATCAATGGGTAATCAGCCAAAGGATTGCTAGTTCCTCCTGCTTCTCTCATGTAAGAATTATTGTAATTAGAATTTCCAGATACTTTAAAGAGTTTGCAACCTGCTGGTAGTGAACAAAAAACTTCTTTTGGCATAACACTGGGCACTAAACATGTTGAGTGGAGATGATTGCATGCTTTCCCCGTGCTTCAGAATGAAACACCTATCCACACAGTTTTGAGAAATAAACAGTGAAGTCTGCTGTCATTCAGAATATCCGTATTTTTTTTTCTGTTAGAAATTTCAACTGCAAATCGTCATATAAACAGCCAAAATCAGAATACTTTTTAATGTGAAAATTTCCATTCTAGTTAAAATTAAACTGAAACAGGTAAAAAACAGTCATTGTTCAATTTTAAGGCTGCTCAGGATCATGAGTCTGTCTTGTGCTTTATATGGTAAATGTTGCAGCATTTATAAAATCTCTATGTTGAACAATCATAAAATAATGCAAAGCAATAAAGAGAGTCTAATTATCTTTTAAATGATTTTTCTGTTCAGTAGGTTCTTTCTTTAATGAATAGTCCTTCTGCTTCTTCTATGCTAATCTTAAGTCTATATTAAGGCAATGAAATTTACCAACGCTAACTAAATAAAGTTGGACAGCATATGTTAACAAGTACTGTATTTCCCAGCCCTTCAGAACAGCTCAGCCTCAAATAACACTTACATATTGCCTATGTAGAGATTAGGCCACTCTTCACCCACGTGATTTAATTCCACCTTGCAGCTGTCCAAAATATCTGGCAGTTCCTGGGCAGAGGGAGTGCCAGGCTCAGAGAACGCGTGGGCTGACGGGGTCTGACTGTCTTCAGGCGCGGACCCCTTTGGAGGGCACATGCAGGTTTAGGCAGAGGAGGGCCTGCTGGAAGGCGCTGCTGTGGAACCCACAGGGCAGGTTTTTTGCTGAAGCATGCTCTTTGCTGCTGCTTGATGTTCCAAGCAGGTGGCTGACTCTAAATACAGCACGCGCCTTGACACCTCCCCAGATTAGCTCAGCGCTACATCCCTCGTATAATGGGCAACAGCCAAAGAAATGAAAATTCTGCATTAAGTGAATCTTATGCAAAAAAAAAAAAAAAAAAAAGCTATTCCCCTCTACTCCCCTCCCCACATCAGCTATATGGCTGTTCCTGCCAGCATAGAGCTTCCCCTGTGAAAGAAATGTCGGTCAATGCAACTGAGTCACAGTCCCAAATGCCTCATGTGACCCAGTTCTAATAATAATAAGCTACCAGGAAAGAGGGGACAGTGCATCTTAAGGGTGAGTTCAAAATAAAGAGCAACTGTCCTGTGCTTTACCAGGGTTCACCAAGCCCACTATCCTGTGCCTGACTGGCTGTAAGTGGATGCCTACAGAAAATAAGAACACACAAATATGAACTATACTGCTTTCTAACACTCTCCCAGCTTTCAGCTGGCTACAGCTCACGAGCTTCCTGATCTGGATGGAGTTTCTAAGTATTTGGTAGCCCTGAATGGATTTCTGTCTCATAAACTTTTCCAGGTGCCCCTTGAATGTTTATAGGCTTTTACTCTCTGCAGCATCCTATGGCAAGGTGTTATATAGACCATGTCAACTCTCTCCTCTTGTTTCAGACCTGACTTCTAGTGACTTCATCTGATGCCCTCAGTTCTTGTAGAAAATAAAATTAAGGGAAATTTTCACTGGAACTCTACATCTAACACTGGTTTTGTGATTGCTTTAAGCAGGTTTAAGTCTGCCAGAGCTGTAGCTGGGAGATTTCCTTTCAGTCGCAGCCTCTTCTGAGCTGGCACTAGCCCTTATGACCTGCTTGGTGAGGTGGCTCAGGAATCAGATCTACATGAAAAAAAACAAAAATTTGTTTTCACCAATCCTTTTCAAACGAGGTCTAACTCTTCTTTCTGTCATAGTCCTTTCCCGTGGGAAGACCTCATTCCTGAACTGTATGCACTCTGCTGTGGACTTTGTCAGATGCATCCTTCAGCTGAACACTAAAAAAAAAAAGTTGAAAAGGGATAAAGAAATTAAGAACAGACTGAGGAAAGACCCCATAATAAGGCAAGCCTGGGGCAGGAAGGCCTGTGCACCTGTAGCTCCAGAGGAGATGGAAGGGAATCCAGCTCCTGGTCAGGAAGGATCTCCAGGACTGACAGTTCCTGCAAGCTCCTGGGAGGGTACGCAGGAACTGCTGCATGAGCCTAGGTGCCTTGGCCAGCTCCCGTGTTGTGTAGACCCTCTTGGCAAATGTGCATTTTCTGAATGAAGTGCCACAGGTGAAGAAGTACTTTTCCTTTGTTTTGGTTCCTTAGTCTAACTTGCCAAACCAATGTTCAAAATACAAGTTTTCATGCTGGTAGTGGAAAGAAGTGAAGTATTAATGTTGTCACATTATGACTTGAATTATGGGTAATGTAAGTGACTGGTGAGGAGATCCCTTTTCCTCTTAGCACATCACAGCAAACAATGCTTTCTGTTTTAAGAACTTATAGGACTAACTCTTCTGCTTTTGTTTATGTTGACTGGGGTATTTTTCCCCAAACAAACCTGGAGACAAAGTTAATCTGTATATAAGGAAGGGAGCAATGCAGATAAGCAGGAAATACAGGCAACACTGACTCTACAGATTAAAAACTCTTCTGTGATTTGCCAGTGCCCTTGAAAAGGGCACTAGTTCATTCCCTCCATTGAGGTAAGTCTTGCTTACAAGATCACTACCGTGTCATTGGTGGCTTGGATGCCCTACTGACTCAGCTTTGCTCTGTACTCTTCTCTCCTCCACCCCTGCTGAAACAATATTCTCCCAGGATGAGCAGTATCTTCGAGAGCAGGTACTAATTTACAACAGGACCAGCTTTCACAGCTGTAGCTTTGTAGGACAGATGTTCAGGGGCATGCAAAGCATTATCCTGATGGGAGGATTCCATTAATCTTGCTCACATGTGTCTAATTTTGCCCAGCCTAAAGCCATTAAGATGTATTGTTTCACTCACATGAATTTCAGATTTTTCAATGCCATGTCTTCAAAAGGTTTCCAGACTAAAACCTACTGTAATGTGAATGAAGTATAAATTATAATGAAATATTAACTCATATAAATCCCTATTAATTTTAATGGAGAACTTCAAAGCAAACCCAGCTCCTCCTCCACAGCTCTGCTGCTTTGTGAGGTATAAAGATTGTCCCAGCGCTGTTGGGTTTTAAATGTGATTTCCTATTTGATCTTTTTACATGACAATGTCTTATCTTTCTCTTGTCAGTGGAGCTCTTTGGCAAGGTTTAGGAAAATCTGAACAGTCAAACTGATGTCTGACAGGATTTTATATATGCTTATTTTGCAAAGCACTTGTGTACAGTGAAATAGGGATGGATTTCTACATTCTCATAAATTATAGGCAGAATCAGCATTTATGTCATAACGTCTCCAAGAATTAAGGAGAATACGGGGTCTGGGAAAGAAGAGGTTCAATTCACAAGTCACCCTTATTTTAGTCTTCCAATAACCTTGCAAATCTATTTCAGCAGAGTGGAAAATGATCAGAACTGATGCTTCAAATGCAAACAAACAAGCAGAAATGTATTTACTTAATCTGGCAGGGAATCTTTATAAGGTCAACTAATCAATAAATCAAACCAGTAGCAAAGGGCAAAACTAAATTTGATTATAACTTCATGGTTCACCACAAGGTAACAAGCTAATTTTCAGTCAGTGATAGCACGAATTTCAAATGTTGTTGCTATATTAAAAATCACATTGGTTTAAGTACCGATTAACTGGCGATAGGAAAAGTGACATCCTCAAAACAGCTTAAAACTAATTTGTATCAGTTAAGCCAAGCCATTGATGTAAGCTAAGCTTCTACCTGATATTAAACCATGGACGATTCATAGCCACTGACACAGAACTGATTTGGGATAATTTGGAGTGAGAGCAAACTGATGAGTTCAAGCTTACAAAATGCTTCAAAGACATGACATATTTTAAATGTCCTCCAAATATGACATGATATACATTATCTTGCTGAAAACATATTTAACAAGAAAAGATTTGTGGGTTTGCTGACCCAGACTGCAGAGAGCTTCAGAGATGTTTATTCTGCTGGTGTGGGTCTTTTGGCTGTCACAGCTTTCTATAGTACTGTAATATTTAACATACCAGTTAAAGAGGACTGTTTTTGGAAGAGTGTCTGGGCTCTGAAGAAACTGCCCTTGCCACATCACCAGGCCTGAAACACAAAAAGCTTTTCTTTTGAGAACATGCATATAAGAACTGTAACCAAACTGAGAAAGATGATTATGTTACACTCCCAAGTAAAGGGGACTCAAACATCCTTTACAGCTAGATGCAATTATTGAACTTGCCTCTGGCATCAGCACAAACCAGGAAGAAACTCGGTCCAGACTACCCACTTCACTGGACTCATCTGGTAGTACCACAGTAAGCACAGCAGTGCCACAGCACACAGTGCTTACATTGCTTATGTTGACTGTGCTGGTGATGGAGGAACTGAGCTATCAGAATTAATTGTTGATCTTTTGCTTTGATGAATAATTTTCTTCATTTTTGTAACGTGCATTGATCATAGGATTTTGTATATCCACAATGGCTATGAAGGCTGAAACTCAATAAAGTGAATGTAGATAGATTTGCCCATTCAGCAGTCCTTCTTCTGCCGTAGCTGAACATCCAGGTTTCGCAGGTGTTTCAGAAAGCCACGATTGGGTGAAATCCATCGATGCTCCTTCACTGTTTTGATGGCTTCAACTAATGGGAGGTCGTGATTTATCATGAGATATGCCAGGACTAAGGAAGCTGACCTGCTTACTCCAACTGCACAATGTACCAGTATTTTAGCTGTTAAAAAAAAGTAAATATATATAACCATGGAAGAGAAGCAGTACAGTGGATAAAGCGTCATTTAAAGGAAAAGCAAAGCCCTTCTGCTTTCTCCAGCTTAGTCAGAGTAACACTGCAAACATGATGTATTTCTTACCTTCTCTTAGATTACATGAATTGCTAACAACTCTAATTCGCCATTGTTACACTTGCTTGTATGAGAAGTGCCACGAGATCCCCTCCTGATCTCAGAAACACCGACAAATCAAAGAAAAAACCCTGTTGAAGTAATGAAGTTGTTCTGTCGTGAGCAAGAGGAAAATCAGACCACTGGTTTCGGAGGGCTTACTTAGGCAAAGAAGAATGCTAAAACTTGGCCTGAATAGACAGCACTAACATATTAGCCACCAAGAAAAATGACTGTCCTAGTACCATTGCATAAAAAGGCAATTCAATGCAACTGTAGTTCTACTTTGAAGGCAAAATCTATAATATAGAGAAAGCTCCATTAATGACAGTTTACTCATGCTAAGAAATGGTCTTTTTTGTAAAACAGGTTAATTAGTATTTTATTGCACCACTGCCAAGAAGCTCAGTTTCTTATACAACTCACTATAAAATCTCCTTGAGTAAAGGTAATTCTTCTCCGTGGGGACACAGCCCTGCAGGCCCTCTTCACACAAGAAACTCAGCTGCAATATATGAGCCTCTTCATATGGTTGGTGATCACAGAAATCAGGATTTTTGCCTCTTTATTCATTGTTCTTATAAATACAGTTGCTGTAAAAGGGTCTCAAAAGAGGGTGTCCATTTTAAACGTGTTTATGCTTCTCCCTTTTTGAACGAGCCTTTCCTTTCAGATATTTTTCTCTCTTCTCCTCTCCATCTCAGTCTCTCTCCTGCATTGTTAATCTCTTTTCTCACATCAGCGTGTTGGGACCTATGTCCCCGTACACAGCACTCCCTCCTCCAGCCACCCACTGTGCAGGTGACCAGCAGCTGGCAGGACACCATGTAGTGACTTGTCTGCCACTGAGGTCGTGGAGCTGACCTCTTATGAGAGGCTGCCAATTTACATCAAAATGTAACCAACAGTAATTTCATACCTCCTGGTGTGTTCAAGGCTTTGTGTATAAATTCTGCTGCAGGGAAAAAGAACTGGCTTATATCAAAGCTTGGCAGGTCATGGGCTGGCACACCATAATAATCAATGGTCGCTCCATAATAGTCCTGGCCTCCGTGGCTGTATGCTGTGCCATGGGCAGCATTTAAAACATGGGTCACACCCATCTTCCACAAAACAAATCTGTTGTGAGCTGTGACTCTAGGGGAAACACAAAGACAAACAAATCAAGATGTGTGCACTGATAGTCATCGATCAGGAGTGAGACTGCAGTTCCCAAGCTGGAGCATCAGGCTGTGCATTGCTTCTAAGGGCTAACCGAGAAGCAAGTTACCAGCTTAGTCATAATTTTATCTCGGAAATCGCGCTGTCTGCAGTGTGAACGACACCAATTAGCACAACTATGAGTTGTCGAAAGCCGCACCCATGAGGCATACTAACATACACAAGGTATGGCGGGGGCGTGTCCGTAAAGCTGTACTTACAGGTCTCCTAGAAAGAGATTCGGCCACACTTCATCGACGTGGTTGCAGGAGGGCCGGCCGGTGCTGAGGAGCTGCTCGATGTGGCCGAGGGAGGGCCCCCCTTCAGGCCCGGGTGCCCCCGCCGCAGCCATGCCGTCACCCCCGGCTCCCGGCGGGCAGGGGCCGGGGCCGGGGCAGGGGCCGGGGCCGGGGCCGGGGCAGAGGCCGGGGCAGGGGCCGGGGCAGAGGCCGGGGCTGCGGACGGGCCGGGGCAGGGGCAGGGGCAGGGGCCGGAGCCGGAGCCGGCACCGCGCTCTGCCGGGCCAGCCTGTCCCTGCGCTCAGCGGCCCCCGCTCCCCTCCCCGGGGCTGGCCGCTCGCCCGTGCACTGCCCTGACACGCACAGCTAGCTCAAACAGGTGCCACAAGTACCAAACTGGGCATTACTGGGTCCTCACTGGTTCTAGTCGGCTCCTC